>JAHYIO010000039.1:0-631711 GCA_020543525.1 Coriolopsis trogii
TGTCCGTGCTCCGCAACTATTCTGAGCTCCATATCTGATAGAGTCGGATGATAGTGCACCTGACCACAATGAGCAAGATTGCTGCTGCGCTCAACGTTTGACACTGTGAGACACTTTTTGGCTCTCACTCAGCTGCGATCTGCATTTACACAGTGGTCTCGCAGGTTCAAGCATACGGGTGTGACTTCTTTACAAATTGGGTAATTCAGGGTCACGTGATAGCCCTTGTAACCCCATCCTAGGGTCAGATTCCACCCCTAGGGTCGTTCATTTTGCCTCATAACCCTAAGAGAATGCCAAACTTGGACTTTTAAGCAGCGGCCATGATCAGAGTGCAATGGGGGATTTATCGTATGCTGTTTGCCTATAACTGCTATTTCAATTCACTAACCAGAATAAAATCCCAGTCCAGTATATAGATGAACCTAGTGTATTTGAGTATATAGACATAGTAAATCAGTATAAGTTGAGAATATATGCCTGTTTGCTATAGAGTGTAGATATGATGCTGCGTGAGATATTTAAATCTACATGAGTTGGTACCCATGGCTGTCTGTAGTATCTGTGTGACATACGTGGGACGGGGGTGGGAAAGTCTTATTTAAACCCTAAACTAGGGTTGTAAGACCCTACCCTAGGGTCTAATCTCAACCCAGGGACCCTCAGAATCTCTCATAACCCAACGAGAGCAGTGGATACGCACCGACATGCTCGCAACCACAATACAATGATCTGCGCTGCAATTGAGCTCAGACCACTTGACCCAGAATGCGCTCCGGTTTTCCATGGTGCACGTGCCCACGTACGGCAGGATACCGAAAGAACGAGCGATGAGGAAGCGGTGGAGCTCAGTGATCCACTGGTCGACCAAGCCGGGGGGGCAGATGATCATCAATGGTAGTTTGGGCAGGTTCCCATCTTCATCAAGGCCCGGAGTGTTCTGTTTCTTCGCTGAGAAACGACACGAACGTCAGTACAGCGAAAACACACTCTGGGCATCAAACAACCTACAGAACTTGCCAGGGAAATGGCCCCGAGTCTCGAAGAACGCGCGAAAGAACGCATAGAGCGTGATGACCCCGACGCCCTGGATGGTCTTCCCGACGCCGACATTGTCCATGACGAGGACGGGCTTCCCCTCGAACATGCGGTCCATGATGTGCAGGACCCCGATGAGCTGATGCCAACGCAAGCGGAGGGGGAGTGCCGACGGAGACTTCAGCACTTTCTCACCCTCCTTCGTCCAAGGATCTGTCGCACCGTCGGGGTCCTCAGTCTGGTTGAAGCCCTCGAGGTAGCCATCGGTGATCCCCAAGTACGCGTCGAGTTCTTCCGGCGTGGTGTTGCAATAGTGTTCAACGCCCTCGGACCAATGGTTGATATCGAACTCGGCGTGGCGGACGGGAATCTCTCCGTCCACATCGTCCCCCAATGCCTGAATAGCAGCCGCGATGGCGTGGAGGACGCTGTCGACATCCTTGGGGGTGGGGAGATGGGCGAGAGCCTTGCGCAAGGCGGGAGGAATCTCTGCTCGTTATGTTAGTGGATTACTTGCCTGCGGAAGAGGGTAACCTACTGATTTTGACCGGAGCGTCCTCCCCTTCGCGGACAATGGCCTGGAGAGACTCGAGCTCGAGCTTCCCCCTCTCGCGATTCTCGTTGTGCTTCTCATCTCGGAAGGGTTTCAGTAGATGGTAATACGTCTCCAGCTTGTCGAAATACCGGCGTGCAGCCGGAGGGTCGTTCGGTGAGGCCTCGACCTTCGAGCGAGCGTTCTCCATTTCCTTCTCCGCCTTTTGCAAGGCGGTGAGGTGATAAGTGTAGGACCTTCGCCAACGACGCCACATGAGGGCACACGTGCTCTGAACGAACTTGTGCACTTCCGATTTCAGCAGGTTACCGTTGCGTCGGAAGCCGTCCTGGCCGAAGAGGTTCATCACGAGCTGCTTGTTCGCACTGGCAACACCGCTCTCCTCCATGGGAGTAAACTGTGCAATCATTGTGTCAGCGGTAACGAACATTGTGGGGAATTTGACTCGACGTTTTACCTTCTCGCCGTCGTCGGCTGCCACGCAGTACGAGTTGAGATCGTACTCAGCCATGGTTTCGTCGAAGAACTGGTTCCAACGGATGCGCTTGGCAAACGAGTTGATCCACGCCCCAAGGGCCTGTCGTCCATCCTTGTCGTTGGCATCGGGCTTCTTCGAGTACTTGAGACGTTCGGCATAGTCTTCGCGGGCATGGTAGGCGTGGACGAAGGCGACGATAGCATTCAATTGATCCTGTTTGAGACCAGTTGAGTCGGGTGTCGCGGAAGGGACCCATGGTGGACGTTGCCAGCCGCTGCGCTCGCAGAACTGGGGCCAGAACCATGGCGCAGGCTCCGAAAATTGCTTCTTGTCGAGGCGGGAAAGCTCGAGGAACGAGACCATAAGGTTGTCGGTGGGCATGTTGGCAGAGGTGTGGACGAGAGATTGCGAGGATTTCAGACAGGGCTCGGTGTATCTGCCTGCAGTGTAGCCGCAGACAGAAGACACGCAGAGGGAAGCGCGGGTGGTGCAAGTATGCCTGTAGTATAGCCACAGACAGACAGCACGCAGACAGGAGAGAAACCGGGCGGGAGGAGGGAGGGGGGTTGGGGGTTTGGCTGCGTCTTAGATATCTCCCGAAAAATGGGGTTGCGAGGGTTGGGTCCGAGCAACTGCCATCACTGTTTAGTGTGCGCGAAAACGTGCTGCCGAGTAATTAGCCAGTGGAAGAGAGATCGCGATCGATCGACATACACACCTAACTATGCGGGGCTTTGATACTCCATCCGACCCAAAAATCCGGATTTGGGAGGACCCGCGGGTGTGCAGAGAGCGGGCCTCGTGGAAGCCTCTGCGCGCGCGGTATGCGGGGCCGTCGCGCCACGTACGCGTATGTGCGTGCGTGCGTTGGGGCTCGAGGAGGCCTGCTTACGCGCACTGTGCGATGAGTATGGCGTCATGCAATTAATGCCCATACTTACCAGACGAGAGGATCCTGATTCCGCCAGAAGAACTTCACGCATCCTCCAGAGAGTTTATGCGAGTACTGCGGTGGAGGCTTGGAGTGCCAAGCACTGTAAGTGCGTTGAGCACGAGGCTGGATTGCCGATAAGTTCGCTAGGGTCTCCAAATGTTGAAACGAGCAGCGTCAGCGCCCAGTCAGTTCTCGGGAGGATGGTGGCCGAGGAACGAAGATGACGACGAGGCGGAGGACATCTGATCGTCAAGTAGGAGAGGGGCGTCGGTCGATTGGGTTTGAAGAGGAGCCAGGGAAGCGTGCCAAAGGAGAGAGGAGATGTTGGCTGAGGATGTGGAGGAAGATGAGGATGGAGCCCGGATGGAGAGACTGTTGGGTGAGGCGAGCGGCATGGACTGTCCGAACGAAGGTGGGGCGTTGTTGCGTCTAAGTGACGCATGAGATCTGCAAGAATGCGAGGTGCGGGTGGGTTAGCAAGTCCGCAGAGGTGTCAGGTGGGTTAGGAAGCGAACATACGAGGACAAGGGATATTGCGCTCGATTGGCATGTCTTCCGAGGTGGGCCATGTCGTTCGGAGGTCGCGCGGGGCAAAGTTTTCCCATAGCCGTGCGCAGTATAGCCGCACACAAGCCAGGAAAGAGTCCCAGGTGATTGAAGGGCTTGTCTGGGGGTTTATCCGTATGCAGAGTCATCGGCGGCCGTGCGCAGTATAGCCACACACGAGCTAGTGGGGAGTCGCGTCGCCTAGAACACGTTCGCATGCAGTATAGCCGCATACAAACGCAGAGAGGGTCGTGTCGCCTAGACACGTTTGCACGCAGTATAGCCGCATACAAACGCAGAGTAGTGTCGCCCAAAGTGCCGTAGGGTTGTCGCCAACAGTCGTGCGCAGTATAGCCGCACACGAACCAGAGTGATGGGAGAGAGTAGTCGGATAGAGAGGACAATGAGACTGCTAGCGAGACTTGTGAGTCCCATCCAAACATCCCAGGGCGATCACGTGGCTAGGATTCTCACGAGAAGCCAAGTCGGAGATTCTCGGACAACCAACCTTGTAGCCAATCTGATAATTCAATCTTATCTCCAGGCACATTGACTTCGCGAAGCGATAATCTCTTCTGAAGTCTAATCTAATCTCAGGAGATCATCTCTGCCAGCGCACCCGCCGGCGTCTACGACAACACGACCAAACAGAGGCGGGATTTCGCTAAGTCCAACATGCCCTCAAGGGCCTCCTCTGTGCTCCCGCCTTCCACCTCGCTCACTGCATAACTCGCGCTTCCCGCACGCTGTCCATCCGCCACCCTCTCCCCCTCTCGCGCCCCTCCATCGACGATCCCCGGCCCCGAGACCGTGTGCGGCTATACTGCACACGTCTCCTCCCAACCCCTCCACCCACCCCGAGATTGTGTGCGGCTATACTGCGCACGTCTCCTCGATACCTCAAGCTCCAATCCCAAGGTTCCCGTCCTCCCGGCCTCGAGATCGTGTGCGGCTATACTGCGCACGTCTCTTCGACTCCTCAAGTCCAAGGTTCCCCTCCTCCCGGCCTCGAGATCGTGTGCGGCTATACTGCGCGCGTCTCTTCGACTCTATCGCATCGTGCTCGGACCGATACCTGACTCTTCGACCTGGTACGCTCCAATTTTCAAGCATGCGGCTCGAGAGTGCGTACTGACTTCTTATTTAGCCCTTCAACTACCCTCCCTACACCCTCCCAGCCGTGAATACAATAATGAGTGCTCCCGCTGCCAGGTATGTTAGAAGTTCTTGCCTATTGTATACCAACTGACCAGCTTCTCTGTCTACTAGTACAAACGCTCCCCGCCGTGCCTTCGAATACAATAACAGATGGTACACGGTCATCAATCCCTCCGCTGCCGAGTCAGTCCCTCCCGTGTACGCCATCGGGGAACCCCAGCGGAGCCTCGAAGGGAGGGACTTCCGCAAAGCGCTCTGGGTGGTCGACAAGGCTCCCGAGCTCGCGTACATGCTCAAGCGGTACGACAATGAGAGCACGTTCATCGCGCGGCTGAACGTGGACATCCGGGAGATAAGGATCATCGAGGTCGAAGGCGGGTTTCGCCTCACGGACCAGCTCATGGCTCGATGGGGCGACCTCGAGCGGTCCCTCACCCACATCAGCGGGATTCTTTTCTCAGCGGCACACGGTAAACCCGAGGCCAAGATTCCTTTCGACTCCCACTGGCCCCTCCCGCACGAGTTGGGGTACAAGAAAATCCATCGCTCGCGGCAGGCAGCACAAGCCGCATGTAGCCAGTCTCGGGATGCCTGCGCAATCCTCGCCGCGCGTTGCGCAATGGGCGTAGCACTGTGTAGCGACAATTCAGACCAGGACCCTCCCCGCTGGGTACACGCACTGCTCCGCGCGAACGTCCCTGCGGCCTGGGTCGACCTCTTCCGCAACTCCCGCATCCCCGACTTGTCGCCCGGTTTGCGCGTGGGATGCTACGTGTATCCCGGTGCTGGACCAGCTCGCACACCGTGGATGGAGCATGTCCCCTGCATGATCCGCGCTGGCCTCCCGGTGTACATCATTTGGCCAGCGAGGGAGTCCATCTCGGCTGTATTGGCCGAGTTCCCTTTCCTCCAGCCCTACTTCCCCCCCACGCTGCAACATTTCATCCACATACCTCCGGTTGCAGAAGGGCGGGTGGTGTACGTCCACGGCCAAGCACGTGTGGTTGGGGCGGAGATGTTCTTCCGGTGGCCTCCCACCCAGCCAGCCCCTCCTGCCCAGCAAGCCCCTCCCGCCCAGCAAGCCCCTCCCGCCCAGCAAGCCCCTCCCGCCCAGCCAGTTGTCTCCGAGGGGGTAACAAAACCTCACGGACCTGGGCAACGGGAGGGCGAGTCGTATCTGGAGTTCTTTGCTCGACGCGCGGCGCAAAACGCGCAAGCAGCAAAGAACGAGAGTCCGGAGTTGCGCGCGCGCCGTCTCAAGCGGGAGGAGATCGCCAAGACGTTCAAACAGCCGACTCGCCCCACGAGAGTCTACGTCTGGAAGGAGTATATTGACATAGATATGACCTCCAATCCAGAGTGGTGGGAACTCGACTACCAGTCGATAGTCGGCCGCCAGGCTATCCAGGACGTGTGGGGCATGTATAGTCAGCGGCAGAAGAGGTACGACTCTTTCGCTGACGAATGGGACATCTGCGCCAAGCTTGCGCCAGGCGAGGAGGGCGGCGACGACGACGACGACCCCGACAACTGGGACGCAGATGGCTACCCCACCGCCGACCCCGCTGTCGCCAGGCCCAGCAGCAGCCAGGCAAACGAGGCGCCCCCGACACCCGTTGCTGCATCCTTCCGCACGGACCTTGAGGCATATTACCAGCGCGAGGACATCAAGTACGCTCCTTTCATGGCTCACGTTGATGTCATCCTTCATCAACGCTTCGGTCTCATTTGGTCCAAGCCACCGCCACCACAACCCGTCAAGAAGTACCCCGTCGAGCAGCTTGCCAAGACACTCGGCTATCTCGACGAGGACCTCAAGATCGAGGAGTCGAAGGTCCAGTGCCTGTGTCCCTTCATCCATGCCCTCCTGGAGAAGAGCCCTCTGCCACCAGTCCTCTGGGACTGTGCGCCCGCCAATCCCGAGTACCTCCTGCTCCCTCACCGCCAGCATCCGAAAATGACCGTTCGTGTCATGGAGCTGAACAGTCTGCCCATGTACCGCGTCCGGTACAAAGACGACAAGTCTTCGAGCTTATGGGATCTAATGCTGTATAGTCCTGCCAGCGTCCTCCAGCTCTACCGGCAACACAGCATCAAGACAAGCCAGGAGGCCGCTCGATATGTGAGCAAGTACGGCATCGCACACCAGACGCTGTGCACCCCATCGCCGCGCGATCCCATTTCACTGGCCCCTCCCATTCGAGCGGTTCTCGGGTGGCGCGCTCACAACACCATCTTCAATAGGTACGACTACGCTGCGTACGAAACTCGCGCGCGGGACATCCTGAGCAGTCCTCGTGCGCGAGCTGCTATTCGAAGAGGAGGTATCATCTGGCGCCTGGCTATGGAGCTCACGCAGGGGAACCTCGCCGACCTCGCAGCTGAAGGTCCCTCTCTCGACGTGCTGGTGCATGGCAAAGCCTTCCGACCGACGCGAGGTAATGACAGTTACGATGACGAGCTCTCCCCAGATGAGCTCGATGTCATCTGTGGTGTCTATCGCGTGTTTATCGGTAAGTTCCCCTCACATATATATTATTATTGACTAATATTGTGCTGCAGACCAACGCCAAAACGTGAACGACGTGTACCTCATATCATGGTGGCCCAGGTGCGACACTGGGGACAAGTGTAGCCTCAATGTCGGCTATTGGACGCCGTACTGCGAGTCGTGGTTCGTCAACCACCTCAAGGCCATCCGCAATGGGACGTTTCAGCTTCGCACCGCCACGCATTGGCGACGCTCGCTGAAGCACGCGATCACAGCGCAGAAGGTGCAGAAGGGACTGGACGACAGGGCAAAGGACTTCCTGGCGAACAATCAGCTTGACTGACGGTGAGTTCGGACGGACTGGCATTCTGTATCTACGCATCGCATGTACTCGGACATGGACTGAACACTGTATCTACTACGCATCGCATGTACTTGGACTCTTGAACTGAACATTATAGTTCAATGCATGTATTATATTAATTTCTTATAATTCTGTTCCTTTGACACTCAACCTCGAGTCCCATACGCGCGTGAGCCTCCTCGAGGCCCTCTGTAGTGCAACACCACAAGCGCGCAATTCGCACTACACTGCACGCTTGCGAGCCTCCTCGAGGCCCGTACGCAATGAGTTTCCTCTCATCTCCGTACGCGCGTGAGCCTCCTCGAGGCCCTCTGTAGTGCAACACCACAAGCGCGCAATTTGCACTATACTGCACGCTCGCGAGCCTCCTCGAGGCCCGTACGCAATGAGTTTCCTCAAGCCTCATACTCTTGAGGTCCTTTGTAATGCAGCACCACATAGGCACAACTCGTACTGTACTGCACACATGTGAGCCTCCTCCAGCCTCACACACCACCAAATTTAGGCAAGGTATCTCTCAACTCTGAAGAGGTTTGCTTTCCAATGTCCCTCACAGTCCCATGTAAATATCTTGATAATTTAATGGCTTTCTGAAAGCTTGTCATACTCTGAAAGAGGTGGCAGAACAAATGCTCCTCAGGTCTGGAGCTTGTTCACCCCTCAAGAAAAATTTACTCAGCTTGATCTGGATTCCACCAAGTTTACACACCCAGCTGCAGTGCTTTTGAGCACTTTGCTATGCAGCATTACAAGTATGCAATTAACAATCTACTAAGTGCATGCACACAAGCCTCTTCAAGCTCTGTATCTGTGTACGCTTTTCTGACCCTATATAATGACAATGATCTTCTCTAGGTGCGAGATACTCTAGGTGGTCTGTTCCTAGGAGCATCTGGTGCAACCCAATCATCTAGCCAGCTGTGTGTTCAAGGCCTGGAATAAGCATTCTAAAATGAAGCATAGAAGGATTGTTCACAGTAGGTGTGTTACAATACTAGCAATATTATAGTGAACTACTTTTCCATGTTAAGCTCTCAGGAACACTGAAAAATAATGGCTAGCACTTCTCCTTCAATTCAATCAGAATCCTTTGCATAATACTAGTAAGAGTAGCATGTTACAAAATATTACTTAATGCACGGTTGTGGGATTACAAGTGCAGAAGATTGGCTGCTGTATATGATGCTCAGCAACTCCCTATGTGTTCAGAGAGATATTTAAACCCTAATTGAGGATTAGGTCCTGCCCAAGCCTAGGGTTTATCCAAGCCTATGAACACCAAATCTCTCTCATAACTCTAAGTGTTGGGGGACTTGCTGCCGAGGAGACCCTGGGGGGGGATCGCCCACAGAAACGTTGTCGACGGGGTGACGAGGATCAACACTCGTTGTCTCCCTCTGAGCAATGAGGGGTGGGGTGTTCCAGAGAGCAGGTGGGATGAGGCAGCCACGAACAATGCGACTTGGGAGTCATTAGACAGCAACGCGACGGACGTTGAGGTCAACAATGACGACCTCCTAGAACAACACAACACCCAAACCAACGCTATGTTTCTTGATGGCAATGCAGCGCCATCAATGGACGATGTCGACCAGGTCTAGTATGCCTCTGGGGACCATCGGCCTTGAGAGGAGGGTAATGTTACAACCTACCCTTACTTCTGACCAGTATCGTCTTGTTCCTTACCATTTCGTTGCGTCCTTTGTCCCTTGTCATCATCCTGCTTACTCTTCGTCTTCCCACATGCATCGTTCGTCTTTTCGTCATCACCTTTACATATGCTTAATCATCTTTGCTATCTATATCTCCTCGCTCAGTCAGCCCATCTATATATAAACCCAGATCTGTCAGCTTAGCTATATATAACTCCCACTCAGTCATCCGCAGCCTCATGACTCCGTTTCTATGGTACTGCCACGACACTATACTGTTTATGGCAGGCTACGTTGTACTATATATAATAGCCAAGGTTTCCATCAAGGAACCCCAGCTTCGATCTCCTCGTTTACCTAATCTGTACCATCAGACTTCCGGATAGAACGGTGTTCTATTCACTCTTCACATCTTTGCGACATCTCGCTGCGCGCTCGAATGCCGTAGCATCCCTCGCTTAGACCGATCTTAACAAAAACAAGGAGGAATTGCTTCTGGAATCTTTCCCATGTTCCAATTCCTCTGGAAGTTCCATTGACCTTCTCCTGGGCAATGCGTACTATGGTGTTGACCCACCATTCCGCTTTTCCGCTGATATAGGAGAGTGCTGTAACAATTTTGGCGCAATCGGTGATGTAGTTACTTGATCTTCCTTCGAATAGAAGGTATAGGTCGCGTAAAAATTGTCACGCTTCTTCCCTTCTTCCTTTGAATGTTCATGGTTCTTTGACCCAAGCTTTCCTAGCTATTTTGGGAGTGATGAACTTTTTTTCATCAGTGCCTTCGTCGTCTGATGGATCATCATCCAGTTCTCCTGGGTCTCCGGGTCCACCTGGTCCTTGATGTCTTCTGGGTCTTCTGGGCCCTCTGGGTCCTCCAATTGGTCCCCATGGTTCTCTTGGGTCTCCCGGCCCTCCTGTGCCTTCTGGATCTTCCGGCCTCTCTGGTTCCTAAGGTTCTTCTGATTCTCCAGGTACGCTTTGAAGTAGTCTTCTTTGCTATTCCAGGCTATCTATTTTGCCATCCTGGATGGTTCATGTATCCCTGATGCATGTCTTGTGAAAGCCGAGATTGAATGTGTTACCGACATCTCAGGTATTGGTGCGGGATTGATTGGTTGAATGATAATGGTTTCGGCTTCTCTGTCTGATTCTTCCGAAGAGGAGTTCTCTTTGGCTGGTCCTTCTGCCATGGGATGTTCTTCGGCTTGTGATTCTGGTTCAGATAGTGATGATCTTCTGATTTCTGGTATATTAGTGATGGGGAGTGGTACATTTGGTCTTTCCGGGGTTGGTGTGGGAGTACGATTTCTGAATATTACCCTTGGTGCGGGCCTTACCTATTTCGTTCCACTTGGTTGGTTGTTCTTGGTGGGTTTAAAGTAGGCTAACCAAACTCCTTCAGGAAGTGGTGGTCCTTGCAGAAGTCTGTTCGGGCAGGGTTGATATTTGCAGGTTCCCCACTCTGCATTCTTAATGTTATAATAGATGTCTTTGGTTGTGCCTCTGTTGTATCGATGTAGCCTCTGATTGCACACTAGGTTTGTTACCTAGTGCTAGTGAGGATAGATAGGAGTGTTGTGTTCCCACTCAATGAGTAGGTTCCTTGCAGCGACGAGTTCCTGGTATCGAGGGAACAATGGATGGTCTTCTCTTCTAGGAAGATAAGTGTCGGTTAGGTCAATGATATTCTAGAGATCTACAATCTGTGATTCGAGCCAAGTGTGAAACGTTGGGCTGGGAAATAAAAATGGCAGATATTGGAGATAACTGTAATCGTATTGGTGTGCTTCCAAGGTGTGATAAGCCATGTATCGCAATTCTACTCTAGTTTGGCCATCTATTTGTGGGTATTGTTGTACGTATTCCATCAAGATTTGGGCGTTGAACTGAATGAGACGAATCTGGCCTTCCAGCCACTCCCAGTTGTAAATAGTAGATACTGAATTTCCAGAACTTGAAGTTCTGGTGCTTCTTTCAAAAATTCCCCTTGTGGATTCTTTGGCTGAGGTCTGGTCTTCTTCTTCTATTGTCCGGGCCCTGATATCCAGGGTTTTTTCGTCAATGACTGTGCCTAAGAATCCCAACTGGCTTCCTGTTGATATGTTGAGCCTTCTGCTGATCCTGTGTGTTGTGGATTATAGCGTTTGAGCTACTCTCTTTCGGAGACTTATCCTTGCACCATCGGTGGGTGAGGAATTCAGAGCTTTGATCTAATGTTAAGATTGGTCTAAGCAAGGGATGCTGTGGCCTTCGAGCTCACAGCGAGATGTCACAAAGATGTGTGAAGAGAATAGAACATCATTCTATTCAGAAGCCTGATAGTACAGATTAGGTGAACAAGGAGATTGGAGCTGGGGTTCCTTGATGGAAACCTCGGCTATTATATATAGTACAACGTAGCCTGCCATAAACAGTATAGTGTCATGGCAGTGATGTAGAAACAGAGTCATGAGGCTGCAGATGACTGAGTGGGGGTTATATATAGCTAAGCTGACAGATCTGGGTTTATATATAGATGGGCTGACTGAGCGAGGAGATACAGATAGCAAAGATGATTAAGCATATGTAAAGGTGATGACGAAAAGACAAACGATGCATGTGAGATGACGAAGAGTAAGCAGGATGATGACAAGGGGCAGAGAATGCAACAAAATGGTCAGGAACAAGACGATACTGGTCAGGAACAAGGGTAGGTTATAACAAATGGCGCCTCGTGCCTTTCAGACTTTCCAATGCTCCGGCGGTGTTCCAGTGTTTTGTAAACAACATCTTTGCCAACATGCTTGATGTCTGTGTGGTTGTCTACCTTGACAACATTCTCATCTACTCTGACAACCCCAAGGAATACTGGAAGTATGTCAAGGAGGTCCTGCAACATTTACGGAAACATCAGCTCTACGCTCGTGCAAACAAGTGGAAGTTCCATGCCAACTCCGTCGAGTACCTTGGCTACATCATGTCTGGAGAAGGTCTGAAGATGTCTGACGCCAAGGTCAAGGCTATTCTTGACTGGCTGGAACCCCGGAAGGTCCGAGATATACAGTCTTTCCTCAGTTTTACCAACTTCTACTATTGGTTCATCCACAACTACTCTGAGATTGTCCTTCCTCTAAGCTGCATGACTCACAAGGGCATCCCATGGCACTTTTCCGATGAATGCCAAAAGGCGTTCAATACCCTGAAGCAGGCCTTCACCTCCACTCCTGTTCTACATCACTAGGAACCTGACCGCCAAATTACTATGAAAACCAATGCTTTGGACTATGTAATTGCCAGTATTCTATCGATCACCACCGCTTTGGGCAATCTTCATCCCATTGCCTTCCACTCCCAGACTTTGACTGGTGCTGAACTCAACTATGACACCCATGACAAGGAACTCCTCATGATCTTCGAGGTGTTCAAGACCTTGCAGCACTACCTGGAAGGCTTCGGAACTCCAATTGATATCGTCACCAACTACAAGAATCTGGAATACTTTGCAACCATGAAACTCCTGACTCGGCAACAGGCTCAATGGTCAGAGTTCCTGTCACAAATCAATCTCATGCTAAACTCTGAACCTGGATCTCTGAAGCCCAGGCCCGCTACCAGGTCCAGGCAGACAAGCACTGTCTACCGGCACTAGATTTCAAGGTCAGAGACCAGGTCCATGTCCGAGCCGAGCACATCCGTTCCACCCACCCCCCAAATAAACTCTCAGAGAAGTACCTTGGACCCTACCCTATCATCACTCAGGCTGGTATCCACTCGTTTACGCTATGCCTACTCAGGGCCATGCATGCTATACACCCCATTTTCCATATCTCCAGCTTGAGCCTGCAACTCCAAACACCATTCCTAGTTGTGTTCAGTCCCCTCCACCTCCAATTGAAGTTGACGGTGAACCGGAGTATGAAATCTCTGAGATCCTCGACACCAAGGTCAACCGCCGACATTGATGCAAGCTGCTTTACCTCATTCGCTGGTCCGGTTACGAAGGTACTAATGAAGAGACTTTCTGGGTCCTTCTAACTGATCGGTAACACGCAGGAACTAGTCTCAGACTTCCATGCCTTGTACCCCAATAAACCTGGACCTCACAACACTTAGCAATGAGGATTGCCTTCGCTTCCTTGCACTGTCTGTGCACTGCCTCCTTGTCCTTTTCCTTTCAACACTTTGTCAGACTTCTTACTTCCTTGGACCTCCATCAGTGTTTATGCTTGTACCTCGGTCATTGTTAATAAAAAATTCAATTTTTCTATCTATTACTCCTCCTCCAAGTTCTGGTACTCCTTGTCTTTCTCCTCCTCCTCCTTATCCTCGTTCTCCACCTTTGCCCTGGCAAAGTACTCCTGTACCACCTTTTTCTGCATCTTATGGTTGGTGACCCACTTCTCTATGCAGGTCAGGTGCCTGAGGATGGATCATGACAGCTTACGTGTCGCTACCACCTCGGCGACCAGGTGCTCCAGGAGCTTCCAGTCAGTCGGGCACCTGGAGTCCATGCCCCTCGCCTCCTCTGTCTCCTCCCTCACTCTTCCCTTTCCCTTGTCCTTCTTCGGCTCCTCCCCCATCTCCTCTACTTCCTCCTTCTCAGATTCCTCTGGTCCAGTTCATCATTGTTTCTTTTTTGGTTTTTGGGGTGTCAACAACCCGGACTCTGCCTCCACCATTCCCTCCACCTGCCTCTGTCCCCTGCTATATGCCACCTTGTCATTGTGGCACACCTTGCATGCCTTTATGCAGCAAGAGTTCACAAAGTACCAGCAAGGTACTCCACTCTTCCAGCAGTTCACGCACGGCAACTGAAAAAAAAAAATTTAGTCCTTTTTTCTGTACCTGCGGGCTGCAGTACCTTCACCTGCGCTCACTTGGGTCCTGATGGCGCCGTCACCCCCTTCTTCCTCTTGCTACCCAATGTGGCCTTGGGCCCCCTCTGCCATCTCTCCTCTACCAACTGCGCAGCCTCAGCCTCTCTCTTCTGCTGCTCCCACTCCTCCCTCTCCCACTGCTCCTGCTCCTCCCTCTCCCATTGCTCCCACTCCTCCCTCTTGCATTGCTCCCACCTCTCCTGCCTCCACCGCTCGGTGTCCTGCTCCATCTTTGCGAGGAGCACTTGCTGGGCCATGAGCACCTCCTTCTCAGTGTTCAGGTTGGGGGTGCAGTGCATGTGGGTGGTGGCGGTGATAATGGTGGTGGTTGTG
Source organism: Coriolopsis trogii (assembly GCA_020543525.1). Taxonomy (NCBI): domain Eukaryota; kingdom Fungi; phylum Basidiomycota; class Agaricomycetes; order Polyporales; family Polyporaceae; genus Coriolopsis; species Coriolopsis trogii. The sequence continues at coordinate 14,407 of JAHYIO010000039.1, forward strand.
GGTCAAGTCATGGATAAGGGTACCCTAACACTGACTTCCACTATATACTTGTTTTTCTGATCTCCGATCCTAACCCTAACTCTGACAGAAACTTTTTTTCTCTCCTGTTACTTTTTACGGCACACTTCTATTCCTTCACACTAGGACCCTCGGGGGCTCGGGCCCAGTGGGGGGATACTGTTAGACTCTGAATTCTACGTGTTCTTCTCTAAGTCCATGTCCGACCTCTGACCCTAACCTCCGGACTCCAAACTCTGGTCGTCACTTGAAATATTGCTCATCCTTCTATCTTGTCCTCTTATTGTCTGACTCAAAGTTGGACTTTGTACTCCTGCTCCTCTTGGTCTCCGCATTCCCGCCTCCTCTTGCAAGTCAAGGACACCAGCATGTACTCAGGGTGTTGCCAATAGCTTTGCCGAAGTCCTCACCCCACCAAACTCTGAACACCATCAGACCCCTCGTGTCTCCGGTCACATCTCCACTGATCTCTGGCCTTTGGACTTCGGAGTTGGCATAGTCTTAACACTCTCACCCTCGCTTGATGTCTCAGTCTCCTTCTACGTTTCACTTGACCACAGGATGTAACACACAGGATGTAACACTAAGTCTTATCATCATGTTGGTATGCATCAAATAGATGTGTACTCCAATATAGTAATATATATGCATATCTAACTCAATATTTGTCTACCCTATGATCTCATTCTTTAGAATGACAGAAAAGTCCATATTTATATTGAGTAACTCTAAAGCACTATTCTTAATTACTGCAATAATCTTCTTTACATATCAAACATGAATGACTTGCTTGTTTGCAATAGGGAAAACAGATGTTGCAAAATCTGTGATATTCTTTGCCCCCCAGCTGGGTCACTCTGATTTTTAAAGCCCAAATCCTCAATCATATTATATTTAGAGACATGGTAGAGGTTGTATAACTCCTAATGAATGTAAGGCCTATTTGCAGAATTGATTGGATGGATAGAAATTGGCTACAAGTAACACTTACCACACTTGAGCCCAACCTCATTCTGTAAGGTGATAGCAAACACTCTGGTAGAGCACCAGGAGGGCATTACACTATGCAAATTCTGCATCTGCAAGATAGCATTGCTTCTCTAGGATTGCAAAGTTATTTAAGTGTGCATTATTATATATGTATGAGTTTGAGGCAGACCCATCCCATCCAGTAACAATGTAGTAGAATGTTATGTTAAAGCCACAGGCTGCCAGAGTGTTCTAGGTAACCTGGCCTTTGTGATTCTAAGTGAGCTGACACCTGCAGCAGAAGGAGAGCAGTGGATATGTGTCCTGTCAATTGCACCAATGACATTCTTAAAGTACAGGAAGAACTTCAGGTTGTCTTTAATATAATCGAGGACAGAGGCATCAGTTGGAGGCAGGTGAACATAGATGTTATAGAATGGGAATGTCACCAGAGTCCCAAGAATTTCTTCATAGTATTTACAGGACATGAAGAACAAGATATAATCAGATAAGTACTCATTTTGAAATGGATATGTTAGCATGCTAAAAGTGCTTGCCATTTGCATGAATGCAATGACCAGTAATAGAGATATAGCCACTTTCTTGTTGAGTAAGATATGTTTAGAATCTTGCAGGTCACTGGCCCATAAAGCTGCAACAAGAGCATAAAACATATGCTTTCTCATTCCCAGCTCATTTTTGATATTATCTGGGTGACCATTTAGGAGCTCCATGACCCAACCATGTCCAGACAAGGCTGAGGTATGATAAAAAATATTACTAATAGCATGCATCAAGCAGGATTGAGGGGGCAGGACATAGTGGTAGAGAGAGAGGGCAGATGAGAGGCAGCAATAACAGAGCAATTTTATGCTATAATTCAATTAAACACTTGCCACTGGGAGTTGCTACCATCACCTTGTGACTTTAGATGCCAGAGTGTCCCATGATAGGCACCCACCGACAATGTTGCCGCAGCCGAACAGGCTCTTAGTTCTCTGGTAGTCTGAGGTTTGGTGTTTGTGGTCACCATAGATTTGGCTCTGTTCTCTTATTAGTGGCTGGTGGATTAATCTGGTTGTCAGGCATCTGAACATCATGTCTTCCTTACTCAGGATGTTCTGTGGAATGTCCTGGAGGGAGACAGAGGACTCCAGCCATGTCTCAGAGTTATGAGGCTTGTGTTTGTATCCATGCTTGCAGAACATGCATATGACTGCCTCTATTGGCAACACAATATGAATGTGATTGCTACTAGCTAAGCTTATCTCTTATATCCCATGCCCTCCAGCCAAGTTACTCCAATCTCTGAACTCCAAATCCTGATTAGCATATATCTCCAACCATGCATCATAGCATTTGATCCCACAGTGACAGCTGTTATTGATGCAATCCCCCCTTTTCGAAAGGGCATTCCCATCTGCTAGAATTGCCTGTATTCCAGCGCTATCCTGATGCTGCCTATCTTGTTTTTAGCCCACCTTTTGTCAAATGCCCTCAGAATTCCTAGCATGAACAATACATGACTCTACTATGAGACAGTGATATTTTCCAGCTAACATTTGAGATCCTAGAATTAAAGTCCAGGATTACTCAATACAGCTTCAATTGATCTTGTTGATGGGCCAATTTTATTCATAAAATAACACCTAGTGTATAGATATTAGATTTTGCCAACAAACGCAAGGAAAATATGCCTGTATGATGTGAACAAGCAGAGCCCTGCCCAATTAGCGCCAGGACAAAGCTGGAATAGTGGTGGTTGTGGCAGATGGGAATGTCCTTCTGAAAAGGGGAGATTGCATCAATAATGGCCATCACTGTATCCATTGTTAGGTAGTTCTCTCACATAGTTACCATTAGTCTATCATGGACTTGATCTACCTTCATATTCTATTAAGTCTGCATCATCTCTATAATGGCTTGGAGCTAAGACTTAGCTATACCTAGTACTATATAAGTCTGATAGCACTGCTATTTGTACTTCAGTTTAGATATCTTATTATACTCCCTAAATCTAGTATTCCCTTTATCTTCGCATTGTGAATAGTTTCCCAAACTCTGGTTATCTCAGAACACTCTCTGAATTTGTCCTCTCAGCATTGGACAAGTCTAGCATCATGCTCTATATTTGTCTAAGCCCCCATCTCCAACCTCCAGTCTCTGTACTCTGGCAGCTCTTGCCTTGTAAATTGAGGACATTCAGCATTTCCTCAGGGTGTTGCTAATAGCTTTGTCGAAGTTCTTAACCCCATCTGTCCTGGACATTCATATCTCTGGGCTTTATCTGACATCTGGCCTGGCATGTCTAAAAACCTGCTACCAAGCTAAACACAGACAACACATAATTTACATCTCACTTGAGCTCCCTTATAATGCATCTGCACTCCTATTTCCAACACTATTATATCTATCTGCCCTAGACAGATATAAATTTGGTGAATGTTATGAACCACTCATTCTATTGTTCTTTTGTCTGTGCTTCTACTATTGTTCCAGCACTCTCATGTGCACTTGTAACCTATTGTCTCTGATGCTTATTATTCTCCATATATAAGTTGTAAACAATTGCCACCTGGAAACTTCAGTTTCAATTTGTCTCAAGGCAAGCCTTACTGCATTTTTACGTAATTATATTCTTAATACAACTTGTCTCCAGCCCTGTGCTCCACTCTTGCTGCACAAGACTTGTACTCTCACCCTTGTTTCATACTTCAGTCTCCTTTGTTAAGGACATGCCATGCCAGATAATGGAGGTGGCCAGAGTACAAGATATCTGGGACTGATAGGGTAGAGGACTTTGGCAAAGCTATTAGCAATGCCCTGAGAGAATTGTACAGTTCTTTAGCATATATATATAAGGACACCTCAGAGTGCTTTCTAGCTTTCAGTTATAACAAACTCTCTTATTTGTTATCTTACTTCTACCTAATATTACTTGTGTTTGCCTTTGACAAAGGCAATGTCTCCAGCCATATTACTCCAAACTCTGAACCCTGATTGGTATATCCTTCTCCATGCATCATGGTACTTTGATTTCATCAGTGATACGCAGTTCCATCATAATATTACCATCAGTACATCACGCAACAGACATCATGGTCCTGATACTCATGCATACTCTGTTGGAGCTACATCAACTCCATGTTCAGTACAGGTCAAGATCCTGACTCAATGTTTCCCAATTTCTCAGCTTGTTGAGTTACTGTACCTATTGTTGGGACAACACTAATGACTCTGACCCACATGACTGGAGCACCTCAACTTGCGCTCCACATGCAGACTCAAAGTCCACCACCCAGGTCAAGGACAGGCAGCCCTGCACAGGCTTTGTCAGTTCCCCCAAGGAATTCTCCAAACAATCCATTCGTCAACCTTCCTTCAGAATTGCCTCCCCCTCCAGATCCAACTGGGATGGCCCTTGCCTCGGCTATCCAGATGCTGGCGCAAACCCTGGGTCAATCTGGTCCAGGGAAGGAGAGCGAATGGAACAATGCCTGCGATCCTGACACCTTTGATGGTTCCGAGCCAATCAAACTCCGAACATTCTTTACACAGCTAGAGCTCATTTTCCTAGCCTGGCCTCAAATTGGGGACAGGCAATGCCTCTGAGGGAGATGTGCCAGCTGATATAATCTAGCGCCGATTGATGGCAATTATCGTGACCTCTTGTAATCTAAGTGAGCTTGACACAATCTAGAGTCCATAAATGCTATCAATATATTGAAACTCTGTGGACGCGTCAAGCTCCAAACCACGGTCTTGCTGGTCAGACCATCTTGAGTGCATGTTGAACACCTGGGGAGGTTTGATATGGTCGGCGCACGGAAGCAGGTCACTGTGAGGCAACGGCCGGACACGCTGTCAATTAACGTGAAGCTAGCGTCTGTCCAAGTATATAGTATAAGGTCCGAGTTGAACCATTCCCACCCCCTCCATCACTCGGTCTCACCCTCTCCTTCGCACTCGCTGTCACTTGGCCACTGGTCCTCTGCCCCAACAGCCTCGCATTGGACCCGTATCTCCTTCACAACTCGAGCAATGAGTCTCACAGGCGTTGGAGCCGGCAGGTAGTTGTTGTAGCGCTCAACAGCAGCCCAAACCGCATCGAGTTTGAACTTCTTGTTCAGTAAGTCTCTTGTCCTTGGGATCATCCGTGCGCTGTCCGTTGGACCTCTGTCCACGAAATGCTGGTGCCATTTTAGCTGCTGATCAATAAACTTGACCGTCGTCCGTGAAAGGACCAGCTGTTCCAGGTCAAACACCAGAACAACATGTCCAAGCTCCTCCAAGTCTTCTTGTTTGTTCACAACCTTGGCATCCCTATCCTCCTGTTGCTTTTTGGCGACACGCTCATCTTCTTCGGCTATGTCTCAACGACATTGCTTCTCCATCCCGCTGGCATCAATTTCCCATGCTTTGGAGTAGATGTACTGTAGATTGTCGGGACTGAGATATGTGGCTGTATTGTTGAGCTTATAGCACGTGTGAGCATTGTACTGATCCAGAGACATATTAGGGGTTCCATGTAGAGCAACACAGAGGCGACCGCGAGCGCCCTCGTTGGCATTGTTGGTGGGAGGCATGAAGGCGCGTTCCTTATGAGCTGCTGGAAGGTCTGCAAATGTGCCTCCAGAGGCAAAGCCATCGGTAAAACGCTTCCACGTTGCAAGAGCTCCCTCGCAGAAGGCAAGAACACATAACTCCGTGATGGTCGCTGGGTTGTGGAGCCCTTTCACAATATTCTGTTCCAGGTGATTGAGCTTGCCGCTGTCCTTCTTTTGTTGGAGCAGACTCATGAAGCAGCGGTACAGTAGTAGGTGGACTATCAACTCTCTGGCAGCATTGCATAGCGCATGTTACTGGTGTCAGGGAATGTGATCTGAAAGCCAAGCTCCTTCTCAATGAAGTAGCGGTATGTATTTTGTTGCCCTTTCTTGTCGTCCTTGTGGCGTAGAAGGGCTCCAGCACGCTCTGCAAGTTTGACCCCGCCTCGTACAGATTTCTCGATTGCACGCATCTTTGCTTCCGATGTACCAGCACTCGCAGCGGCAGCATTGTCGCGGTTCATCAAGAGCTCAGGAGGATCAGCGCCGATAGCAGACCAGTAAGCCATCATCCGTGTGTTTCCGCCTTTCACTGAGTTCATCTCTTTGTGCCAGCGAGCTGGGGCTCAGGCGCCGGGAGGGTGGCATAGGCCTCTTTTGCCGAGTCGTGTTTCCTGGAAACTCGCAGATTTTCTTCCAATCAGCGAAGATGCGTACCATACACTTCTGGTCTTCGGCATGGTCTGTTAACATCCCGCATACTTTGGTAGGGAAGTCAAGAGGGTTTGCTGGTTTTGTGTGACCACGAGGACTCGAGTTGTAGATAGTGAAGAGGTTGTCTGCATCCTGCCATCGGCGTAGTTGTGTCTGGCTTGTATGGTTGGGTGCGGTTGAGATTCCGAGGAAGGGAGATGTTTGTCGCCTGTATGGACGTATACGTGCTGCGTGTCATGGTTGGTATGGTGCAGACTTGTCCCGTCACTACTCATGGTTATACCTGCACAGGAGATATGAGACTACACACTTGGAAGAGATGGAGATTTTGTTGTACATACTGCGTGCAGCATGGATCTCTTCTGCAACCTGCATAGCAGCAGCTACACCACTCTCACGGACGAAGCGGCCAATGGAGCGGGCGCTGAGGTTTCCCTCTACAGTCGCCCCGGTACTTTGTCCTTCACATGATCAACCTTTAGGCCGAGCTGGACATGGTCGCAAACCAGGGCGCGCAGAGGCTCAGGTACTTTGCCGTTCTCCTTCAGCTTCAGTGTGTTGTGTTTACCGTGCAGGGCTTCCTCTGCAAATTCCACTACCTTCTTGACTGCGCGAGCCTTCTGTTCATCAAACCGGGATACGCGAAGACGCAGCGCCTTGTTCTCCTTCCGTCATAGAGAGGCACGCTCTCGAAGCGCATGAGAAGAGCGGGTCGCGGCCGCAAGCTGTCCCTCAACCTCGAGCACTCTTGCATGTTCGCGCATGGCCTGACTGGCAAGCATTCCACGGGCCTCATCAAGATAGGGACTTGATCTCTGTGAGTGCGTCGACAAGGTCATCTTCCATGTTTGCTATTGATGTTGCTGCTTTAGCCTCTGCCCACTCGATAGCTGCCTGTGACCAGTTCCTCTCAGCAATCACCCTCTTCTCTGCCTCTGCCTCTGCCTCTGTGACTGTCTTCTGTGCCAGAGTCTTGATATTCTGTATAACAGCTGATGCATGTGTGTCCAGTTTGGTGACCTGTGTAGCATAGAATGATTGCGCCTCTGCAATTACCCAAGTTGTGTACGCCCAAGCTGCGTCTGCTGACCTTGCTCCATCTTCTTCTGCCATCTGCGCGACCTCTGTCGCACTATGAGCATTCTGTTTGACATCCAAGGTCCGTTGTTCTGCCTCTCCTAGCATCTTCTGGGCATGTTGCTTGAGTACTGAAATAGATTGCTCATGTTCTGCTAGAGTTTGAAGAGATATATACAGTGCAACATGTAGACAGTGTCTCTCAACATCGACCTCTTGATAGTGGCTTGCTGCCGCTGTGTCCATATCATGAATGCGCTGGGTAAAACCTGACATCACCTCCTTGTTACACGCCGCGGCTGCAAGCTCTGCTGCTCAGGCCACTGCACGCTCCTCTGCAACACCAGCCTGAACCTCCATCATGGCTTTGATGTCCTGCAGCTGACCACAAGTCCCTTATAGCTGCTCCTTGAGGTCCCCCTTCCTGCTTCGGAGCCTCTTTTCATGGTGGAGTGCATTGCGGAGATCCCATGCGTGTTTGTGTGCAAGGTTGGCCTGCTGTTTGACTTTGTCTAGCAGCTTCAGAGAAGTCTGATGACCCTTAGTTAGTGACTGCCTGCGAGAGTGTCTCTGCCCGAGATGTAGAAGAACGTGAGCGAGGATGCGAAGAAAGCAAATGGTTGCCAGAGGATGTCACCGGTGGTACATTCTCAACATTATGTCATTGTTGATGAATTTGGGCAAGATTTTATAACACATGAGCATGTTGAGCAGCAGAGCGACGTTTATGAGGATTCCACGGCATGTTCAGAGGTCAGAACTGCTTCTCGATACATAATTCTACTCATAGGCCATATGCCCCTGCTTTCTGTGGCGCTTAATATGACTATATAATATGTTTCCCTTACAGTATATAGAGTCACACATCCCTGACGCAACCCTTCAAGCCCTGCCTGTCGCACAGGACAAAGTGTAGCATGATCTAAATGTACACTACCATAGCATGATTTTCTTTGGAGTAGATATTGATTGCAATGCCTGAATGTAGGTAGAGCTTCTCGGGATGGATATGTGTTATGGATAATAAAAATCTAGTCCAAACAGAACCATCTCTGTACGTGTTCGACCAAGTTCTACACCAATGACCTTGCGGAAAACGCGTTGGAGGAGACTGTGTTGACGTTCGAAGGACATGACCATCACTCAGCCACAATTGAGTTCCCAGCCTCATCTGCTGAGATGATGCTGTGGAGATAAGTAGATTATCTCCCTCCAAGACTATCTCGCCATGCATTATCAGTTGCTGATAGCAATGATCTTGTTCATGGCTGTACCAAAAGCGCTGGCACGTGCGCTCAGACTTTCTCACCTGCGATTGCCCATCCCCACTCAAATGTTCACCTCCAACTAGAAGAAGGTGACCTATGCTATCTCCTATCTCTGAGGGACGGCTCTACAGTGGTTCGAGCCATACCTCCTAGAAGGGACCTCCAAATATCCACCCCTGTTGATGTCCAACTACGCTGAATTCCAGAAGAAGTTGAAGAGTGACTTCAGCCCCCACGATGCTGCCACTACCGCAGAACACAACTTGGTGAATCTCCGCATGGCTGACCAGCGGATCATAAAGTACATCACCCAGTGCTTAGCCACTCAGGTCGTCTGGGGAGCTCACACACTCCAATTCCATTCTACGATGGTCTTCCAGATCAACTTAAGGGGATTGCCCAGGTTGACATATCCAACAATCTCTGTGCACTCCAAAACCTCGCGCAGTCCCTGGATCACTGATGCTGGGAATGGCACTCCAAACAGGCTCACAAATCTGATTTTCAGAAAAACAAGGCTAGCACTGATGCAAAGACACAGTTGACGTCTCGGACGCAGAACCCACCTGCGGCTATAACATCCTCTACTCCGAAGCCCGCAACCTCCTTGTCAACGCTGCAAACTCCTACTCCGACAAGCTTGGAAAGGATGGTAAACTCACGCAGGAGGAATGTCAATGTTGGTTTGCTAACAACCTCCGTCTGTTCTGTGGAGGATCTGGACATATTGCTTCGGCTTGTCTGAAGAAGACCTCGGCGGCCAAAGCCAGGGCGACTCAGACTGCTCCGGCCACTGCACTGACAGTCCAAGCTGCTCTGGTTGCCCTGGAGGCAAAAGATGAGTCCGCAGTCCTCCAACCTCCATGCTCGGCGAGGACTGCATTGACACTGCCTGCACGGAGTTTTCCCTTTGGCTCACTTTGCTCTCCATCTATCCCTTTACTCCAACTTCAGTTCCAAACCTATCACAACCCTTGTCAACTCTGGGTCTTTGCATTGTTTCGTAGATACCGAGTTCATCGAGAAGAACGCCATACCCACTACTCCTGTAACTCTGATCTGCCTTTTGCTCTTCAATGACACGTCGAATCAAATAATCAACCACATTGTTAACCTTTTGTTGCACTTTTCTTCTGACAAAGTTATCTCCGTTGACTTTTATGTCACTCTGCTCACAAGTTGGTCTCTGCTGTTCTGGGATGCAGCTGGCTCCACAACTACAATCCGCTGATTGACTGGAGGAAGCCCAGCATCCAATTCCAAACCACTCTCCTGACACATCCCATATTCAAACTGGTACCTCCTCCAACTCCTCTGACTCCTCCATGAGAGATTTTGGAATCAACACCTCTGACGTCTGTATCCCAAGTCTCTATCATTGGAGTAGCTGCATTTGCATGTGCCTGTAAGATGCAAGGCTTGGAGAGCTTCATGCTCAACCTATTGGCAATGTCAGCCACAGCTAGAAGTTCTACCGTCTCAGAGGAACCTATGGACTGCCAGGTGTCCCAGAGGAATACCACAAGTTCGCTGATGTCTTCAGCAAGGTCAAGGCTGACAATCCTTATCACCCTTGAGGAAGGTGCTGTTCCATCCCTCGGACCCATTTACTCCCTTTCCAAGCTCGAGCTGGATACCCTCCAAGAATACATCGAGGAGATTCTCCACTTGAGTTTCATCCGACCTTCGAATTTGCCATGCGGCGCCCCTGTCCTCTTTGTGAAGAAGAACGGCTCCCTCTGTCTCTGTGTCCAACTACCAGGACCTCAACAAGATCACCTGGAAGGACCAATACCCTTTACCCCTCATCTCCGATTTTCTCGGAAGGCTCAGATCTACACCAAGATCAACCTCCAACATGCATACAACCTAGTCTGGATTGCACCCGGAGATGAATGGAAGATGGCATTCTGCACGCGCTACAGTTCTTTCGAGTGGATGGTAATGCCATTCAGATTCTCCAATGCTCCGGCATTCCAACGTTTTGTCAGTGAGGTCTTCGCTGACATGCCTATCTTGATAACATCCTCGTCATCTACTATGACAACCCCAAGGAACACTAGAAACACAAAGAAGTCCTCCGCCACCTTTGGAAGCACCATCTCTATGCTCGTGCAGACAAATGCAAGTTCCACGCTGAGTCTGTCAAGTACCTTGGCTACATCATGTCCGCTGATGGCCTGACTATGGCTGAGTCAAAGGTTAAGGCTATCCTGGACTGGCCTGAACCCTGGAAAGTCCGCAATATCCAGTCCTTCCTTGGCGTCGCCAACTTCTACCGCCGCTTCATCCACAACTATTCAGAGATCGTTCTACCGCTCACTTATCTCACCTGCAAGGGTATTCCGTGGAACTTCTCCAATGATTGTCTGAAAGTGTTTAACACACAAAAGAACTCCACACCCATTCTCCACCATTGGGAACCCGACCGTCAGATCACTGTCGAGACAGACACTTTGGACTACATGATCACCAGGATTCTTTCTATCATCACGGACTTCAGCGACCTCCACCCCCTTGCTTTCCACTCCCAAACCCTCACCAGCGCGGAATTGAACTACGATACCCACATCAAAGAACTCCTCGCTATCTTCGAGGCCTTCAAGTCTTGGCAGCATTATCTCAAAGGCTCTGAAACTCCAATCCACGTTGTTACTGACCACAAGAATCTGGAGTACTTCACAACCACCAAACTGTTGGTCCGAATACCTCTTGCAGTTCAACCTCATTTCCGCCCCAGTAAACTCAGAGCTAAGTCCGACGCACTCACCCACCGTTGGGACGTCTACCCCAAAAAGGGAGGTAGTGACTAACTGTCGTCAACCCACACAATTCCTGACCAGTCTTCACCCACAAACAACTCAACGATTCTCCGAGATCCTGTTCTCCGCACTTCCTACCTCCTTGACGAAAGTCAACTCTGATCGGACATCCTGTCGAATCTCTCTTCCCCAAACCCCCCTCCTGAGCTCTCCGCTGGCCTCACTGCCGCTGCTGAAGGCAGGCCTAAGTGGACCAAGGACTCGGACGGTTTCCTCTGTCGCAATTGAAAGTCCCTCACCACCTTCCCTACCGCACACTGAAGCAACTTCCAATCCCTGAACATCCATGGATCTCATCGAACAACTCCTGAACTCTGAGGGCTACACCACATCCTCGTCATCGTAGACCGGCTCACCAAGTAGGTTATCTTCATTCCAACGTATGATACCCTGATGCTCAGGGATTGCCAACCACTTCGTCCTCCATGTCTTTTCCAAGCACGGATTCCCTCTCATGTTACCTCCAATTACTGCAACTACCAGCAGGACAACTGGTCGAAGTTGCTTCCCCTCGCGGAGTTCGCATACAACAACACGCTGAATGCTACCACTGGAATATCTCCATTCTTCAACAAGGGCTATAACCCCGGACTTGTTGTACACCCCAAACGCCTGACTTCCGCTTGTGCTTGTGAATTCGCTGTAAACTTGGACGAACTCCACTCTGAGCTTAAGCAACGCATCTCTAAAGCTCAAGCTTGCTACCAAGTCCAATTGGACAAACACCAACTTCCCGCACCAGAGTTCCAGGTTGATGACCAGGTTTATATACATGCTGAACACATCCACTCTACACACCCCTCAAAGAAGTTGTCCAAGAAATTCCTTGGCCTGTATATGATCGTCACGCAGGTTGGCACTCACTCCTTTACCCTCCGTCTACCCGAGTCCATGCGCGCCATCCATCCCATCTTCCATGTCTCTCAGCTTGAGCCTGCAACTCCGAACTCCATTCCCAACTGACTCCTTCCTTGTCCTTCCCCCTACCCCTGTCTTGCACAGGGATGAGGACTCGGTGCTCATGTTGCTCTAGTCTCTGACCCCTAGCCACTATCCTCATCACCAGGGCATTCCATGTTCACTAGGCTGCCTTCCATGTCCGTGCATCTCATCCTAGATCTTTGGATTGCTCTGCTAACATCCTTCTTGCTATCCATTGCAGCCCACAGCCTTCAACGAACTCTGGAAGCAAACTGCTGCCTCGCAACTAGCTTTTCTATCCAAAGATCCTCAGATTTTGCAGGGTGTTTGTAATTCCTCATAACTCTTGTTCAACTCAAAACGTACAGCCTTCTGTGGGACTTTAGTGAGTACAACCTATGTGCCATAGAATGATACAAAGCTGAATCACCTGGAACTAGTGGCAGAACATGGTGCCAGCACACTGAGGCGTCCAGGTAGTACTGGAGGATATGCTCAGGTCCACCCAGAGTGTCTGGTGACACTGTAGTGGCTATCAACTCTTGAAGAATGGCTCAACTGCCTCGCATTGATTGTGTCGTGCAAGGTAATCCCTCCTTTCAGGCTCCCTGGCATGGACACAACAAAAGGGAGTGAAGTATTGGTACCATGCCCAGATTCCTATGGGTGACCAATGATCATCTTTATCTCCAAAGAGATGTCCTCAGCAATGAACCATTTGGAAAGTGCAATTGGTAACCTCACATGTTCTCAATTTCATGTACCACCTAACAAGTTGGAGAGCCCGCTGCATGTCACTAGGAGTGTTGCATTGGGTCAGGTGTGCAAGCTCAGTAGCTCATCTGGGAGTCCTGAAATTCATCATTAATTGACTAATGAGAAGATCCAGTTTTGCATAGTTCCTGAGCCACGCCCTCAAGGCAGAGTCTTGCCAATGGAAGCCAGGGATAACAGTGTGTGCGTGTGTTTCTCTCTGAGCATGGCGTCGAAGAGAATGTGGCTGGCTAACAGTGTGAAGAAGTTGCTGAAGACTGCACTATTTCATAAGTCTGTGAACAGGCAGTATCCCAGAGTCCTGCTTCCCTACTGTGTCACTAAAGGAGAAGTCAAGAGTAGGGAATCCTTTGAGGAGAGTGTGGAGGAGCTGTACCATGTTGTCTTCTAGTTCACCTTGACAATGTCATATAGAGTCCAAGTGAATCAAGTGACCTTGCAAGAGCAAGTTTTCTCTGAATCAGTCAGCCAGAACACTCCAGCTTCTTCTGGGCATCTATAATGATACTGGAGGCACAAGCCTGCAGCTCCCATTATACATCCAAAGGTACTATGTTTGTAGGCAGAAAACCATTGACATAGTTTGTCAGGCTCCTCCTGCTGCTGTTTCCTAGGTCAGTGTGTGATTTCCAATAAGAAAAGTTGCTGTGAAGATTTGGTCTAGCTATGAGTATGACTTGCAGGGAAGTCAGCACACCATCAACCAGGTGATCTTTACAAATATGGGTTTGAAACTGCCATCTGGAAGCAACTGAGAATAGATGATGAAGTGTGATAGGATTGGTGATAGAATTCTTCTTGAACAGGTAGTGTGACCTTGACCAGAGGTGGTTTGCCACCTCATCAATCCCAGAGACCATCTGCTTCTTGGTTTGAGCAAAAAACTGTGCCTCCTCCTCCTCGCTATTCTTGTTGTCCTTGTTGTCCTTGTCCTTGTCTTTGTTCTTATTGTCATCTGTCTCCTCATTGCTCAGCAGAGATTCGTCTTTACCTAGGTTCCAGCTAGAGTTGCTGTACGTATTGCATGAGGATTGCCTAAACAGAGTGCACAGGAGTCTGATCCGTCTCTGGAGTAATGTCCATAAATCTTTTCTCAAATGAGTGGACCACAGTGTTCTGGGCAAAAGCATGCTATCACAGCCTGGCATGGGACAACTATATGCAATCTTGGGGTCAGCAATACCACAGTCTACTGCTGCTTTGTGATAGTTGGCAGGATGTCCAAATGCTCCCTTTTGGAGTGAGAGCCATCTGACATAACAAACAAATCAGTCCATGGAGGCAAGTATTTACCACTAGTCCCATGAGCTGAGGAGACACCGGAATCTATGAGAAGACAACTCTGTTACTATGTAGGAAAACACTGGGTGACCAATGCTAACTTCTTTGTCAAAGGGAGAGCCTTGTCCAGCATTTTTATCAGCCTGTTATAGATATGAGAGCTCCTGGATCTCTTGCTATGTATATAACAACTTCTCACCACTGCTCGTTCTGCATGAAGAGGGAGCACTGCATTCAAAAGTGCCTGATTGCCTTGAAACACCCTTGTGCAATGGAGAGACACTGCGCCATACCACTGCTCCTGTCTGGTGAGAACATTGGGGTGCCGCCTATGCTGAAAATGATGGGCTATCGAGTATGAAGGGCATATAACCATTTGGCGCAAGGCTTTCCTACACACCACAATCTAGGGCGACTGTCAGGAGTTTCGGAGATGCATATATCACCTGTCTGCAGTGCAGTTCACAGATTGGGTGCTAGCAAGGGAGCTCCTCCCATTAGTCACAGAATATATTTATGATATGGGTGAGATCATCACCACATGATGCATATAATGTTTACATGGCTAATACACAGTAATGACAAGTGTTATGACAGTACTTGCCTATTATACTGCCCAGTTTCCTCTCTTCTCCACTATTGTGGATTCCCTCAGGATGCTTCTCCTCTAGGCCAACCTCTGGCACATCCCAGAGTACAACTTGCTGTCCTTGGCAGAGGGATAAAGGCTTTCCAGGTGCACAATGCCATGCTTGTAACTTGCTGAGAAGCAATTGTAGGTGCTGCAGCAAAGAGCAAAGGCCATGGCACAGTCAGACACAAAATTAATCATGTATGCTATAACACTTATCAAATATACCCTCCTCTGCCATTGGGAATGCCCCTAGGCTACAACACTCCTCATTGAGGCTCCCTAGGACATTGCATTCACTAGGGAAGCCAAGCACCTAACATACGCAACTCGCAATTTTTCTATCTGTGGAAGGTCAGTAAGAGTAACACTATTGGTATAAATGAGACTCAGAGGCATACATGCTCATAGATGAGGTCGATTCAGATTGTTACTCATGGCAATGGCTGTCACTGTCCACTTGCTAGAGCCCACAGCTGTTGTCTCTACCTCAGCAAAAGTTGTGGTTGTGGTCAACTTGGTGCTAGAAGTGGGCTCAGCAGTGCTTGTAATATCAGCCATAGTTATGGATCAGTGGCCGCAGTCGCATCAAAACAAGTGGCTTCCATAGTAGTGGACTCAGCAGTAGGCATAGCATCAGTAGTGCTCCTGGTCGCATCCAGAGTGGAAGATATCTCCATAGTAGAAGTTGTCACATCCCAAGGAGATGTTACCCTACCAGCTGTGGTTGTGAGATCAGTGGTGACAAGTGCGTTAAAAGTAGTCACATTCTGCAGAGCTGCTCTTCATGCTTGTAGCAGACTCACCTACAGCATCTAACATGGCCAACTCATCTGTAGTGCTCATTGCATCAGCAGCAGTGGTTGTAGTATTGGTAGTGGAGACTACATCTGAGGGCATCATTGCCACCTCCAGGGTTGTCTTGTACACAGTATTCATGTTGATTCCCAGCTGGGAAGCAACACAGCAGAATGCACATTCAAGAGGGGAATGGAAGCAGTCAAAGCACCTGTTTATCAGTTTCCCACTGTCATAATTAAAGGACTTCCTGCATCTGGAGCATATAGATGAGAGTGAGGGCCTTCGAGACCTAGTTGTAGAGAGATTCTTATGCATACAAAAGGCAGCTCCACATTGAGGTCCCATATCAGTTTGCTGCCAGAGGAATATAATATTGTGACTCACTATGTTGTTGAACTTCTTAGAGGTCTCCCTTACCACCTTTGTTCATTGTAGACACCCCATCTCCCTCATCCACCATCAATGGAACAGGAAAGCTAGAGGTCAGAGAGTCCTGCCATTGTTGTGCGTGCTCCTTTGCTCAATTCTCCAAGGCTGCAAATGCCTGGTCCCTCTCAAATCCTGCCTAGGGATTCAGACAGACACTGGAGGCACCTGGAGCAAATGGTTCCATTTTGCCATTGATAGGCTTCAATAGGATCTTCTCTCTCTTGGTCATGAATGCGCAGGGAGATAAACATGAGGACAATGTAGTGGAGGGGAGAATTGCTCTTAGGTGGTGAGTCTCAGTTCATTTGTAGTGCCCATGTACCATTGCGGACATTGGTTGCCTAGTCTGAGCACATCTGACAGATGATTCTTCCCATATTGAAATATACTGATTATTGGAGCTTCTTGCCAGAATGCACATGGACACTGGCTTGTGATAATCAAATGGAGGGCCATGTAGAACAGTATTACTGATATAGTCATTGTACACTCCACAGTTGCAGAAACGTGCATTGGAAAACTACTTGTGCTACATTTAAGCGATCATGTACACAATTCAGCAAGCCTGGCCAACCTGTCCACAATGTGCTTTCACTCCAGAGGGGTGAGTTGCTTGTTAACTGTGTCTCACAATCATTTTGTATTGTCAGGGAGAAGAGCCAGCCCACAGAGGTTGGCAGCATTAACCACCTTAATCAAGGACATGATTGAGCAAATGTGTGGCAATGGCTGGGTCAGAGACTAGAGCAACATGAGCACGGAGTCCTCATACCTTGTGCACTTCTGGCACCCTAATGCTGTGTGACAAGGAGGAGACTAACCTATGGCTGTGATTGCTGACTGACCTGCTAAGTCCTGAATGGGGTGAGTTCTGCTCCAGCTCTTTTGCAGAGACTTCTAAGCATCCTGTAATACCTTGTGGTTCACATTGAGTATGCTCAGCCTTGCACACTTGGTCTTGCATGCAGCAGGTGGATGGGGACCACTGCTAGGATCACATCCATCATGCCTGGGTTCATCTCAAGACTTTGTCTCAGAGTCTCCATGCCAAGGATGTCTACTTTGGCTCAGTGGCCTATAGTCCTGTTGTTGATGCTTCTGCTTGATGGGAATACTACTGCCTTATTTGTGCACACATTCTAAGATAAGGAGTCAGTACTATACCCAAGAGCCAATACTGGACCTGATGAATACCTTGGCAAAGAACATCAACCAATGTCTCATGTAGGCACAAATAGGCCATGCAAGGCAGTTATCGCTTCACCTGGCAAGCATGTGATCAGATATGTCCTTTTCCAGAATGCAAATAAATGCTTACCTTGTCAATGTACCTCTTGCACTTATAGTGTACCAAGCAAACTGTTGGACATTGTCCTTGAGACCCATCAGTGACTGCACGGTTTTGTCTAGCTTCATACATCTGTGCACATACAGGACACTTTGGAAGACAGCTGGGCTGGCTGTACTTATACTTTTTATGCCTTTTGAATGGAGATGGCAACATTGAAAGGCCACTGCATAGGTGTTGTAGAACATATCCATAGTAATCACTGGGATGGGAATGTCTAATTCTTTGACAGTGTGTGGAGTATCATACACACTCTCTGCTGTGACTCTTGTATTTGGTTTGGAGTGGGCCATTGCTAGCAAGCACAATTAATGAGGTAAGTTAGTATTTCTGTATTTGTAACTTTGTGTATATCAACAATAAGGTTTTATAGTTTTCTATTTTAGAAAACAGTGTTTGTTTTATATTTGACTTCATTTTGTAGAGTATACTATCATGATACCATATACTACTGTGTTTATCTATTATTTGACACACAAAATGGTTGCTAATAGTATATGTTTCTGCATAGTCTATATAGTGCTGTTTAGTTTGGCAAAACAGATTATGTGGTATATTTTGCCTTGGTATCATATTTTATAGATATTATACAGTTTGGAGAATTAGTAAAAGTGACTCTTGTTACTACTGTACCACTGTATGTTATACAAGGTTCACATAATATTTGATTTAACACAGCATTCAGCCATTCTGTTATTTGTAATGACCTGGTTGATCATATTGATTATCCCTAGTATTGTGCTCAGCCCGGCCAGGCTGAGCCAATCCTACTGGCTTTTGCTGGCTCAATGGCCTGGTGTTAGGTCCCGTGCCAACCGGACCCGAACCTCGAACCCCGAACCCTGATATTCGACCGCGCTAACCTTTTATATCTAATACCTTAGTCCCATCTCTTTTTGATAGGTCCCATCGCATTTATAATTGTTACTATACTCCAATCAGTCCGATCAGGTTACGAACAACAGACTTTGATCTACTCCGATTCCTGATCGGACTCCCGGTCTACTTACACTGATTTCACCAAGACCTTGGCTGGAGTTCCGACTATATAAGGTTCGGTAGCAGTAGACTTGTACCTCAGTTCGGATATCTCGTTACACCCTGAATTCTACGTGTTCTTCTCTAAGTCCACGCCCAACCTCTGACCCTGACCTCTGGACTCCAAACTCCAGTCGTCACTTAGAACATTGCTCATCCTTCTACCTCGTCCTCTCATTGTCTGACTCGAAGTCGGACTTCGTACTTCTGCTCCTCTCAGTTTCTGCGTTTCTGCTTTCTCTCGCAAGTCGAGGACACCGGTGTATACTCAGGGTGTTGCCAATAGCTTCGCCGAAGTCCTCACCCCACCAAACTCTGGACGCCGTCAGACCCTCGTGCCTCTGGTCGCATTCCACCAATCTCGGCCTTCGGACCTCAGAGTCGGCACAGTCTTAACACCGAGATCGGCTAGACAGATGAGTAAGTAAGTGACAGCGACTATGACAGCAAGATATATGTTGCCCAGAAAGACAATGGATCATGATGAATAGCTAAAATGCAGCCCACATCTGGTTAAGCGACATGACTTGCCTTGAGAGGCAGGCAAGTAGTTCCAGCACATATCACAAAAGCAGGAGAGAGAAGTGGATGGAATAGAACATGAGGTGTGAAGGGGAATGGCGGCCATCTTACCTGGTCAGTAGCAATAAGCCATTCAATGATAGCCTGGCAGAAAATATCCTCTGTGTACACGATCTTTTGCTCCTTCTTAGGCAACTCTTGAAGATGCAGATTGAGTGTGGACTGTTGTTTTGTCTCTGCTTCTGCAGCTGCCTTCCTCTGGTTGACATCACTCTTGAGCTTTGACTTGAAATTGTGAGCCAATGCCTACTTATGGTAGTTGCCCTAGTGCACAAATGTCCATGTTAACATCCTGAACATCAGGAGAAAGTACAATAATATCATGACTTACTCTGTGGTGAGCATTAAGATGACGCCATAATGTTATCGTGTTGTTGATGAGTTGTGTGTTGCTGTGTGAAGAATCGACTCCGTTAGTGATAGCTACTAACTCAAAGCGGGTGTACAAGGGGACTCACAAGCATTTTATACACTTACAATGGTCCTTCAAAACTTTGACAACACCAACTGCTACAAACTGTGAACCAAAGAGGTGGTTAATGTTGAGAGTGGCCTTCGATTGCTTGGCCAAAGACTCACTGATGTCTTGAACATCAATGTCCTTAAGAAAGCCATTGTCGTCAACGTTATCGGGAGGTAGAGGTGATCCATGAGGATGCTTTGCTGCTGGTGTGGGGTGGATGGTTTAGAATACATACTCAAGAGGAAAAAAGAGTAGAGTTGATGCATGCACCCTTCTTCACTGCAGGCTTCTTGCCTTTCGCATCCTTGTTGCTCTTAGAATCAGCATCAATGTCAATAGGTTTGTCATCTGAAATGATGGTGTTTGATGCTGCCGGAAGTTTTAGCTTCCCTAGCAGAGTACCAAATTGTGAGCAGCAATTGACAGAGGCATTGATCAAGGCTAAACTCATCTGATGTCTGTCTAGCTGGATTGAGTGGATCCTCCTCTTCTTTGTCCGCATCCTCCACATATGCCCTTGGTGACCATGTACTATGATTGGTGGCACTGGATTCCCATAGGAGTGGTATAGACTGTCTACTAGATGAACCCAGAGCACCAGACACTTTAGAATAGGGAGAGAGGCAGGCAGTATGTGATGGAAAGCTAGGTGTATTCGGTGCAAGGGCAGATGGGTGTGCAGTGGCCGACAGTACAGAGACGAAAGCAGGTTGAACAGATGGACTTGGGCATCTGAAACAAACCTCGGAGAGTGCTGAGACGACTGCTTCTGAGCGGTGTTCAGTATCTGGACGGTGATGCATTGCAATCTCTGGCTCAGCAACATTATTCTCAGACGTCACCTTCACTGAGCTCTTCACGGTGCACCGGGAATGTTCACAAGGAGGGATCATGACACAGTGCAAATAGACATTGGGGAAAGAACAGAATATTTGACTGCATCTTCAAGCAAACTGGTTAGTATTTGGGTGTATAGGCCTACTATCTCACTCACAACTGATCACACTAAGCAGTGGGATGGACTATACATATGCACTATAGTTGACAACAGGAATATGTTATCTAATAGATGAATAGTTGGCCGCAGATGTTGCATATGCTAACAGAATCTCAATCATCAGATATACTATGAGATAGTCCACAAGCCCTGGCTTTCTGGCTTGGCTCATGGCACCGACACTAGTGAGCCAGGTGTTATAACTGTGCCGACTCCGAGGTCCAAAGGCCGAGATTGGTGGAATGCAACCAGAGGCACGAGGGTCTGACGGCGTCCGGAGTTCGGCGGGGTGAGGACTTCGGCGAAGCTATTGGCAACGCCCTGAGTATACGCCGGTGTCCTCCATCAGGAAAAACACTTCAGCGCTAGCTGTCTCTGGGACACAGCCACTGTCCCCGGCGCATTTCAGAGCGCCACAGAGTGTCTGAGGCTGCCCCAGAGATCACCAGCGCTAGAGTGCCCATAGGGACCCAAGGAAGCAAGTGCAGAGGCACACAGGCTAGTCGATATTGGGTCTTCAATGTATATTATCATCAGATATATTATTTTGTTGTACATCTAGTACATACTAGACTGTACTAACTACAGGGAGAGTGCAAGGAGGACGAGAGAGAGAGACAACGACAACAACGACAGTGACGGAGAGAGAGAGGAAACGGAGGGATAGAGAACAAGGACGAGGACGAGGAGAGAGACAAGTTGTGTACCTTGTTGCTCTCACCGTTCTCGTCCTTGTTCTCGCCGCGAATGTGATTGACGTTGTGGCCATGCCCGCTCTCCTGCCCATGCCTATGCTCCTGGCCATGGTCTTTCCTGTAGTCCACGTCGTGGCCGTTGTCATACCCATGCCCATGCCCATGTCCATTGCTGCGGTTGAGATCCTGGCCATGGTTGCGGTCGTGATCACGGTCATGGTCGTGGTCGTGATCACAGTCGTGGGCATGGTCGTAGTCGTGTCAGTGTTGGCGTCGGTGCCCGCGCCCGTGCCTATGGCCATGTCCATCGTCATGGTCATGGTCCTAGCACTTGTCTCGGGCGTGGTCGTAGTCCGGGTCATGAGCGTGGTGCTCGTCCCAGCCCTCGTCCTCATTTTTGTTCTGGTTATTGCCGCGGTACTGGCCCCAACCTCCGCCCTGGCCGCTTGCCCTCGTCCTCGTCCTTGCCCTTGCCCTTGCCCTTGCCCTTGCCCTTGCCCTCACCCTCGCCCTCGCCCTCGCCCTCTCCCTCACAGTCCACCCAATGGCAAAGACGAGAAGTACGAGCCCGAGGCTGACAAGGAGTGTAAGTCACGCTCCTCGTTGGTCTCGGCCTCGTGCTCCTCTGTGCCGTGCTCCTCGTCCTCGCATCCTTGCATTCTTGCCCTAACCCTCTTCCGAGCCATGTCATGGTCCGAGTGGTGGCAGTGGTCGAGGATCCTCCCTGCCGCATTTGCAGCCCGGGTGTGGCGGTTATTGGTCACCGCCAAAGTGGTGGTTGGAGGGAGGGTGCGAGAGTGAGAGCAGAGCAAAGAGAGGGAGAGGGAGAGCGGAGAGAATGAGAGTGAGAGAGGAGAGGGCCAGGCGAGGAGAGTGAGAGACAAGGGAAGGAGTGAGAGACGAGTGGCAGAGGACAAGGGAAGGAGTGAGAGACGAGTGGCAGAGGACAAGTATGAAGCGCCCACTCAACGGGGCCACGTGATGGGCAGCAGGGCGCTTTGTACTTGCCTTGCTGGTGGCTCACCCTCCTCTCACTCTCTTGTCTCTCGCTGTCTCGCTTTCTTGCCCTCCCCATCTCGCTTTCTCGCCCTCTCCGTCTCGCTGTCTCAGCCTCTCTCGGGGCCTCTCTCTCATCGGCCTCTCTCTCATTGGCCTCTCTCTTGTCGGCCTCTCTCTAGTTGGCCTCTCTCTTGTTGCCCTCGCTCTCAGCCTCCCTCTCATTGCTCCTCTCAGCCTTGCTCTTGCTCCCCTCGCCCAGCTTGGTCTTGTCTCCCTCTCTGGTAAGTACCAACATTGTTCCTCCTGCTCCCATCCCCATCCTTTACATTTTAAGCCTGTGTTCCGACACTGAAGTGTACACATGCTGACTTCTCCCATTTCATCAGCACTCCCTCCAAGGTTGCACCCATGTCCCACACCTTGCAGTTAGCCTGGTAACCGCGCCACCGTCGCTCACCTCGTTTCTATCATTGACGACGACAAATAGGAGGTCCCGTTCAGCTCACAGGCAGCCAACACCTTCATCTCAATGCAGCTCACTCCTCTTGCTCCTCTTGCTCCTCACTCTCTCTCCTCTCTCTCTCTGCTTGTGTTTGTAATATATATGACTATCATATAGTTGCTATATACACTCTTAATTGAATCAATTGTTGTTTGTGCTATACATATGTGTGATAGCTAGTAAGAGCACTGAAAAGCCTATCTAAATGTAGCCAACTCTGGATGGCTTTGATTGAACTTCGAAAAACTCTGGGATGCTCTCAGAGTCTCTGAGAGACAATCTACCTGGGATACCTTGGCCTCAGAGCGGCTCTGGCTGTCTCTGATGTCTCTGGGTCTCTGGATGCTCTGAGGCACTCTGGGGCACTCTGGGGCACTCTCAGGGCACCTCAGAGCTGTACAGTGCCACTCAGCGCTACACGGGTTTTTTCTGATGTCGACTTGCAAGAGAAGGCGGAAAACGCGGAAACCGGGAGGAGCAGAAGTACAAAGTCCGACTTCGAGTTGGACAACGAGAGGACGAGGTAGAAGGATGAGCAATGTTCTAAGTAACAACCAGAGTTTGGAGTCCGGAGGTCGGGGTCAGAGGTCGGGCGTGGATTTAGAGAAGAACACGTAGAATTCAGGGGGTAACGAGATATCCGAACTGAGGTACAAGTCTACTGCTACCGAACCTTATATAGTCGGAACTCCAGCCAAGGTCTTGGTGAAATCAGTGTAAGTAGACCGGGAGTCCGATCAGGAATCGGAGTAGATCAAAGTCTGTTGTTCGTAACCTGATCGGACTGATTGGAGTATAGTAACAATTATAAATGCGATGGGACCTATCAAAAAGAGATGGGACTAAGGTATTAGACATAAAAGGTTAGCGCGGTCAGATATTGGGGTTCGGGTTTGGGGTTTGGGTCCGGTCGGCACGGGACCTAACACTCAGCCATCAACCATCTGAAATTTAAGAAAATGCTTCAAGTGGCTGCTGCTGTGACTGATGGGGTCAAAATCCCAACCTGGAAGGCTGCCTGTGCCCAGGTTATCAAGATGTTCAACCGTGAGATGACAGGCCTGGAGAAGCAGTTTAAGGTCTACCATCTGTATGTGTATAACCGTTGGCTTGGAGCATCACCTCACACGCACTAAAGTCAGACAGACAGAGAAGATTGGGAGGGTTAGTCTGACTTGTGATGCGTGGCTAGGGCATGGCATGGGTCGGGTAAACCCGTGACAGGTACAGGTATATACCCATGAGGGTGCGGGTACAGGTCAAGAAGGTGGTGACCCGCAGAAAACCCGTACCTGCAGATGGGTCCATGGGTACCCATGAGAGCCTGTACTCAACATCTTGCAGGCACTTCAGATGTCGTAGGCCTAGCTTACTAGTGAATACCAGTAAGGAAGGTTTCTTGTAAATTACATGAGCTGTGCAACAGTCATTTTGCGACTCATTGGTGACACGACACTTGCTGCTTGATATGCCCCTCCCCCATTCCAACTGATACCACATTTCCTCGGACCACAGTCATTGCATGTCATCGAGAAAAGCTCAGGTTAGCAAGAAGGTGCCTCCAACTCAGTCCCGCAAACGCACTGCTCCAGACAATACTGGGGAGGACAATGCCCCAAAGAAGAGGAGGACCCGTTCTGGTGCCAGTCAAAAAGGTGAATCTCACATTTTGAGTCTATAGCATCCATTGCCACAGGTCACCTAGCGGTGCCCAAAAAGTCTGATACTCAATAGCTCAATTTCACTTCACAGAGTCTGTTAAGACCATAAGGGAGATGCAGACAGTGACGGCAACATCAAGATTATAGGTAGGCACTCTGGTGGCCTGATATATCCTGTTGAGATACCTTCTGACGCCTCTACTCCCATTCAGAGATCACTGGCGGAGCAAAAGGGTAAGATTCCACTGCTGCTAGTAGTGTGGAGTTGGATAACAGTCAACGGGGTATGGGAAAGAGAGGAAGCAGGATGGCTGTCAGTGCATTAGATGAGACACTAGAGCAGGAACTTGGTATGTTATTATTTCTTCTTGACAGCCTCAATGCTCACATGATTCGTGCTATACCAGAACGGCTCTGCAAGCGATTGTCTGCGCCTGTTTATGGTCTGTACAGCACAGAAGTGAAAGCCGAAGTTATCAACAGAGAAGTCTGTCATACCTTCAAGTGCTTGAAGTGCAACCACCTGGTGCAACATTTCTTGACAACATCTGACTGCAGTTCAATGAGCAACTTGTGGAAGCATGGCTTCGCATGCTGGGGTGCCAAAGTTATGGGGAATATCAAGTCAGCACCCAACCTCAGCAATGCCCAAAAGGCTGCCAAGGGCTTCCTCAAGGACAGCAAGATCACTAGCTTCTTTTCTGTCAAGGAAGTAGTCATGTACTCCCACCAGCCGCTCTCCCATGCAGAGATCTGGTTAGTAGGCCACATGTTTACTCTAGCACATGCTTCTGGACTAACCGACACTCACAGTATGTGGATTGTCCGATGGGTGTGTGAGAGTTTGCGCCCATTCAAGATTGTTGATGACTATGGATTGAAGGTGCTGATGATCACTGGCCGCCCAGGCTTCCAGCTTCCATCTCCATCCACAGTGTCTTGTGACGTCAAGGCTGTCTTCCTACAAACAAAAAAAAGATTGGTAAGATGCTCTGAGTAAGTGTTATCACTGCGCACTCGACAATATCATATTGACAACCCACCATAGGAAATTCTAGCACAGCTCAGCTTTGCAACCAATGTATGAACATCTCCCAATCATAGAGCATACATGGTAGTGACTGTGCACTGGGAGATGCATGGTAAGTGCCATGAATGCTTCTCGACATTGTTGAAGTAGCAACTGTATGTAACTATGCCTCTTATCATACCACCATAACAATACTAACTTGCGGTTGTCTGCTAGTCTTACACAGGCGCAAACCTGGCTGCGGCGTTTGTCTCAATCTTGAAAGACTATGAGATAGAGGTCAAGGTGAGATATTGTGCATGAAGTGGCATATTGAGGTGACATACTGATATTTATCCTGCCACAACATAGGTACTCGGCATCAGATGCGACAACACCTCAAATAATGACACAATGATAGACATGATGGAGTTTAATCTTGAGGACTTCAATGGCATGGCATGCCGTGTTTGCTGCTTTGACCATGTACTTAATCTTGTTGTGAAGAGTTTGACATGCCTTTTTGATGTCAAGCCAAAGTCTGATGCAAAGGTCACAAAGCTCTGATAGAGAAGAACTTCTCACAGTGCTTCAGGTATACTATGAGAGCAGCAAAGAGAATGACGACAATGAGGAGGGTTGGGTGATGAATTAGACGATCTATCAGATGAGGAGCTACAAGAGCTTCAGGATGGGATCTGACCGGTGAAAATGGTTATCGCAAAGGTGTGTGAGTCGTGATGTGTCATTGTTGTATATTAATTGACTCACATGATTATGTCCTCTTAATTTTTTCTCCCGCATGCATACAGCTTTGAAAGCTCACCTTCAAGATTGTGAACTCCACTACCCTCCTAGCACCTCTATGGCACGTGATTTGTAAGGAACTTGGACTAAATAAGCAGATGATCACATGTGATGTTTGTACCTCATGGAACTTCACGCGCAACATGCTCGTTGTTGCACTGTTGTACAAGAAAGCTGTCAAGCGCATCTGTGGTGACCCAGACAACAACCTCGGAGACTTTCAGCTAAATGCAAGCAAGTGGAAGATTGCAGAGAAGCTTAGCAAGATGCTGAAGGTATGTTGGTTGACATGCTCAATGGTTGACAAGCATGAGATACTTAAACTCTATTTAGTATGCTGTTCCCAGCTCCTCAGCTTGTCATGGAGTTCTTCTCTTGTCATGACACAACCATAGCATCTGTTGTCCCCTCGATGGAACACATCCACTCAGTCCTTGCCAATCCTAGCAAGACTACATACACATCTCTAGACATATGTGTCGCCCCCAAGCATGCTGAGAAGACTCTGGATCGATACTATAACTTGACAGACATCCCCCAGATGTACCACAAGTCCATGAGTGCATTTACTCTGTTCTGGTCTATATATACGTTGACCGACTCACAACGGGTCTGCTATGGTTCCCCAGTCTTGCATCCAGCATTCAAGCTGTCATACTTTAAGAAACCATTGAACTACACATGCTCCTTCATCAACAATGCACAAGACCTTGTATAAGAGGAGTATACACAAAGTATGCCTCACAAGCCTCTCTTGATGGCTCTGACAATGAGCAGCATCCCATTGTGACTAAACAACCTGTGGTATGTCACACTTATTCCCTTGAAGCTCTTTGCAAGTGACTGACATTCATATCTACACAGCACACTAAATAGGGCCATAAATCCGTTTGACAACGTCGCAACCTTGCATCTTCAGAGTTCCTCCTCACATACTCATTCTATATTGGACGAGCTTGACCATTATTTGAGAGCTGACACTAATGACTCTGTGAAAGATCCCATCACCTGGTAGCACTATCACCGTGACATTTATCCACACCTATCGAGGATGGCACTTGATTATCTTACAATACTGTGTGAGTTATCCTCTCTTTGGCCTCAGGGCATCCGAACATGGCTCACATTTTATGCACTATAGCTACCTCCATTGAACCAGAGCGCAATTTCAGCTGTGGCTATCTCCTCCTTGTACACATATGCAGTGTGCTTAGTCTAGCATCCACTCATGCAGTTTTCTGTCTTGGACAGTAGAACCTCGAAGGCTTTATCAAAGATATTGACCTCACATATGCTGCCAAGCTTGCGGAGATTAATAGAGACAAGTCTGACGGTGAGCTCGAGGACCCATGGGCCGGTAATAATGGATTATCCAATGATAATTTGGAGTAGCCTTATGTCATGTATCTCGTCGCACCAACATGAATTTGTCCTAGTGTGCATCATGGTGATTTTGTCTATCCACGTGTATATGTTAAATCATTATCATCAATTACGCTGCTTTGTGACTTTGCTAGCAAGTATATAAGGCTGTGAATGGAAGTTTCTGGATGTTCATGTCGACATCATTCCTATACCTACTAGTATGATGACACCTCCAGCTGATAGTCCTCCCTCTCCAGACTCACCAGACAGTCTGCCCTCTCTCATCTCTAACTTCCCTGATATGGATGAAGTCTCATCCGACCAGCTGGTGCTGAGTAACCAGCCTACCACCATGCTAGTTGCTCTATACTTCGTCTCCGACACATGGACTGGGGGCCTGCCTGCTGATGCAAATTCATACTCAGTGCAGTTACTTGTTGTGACAACCAGATCTTGTATGACAATATCAGTATGTCAAATATTCTGAATGTGCAGTACAAAGTAACTGAGAATCTACCAGATCTCACTCCCCACAACATTGAATGAGGCCAAGTCCTGGCATATCCTTGCTCAGGGACATCTTCAATCTACAGTCAATCGACTTTTAGGTCATCAGCAAGTGAACCTGCAAACTCTTATGAAGATTTACGTCTACTTTGGCTGGCCAGTAACATCAGTCTCAGTTGAGCGTGCAGTTTACAAGGGCAACCATTAGATACACTTCATTAGGTATGTCTGCGAAGTTGCAGAAGCCTACGGGGAGTTGTCGGGTGAGGAACAGTTCCATAGAATTATTAGGTAGGCCCAACGTTATTTGCTAGTACGTCGCATCTCTGTGCTGTCACTTACACTCTTATATGTCTGATACACCTCTGTAACACCTCTGTAGACAGAGATATTCATCCATTAGATGTTAGAGTGTAGTGGAACTCTTGCAGGTCTACAGTGATACTAGCTGGGTAGTAGTAGGTGCTTGCTGTCCCCTCTTCCACACACTGGTTACTCTGTATGTTTATATGGCGGAGCACCATGACCCGCTCAAGCATATCCATACACATACAGGACAAGTTTGTCTTAGACATTGAAGCCTAATGAGACAGGCCCAATCGCATTCCCTGCATGAATAAGCGCCATGCATAGATACACATCTTCATCTGCCTACCCGTCTGTCTACCCATTCGTTAACCCATACCCACATACCCACACATACCTGTACCCGCAACTTATTAGTACAAACCTGCATGAGTATGGGTTGGGTCTGCCTTCAAATACCTGTACCCAACCTGTGCCATACTCAGTGTGGGAGCAAAGGACAAAAGGAAGTCCAAATAAGACAACTATGGGTACTAGTGATTGGAAAAGAAAATGATAGAGTCCAGGAGATCTGCGGTTATAACACATACTAGTACAATGTGTTATATCCTATGCTCTCCAGCCATATTACTCCATTCTCTGAACTCCAAATCCCAATTGGCATATGCCTCTGACCATATATCATGACATTGAATCCCATCCATTGTTAGGTAGTTCTATCACACAGTTACCATCAGTTCATCATGCAATGAATATCACAGACTTGATCAATCTCTGTACTCTGTTGGATTTCCATCATCTCCATAATGGCTCAGCACTAAGACTTAGTTACACCTAGTGCTATATAAGTCTGGTAGCACTACTGTTTGTACTTTAGTTCAGATATCTCATTATACTTGCCATAATCCAGTATTCTTTCTATCTCTGCACTGTGGACTGTCCTTCAAAGTCCAGTTGTCTCAGAAAACTGCTTGCACTCTAAATTCATCCTTCTGGCATTAGATTTATATCTAGCATCTGTCATGAATCTTTTATTTCCATTATTCTTTTGTCTGTGCTTCTACTATTGTTCCAGTGCTCTTATGCACACCTATAACCTATTGTCCCTAGCACTTATTATTCTCCATATATAAGTAGTAGACACTCACTATCTGGAGACTTCTGTTTTGACCTCTTATCTCCAGGTGAGCCTTGCTGTATTTTCGTTCACTTACATTCTCTTAATACAACTTGTCTCCAGCCCTGTGTGTTGAGCCTTGCTCCACTCTCGCTGCACAAGACTCGTCTCTTACCCTTGCTCGACTTGTTGGATTCCCTTCTCGTCTTGCTTGACCACAGGTTGCAACACTGTGTGTTGAGCCTTGCTCCACTCTTGCTGCACAAGACTCATACTCTCACCCTTGCTTAATGTCTCAGTCTCCTTCCACATCTTGCTTGACTATAGCTTGCAATAGCATTGTACTCTATACCTGTCTAAGTCTTTGACCTCCAGTCTCTATACTCTATACTCTGGCAGTCCTTGCCTTGTAAATTGAGTACACACGGTGTTTCCTCAGAGTGTTGCTAATAGCTTTGCCAAAGTCCTCAATCCCATCAGTTCTGGACATTTGTACTCCAGCCACCTTCATTGTTTTGCCCAGCATGTCTTTAACAATGTTGTCATGGGCACACAGAATGGGGAGTATTATGACCACAGGTCTCTAGGACTCTATCATTTTCTTTTCCAATTACTAGTACCCATAGTTATCTTATTTGGACTTCCTTTTGTCCTTTGCTCCCGCACTAAGCACTATTGTTTTTTCTAGTATATAAAACTATGTGCACTACCTGGGGACACCAGTTTCAACCTCTTGTCCCCAGGTAAGCCCCTCTATATTTTGCTCTATAGATACTTTGCTCAATATACTTGTCCCCAGCCTGTTTGTTGAGCCCTTGCTCTGCCTTGCTGCACAAGGTCTCATCTCTCTTTTATACCCCTGCTCATCTTGTTTGACTTCTGTGCCTATCTTAACAATCAGTCATAACATTAGGTTGAAACTCTCTTACAAGCACTGGCACACTAGCTACCAATCCCCTCCATACACTCTTATATAGTACACACTTGGATCCTCTGTGTTGATGTAGTATAGTGCGCACTCTAGCCACACTATCAGATGTAGTCCCAGCACAACCCGGAGCTTGCCGCTCAGAGTGGTACAGTGTGCAGCAGACTCCTAACCCAGGTCTCTGACACAAACAGAAGTGGTCTGCCTCATGGCATAGGGGGCTAAGAGGAGGTGGCAAAATGAAACCAAGGTAGGACACCCTTGGGCTCATATCCCTTGAGGCTAAGACACAGCAAAAGGCCAAGGAGGCTAAGCAAACAGTATTGGACCATGCACCAGCTGTTGACATTCCTGGGATAGAAAATGAGATAGTTCTATACCCCATCTTTCAAGACTGGAAGACTAGACCTATCATAGCCTACTCCAACACAAGACACCATGAACTCTTCTATCTTCTTCCAATAATCTATCATTTACCATGAGCCTCCCTCTCCCTATTACTTCTTTGAAACACCAGGCCTTAATGGGCCAACTTCTGAGGCTAGAGATCACACTGATTGAAACACAGCTCAAGGAGTTTGAGAAGACTCAGAAGGAGGCTCTAGAACTCTGAGCCTTAAAATGGCAACTTCTAAAGCTAAAAATCACACTATTTGAGAAACAGCTTGAAGAGTTTGAGGAGACCCAAAAGGAGAGTTTGTAATTTAAGCCACGCTAAAAGCCACATGCGTAGGCTCGTCCTCCAACAGTTGATACACTGTACTAGAATCATCATTTGTGTATGAAGTTAGTCATGATGGACAACACTTTCATATTCTGATATATCTATTTGGCAAGTAGTGAGACAAAGAGGTGGTGGTCATGGTCAATAGTAGAGCCACTACAAAGTTCTTACACCAGCAATTTGTGACCCAGAACCATGTTAGTATAAGGAAGTTGTCAAAGCCAATTTCTCTTTTTAACATTAACAGTACTAAGAATTGCAATAGGACAATATCTGAGGTTACTATCTTGGATATGGCAATTGGTGATCACTGGGAAAAGATGGTCTTTATAGTAACAGATGTTGAAGATGAAGATGTGATCATTGGGCTGGATTAGCTTAGGCAACATAACCATAATATCAATCAGAAGCATGGATCACTACAACTATCATAATGCCTGTCCATCTGTCAGGCAACCCAACAAACCTTGACAACTACAGTGGCGGTCAAAAATAATGCCCAGGGGTCATTGGGCGTCTAAAATATCGTATTGGGGCAGCATTCTTGAGCAATGTCTGGACATCTGTGTACACATTAATACCCTACTATGTGCTCTATCCATACATACAAGAGAGAATTTGAATGACCCAGAATTGGCAGAGATATTCAAGTAACAATCTTGTGACCCTATTTTGAGAGGTATCATAAGGTGACCCATACAAGCCATCTTTGACCTCTATAAGGAGTTGAGATTACAATCTACTATTGTTTGTGTGATAATAGGAATGCATCACTATTAATGTATCTATGAAACCTGAGATAGTAGTACAAACTGCTAAGGGAGCCTCATAAATAAGACAACAATGCTCCCATAACATGTTGCTTCCTAGACCATTATATATATTGAGAAGTCATAATATCATGGTACAGAGTAGTATATCTTCCTGTTTGCATTCTGACTACTCACTTTGCCAGGTTGTTGTCAGACTTGATATTTCAATAATTTGGTTTGAGTATTGAATGCAGCCTTACTACCTGTACTATTATTACTCCCTATAAAGACCCAGTTGGTTCTGACGTATGAAAGCTGGGTGTTATAAAGACTCAAGTACAAAGTATATAACCCACTATTCAGAATGTCAGCCCAGTTTTTGCTTCAAGTAGAGTAATGTGATTACTATCTTGGCATAGGGTTTCAGAGCATAGCAAAGTTTAGTATGTCTTTTATCCTTGATGCTAGGTATCCATAAGCTGGAGCCCATAGCAATATTTGCATGACATAGTGTTCTCTTAAATAGACACTGAATTGAAGCATCAGGTATTGTAGGAGAGTCAGGCCACCATTACTACTATTGCATCCTTTGGAGCATAGTTGGTATTCCCACTTTTTGCTGATCTAGCTAAGTACAGTTGAATCTTTCACAAGTCTCCTATATCACAATATATTATCCATGCCAACACATAATTTGGTTATGGCAGAGAATATCTACACTCCATGATTGGAGATACAAAACAGAAATATACTCAATTTTGTCACTCATAATCAGCATTACCCACATTTAACCTCCCTTAAGACCTTGGAACTGCATGGAAGTGGCCTGTATAATATAGTGTTCTATATAATAGGCCCCATAGTATTTGTATATACATTGGGACTTGGCTTTGTGAATCCTGGGATAAGATACAGGTCTGTGTTTCTAGAGGGTGACTGTCCATAATGGACACAATTATGAATGCAGTTGCCAGTCAATATGGCCACATTGTACATGGTTTCTGCTACAGATGTATGCATAGTGAGGAGTAGTAAACCTTTGTAGAGAATGCATTCATATGTCTCAATCTGGTAGTAGGAAATCAGTCAAATTATTCAGATAATACTCAAATTTACACTCATCCAATGTGCATCCTAGCTGCATTACCAGGCTCCTATTAGGTAGGCAATGCCAATAAATCATGTATAAGTAATGTGCAGCACTAGTAATATGATACCGCACACAGTCTGGCTATACAGGGTATACTTATAGAGAAAATGCGAAAAAATGGGGGTGGGCATTATTTTTGACTGCCACTGTACTGCAGCTGAGACACATGATATGGAGGTAAGGCTTATAGCATGTGGAAGCCCAGGTAGGAGTCAGCCAAAGTGCAAGATAAGTTGCATATATGCAGCAGTTACAGCGGTAGAGGATGCATTGAAAGACGTGGAGCTCCCAGCACATCTGGAGACCTGGTATAGAATAAAAAGCTCACACATTGATACATGGGTCAAGGGTAGAACTCTGGAGGACACACCCCAACTGTTCATTGCAGCAAGTCACACTCACTCTTAGAAGCTGGCTGAATGTGAGTACTAGAACTGTGGTGAGGCACATCCAATCAAGGAAGTTGTCCTGCAGCACTACCATGAGTTCCTAGATGTGTTCTCCAAAGAAGCATCTGAACATCTCCCAGAGCACTGCCTCTATAACTATGTAATCAAGCTTGTTCTAGACATGAAGATATTTCACTCAAAGATGTATCTTCTGTCAAAGAACAAGCAAGACAAACTAGACAAGTTCATTTGGAAGAATGTTATCAAAGGCTACATTTGCAAGTTGAAATCTCCCATCTTCTCTCTGCTCTTCTTTGTCAAGAAAAAAAATGGCTTGTTATATCTAGTGCAGGACTATTAGCGACTCAATGGCATCACTATGAAGAACTGCTACCCCCTTTTGCTGATCTCTGAGCTCATGGACCAATCAAAGCAAGTTAAGTACTTTACAAAAACTTGACATTCAATGGGGCTATAACAACATCTGTATAAAGACTGGAGATGGGTGAAAGGCTGCCTTTGTGACAAACTGTGGACTGTTTGAGCCCACTGTCATGTTCTTTGGCTTAGTAAACTCCCCTAGCATATTCTCAGCATTCATGAATGATATCTTCAAGGACCTTATTATCCTGGGCAAAGTCATGATCCACCTTGATAACATCCTGATCTTTACTAAGAATCTAAAGGAGCATTGTACCCTGGTCAAAGAGGTTCTAAAATGGCTGAAGGAGCATGATCTTTTCTGCAAGTCAGAGAAGTGCAAGTTCAAATAGCCGAAGATAGAATATGGGAGTCCTGGTATCTCAAAACAAGGTGGAGATAGATCTAGTGAAGGTGTGGGGTGTTGCAGACTGGCCAACCCCACATAATGTTACTGATGTTTGGAAGTTCCTAGGCTTTGTAAACTTCTATTGTCAATCCATCAAGGATTTTAGCTTGATCTGTTGTCCACTTTATAATCTCACGGAAAAAACACCCTGGCAATGGGAAGTTGAGGAACAGGAGGTATTCAACAAGCTAAAATGATAGTTTACACAAAGTCCAGTGCTATGCATCCATGACCCAGAGCGAAAGACCCATATCAAGATTGATGTCTTAGGTTTTGCAATAGGAGCAGTGCTATTGCAGGAGGCCAAAGATGGAAAGTGGCACCTGGTCACATTTCACTCTGAATCTATGAATGATGCAGAGCACAACTACGGAATCTATGACAAGGAGATGCTGGCAACCATTTGGCTCTACAGACTTGGCATCACTATCCTAAAGGTTTTCCATCCATGTTCAAGATCCAGTCAGACCACAAGAACTTGGAGTACTGGCACATGGCGCAGAACCTGACCCAACAATAAGCACACTGGGCTTTCTATCTCTCTCAATTCAAATTTGTTGTTTCATACAGACCAGGTATCTCAAATGGTCACATGGATGCACTCTCATGGAGTGTTAGGGATGTGCTGGACCAGATGGCAGAGATTGTTCAGTGATGCAGATATCCAGGACCAGCATGGTTGAGGACTTTGGTGAAGCTATTAGCAATGCTCTGAGAAAATTGCCTGGTGTCCTCAATTTATGGACAAGGAACTGACGGAGGTTGGAGTTGGAGATCAGAAATAGGAGACAGACAGTATAGAGTACAAGGTCAGACAAAAGCCCAATATTGAGAGGGCAAGTTCAGAATTGAGCAGTGTTCTGGGAAGATCAGAGAACAGACTTAGCAGCACAGGTGAAAAGAGACTACTGGATTATGGGGGTAGTAATGAGATATCCAAACTGAGGTACAATGGTATTATAGCTGGACTTATATAGTGCTAGGTTTAACTAAGTCTTGGTGCTGAGCCATCATGGAGTCGATATAGCTCCAACAGAGTATGGATAAGTATCAGAACCATGATGTCTGTTGTGTGATATACTGATGGTAATGTTATGATGGAACTGCATATCACTGATAAAATTAAAGTGCTGTGATGCATAGAGGAAGGATATACCAATCAGGGTTTGAGGTTTGGAGTAATACAGCCAGAAAGGCACAGATGTAATATGGAGGCCTGATCACCAGCGTAGCAACAACATCAGGAAAAATACTTCAGCGCTGGCTGTCTCTGGGGCATAGTCACTCTTCCAGCATATCCCAGAGCACCACAGAGTGTCTGAGGCTGCCTCAGAGATCACCAGCGCTGGAGCGCTCACAGGGACCCAAGGATGCAGATGCAAAAGGGTGTAATATTGGAGCTCAAGTGTTTGATTATCAAATATATTGTGTTTGTCCTATATCTAGTATATACTACACAGTCTACAGTCTACAGACAGGCAGGGAGGAGGATAGTGAGAACAAGAGAGAGAGAGAGAGATTGAACTGGGCAGGACAAGGACGAGGAGAGAGATGGGTCACATACCTTGTGGCTCTCACCATCCTTATCCTCGTCCGGACCGTAGCAGTCATAGCCATGGCCATGGTCCCAGTTGTAGTCCAACATGAACACTAGCATGGGCGTGAACATGGTCACTGGTGTGGACGTGGTTGTGGACATGGTCCTCGCACTTGCACAAACCCTCACCTTTGCCCCCACCGTGCTCTCCTCGCCCTTGTCCCCATTGCCGTCCTCTTTGTTGTCCAGACCATTGTGGCCGTGGCTGTAGTCCGAGTCGTGGTCATGGGCAGGGCAGTGGTTGTTGTTCATCCTGGTCCTTGTTTTCGTCCTGACCCTCATCCCAATCCTGGTCCTCACCCTTGCTCTCTCCCTCACTGTCAACCCAGTGGTGAAGACGAGGAGCACGAGCTTAAGGCCAATGAGGAGCATAAGTCGCACTCCTTGTTAGTCTTAGGCTTGTGCTCCTCTGTGCCGTGCTCCTCGTCCTCGTCCTTGCATCCTTATGTCCTTGCCCTAACCCTCTTCCAAGCCATGTTGTGGTCGGAGTGGTGGCAGTATTATTGGTTGCAGCCGAAGTGGTGGTTGGAGGGAGGGTGTGAGAGTGAAAGCAGAGCAAAGAGAGGGAGAGGGAGAGCAGAGAGAATGAGAGTGAGAGAAGAGAGGGCAAGGCAAGAAGAGTGAGAGACAAGGGAAGGAGTGAGAGATGAGTGGCAGAGGACAAGTATGAAGCGCCCACTCAACGGGGCCACGTGATGGGCAGCAGGGCGCTTCGTACTTGCCTCGCTGGCGGCTCACCCTCCTCTCACTCTCTTATTTCTCACTGTCTCGCTTTCTTGCCCTCCCTGTCTCACTGTCTCGGCCTCTCTCTCCCGGCCTCTCTCTCATCGGCCTCTCTCTAGTTAGCCCTCTCTCTTGTTGCCCTCGCTCTCAGCCTCCCTCTCATTGCTCCTCTCAGCCTTGCTCTTGCTCCCCTCGCTCAGCTTGGTCTTGTCTCCCTCTCTGGTAAGTACCAACATTGTTCCTCCTGCTCCCGTCCCCATCCTTTCCATTTTAAGCCTGTGTTCCGACACTGAAGTGTACACATGCTGACTTCTCCCATTTCATCAGCACTCCCTCCAAGGTTGCACCCATGTCCCACACCTTGCAGTCAGCCTGGTAACCGCGCCACCGTCGCTCACCTCGTTTCTATCATTGACGACGACAAATAGGAGGTCCCGTTCAGCTCACAGGCAGCCAACACCTTCATCTCAATGCAGCTCACTCCTCTTGCTCCTCTTGCTCCTCACTCTCTCTCCTCTCTCTCTCTGCTTGTGTTTGTAATATATATGACTATCATGTAGTTGCTATATACACTCTTAATTGAATCAATTGTTGTTTGTGCTATACATATGTGTGATAGCTAGTAAGAGCACTGAAAAGCCTATCTAAATGTAGCCAACTCTGGATGGCTTTGATTGAACTTTGAAAAACTCTAGGATGCTCTCAGAGTCTCTGAGAGACAATCTACCTGGGATACCTTGGCTTCAGAGCGGCTCTGGCTGTCTCTGATGTCTCTGGGTCTCTGGATACTCTGAGGCACTCTGGGGCACTCTGGGGCACTCTCAGGGCGCCTCAGAGCTATACAGCGCCACTTAGCGCTACATGGGTTTTTCCACTGGACAGGTTTCAAGTTATGGAAACATCTCATGCTGGTCACAGATGCAGGTCTACTACACAAAATTTGCTCCAGCACCAAGAAGAACAAGGCAGTAGTCAATGCTTTGCAAAAGCTGACACACCTTGGACTAGTGCAGCTACAACATGATTTGACAGACTGGAACATGGAGAATAGTCTGATCCTATATAGTGGAAAAGTCTATGTACCCAAGAATGTGATGCTGCAAACTGAGATTGTCAAGGCCCACTATAATGCACCACCAGCTAGACATCCAGGCCAGTGGAAAACAGTTAAACTTGTTAGTCAGAACTACTGGTGGCCAGGCATGGTTGGTTTCATCCAGGAGTACGTTGACACCTGTAACACATAATGTTGGATGAAGACCTTGCACTCCTGACTGCATGAACTGCTAAAGCTGAATGAAGTATCTAGCGGACCTGGACAAATTGTGACCTGTGACTATATCACAGGCCTACCGAAGTTGATAGCTTCAACATGTTGCAGCTGATTACGAACCATCACAGCAAGCTTATCCACCTGACCGCCTGTCACAATGATATCACTGCAGAGGGTATAGCAAACAGCTTCACTTGTGACTACTTCTGCTCTGACAGTCTCCCACGAGTCATCATTTCAGATTGTGGACCACAGTTTGCTAGCAAGCTGTTTTGTGCAGTCTTGAAGAGCCTTGGGATCACAAGTGCATTGTCAACAGCATACCACCCCCAGATGGATTGCCAGTCAGAATGGTGGAACCAGGAGGTAGAAGCATATCTGT
This sequence comes from Coriolopsis trogii, assembly GCA_020543525.1. Classification (NCBI taxonomy): domain Eukaryota; kingdom Fungi; phylum Basidiomycota; class Agaricomycetes; order Polyporales; family Polyporaceae; genus Coriolopsis; species Coriolopsis trogii. The sequence continues at coordinate 52,802 of JAHYIO010000039.1, forward strand.
AGATGTTCTGCTCGCAATGATGGGATGACTGGGTCAAATGGTTGCTAATCACAGAGTACTCACTGAACTCTCAACCACAGGCCTTAACTGGACACTCCCCTTTCTACCTGACATATGGCTTCAACCCGGAGTTTCAGGTTCCAGCATGCCCATTGGATGTTCTAGCAGCAGACCAATGGCTGGATGAACTGTGTAGAGCAAGAGAGGACACTACCACAGCACTTAACCTTACTGCAAAATAAATGAAGGTGCACTTCGACAAGCACATGTGCAATGCACCGCAACTGCAGCCTGAACAGAAGATGTGGCTCAATATATGCAACCTGCACATCACAGGAATGCCTCTGTCAATTTTGATCTGAGCATGCTTATTATAAATAGGTCCTCTTCCTGGCCCTTTTTTCATATCATGATTATCCCAATATAGAATGGTCATCATGTTGAAGACTCTTGCTCAAGTGTTCAAGTAAGCACTATTATTTGCTAGGCACATATTCTCTCTTTTTAAATCACATTATTTTCTCTTTAAATCTCTATCTTAACCTTCCTCATCTCTTATGTATATGCAACAACTAGCCTGCCATAGTGCAATATGCAGATATTACTAATGAGGTGGGCATGATGCAGACTGACTAAGTTTGCCTCTCTGACTATATAATATGTGCTTGGAGTCAGATGGCCACCCAAGCTTGCTTGTCTCTCAGTGATTCTGTGGTCTCTCAGCACTTATACAAGTGGCACTCCCTCCTTATCTCCTATTTTTCCAACTGTAGCTGTCACAATCTGTGATGATTGAGCAAGACAAGGAGGGAGTCCAATGAGTTGAGCGAAGGTGAGGGACAAGTCTTGTGCAGCAAGAGTGAAGCAAGGCTTAACACATAGGGCTGGAGACAAGGTATATTGAGAGAATGTAAGCAAACAAAAATATAGTGAGGCTCACCTAGAGACAAGAGGTCAAAACTGAAGTCTCCAGGTGGCAAGTGTCTACTACTCATATATGGAGAGCAATAAGTGCTAGGGACAATAGGTCACAGGCACATGCAAGAGCGCTGGAACAATAGTGGAAGCACGGACAAAAGAACAATGAAAATGAGAGGTTCATAACAGTAGCTTGTGCTTATGCATGTATCTCCCTATCAGTCTGAGATTGTTTCATTGAGTATATGCAATTCAATGTCTTTTTGTTCCAGGTCATATGTGTGACCAGTGTGCAGCTATTACTAGTATCTCTAAGCATCTGTTTGGCTGCCAGCTCAAGGACATCACTTAAGGCCAGACCAGTGCTTGGAGCTGATTATTAGTAGTCCTGCATAGTAAGTCCATACAATACCAGATATTGATTTTATATGTCCATACATACTTCCAGAACTGATCTCAACTGACTGCTACTCCATGTGGTATTGTCATCAATGATCACCAATAGTTAGACACCAGGGAAGGCTAACCTTGCATGCATGCTGCATCATCAGAGATGCCCATTCACATCCATACCTGTCCTATTCCCAGGAAGGGCTAACTGTTTACTGACTGCCTTCATAGCCATTAGACAAAGATTGTCATGCATTTTATAGAATGACTGCATATGGTCACCAGGATGTATGTTTTGCTGATGTTCTTGACACACTCAATAAACAGTAGCCATTATTCTTGCCAAATGATCATGTTCAGATGCTAGCTATGAATAGACAGTCTGGTACTACACATTCTCCAGACTCCCCCAGATAGGCTGAGAATGATTGTATAGTCTCATCCTATGGCCCTCATGATCATGCAATAATATAGTGTGCATATCTTATTGTGTCTGTACTATATTATATCCATACTCAACCGTACCATGGGTTCTGACAACAAAAAGCACGCTGTATCTAATAGTAACATGCAATATAATCACATTTTACTACATTGTAATCTTGTTCTTGAGAAGCCTTACTCTCAGCCCCTACCTGACCATACAAAGCCTGAAACATATCAAAAATCACCTTCCCCAGCTCACCTTGGTCCAAGCACCAAAACCTGGAACTGAACCTGGAATCAAAGATGAACATTTGTAGCAAAAACTGAGACAATTGGTGGATGTATTTCCATTGCAGCAGTAGGCGTAATAAATGCATTAGGTACATAACAAGCCATATCAATTGACGTGATAGCGTATGAAAGAGATGCGTGAGACTATGCAAAGCGCACAGAACAAGTACGACAGCAGCAGGCAAGAGTCCAAGCGAGTAGCAACAACACGAATAACCAAATCGACACCGTAGCACGGGGGATGGGTGTACCACTTTACCGTACTCTCAAGCACTGGCATTAATCCCGCTAGCGAGCAACGCCTCCAGTTCCGAAATACAATCCGCGCACCGAGCATGCACCTCACGCGCATTCTCCAGCAACGGCTTGATGTTCTCCGGAGCCATCGCGAGCTTCATGTCCGGCAGGGGTCCAGAGCTCATATCGGGACTCGGATCGCCCCACGGCTGTGGCGGAGCAGAACGTACAGACCCACTCGGATTCTTGCGATTACCCCGCGAAGGCGGACGGCGAGGACTTGGGCTGGGCGCCGACTGTCGTTTCTTCGAGCGGGATGGCGCACGTGCGGAATGTCCCTGGTCGTCACCAGACTCGTGCTCGCGGACGTCGGAGAGTTTGATAGAGCGCGTGTACGACTCGAGTATGGAGGGAGGTATCGCAGAGGGTTTCTGAGGGGGTTCGCCGGGAGTCCATATGGATGACTGGGATCCGCCCGGTCCTCCATGGGCGGTGTCGGCATCCGAAGTACGAGGCTGGAAGAGATACGGGGATTTGCCCTTCTTGCCGCGTACCGTCGCGGTGCCATCGGAGGACAGACCGAGGGTACGAGCAGCATGGTCGAGATCAGAGACAGAGTCTATACGGTCCCAGTCCTCCTCGTCACCAAGACTGGCGCCACTCGCTTGACCAGAGCCGCTGCTTGGGAGTCCAGTCGTGTTCGAGCTGACGTCGTCCATGGACTGACCCGTGCCAGTCGTTGACTTTGTCTTCGTGCCGATGCGGAAGATGGAGGCAAGCGACGGCCGGCGTGGTGAAGACTTGGGCTTGAGTGAGGGAGTGGTACCGTACGGAGAGTTGGGATGGACGTCGCGCCGGGAGGAGACTGATTCTGGTCCTGCACTCGTTTTGGCACGACGTCGAGACATGGCTGACTGAGGGCGGGACTCACGGGGGAGATTGAGAGATGAGTCGGTGCTTGCCGACACCGACGCGGTCGTGTTCACCATGACCTGTCCAGGGTTCTTCTTGAGCTTCCTCAACATCTCCCTGATACGATGCATTCCACGTCGCGCGGTGTCCTTCTTGCCTGCTGAAGAAGATTGCATGCCGTGCACCGAGCCAGACTCTTCGCTGGGTAGCGTGACCGTACTGTTCATGGCATCTCCCCAGCGCCAGTTGCGATTGATCTCCTCCTCCGGGATGTCATGCACCATGGACATCGTCGCAGACGGATCTTCGTTGTTGAGCATCTCGCGGAGCAGCATGAGTTGTCTCTGGCTCAGATCGTGACGCCCGGTGGATGCACGCCACTGAGAGGGTGGCGGGCTTGCGAGGGGTGGGGAGGTCGCTGATCCGTGCGCAGAGGGACTAATCAACGGTTTCTGCTCGTCACCCGCCAGAGTGATTGCCCGTTCGCGACTCTTGCGACCTTCGGTGGTCGTCGGGACGACCGGGGCTGATTGACTAGACGAAGGTGGGGGTGACGTCGGTCCGTCGGCGCCGCCTCCTGCAAGGTCAATCAGAAGTTCAGCACACTCCCACGAGAGTCTGTATTTGGCCTCGATGCTGAGGAACGTGGTGTTGAACTGGCCTCGGCTCAAGCCGTTGTTCGTCGTCGGATTCGTGTTGGCTCGCGACCGCATCGACGTCTTGGGAAGGTGGAAGTAAGTTGGGGACACGGGCCGTGACTGAGACTCTTGCGGGTCGTTGATGAGCTCCCGAGCTCGACTCACAAGCAGCGCGTACGTCAACTGGAGCTGTTTGAGCTCTGCAGTGAAGACGGGTCTCGTCAGCCTCTGCACTCCTGTAGCCCACGAAATATACGTACGTTCGACACTGGTAGCAAAGTCTCGGACCATAGTGAGATCTCGTCGCAAGCTGACCTGTGCCTGACTTATCCTCGCCGGGATCTTGAGATCACCCAAGGAGTTACGTCGCAGCACAGAACTGTTCAACGGCTCGCGCTCTTTCGGAGGTTGAGCGGTGCGACCTAGAGAGGCCGTTTGTACAGGCGACGCGGACGGCTTCGCACGCGTTGGAGACGGAAGCGGGGATGGAATAGGGGGTATCTCTTGCGAATTAGACACGGGCAACGCGCCAGGCGACCGCGCTGACAGCGTTGGGTGCGAACGCGAGGGCTCTAGCGTACGCTCAAGGGAATGTCGTGTTGGAGTAGCCGTGAATGCGTCATCAAGCTGTGCCGGCCTCCGTGCGGCCTTGTTGCGCGGGGGAGAAGGTGGCTGGAGCTCAATAGGAGGGAGCAGGGGCAAATCGTGTGAGCTACGGATGGTACGCGAGGGTGGACGAGGGGTGCTCTGGTCATGGGATGCATCGACTTCTTGGTTAGACAGCGCTGCACCCGGCCGTTGAGGTGTATGAGCCTTCTCGTCGGCTGCGATGCTCTTTCCCCGCTTGTGCTTGCTACCTCCAAGGCTTATACGACGAATCCCACCCATGAAACGCCTGCTGCCCTTTTCCACTTCAGTCGGGGCATGAGCGTCAGACGAGCGGTCATCAAAGGTAGACGAGCTCTTCTTTGCACGATGGACATCTTCGGCACTCGCAGAGGCGGACCGCTGCTTCGAGCTGGCACGACTGCTAGGGGTTGTCGGTCTCCGATAGCGTCCGTCACCATACGAAACGTGTCGGGGCACCGGTGGACGGGTGCTCCAACTAGAACCAGAGGACGAGTTCGTGACCGATACTTGCATCGATGTCGGTCGTATGGGCGTTCCAGCGTCAGCTGCCCCACCAAACAGTGTAGCTGACGTAGGAACGCGAGTTCCGTCGGCGTTCAGAGCTTCCTGTAGGTCCTCGGGTAACGTAGAGCTTCCTGTGCCGTCTCTCGTGTGCGCACTGCGGACCTTCGACTTGCGATCGTACGCTGAAGACGGTGAGCCGGGTTCACGATCCCGTCCTCTCTCGACGCCCATGAGGTGCAGTAGGCGTTCGACGCTCGTCTCATGCTTTAGGTGCGCTTCACCTTGCGAGGGCGAACCTGGGCCCTGACCGCCTCCACCACCGCGAAAAAACCAGTTCTTTGAGCCGCCGTGTCCGGGAGAGGAGGACGCGATGAAGCTGGTCGGACGCGACGCGCCGCTGTCTGCATAACGGTCACGATCGTGCGGAATAGGTGGCTCGTCGCGTTCCTGAAGGGGTACTTCAGATGGGCCTGTGCTTGCACGTTTCTTACGCGCCGTGCCCCATTTCTTGCCTACTGAACCAATGCGAGAGAGCAGAGGGGTCTTGGTCGTCGAAGTGTTCCCGATGTCGGCCGAGATGTCATCGACGGCGACAGGAAACGGTTTCTTGGAGTTGTCTGGAGTGACCGGCCGAGGGGGTTCAGGATACTCGGCGCGATCGTCGAGCTCGAATATGCCCTCCTCAAAGTTGGGAGGAGGACGAGACTTCTTGCGGAGACGTCGGCGCTCGCGGTGTATAGGCGGAGATGGCGGGAGGAGGGCAAGTCTGGCGGCTACGGCGGCAGAACTGCCGGATACAGTGGGGCGGAGAGCGAGGTGTGCGGTGGACGAGTACGAGTAGCCGGCGGAGGAGTCACGGCCGGTGGACGAGACCGGGACGGAGAAGACTGAGGCGGTAGGAGACCGAGGAAAGGGGGAGGGAAGCGGGGGCACTGGGGGAGGAATCTCTGCGGGGATGTGGAAGTGCATACCTCTGCTCTTGGACGTGACCGTGCGGTCGTCCTCTCTGTCGGCGAAGCCAAAGTCGTCTTCATCGTCGGAGGAGCCCCAGGAATGCCTCTTCCTCGGGGTCCTCCGTCTGGGAGAGGTGCGGGTTTGTGGGTGGCCGCTCTCGAACTCTTCGTCCCAGTTCTCGACTGGAGAGTCAGAACCGCCTCTCGGTTGTGACTGGCCATTTCTCGAGGGCTGCGCGTGTGCATGGGACTGCGGTTGAGAGGGATGACGAGTGGAGGGACCGGGGGAATCGGCGTCTTGGAAGTCGTCGTCCCAGTTCTCTGTTTGCTGGAGTCTCTTCAAAGGAGTGGACGGGCCAGGCTCGGCCCATGTCTTGGGCGCACTCTTCTTGTTTCGAGAGGGCGTAGAGGGAGGAGAGGGCAGCGCGGGGGCGTGGGCGGACGAGGGACGGACGGATGAAGTGGCGGGCGGCGGGTGCGAGTTGGAAGTAGAGTGAAGATCTGGGTGTGCGTTGAACTCAAAGTCTTCGTCCCAGTTCTCGGCTGTGTGAGAGCTGAGGTGAGGGTGAGTGTGCACGAGGACGCGACGGAGACATGCCTGGATGATGGTCGATCTGAGAGGCTACGCTCATCGGTGGAGGCGTGTGTGGTCGTCGATGGTCGTCAGCAAGTCAGAGCAGGAGGTGAGTAAGGGGGCATAGAGAACACGGACGACGGCGAGGACGAGGGCGAGGACGATGAGGAGGAGGAGGAGGAGGAGGAGGGGAAGGCGAGGGACGCGGACAACGCACGCCCGTTGCGAGCCCAACAGACGCCGGTCACGACTGCAGGCCACATGAGCGTGTACTCGTGTACTTCACCCAGCGGTGGCCCAGCACAAGCAGCTCGTTCCCCCATTTCGCTACGACGGAACCGTTCATAATACAAGACGCGAGTATCCTATACGACATCGACATATGCAGAGACTAGACACGACGTGCAAGACAAGCGACACAACAGTTGGACCGCAAAACATCACAGCACACTCCCCACCGACGCGACGTGACGCGACGCGACGCGCCACGGCGTTGCAACAGGCCAGGACACGCCTAGTCGTCGCCAATTTTGGGTGCGAGGTAGTACCGGATGTGACCCTGGCTGAAGTTGTACGACACCTGGCATGCGCACTTTCTGTCAGACCGCACCCCACAGCCCTGCACACAGCACTCACCAGCAGTGGGACGTCGTTGCTCATCATCAGCTGCACGCTCTTCGACAGCGTCGAGCTCTTTGAAAAGTTGACGAGGTATTTCAGACTGAACGTCAGCGTCACCGCCTGGTTCATCTCGATCCGCACGCCCTCAAAGTGGTCGTCCTCGTCGTCTGCCTTCTTTGCCTTCTTCGCAGGTTTGCTCGACTACGTCCATCGTCAGCCAGAGCCGCGCAAACACACGAGCCGAATCGCACCTTGCCAGACGACCGCTTGCGCTTCTTGCTCGCGCCCTCTTCGTCCTCATCCTCCTCTTCGCCCTCGTCCTCGTCCTTTGTCGGCTTGAACTCGCCCTCGCCCTCCTCGTCCTCGTCTGCACCGTTCATGTCCACATCCTCTCCATTCTCCTCCTTCTTCACCCTCTCCTTCTTGATCTTCTTCTTTCCGCCCTCCCCGTCGCTGACGTCGGCATCCTCCTCTTCCTCGGGCTCGTCCTCGTCGTCATCCTCGTTCTTGCGCTTCGACGACGACCCTTTCTTCTTGGAAGCCTCGGCGGTCTGTTTGAGAAGAATGTTGCCGTTGGCGGCCTCGCCGTCCGAGACAAAGCGGATGCCCTCTTTGGACACTTCGATCCGGACCGACTCGCCAAGGAGGGAAAGGTCGCGGACGATGCGCGCGAACTCGGCCGAGGGCATGGTGACGCTGGCGTCGTATTCAGTGTCTGGGATACCGAGAGTGTCGGCATCGATATCCATGAGCTTCATCTCGTATTCGGCTATCCTATCCGAGTCTGCGGGACGCGGGTTAGCACACGCTCCCGGACGCGTCGAGTGGCAAGACGAGGGCATGAACGTACTCTTTGCCTCGTAGGTGAGGGTTAGGATATCGGCATCGTCTCCGGCCTTGAGTGTACAGATATCATCATCTTTGGCGCACTTGAGAACTTTGGTGAGTGATCCGAGGTTGACACCGAGTGGGATGGAGCGGTCGCAGCGATAACGCTTGAAGCCTGCTGCTTCGAGCTTGACGGCCACGAGGGCGACGTGGGAGTTGTCCATGGCTTGCAGAGTCTGCGAGGACGCGTCAGTTGGCTGCGCAAGAGGTATACAGAGCGGGCTGAACGCGCACAATGCCCTCCTCATTACAGTCAAAGTTGGCATCGGAGACGAGCTCTTTTACGGCTGTGTGGTCGCGTCAGGTGCTGAACAGTGGCGAGAGCGAGAGCAGAAGTGGGTACCGTCGAGGAGACGCTTGAGGATGGCAGCTTCGGAGAGCTTAGCTTCGAGCATGATGTGAGCGGGTAGTGTGAACGCGGCGGGAGTTGTGGTGAGGAGTGAAGGCGCACGAGGACGAGGAGGCGGAAGACAAGACACGGCGACGCGTCCAGAATCGTTCAGACGGAGTTTGAATAGCTCGACGCGTCGGTCACATCACATCGTCACGCGAAAGTGACAAAATGTCACTGACGCAAAAAGGGGCCCAACCGGGATTCGAACCCGGGATCCCTTGCAATTGCGGAACATCCAATTCCCAAAGCAAGTATCTTACCTCTAGACCATTGGGCCGATACAAAGGCAAGCTAATAAGCTAAAATAGCCACAATTGCTATGAGTGGGAACGACGTCATGGGGCTCTGGCTGGAGTGGCCGCGGCGTATTAAAGCACAGCGAGCAACACACAAACCTCATCGTCCACGACCACGACCACAACCACGCCCACACTACGACCATGTCCCAGCCATCGCTCCCATACCCACCCGCTGCGCATCTCCCCTCGCCGAACATGGCGCAGCCCATGGCCACCCAGGCTCAGCCCTCTCCCGTCGCCGCGATGAGCATCGGCGGGGCTCGAGAGCAGAAAGACCAGAGCAGTGCTGAGCGCATCCGCGGAGGCTGCATACCCTGTCCTGTACGTCCTTTTCCGCCCGCGATGGGTGTGTGTGGCTGACGCGGAGTGCGGCAGGACGGGAGTGTATGCTACATCATACCCATCCCCTGCCTGTGCTGCTAGTCCCGCCTGCTTGCGATCGCTGTGCTGTATCATACCGGACGAGGATTGTAATTATGGACCCCTGTAGCCTTAGAAGTACACGTTATACATCAGACTTGGACGTGCATACATGGCCCGTGACTGCGCGCTCACCGTCCCGAGCTCGCCGGAGCTGCCTCGCGCTCTCGAACGCCTTCGCCGCCTTGCTCTCCGTCCTTGACCTTGCGACGCTCGTTGACGGGCTCATCCCCCACGTCTCGACATGGACAAGTTTGCGACCCTTGAGCCCGTCCGACTGTACAACGCACCCGCTCCCGCTCCCACACCGACCTCGAACCGCCAGTCCCAAAAGGCCTCTCCCTTTCCGCCCTCGTCGCATTCGAGGTCAAAAAGCTACGCACCATTTCACTTCATAGGCCGACTCCCCGTCGACCTCCACATCCACGTCCTCACCTTTCTCGCCGTCCCCGACATCCCCGCATATGCTCGCTCCTCCAAAGCTCTCGCTAGCCTCGCATCCGACGACCGCGTCTGGGATGCTCGCTGGAAAGCATTCGGCGTCGATGCACACAAACTCTCCGATGTACTCGACGCTCTCGAGGACAGGCAGAGAGTCCGAAACGGCCTCGACAAGACTCACGCACCTCCCACTCTCGCTACAGACAGCCTCGACGATGACTTTGGCGACTTTGCCTCCATCAACCCTCAGGCCCAAGAGCTCGGCGACTTTGTAGGTGCGTTCAGTCTCTCTACACCCAGAACCCCCTTCGGCTTCGCCCAACCGTCGACGACAAAGACAAGCCGCACACTCTACATCCGTGCCCACAACCTCCTCAAGCCTCTCGTCCCCGCTCTCCAGTCTCCACCCCACGCCGTCCTCTCCAACCTCTTCCCTTCTCCAACACCATCCCTCCGACACCAAGCCCATACCCTCCGTCTCCTCTCGCTCTTCCTCTCCTCACGCGTCAAGCCGTTACGCAACTGGGAGACGCTCTCCGCAGCACTCCGTGCCGCCATCGACCGTTTCGAGGACGGGCTCCTGACCGCGTTCGATGTCGCTGATGGCAAGGCCGACGAGTCTGCCATGGCCGAAGCCGCCGAGGCCAGCTGGGAAGTCTGGGACGGCACCGGCCGCGAATGGGAGCTGGGCAAGGTCTGGGCAGAGAAACTAGAGATCTTCTATGAACAGAGCAAGTGGAAGCCGCTCGACAACTTCACGTACGTTCCCCGATCCGACTCAGATTCCGCGCAGTTGCTCAGCTCGCCTCCAGGAATGATGCGCAGCTCGACTTTACGCCCATGGACGGTTTCATGGCCGAGATTCTCGCCGCCCTCGAGGAGCACGGCTCTCGCGCCGTCCGCGTCTTCCCTCCAGAAGCGAATGTCCTCATCTCCTTCTCGGATCGCCTGGCGAACGAAGTCGTGAGTGTTCCGTCCAGTCTTTGCAACGCTTGTCGCCAATACGTGCTCCCGGCCAGGTAGGAGAGTACATCTCTTCCCTGCTCACACGCGCCCGAGAGATCTCGAATGAAATATTTCTCAAAGCGGCTGCCGCGACTTTCAAGGAGGCATGGCGCATGGTCGACACCATCGTCCAGGTGGCGTCCACCAGGGCAGATCTCCAGCTGCCGAAAACCAAGGCAGAGGATGTAGTGTAAGTCGTCGTACCCGACTATGAAGGACTCTGGTGACACGAGTCTAGGTATCGCATGTTCGAGCCTAATATGGACGAGTATCTCGACGAGGAAGTCGAGTACGTCAAGCAGAGCTTCGAAATGACATGCCGATCTTGGGAAAAGCAGGTAATCGACAATCATTATATGCTCATCTCCCTCGCTCACCCCGTTTACAGTTGTCTGAGCACAAGGTACCTGCGGGGACCCCAGCCAATGCAGACCATGCTCGCTTTCTTGGCTCCCACAACCCTGCCCAAGTCAAGCGGACCGTGCTCGCTTCTTTCACTGACGTTCTCCTCTTGCCCGTCACCATTGTTCCCCGCACCGTGGGCAAAGCAGTCGGAGCGGCCATCACGACGGGCAGCAGCGCCGCCGTCCAGGGCATCCAGATGCTGAACCCCCAGCGATGGGGTGGAACGGGCGCAACCGGCCAAGGAGCGTTTCCCTTTGCGCGCATGCCCTCGTGGAGCGCCAATAGGCAGGACGGGTACGTGCGCGACTTTGAGAAGGGCGGTGATGGGATGCTCTTCGACATTGGCGCGGATGATGAAGATGAGGAGCCCTTAAACGAGAAGTCGGCGAGCGAGAAAACGCCTCGCTGTAAGTCAACGAGACCTTTGGCACGCCGGCAGCTGGTACTGACATAGCCTCGCGCAGCGTCTCTCACCGTGTCTACTGCGGAAGAGTCTAGCAGCACCGCACCTACGTCGCTCGAGTCGACACGCGTATCTACACCGAACCCAAATCCACAGGCATTAGACAACCTAGACCTTTTGCTATCTCTAGACATTGCCCTAGAGCTCATTCATGCAGACCGTGATTCACTCAAGCGCGCCGAGACGTTCGCCGGCTATCCAGGCTCCTATGGTCACCGGGTACGGGACACGATGGAGGAGATCTTTGTACTACTCTTGCAGGCGTTGGGAGAGCGCCACATCAAGCCAGGCTTTCAGACGTACGTTCCAGTGACTCCATCTTCCTACTCAGTTTTCACACGGTCCGCGCTGCAGTGCGATCGCGCAGATGAGGTCATACAAGCCGGCGGAGCACGATGATACAAAGAGCGTTGCGCCGCTCCTGCAGTTCTTCGAGCTCGTTCACGTTGGTGACACGATGCAGTCCATGATACAAGTGTATTTTGACAAAGAGCTGGTGAGGGCATCATCTTACAATGGATACACCTCACGCTCATTGGTGGCTCCTAGGCACCTCACATCGACCGCCACGACTTCTTGAACACGGTTGTGAGGGAGAAGAAGCACTTTGAAGACGTACTGGACGACAGCGTCGCGTCCGGACTGAATGCTGCGACGGACGCGCTCATGAACCAGGTATGCGTGCTCGGGAGTTCTCTCGAATAGCCATGCTGAGCTCGCACAGGTCGAGCATATCATCCTGAAGCTGACGAAGCCACGGGAGTACTATCCCCCCGAGGACAGTCCGCTTGAATTGGGGCCCACGGAAGGCTGTCGCGAGGCGATCAAGTGCCTGCAGACACATTGCCAGCTCCTCAAGGGCAGCACGAGCAAGGAAGTGCTCGAGGTGTTTTACCAGGAAGTGGGAATCCGTCTGATTGCGTAAGGCGAAGGAACTCTGCGTGCTTGTGCGATAATCGCTGAGCTGGCATTTGCCCGCAGGATACTGCAGAAACACATCAAGCGACAGATCATCTCCCTCAGTGGGGGATTCCAGATCATAGCTGACCTGAACGCGTACCACGCGTTCATCACGTCGCTGCGGGTGGCGAGCATCACGTCCGAGTTTGCGTATCTCAAGATGCTGGGACATGTGTACGTTGTCGAGGATGCAAAGGACCTGGCGCAGATCGTGCGAGACGTGACACGGTATGGAGGAGCGTATCGACCGGAGGTATGTGTGCAGTGTACGGTTGCGTGTGTTGGGCTGACGGCTGGCGCAGGACATCTACGAGTTCATCCAGCGGCGGTCTGACTGGAAGAAGATCGAGAAGACGGTGGACAAGACGATGTACAATCTGTCCTTCAAGGAAGACTGCGTCGTCTGTTGAGTAGTTCGAGTACTCATCTCGCTCGGCTCTCCGGCCCGGGCGCGCCTGACGTCACGCTGCTCCGGCGCAGCCAGACGCCCGTCGCCGTCGGTTGCCTCTTGACTTGTGCCTCTCGCCTCGTCCTCCTCCCCTTGTCCTCTTCTCTCATCTCGCTCCATCCCAAGTCTCCATCCACGCACACGCAAACCACCATCTCTGCCATGTCTATCCCCGAGTTCTCCCTCCGTCTCCAGGAAGGTGCGCTCGTGCATAGCGCCATCCGATAACCGCCCTCTCTAACCTCCTTATCCCATCCCAAAGGCATCACCGGTGGCTTCGCGCCTCCCACTCCGAGCGCAATCGTGACCATCACCGGGATCCCGACCCAGAACCTGCTCAACATCACGAGCGCCGTCCGCCCCAAGGGCACGCCCTCCCTCCAAGACGCCGTCCCAAAGTCGATCTCTGCCCGGGACGAGCACACCGCCGCGCTCGTCTCCGAGCTCCGCTCCATCCTTCAATCCATCCCGACCGAAGTGCCCCCGGGCAGCGAGGACATCTACGGCTTGGACACGAGCATCGCCTTCGGTTCCGAGGACTTCATGTGGCAGAACGGGGGCCCCCAAGGCTGTGGACACGGCGAGAGCTCGGTCAAGCCGACGGACGAGGACAAGGCCAAGTTCAAACGCGCGGTGGAGATCGTAAAGGAGCTGCAGAGCAAGGAGGCGTAAATGGCTCGAAGCGCTCGGATCGATGCTGAAGAAACCCTTTCTCGTCTGTATCTTTACTCTATCAATCATGATCCCAGCACCTACTGTACCCACGCGCTTAACATGATGCATAACCACGGAAGACCCGCTCCAGGAGAAGTCGTCGCACAGTATGGACGTGTGACAAGGGTGCTCTTGGAATGCATTGTACGAAAGGTGAAAGAGTAACAATCATCGCGTGTGGCATTCAACATTTTTATTACTTTGTGTCCACAACTCCTGAGCCACGGCCGACAACGGCTGCTCCCTCCCTTACCAAACTCTCCCTGGCCTCGTTGAGAGCTCTCTCGCGCTCCGCAAGCACCGTGCGGTGGTCCGAAATCTTGGTGTGAAGTGATGTGTACAAGGTCATCTTGCTCCTACACGACGGTTCAACATTGTATGCCTGCATACACACAGCACTCACGTCATGTGGTCCTTGACCTGCAAGACACGTCAATCGGTCTATCAGATGCCATGAGATAAGGAAGCGTACATAGTCGAGTAGGTTCCCAAATCGCGCAGCAAGTTCTTGAATCACAGTTGTGAAGATAGAGAACGGTGAGGCAAAAGTAGAGTCATACCATCGCCCCCCTTGGTCCATTCTTCCTGCGAGCACTCCGACCATTTCTTCCTCGCTTGGGCGTACGCATCCACATGTGCCTCTACGAAGATGTCCAGGTCTTGTCCGAGAAGGCGAAAGAGCGTCTGCTTCGAATCGGTCTCGCCAGGGACCTTCTGGACGTCTCGAGCGGGCGACGGCCGCATGTGATGAGCAGGCGTTGCCATACGACCAACGTCGCCCTCCGAGTAGCGAGCAGGAGTGTGGCGGCCGTCGTAAGGCATACTGTACTCGTCCTGTATACATAGAGACTGAATGTAGTCAGGTGATTTTGCTGAGAACACACCTCGTGCGGACCCATCTTGTATCTCTTTGCCCCGGTCCCATAGGCGTATTCGTCCTCGTCCTCGACCAAGCGCTCGGTACGCTTTACTGAACGTCTGAAACCTTGATCAAACGACTCGGGCTCTCCATCCGGATGGCCGTGGGCAGAGAATTCTTGAGAGTAGTCGACGGAGTAAGAGCCATGGGGATCCAGTTCTGCCTGCTTCTTCTTGTGCGGGCTAGCATTTTCTTCATCTTCATCGACTTCACGGATACTGCCCAACGAGGGATGAGAAGAAGCAGTCCGAGCACGGTGAGCGGGAACCAGAGGGGCGTCCATATAGCGGAAGGAGTCAGCGGCGGAAGCAGGGCCTGGTTTTCCTTGAGTTTCCTTGCGGTCGCCGGGAGCAAAAGGAGTGGGTATATGCGCCCTATTGGAACTGAGACCATCATCAGAGTGAGAGGGGGGCAGAGGGGTACGAAAGGCATTCATAGAGACAAGACCCGGGCTGGGAAAGAAAGGAGACGAAGGACGAGGAGCAGCGAGACTCTTGTGCTGAAGAGGAGAGAAAGGCTTGGGAGAGCGAGCGGAACCACCGTCTGCGGAAAGGCGAGGTTTGCTAGGACGCGATTGGAATGCGCCTTGGGAGCTTGACCTGTTCTTCGAGAGGCCAGAAAGGTTGAGAGGCTTGAAGTTTGCGGCATGGGCGTTGCCAGAGGCATCAGAGGCAGCCGAGGGCAGCTCGTTGGTGGGTATATGCGCGTCAGTGCCGAGAAGACCGTTCGGGCGAAAGGTGTCGTGATCAGCAGCAGCAGCAGGACCGTCGCCAGCGTGCAGATCGAGGCGAGAGGAGGGGCGAGGAACAAAAGGAGCGCGTGCACTCATCGTGGAGGATGGGCTCGAGGCCGGAGTCGCCAACGTCGCAGACCTTGTCGTCGTCGCCGTCGTCGTCCTGAGCAAAGGAGAGCGAAGAGGCGCCGTGATGATGCCCAGACGGCGGGACGGGCGCCTGTGTACCGGTCCGCCGGGGAAGCTCTAGCCGGGTAAGCTACACTCGACCAGTACTCCTCGAGGTTGACCACGTCCGTCGACGTCTTCGAGCACGCAGTAAGGCCGTCTGGCTATGTCAGTCTGCACGAAACTGACGAACGTATTGCATGCAGGTACATATGTCAGAAGTCAAAGACTTGAAGGCAAGGCGGCGAGAGGCATATCCCTTCTTCCTCTCTTACCGCACGCGTTGGTACGCCACTTGCCAGATGTTTCCTGGCAGACCACGCTCAACAACCACGTAGGATTGACAATGATCAATACTCTCACATCAACAACTCAGTATACTACCATCTGTTTGACTCAGTGGTCAACTCGTACCTCATTCAACACGCTCACCTTTCTCCCGCGACTTCCTCCCAGATTGGCCTCGTCGTGTCCTCCTACGCCCACTTCTTTTCTCCTCTCTCCTTTCCCGCAGTCCTTGACCTCGGTCTGCGGGTGGCGAAGCTTGGCTCTAGCTCTGTCACGTACGAGATCGCAGTATTCGCCGAGGGAGTCGACGTCCCCAGCGTCGTTGGAGGATACACCCACGTCTTTGTCGATAGGCACTCTCGCAAGAGCGTGCCCATCTCCTCGGAGACTCGCTCCGGCCTGAGCCAACTGGTTGTCAGCGTCTCCTCAAAGCTATAACGTAGTTCTATCATATGCCAGGGGTGCAGACGTTGTACCTAACGCGTCTCCGCAACCATTGCCGTCACTTTCCTCTCAACATGACTCGCAAAACTCTCAAACAACCCTCTGTCCCGCCCCGCCACCCAGTCAAACACTAGCACGATATCCACCTTTGCGTTTTCGCCTCCCGCAGCCACTCGGTTTTCGCATCGTATCCGACATGCCAGCTTCACCGAGCCTGGAACCCCGCCGTCCTCTTGCATTCTGTCCCGCTTTTTCCGTCGCGCGGCCCGAGACCAACTATCCCCCGGAGCGGCTACTACCAGGTCTTCTCCTTCCCTCATTGTCTTCGTCACGAAGAGCCCGTCAACGGCCCTCAGCACTGCCGAAAGCATGGGTATGACCTGTGTGATGGACTTGGCGTGTGGCAACCGCTGATATAGCGTGTTTCGTGTGGGCATGACATGTTGTAGCCCATGGTGCGTAAGCCTTCCTATGGACTGTCGCAACATCGCCGTAGAAATTAGTGCAGCGAGCGACCCCTGACAGTATCATCACTCACATCTGGAAGCCGAGCCTCCCCAAAGCTCCAACCTACTACCCATCTTCTTGTTTGCCCTTGCACAAGCTCCGTGATGGCGTAATTGTCGACCTTGTGTTCTCGCAGCAGACCTACAATATAGTGCAGGCTGGACATCTTGCCTAGCATTGAAGTGAACCACCTTCGTTCGCCGCATGAATCAGTGGCGGATTTCCGTACTTGTTCAAGACATACCTGCATTTGCCCTTCAGCTCCAAGCTCTCGGTGACCATTCGACCAACGAACGCAACCTCTCCCCCTGGTGTGATCATCTCCACATCTGCACCCGTACAAACCTATTGCGCTTGTATGTCAGAGTGCGTTCTATAGGCACCGTGCGGACATACAGCATTCGGGGCGAACTCTTTATCTTCTGTCGCCTGGATGACCTCCTCTCGACTTTCATAAAATGGAGGATTGCACATCGTGAAGTCGTACGCGACCTCACTGTAATCTCCGTCAACAAGCTACACTACATCGCAGGCAGTCAAACTCACTTATTGTACAAAGGCTGGAGGACCCGGCCGGCAGGGTCGGCATGGAAGAGCTGTATTCGATCGCCTAGGTTGTTGCGCTCGACGTTGCGCCGAGCGGTTTGTAGTGACAAATGGTCGACATCTGGCCAGAATATCCTTGAGGATTTCTGTACTACGGCGACGTATTATGTCAAATCTGACCTGTCCCAGTAAAGACCCAGTTACGGTGCGTGGCGCATCCAAGCAGGGGATATATTGCGGACGCGCCGGTACCTCTATGTGTCAAATCAGTCCATAGCGACAGGGAAAGGAGCCGGAGTTAGTAGGTACATATCTAGTCCACGGACAGTTCCGTTCGTGTCGGATGAGGGATCCGCTAAGCCCATGACTTCTAAGACATCTTCTAGCCAGAGAATGTAATTCAGTCTTGCCGAAGAGTCACTAATGGCCATGTGCACGCAAAGGTTTGCCCCACATACCTATTTGGAACCTATAGGAGCAAACATTTGAGCCAGCCCGCTGATCGTTTAGTCATGATGACACTTACGGGTGGGCATAACCTTTCCGGTGGGAGCTCCACGGTGAGACCGAAGTCGCGGTGGAGGATAGCTTCTGTCAACCGTCTACGAGTGAGGTTTTCAGTCGGAAGCAAATTCGACATGAACAGACTGCCTACATACCGCTGAGAAGTCTCATTCTTGAAGTCAATAGACGTTCCGGTAGGCGTTGTTGTTAGACTAGAGAATGTGTGAGTGATGACGAGTATGCTTCGGTCTCACCCACGTCAGTGACGTTCTTACTGTGGCTTCAGAGGCGGATATGTCTCTGCTAGAACAGAGAATTCTGGAGAAATTTGGTAGGGGTTTCGTGGGTGCATAATTTCAAGCCGTACTGTGTCTGGCTTTTTGTACAAGAAGAGAAAGTTCTGACCACAAGAGGAGGTCAGAGACAAGTTCCGCGGGGCTAGGCGCCGAGTCTCGTGCGCGCTCCCTCCCCCTAGCGCCTGAGCCTTCCATAAAAACATGCTGACTACACAGGTCCCGGGATGTGGTTAAACCAGTGCCAGCCTTAGGACTACCGACGGGTCAGAATAACTTACAGAATGTATCACAAAGGTGTGAGTACTACGCAGAATATGTGCTTATCATTGCCTCGATACGACACTCGGATGATCGGATACTACTACACAGTATCTACTTGTAAACATACTTGGGGGTGATAGCGCCCTTGCGACGGTACTTGCGCTTCTTCGAAATAGGACGACCCGTGAGCTTGTCAATGCGGGACTTCTTCTTATCTCCACGGCCGGGAGGATGAATGGCGTCGAGTGTGCAAGGTCCAGGAGTGACGCCGTTGATGTCCGTCACAAACTCCCTGAGCTCCTCGTCGCTCACGACGGCAAAGTACAATTCCCCACTTGACAACGCATCAAGAAGGAGAAGGAGCTCCTCCTTCACCATGTAGGCAGGATTGCAGAAGCGCACCCCACTCGGCCACATCGACACCCGTCTGCGCCGGTTTACATAGACTCTTTCATGGTAGTATCCCGGCAGAAACCACATAGCGGCCCGTTTATCGCCGGTGGATTTGACTGTCATATCATAGACGCTATAGCACAGGAAGACGTGAGAATTGGCGTGAGGACTCACCAATGGCCTGTTTGAATTCCCTTCTTACCCGGCCCCGCAAGGCAGGGACATTCCCGCAGTACCTCCCGCGGACGATCGTATGGCCCGCCCGTCTCCGTCCCGCCATGATGTTCCTGGAGAAGCCAACCACGGCAACGGGGTGAGATACGCATACCTACGGATAGCAAAAGACCGACAGACCGATGCAAAAGAGGAGAGCGTGCCCGCGGGCGGGAGTGTATGCCGATACTCTGGCATCCAGAGCGCAATGTCTGCCCTGCTGATATACTGTCTGGCCAGGACCAGCTACAGATCTCACCAGAAGTCCCTGCTCCCGTATATTGCGCGTGCATCTGCCCGCCTCTGACCATGAGTCACAATTCCCAGTTGCTGTCGTTGCTGCCATACCCTACCTTCACGCTCACCGATTATCGTGTTCGCATTGAGTGGTAGCGAGGAAGCACCGCGTATGGTTGGCTTTGGCCCACACGCATTCTGTGCGTCGTCAGGCCGTTCCCTTTCACAGTGGATTGTATCTTCGGCAAGATCAAACGGACCGGCGAAAAGAAGGGGTCGACCCTGAAATTTTCATAGTCAGCGAACTCAGTCAGATCAACTTGGTCAAGTCAGCTGTATCCGCAGCCTCCGGACGCGGTCGGTATACCTCCTACAAGCTGCAGACGAGCTCATCGTATTTGGGCTGTTCCTGCAGGCCACTGGCAGGTGGATGCGAATATGTTTCTGTATGGCCCCGTGGAACCGACGTGGAATGAGCACATAGAACAGAACTCATAGACGCACCATACGCGGGTCCTGTTCCGAAGAAGCCTCTTGCCAGCCACTCGGGAGTCTCTGCCGTCCGATTTCGACGCCAAGGATGAAGGATGCGCAAGTGTGACATCACTGAGGGGATGCGCAGCCCTGATCACCGAGATGTGAGGAGGCAATTCCGTTGGTCGATATCATGGAGGTGACGTCGCGTCAACCGAGAATGGGTACTTTAGTGGCCAATTGTCATGCCACCGTCCCATGATCCATGGAACGGAGTAAGACGCAATATGAGGTGGTATGCATGCAGCCGGTGACGAGAGCTGAGTCACCGTCCCGTGCACGCTACTCTGGCCTGGTACAACCCGTCCCGCGATGTCGTCGGCAAGACTAAACGGAGCGAGCAAGAAGCTCGAGGCCTCGAGGTCGACCCTGACATACGGAAAGTCAGCCAAGTCAAATTGAGCGTCGGCCGAAAGCGCAGCAGCCTGCGAAGAGAGGAAGACTACATACTGTATTCGTGTCCAGAACCCAATTCATTGACCATAGTTCTAAATTCCAGGGGTCTGGGAATACCGAGGGAGGAATCCTCCATTGAGTCCTGCCTGTTCCGCATTCGCATACCGAGCACTCGGGAACTTCGGCGGTCCTTCCGTTCAAGAAGTTCTGCTCGGCAACCTGAGAGGTCGCCGTCCGTTTCAAGAACCACGAAGATTTTACCTTCTCAATCAGGCGAAGCGAGGTCGTCAGTGAAACTCCTCGTGACGAAACGTTGGTATTGATCCGCCGAAAGCGTCTTCATATCGACAATTGAGAGCGACTTGAACCGCGGGCAGATCCGGCTATGACTCGGGGTCTGCGAAGGTATTGCGGCCACTGCTGGGTATGTGCTTGCGATTGAGGCCACAAAGCGCGAGCGGGCGTCGAGAGAGACGTCGACGATAGTGGTGGTCGCGGGAGGAAGAACGCGAACGTTCCGCACTGCCGCCTGGGGTGTCTCCATTAGCAAGCGCCGGGATGCGTGGATAGTACCGTCTCGTTCAAATTGACATCAGGCTGAGTATTGTCAAACACAAATTGCTGGCACAGACTGAATCTCCAGAACAATACGACAGAAGGCAAAGTAAAACGTACAGAAGACTAATAATGAGCTGGATAGTCGAATGTATAATGATACGTATCGTAGGAAGTTAACATCACATTTGAGAGGGGTTTCGCGTAGGCTTCAGGACGAGATTGAAACCACAAGCTTGGCAGACGTTACCATGCAACGCCGACACTACCAAAGAATTCTAAACACATATCCAGGACCGAATAAAGTAAAGTGAGGACTCACCTCGATTCGCCTTCGATCCAGCTCTGGTCGAACAGCACGCTCACGCGACTCGACATGTCTCCGATCCCCACGCCCTCTCCTCTACTTTCCAGCGCAAGCCGCCGCAAAGCCTCGCACCCCACAATGCCACTGTCCAACTCCATCGAGACCTCCCCGTCCAGGTCCAGCTCTTCTGGAACGCGGCTGACACGACGACTCAAGATCGAGCCCACCTCGCTCCTCGTCTCCTCCGGTATGACACAGAGAGGCTGTCCATGCATGCGCATGTGCATGTCGATAGCCGTGCTGACCATCCCGGTCATCCCACCCGCGTCGTCCTCAGTCGACCCCCTGTCAGGTCCCAACCCACTCGTCTCGCCCACCTCCTCGTCCTCGATTTCAGGGACAGGAGTCAACATCGCACTTACCGCAGACTCGGACTCGGTTCCGGACAGGACCGACGCCGCGCTGTTCCTGAAGGCGAGCCCCAGACCGATCCCAAGCGCACGTGTCACTGCGTCGACGTCGAGTTTCCCGTCACCACCAGCGAGGTCGTCGAGGTCCCATGACTTGCATCTACCGGACTGGCCTGGAGACGCTACGGAGGCTGCAGAAGACTTGACGTTCCCGGCCGAGTTTTGAACGGAGTCCACGATAGGGCTAGACACCATGCCGTTCTGTATGGCTTTGAGGATCGTTGCAGATTTCTGGTCGCTTTGAGAGGCTGTGTCGAATCG
The DNA here is from genome assembly GCA_020543525.1 of Coriolopsis trogii. NCBI lineage: Eukaryota > Fungi > Basidiomycota > Agaricomycetes > Polyporales > Polyporaceae > Coriolopsis > Coriolopsis trogii. The sequence continues at coordinate 74,365 of JAHYIO010000039.1, forward strand.
CTCCGCAGATAGTCTCGAAGGTCCTTGACTAACTCGAAGCCTTGCAACCTGAAGCGCAGTAGTTTCCGTAGGCTTAGTGGCGAACAAGTAGTCGAAGAGCGTTGGCATATTTGATGGAGGGCTGCAGTGAGTTGGGCTGTGCAGCAGAGACTGAACGTTGACATGTTCCTGCTCGTTGTGCCAGTCGCGAGGGAGGACGACGCAGCTCTCGGGTCTCAGAGAAGGAGTGTATACCGGCTGAGGGACTGGGATGCTTGTAGCAACAGGAGAATGAAAGACGGCTATTGAGACAGAGGCAGGAGAAGAAAGGGCAGAGACAGCGCTGATAGTAAACATGGAGGACGTGGTGGAGGTCACACACTGGCGTTTCCTCAGGTGCGCAAACGGCATAGCAGGTGTAGAGAGGGAGAGGTGTGCTGCAGTGCTCGCCGGAGAGGCCAGAGGAGTAAAGAAGGGAAGAGCTAGGAGTTACGAGAAGTCAGCATAGTGGAACGACGAGGCGACAAAGGGATGTGAGTACATAGATCTTCGGTAGAGGTAGACTTGTCCTGAGAGGAGGCGGACGACGAGAGGGATTGATCGTTGATGAGGAGCAATGGCGGCTTCAAGGAGGAGTCTTGAGAGAACGAGGACAAGACTGGTTCCATGACTTGCATGAGTGTAGGGGAGTGTTCTTGATTGGAGAAGCGAACGGAGGAGTTGGGGAAGTGAGCTGGAGGGGGCAGCTGGAGGCGCGGCGGGGGCGAGGGGCAGATTCGGGGCATTACTGCAAAGTCGTTGGGATGTCTGTGCCTAGACCTGTCGCCACCAGATGCTGATAGATTGCGAGAGCGGGAGGAACTGCACGTTGCGCGAGACTTTGTGGAAATGGAGAGGAACCCAGAGCTTGGTTCTGTGGACCGAGTCGTTCTGGTAGAGCAGCCAAGATTTGGAGAACTGTCGGGAGGTGTGTTTGCACGGCGAATGGTCTTTTGCAGCCTGCAGATGATGGTCGTCTCCCAGTCTGGTGACCCGAAGATGCCGACGAGGTAAGGATGGAACGTCGACGACAGTGAGGACGAGAGAGAGGGCGAGGTAGCCGCTGTGGTAGCAATGTCAGTGGTATGGATCGAGTGTCCCCTCCGGAAGCGGAGGTAGGTGTATTTGAGGACGGCGAGGAGAGGAAAAGGGAGGAGAGTGAACGCGAGGACGAGGGGTTGGAACGTGTCCTCCGCGGCGGGCACGGGAGCGTCGTAGACAGGAGCGGCAAGGACGACAAAGGGTATCGCAAGCATGACGAGAGCCAACATGGCGGATGATGAGAACAGCGTCGCCGTCGTCGTCGTCGGCGGCGGGCGCAAGTCGAACGGTGTGACAGGTGATGAGACACGACGGGTCACAGGCACGTGCGCGGAGGTCGCGGTCACGGGACAGCCTCGACTGAGCTGCGACTGACAGCCTCGTCTGGGGCTGACACTCGTCCACGTCCCACAAATACTGCGCGCGCCATGTCCGCTCAGCGTGTCCTCGCTCGCCCGCCCTCGTCCTCACGCCAGGCCCGGTACTCGTGCGATGGCTGCCCCACACCCTGCCGCCCACGCTGCGCTCACGTCCGAGTCGCCCATCCCATCCGTCGAACACGCCCCTCCCCCAGTCGACCCCTGGCACTCGGGTCCAACCGAGCTGTCCTCCAAGCATCCCAACGCTGTCAACTATGCTATCTCCGCCGGCGGTGTCCTTCTCGGTGTCGCCTTCATCACCACCTTTGCCCTCATCTGTCGCTGGCGCAAACGCAGAAGACAGCAGGACCTCGATGATCAGATCGACGAGCGCATCCGCGAAAAGTCCCTCTCTCGTCTCGAAGCAAACCGTGCACACTCTCTCCCCAAGCTCCCTGCCGCCGCCATGACGAGCGAGCACTCTCTCGCCCATACTCTTCCCCAGCTTGGTGCCATCTCTACGTCGGCCAGCCCCCAGCGGTCGTCAAACGACCGACACGTCCGCTCCTCTCCTCCCCGCTCTCGAGGAGGGGCCATTTCCTCGCGCTCTGCTGCTCGCACTCACTCTGCCTCGCGTCCTCCTCTACGCTCCGACATCACTCGTCCTCCCCTGGATCCCGCGGCCGGCCCACCTCCGCCCTCGGCTCACTATCTCCCTTACGCTTACGATGCAGTCATGTCCCGCCCCCAGGCCAGCTCTCGTGCGCTTGGGATGGGCATCATAGTCGCCGCCAACACCGCTGGCTCTCTTGGCTGTCCCTCGCCAACGCCGTCTACGCCGTCGCTCGTGTTCTCTCCTCCTGGCACGGCCTCTTCCCTTCCAGGCTCTCCTGCGCCTCCCGAGGACGCGTTAGCAACCATCCTCAACCCGATCGCTGAGCCGGCGATAGCCATCGATCACGGGCCCAGTCCCGCTCTTGAGAGCTCCCTCGCACACATGCAAGTCTCCCCTCTAGTCCACGGCGGATCTCCCTCTTCCACCTCCTCGCCTCCCCTGAGAGGTCCGCGTGCGAAAGGCGTCAAGTCCGCTCGCGTCATCGTGCCGCCTCCAGTCATACAGACTCCAGCGGCCGAGGGCGGCCAGGGAGAAAAGTGGTTCACAGAGGTGGACTGGTTCGGCGCAGATGGGCCGCTTGCCTTTGTCAATCAGGGTGGCTCAAGCTTTGAGACGAGCTTCAACGGGTGGTCCAGGAACACGAGTGCCCGAGAATGATGACGACGATGTAACACGATCCCCGACTTCAAATTGTAGCGAATTTTGGATCGTTATGTGGTAGATACATTGGTGCAAGAAGACCGTCAAGACGTGAAGAGACTGTTTCGATAGCATCAGACATCGGTATAGGACTTGAGCTCAAACTCGACAGTGCACAAGCTATAAACCGGGCCCGCGCCAATAGAAAGGGCGGATCCGATTGACATGAGGTGGCATGGGCAAGTCGTAGTCGATGAGCGCGCCCTGGGCCTTGCCATTGGGGGATTCGAACATGAGGATAGTGTTGACGTTGACATCGCCGTGAAGCGTGTCGGCTTCTTCATACAGCCTCTGATGGGCTGCATGTGCGGGTCAATGATGAGGGTGGAATAGAGACGATGGGGAGGATGATAGTACCCTTCATCGCGTCCATCATGACTGTAACGAGCTGCAGAGGGGTATCAAAGTCACAGATGCCCTTGGGCGAGACCTTGCGGAGCCGTGCAGGACGAGCTTTGTTCGTCTTGGCCATCCTCGAGTCGGGAATCGAGCGCTGTGTGTCGTCGGACATGAGTGCGTGATGGCGTGTACATAGTCCTTGCAGTTACATACATACCATACTACATGTGTTCACTGTTCAGCCACCGACGCGTGTCGCGATTTCCCACGCCTGCTTTATCTCACTTCCTCTGTATGTAGATCTCCCTCAGCTCCTCACCCGCCAGGAGCTTCGAAAGATGTTGGTTGGTCGAATGGGTCACGCTCACAAGGCACACAGACCAGCGTGTTGTGTTGATGATTATCAAAGTACCGAGTGCAATCGTACAGTCGCGAGTAATAGAACAACTTGGGATACTAGTATAAGACTAAGTATCTCGTTGGCGTCAGGGACGGTGCAGGAGATGAGCATATATTGAGCACATACCAAAGCACGGGCTATCTAAGGCCAGGTCCGCGCCAACCAGGGCCCCGAATACGGTGGGGTTGGATGGGCATGTCGTAGTCAATGAGCGCGCCCTGGGCCTTGCCATCGGGGGTTTCGAGAATGAGGACAGTGTTGATGCTGATACTGCCATGAAGTGTTCCTGCCTGATTATACAGGATGAGCCAAGCTGTATACAGGTCAACGATGGGGCTGAAGCAGAGGCGACGAAGAGGATGGTACCGAGCGACGCCTCCATGATGAGTGTGGTAAGCTGGAGAGGGGTCTCGAAGTCGCAGAGGCTCTGGAGCGAGACCTCGCGGAGTCGTGCGGGACGACGTCTGGCTGCGCTCGCCGTATTTGTCTCGGAGCTCGACGGCTGCTTGTCGTCGCTCATCGTCTTCTTCGTCGGTGCAGGGAGAGAGAGGGGGAGAGCAGTTCAGCCACCGACGCGTTTGACGCCGACGCCTGCTTTAGTATATTCTACTTATCTTGCTTCCTCTCCTCTTTCTCTGCTTTTCCTCCTTTTCCTCCTCCTCCTCCTCCTCCTCCTCCAGAAATCCCTCTTTCCAACATTTGGCATCCTCCTCACGAACACGACCACCGGAATGACGATCGTCCAGTTTGCCCCATTCCAGTCACTCGTCCAACCTGCATTCTGGCATGCCCTCACCGATCTCAAGATAGACGTCCTCCGCCTCTCAGACGAGACTCTTCCCGTCACCGCCTCCTACTCATCAGGTCGCGCCGTCAAAGATCGCGAAACAGGTCAGGACATCGCCCTCGGTTGTAATCTCTCTATCAGCGGCGATGCTTTCACAAAGTCCCCTCAGTCCGTGCACCTTCAATCCCAGTTTCTCAATCACGTCTCTCATTGCGTCCGCCCTCAGAACTCCCCACAACGCTATTCCTACTGTCGGCTCGTTCAAGAACTACAACACCATCGAGGACTTCAAGAATGCCGACAAGACCGCCCTCTTCAATCAGCTCTCAGACGAGATCTGGAACAGCATCGTCCAAGACAAGTCCACCGCGCAGCTCACCCGCTTTCTCCTCATCACCTTTGCGGACCTCAAGAAATATAAATATTTCTATTGGTTCGCCTTCCCTGCCTTTGTCGCCAAACCCGCATGGGAGATCGACGGTGAATGGACTCCGGCAGATACTGCCCTTAGCTCACAAACAGTAAGCCATCCGAATTCTCTCTGTTCGCGATCCGCTTGCCTCTTGCAGTCATATCGTATCAGCTCCTGTGCGTGTGTGCGCGCCGTAGATTTGTCCAAGTACTTCGCACCGATCGCGCCATGCCACTCATTCATGCGTGCTTTCTAAGCACATTCGGCGACCTCCCATAGCCTGAGCTCGCTCCCAGTTTGATGGTGTTATCACATACTCCCCAATGACAGCATGGCTTGAATCGCAGCCGTCTGAAGTGAAATGTCTTTCTTACAAACTTCTTCTCGCCTACTAGCTATCGGCAATACAAGCACAGCTCAATGCATCACCCCGACCCTTCTTCCTCGTCCGCACCATTGACAACCAAACTACCATTGCTCCAGTCGAAGAATACTCCTCGTTCTTCGCTAATGTACCACCCGACCAACGCATGATCGGCTTTGTAGATCCCTCTGCCCTCCCGACTAACCCTGGCTGGCCTCTTCGTAATTTACTCGCGTACCTCCTCGCTCTGTACCCTGAGACCGCCAAGGGCGTTCGCATCCTCTGCTGGCGCGACTTGGAGCCATCCACGACCGGATGGAAGAGCCGATTCGGTGTCCTCAAACAGGGCGCTGGTGACGCCGCCGCGATCACTGCGAAACCCTCAGCTGTGGGTTGGGAGAAGAACATCCAGGGCAAGCTGGGTGCACGGGTAGCCGACCTCGCGCCAATGATGGACCCCACGAGGTACGATCATTGGTTCACAGACGTGAGCGCAAGCGACGATTGACACTGACGGACAAGGATAGACTTGCAGACCAGGCCGTTGACCTCAACCTCAAACTCATGCGATGGCGTATCCTTCCCGCACTCGACCTCGAGAAAGTGGCCAACACACGTTGTCTCTTGCTTGGGGCGGGTACGTTGGGTTGTTACGTCGCGCGCACCCTCATGGTACGTTCGCAAGTCTTGTACGTATACTGCAATGCTGATCTTGACGGCTCGGGACAGGGATGGGGCGTGCGCACGATCACGTTTGTCGACTCTGCGCGCGTGTCGTTCTCCAATCCTGTGCGCCAGCCTCTGTTCGACTTTGAGGATTGTTTGAACGGCGGAAAGCCCAAGGCCGCCTGTGCGGCAGAGAAGCTCAAGAAGATCTTCCCTGGAGTCGTGCGTGCACAATTTTGATCCTTCTGCTCATGTCACTCACTTGATATACAGAACGCCACAGGCCATAACCTCAGCATCCCGATGCCCGGACACCCCATCCCTCCTCCCTCTGTGGAGCAAGCAAAGAAAGACGTTGCGACGCTCGAGAAGCTGATCGATGAGCACGACGTCATCTTCCTGTTGATGGACTCGCGCGAGAGCCGCTGGCTGCCAACCGTCCTGGGCGCAGCTAAGGGCAAGATCGTCATGAACGCCGCGCTCGGCTTTGATACTTTCCTCGTCATGCGCCACGGCGCGCGGACTCCTTCCGCAGACGGGAAGAGGCTCGGATGCTACTACTGCAACGACATCGTCGCCCCTTCAGACGTGCGTATCCTCTCTCATTCGCGCACCGAACGATGACTGTGCTGACATAGCCGCCGTGTGACAGTCGCTCACAGACAGGACGCTGGACCAGATGTGCACGGTGACTCGGCCGGGTCTGGCGTCGATCGCGGCCTCTACCGCAGTCGAGCTGCTCGTGTCGATGCTCCAGCACCCCGATGGTGTCCGCGCGCCTGCACCCCCCGTACAGTCGAACACTTCCGACGCGCCGTCTTCGACGTCCGCGCACGAGAGCATTCTCGGGGTCATCCCGCACCAGCTGCGCGGGTTCCTCGCGCAGTTCCGGAACGTGCCGATCGTGGGCGCGGCATACGACCGGTGCACGGGCTGCAGCGAGACGGTGCTGGAGGCGTACGAGAAGGAGGGGTTCGAGATGCTCCTGAAGGCATTCAACGACACCGAGTTCTTGCCGGAGCTGACCGGGCTGAAGAAGATGTACGAGGAGACCCAAGCTGCGCTGGAGAACGACGATCTCGTGGACGGGGAAGAGGACGACTTCTGAAGAAGGTTGCGCTCACTGAAGATTGAAGAGCAGCTGGCTGAGAAGTATGATTGCTGGATCTGTACGTTACAATGTATCGCTGTATGTTCCGAGTAGAAGGATATCGCGCTGTAGCAGGTGATACCACAATGTAGCCTCCATACCCTTCTCCAATATCCATGTATGAATTGTGCTGTGTTCATCAACTGTTGTACACGGTAGTTGTGACGCTTTGACACTGCACACCAAACGATCCCTCATCCTCACTCGTCCGTTCCTCAACCGTCTCCTCGATCCTCATGCCCGCCAACAACGACGCCATGCTCTCCATCGCCGGCGGCTCGCTGCCAAACCCGCCCGGGCCCAGCACAGGACTCGCGCCGGGCGTGCTCGCGTTCAAGTGGCTCTTCTCGTCCAGCACGCCCCACGTTTGCCACCAGTCGTCCGCCTCATCCTCCGGGTCGTACCCGAAGATGGTCTCCACAGCCTCGACCATCTGCTCGCTCTCCACCTCGCCGTGCGCGAGCGTGGAGATGCCCTTCTCCGCCCGGACGCGCAGATCGCGGTCCCTCGCTTCGGCGAGGCCCGGGGGGAGCGCGACCGCGAAGATGTTGCCCATGGAGGACTGGACGACGCGCCGGACGCGCTCCTTTCGCAGGCTCTCGAACGCGCGCAGGAAGGGGGTCACTTGCCAGTGCTGGTGCACGTGCGAGAAGATCCGCCCGAACACGGCCGCGTCGCCTGTGGCCATGCCGAATGCGTATATCGACCCGGCCTGTGTTCCCGTCCAATGAGCACACGGAAAGGATGGGGGAGGGGGGAGGGGACTCACCGCGATGGGATGCGCGGCGTCGCCCGTGACGACAATCCGCCCGCAGGGGTGGACCCATTCGTCGAGCGTTGGTCGCTCGATCAAGGGCACAGACGTGGTGTGTGTTGCGTGGGCCGCAAACCGCAGAAGCCTATTGAGCCCAGTGTTGATGAGCGGGCCAAATGAAAACAGAGATGAGAGAGCGCAGACGGAAATCGGACGCACCTGGGGTCTCCGTTCTTGATCGCGTTCAGTAGATACTCCTTGTTGGTCGTGTCGGGCCAGAGAGCCGTGTCGTACCGCGGCACGTAGATGCACATCCCGAAAAGCTCTTCGCCCACCGGTACCGCCTTCTACATAGTCTCATACTTGATATTTCCGCTATACGCGAGTGGACGACCGGGCACTCACCATCGGGTACAACATCGCACCATAGCCTGGTCCGAACCATGTGAAGACCTTGCCCTGAGCGCGCACAAGGGACTCTAGCGGTCAGAGGGACGAGCCGAACCGCGCAGATCCAACGGAAGGAACTAGACTCACATTCCTCCGCAAGTCCTCCAAAAACTTTCTATCTTCCTCTCCCGGGACGTTCTTCTCTGGCACCGTCACGCTGCGCCCAGGTAACCCTGTCAGCCAGCCACACACAGACGAGAGAACACGTACTTGAGCATCTGCATCCCGGTCGGCTGCGCCTGCTCCTTGCTTTCCTGCGCCGCGAGCATCGTCGGCCTGCATATATGTGCATATACATCCGAGTCCAAATGGCCGTCCGCGCCAACGATGACGTCCCCCCGCACGACCTCCCCAGAGGCGAGCGTCACTCCCGGCCGCTTCTCATCCGGATGGACGGCGGTAACTTGGTTCTTGAACCGCAGGGTCGCGCCATGCTCGAGCGCGGACTCGGCGAGTACCTTACGAAGCGCTCCGTACTACGTAGCGCGAGACGAGAGATATGAGGATGAATGTGCGAGAGGCGGAGGAGAGTCTGACCTGCAGGAGAAGAAAGTCGCCCCCTGTCTCGTCGAGCACGTCTTCCTCCCACTCGTGCTCGCTCACGATCGCACCAGAGTCGTCTGCCAGCCGAAGGGGAAGCGCTACGTGAGATCACCGACGCGTCTACTTTCGAATAGGTCAAAGCAAAGGGGACGTACAAGAGGCGAAGAGGGTGCCGTTGGCCTTGACGGAGCACTGCCGGAGCCGCTGCTCCATCCCCCAGCGATAATACACCTTTGTCGAGTTTGGCGGGATCCTGCATCCATCACCGAGGTCAGTCTGCAAGAAACATAGCGAAATCAGTATGTGTTCGTGCTCAGTGTATCCTCAAGGCCCAGACCGAGAGACGAGGAGGCTACGAAAACGGAAAGGAAAAAGAAACGCACCCCCTCGAAAGGATCGGTCGAGTCGAAGACGGTCACATTGTGTCCGACGCGGGTGAGGGCGATAGCGGTGGAGAGGCCGCATATGGAGCCTCCGACGATGATAAAGTCGAGAGGGAGCAGGTCGGGATTGCGCTTTGTACGAGGGTTTCATTCAGTCGATCAGTCTTTGAGTAGACGGGACATACTTGCCATTTCGGTCGGAGGTGAGTATCAAGAGATGGGTATAGTGTTTGTCTTCAACCACGGCGGGGGAAAAGGCGTCGTGGCGAAAAGGGAGAGGGTATCGTCTGGGTAGTAGAGAGGTGGAGAGGGATGGTCACCCGGGGTGCGTAGGGGAGAAGAGCGGGCGAGGTCGGCCGGAAGAGGGTGATATATGTTGCGGGAGGAGGGCACCGGCGAGTAAGAAAGGTTAGAACGGTTCTGGCTGGAGGCAACTGGATCGACGATTCTGAACAAACTGAGACCGATCAGTAAGTGCGCGGAAGCGGCTGAGAATGGACCCTGGTGGCCAGTACGACTGCTGCACTCCGTAGTCCATACTGGATTTGCGTTTCTGGGCATCAGTATCTCAGCTGTTCCGACTACGGTACTTGTCACCAGCTGAATCTCCTGGAGGGATGAGTGTCACACTGAGAAGAGTGAGTAATTGGAGGAGAGAACGATTGCATCCGAGTCCGCTAGAACCGGAAAGGAACGAAGTACACAGAAAAGAGGGTTGCGATCCAGGCACCTGCAGTCTGGTAAAAGAGATTAGTAAGTAACCTATTCGACGCATGCCCTGATCGCATGGGCCGATATGGCCAATGCGGGACTGACCAGGACTGACCAGGGCTACCATCAGCCCGGTGTGCCCTTGAGGCTAAATCATACATGTCTTGGGCTTGAGCCTGAGTATCTCGAGTGCCTGTACCGGTTCATCGTAGACCAATCGCGTATCGTCAAGGACAATGAAAGACAGTCTGAGACTCTGAGTCAGTACATGAGCCCAACACATTTAGAGTAAGTACTTACCCTTACTTACCACAAAGTAGTCATCGTCGGGTGTTGTGTTGGCGACGCTGCAAATCCGTCCGAACACGTGGGCGCGCCTCGTATACACGTGACATATCTCAGGCGCGACTCGAGCGAGACGTCGGCGTCGTCTCCCTCGACGAGGACGGCGACTTGGACAACTTGCTCGACGCCGATGCCGACGACCACCCAGGGCGCGATGCCTTCCTCAGAGAAGAGAGACACGGCGGCGGCCGACCCTGAGTCACAGGCAGCCTCGCGTCGATCGTTCTCCGTCCGCCATGTTGTCTGCGCGTACACCGTCGGTCTTCTCTCCGCCCTCCTTCTCAAAGCAGGCTACGGTCTCCATCGCGCGCACATTCTGCTCGCTGCACAAGACATCGAGCTCATTCTAGCACATCCCGGGTCGTCCCAAGTCCACCGCTATCCTCCGCCGTCGCCCACGAACGTCTTCCCGTCCCTCTTCCCTTCAGATGTCGGCTACGCCGGTCCAACTCCTACAGGCGCAGAACCTGCGCTCGTTGCCACTGCCCCATCCTATCCCATTCATACCGGTGCTCCTCATCTGCTCGCCCCTGAAGCATTCGACAACACTCCGAGCGAGGCCTCGTTCGACATCTTCAGGTACTGGGGCAATCTCTCTCCCTGGTTCACCGTCAGCCGCAATTCTTTTGGAGTCGACGCAGGTCCTGAACCGCCCCAGGGCTGTCGTGTCACCGGTCTTCATCTCCTTCATCGTCATGGGGCTCGTTACCCGACCGGAAGCGCTTCCTATGGCGGTCCTGCCAACCTTGCTGCCCGTCTCCGTCACGCCGCCGCTCACTTGCATGCAACCGGAGAGTTGAAGTTTCTGAACGATTGGTATGTATTCCGCCATATCTCCGTGCAGCTCTACACAATTTATCAGGACCTACAAACTTGGCGAAGAAATATTGACACCATTCGGTCGTCAACAACTTTGTACGTATCTCCCATCCTCGTCTACTAGATATCTCGTCCAATGTAATTGCCGCAGTTGACCTCGGGGTATCCATGCGCATGAAGTACGGTAATCTCCTCCAAAATTTCACGGCTTCCAACACGATTCCCGTCTTCCGTACCGAGTCCCAGGATCGCATGCTCTCGTCCGCTCTCAATTTCGCTCTCGGCTTCTTCGGCCATCCACTAGACGGCAAATATCAGCAACTGATCATGATAGAGTCTCACGGCATCAACAACACATTGGCTCCGTCTAAAACCTGTCCCAACGCGCGCGACCACACACGGGGCGAACGTGCCGTTCCCTTCGTTCGTGAATGGGCTGATCTTTATCTGAAGGATGCACTTGCGCGAATACAACCCCGCATCAAGGGTTTGGAGCTCCTCATAGAAGACGTCTATACCATGCAGCAATTGTGTGCTTACGAGGTATATAGGTTGGTTGTCATAGGCGTACCTCGACCTCATTGTATACTCGCATCAGACTATCGCGATAGGCTACTCCAAGTTCTGCGAGCTGTTCACCGAAGACGAGTGGCGAGGCTTCGACTACTCGTGCGTATGCTGCTATTGCCGCGCCCCATCTGCTGAACTGTCTCCAGTGTAGACATCTACTTCTGGTACAACTCTGCGTATGGGTCCCCCGTGGCTCGGGCACAAGGCATTGGCTACGTTCAGGAACTTCTAGCACGGCTCACGCACACGCCCATTCCCGTGCACAACTCGTCTACGAATGCGACGATCAACGACAACCCTGCAACATTCCCACTTGGGCAGAGCCTCTACGTTGATGCTACACACGACGTGGTAGTTCTCAATGGTGCGTCTCCTCCATTTGTGTCGAGCTCGGCCAACTCATGTGAGATTCTGCCAGTCATAACCGCACTCAATCTCTCCAACTTTGCGGCTAGCGGCCCGCTGCCGACTGACCACATCCCCAAGCACCGGGCCTTCAAGACCTCGCATCTGGCACCGTTTGCCACAAACATGCAGTTCCAACGTAAGTATCTTCTAGCGCGCACGTAACACGTCGCATCCCCAGGCTCTACACGCTGTCGTGTCCTTGTTCTCGAAGCTGATGGCTGTCTCAGTACTTTCCTGCGCTTGGACACCAGAGCAGCAGATCCGCATCATTATCAACGATGGTGTCGTCCCTCTCACGAGTGTGCGGGACTGTCCGGCCGACGCGCACGGGATGTGCCCTGTCTCGACCTTCGTGGCAGCTCAGCGCGAGACCGTGAGCAAGACGGATTGGGACTGGGCGTGCAACGGGGACTGGGAGATTCCGGCTGGCCACGAGTGGAACACCACGACAGGAGAACCGCCAGCAAAGGCGTGAGATCGCTTTGAAGTGGACAAAGGTTCAAGATGATTCGTGGCAGAATCTAGGTGAGCAAGTCGGCTTCACCTAGTTCGAATTCCGTATGGGCAGATTGTGAGCTTGCATTATCCAGCGAGTTTGTGTTATGGATAGCAGACAGAATGCACAGCTCGTCCTATATTTGCGCGACGAGGATTGGGTTCGAGGCGATCAGAGATCCTAGACAAGAGAGTTGAGCTCTAGAGTGAGCCTAGCGGTGCGATTGAACAGGATCTACACAGATACAACCGACCGACCCACTACCATCAAGCCTTCCTGTAGTGATATCGCGCAGCATATGCTTAAAGGTAGCTTCAACGATTCTCTCTCCGGCTAACATTATCTGCAGGACCCCAAGGATGCGGGACGCACCTAGGCTGACTCCCGAGGCTATCATTTGCTTCTTGTACGCGGTACCCCTGCATTCACAATTCCTCCAGCATCCTGGGAACGCTCTAGAACCCCACGCACATCATCCTCTGAAGGTGCATGCGCTCGCTTTCTACTTTCTGTATCATCTTGTGGTGCCCCAACGTCGCGGTGCCGGAGCCATTGTGCACGCAGTTGCAACGCAGCACTCAATCTCCACGAGCTACCTTACCGTATATTCCCACTTATATTCGTTTCGTACTTCCTGCTCGGCTTTCGCGCTATCAATACGGCGGTGGACGCCCTCGCTCGCCGGTCGCTCCGTCGACGTCGACGGCGACATTATCGTGCGGGGTAGTTAGAGCACTGATGATGCATATGGTGTCCTGCGTGTAGGAGACTCCATCGTAGAGGGTGCACTCGTCCATAGACACCCCATCAAATTTCTTAGAACGGCTAGGTGGCTGACCGCGTCTCCATGTCATCTAATGCGAGGCCAACTGAAATCGATACAAATGATATAGATTGCATTTCAGAGTTCACGGAACCTAGGAAGCTAGATGTACTGAAGAATTGAGTCTGGCATGATTCGTCTATGTGAACATAACGCGTAACTTGGAGTGCCCTTCTGTACCGCGCCATCGAAATGCGCCGGGAGACTAGTGTAGTTCTACCTCTCTGCCCTCACCAGCCGAAGACCAATGGTGGCCCGCGCACCAGCCCTCGTACAACGACAAAAAACAGAGATATTACAACTGCCGGTGATGATGGTACTTCTTGTGCAAACCCGACTAGTACTGAGTAATGTTGAAGAGGTATAATGAACTCGAAAGAGAAACGGACTGGCGAGTTGTCATGGTTGAGATATGCAGTGGTATGACTGAGTCTTTGAAGAGTGAGTATAGGTACGAGTCTGAGGGATAAGGCGTGTAGGATGTGACTATCATGCAGAACCGGTGAAGTACTCGAGGGCCTTGAAGAAGGCGTAGATGCAACCACCGGAGATGATTGGGAGCGTTAAATTGTCATCCAACGAACCAAGATCTGTGGGAAATGTGAGATATTAAACTCCATTGTGAACTGAAAGATACGCACCAAGCGCCTCGGCCACCCCAGAGATAAGCCCGCTGACTACGCCAAGGGTGGTCAGACCCAGCCACTTGCCAAGAGGTAGGTCAACGGCCGTGATCCATTGAGCGCTCTGCTTGACAGCCTCAGCAGCCACATGAGGGAGAGTCTCCTCCGCCAGGGCGATGGTCTCAGCCGGAAGCCGGAAGGTGAGCTGAGCATCCCGAACGGGGTAGAAAACGCCCCAGAAGCCGACGGCGATAGCAGCGCCAGTGAGAGAGCCGGCAATGAATCCGGCCAAAGACTTGCGGGGCGCGAGCGGCAGGCGGAGGAAAGGGACGAAGGGGACAAGAGGGATGGCGCGGGGAAGAGGAGGCGTGTAAGCGCCCCAAAGGCGTCCAATGGTGGACGCAGCGGTGTCAGCCCATGACAGACTGTTCAAGGTGAGATACGTCAAGAATGGACAAAGGATGATGACGCACATGAGGATCGAGACAGTGGCGATGTCTAGAGGGTATACGGAGAGGACGAAGATGACACCGATGATGTACCAAATCACGCCGTTGGTGGATTTCTGTGCAACGGCGGTAAGATATCGTCCTAATGGCTACAGATTGTGCGGGGATGTACCTTCTCGCTCTCTCGCATGAGGAAGCCAAGGCAGCGTTCGAATAGCCATTCGAACTTGTTGGAGTTGAGGCGGATGATGTCCGCGGGGATGATCACGAGGAGGGCTAGGCTGAGGGCATAGACAACGGTGCGAGGGTTGCCATTAGAGGCATAGAGATACAGAGTGAGGAAGCCTGAGGATTGAAACGGCGCGAGGCGGGTGAGGAGAGCGAGAGATTGGGGAGAGAAACCGAGACATACCAATAGATGAATGGAGGGCCTTTCTGGGTATTTCCCAATCAACCTTCTGTGCTTTCTGAGTAGGATTGTTGAGCTCCTTGAGCTTTTTGGAGAAGTCGGAGGAGCTAGTAGAGGATGCCATACGGAGCTTCTTCCTCTGGCGAGTCGAGCCGTTGGCGTAACCATTGGAGGTGATACGGTGTGGTTGTGGCTGGTGTTGAGAGGTGGCCTCGCGTTCGGGTGACGGCGAGCGGGCGTGCTGCAGCTCTACACTCATCTCTCGTGGCTGGGATGTCCTGCGAACGGCGGAGGGGGAGCGTGCCTTGGGCGAGGACACGAAGGGGATTTTGGTGGATGAGCGCAGGCCGATACGGGCGGGGTCGTGGGGGAAGCCAAGCGTGAAAGCGTCGTTAGCGGGGAGGGTCATATTGATGCAGATTACAACGTCGTGCGGGACATGAAAGACAGCGAGAACGCTGCGTCGGGCGATGAAGAAGAGGCGGCGGAGAACGGGAGAGGGCGGGTGAAGAGAGCGTCGGACGAGCGACAAGTCAACGTTCCCACGCTCTGCCCCCTCTCGGCCTTCTCCGCACCGACATCCCTGCTTAGGTAAGCCATTTTTTCGGAAAACGCTCAGCGCTCTCTCCTCGCTCTCCTCCTCACCGTACTTCAAGCCTTGCTCGTCGTCTGCTTCCTGCTGGTCCTGGTCTCTACTTCATTACACACCACCACGAGAAGACCGCAGCGATCATGTCGACTAGCGGACTCAAGGCCATAGCGCCGGTGCCGAAGGCATCCGACTTCCTCGACATCGTCCTCTCGAAAACACAGAGGAAGACCCCTACCGTACGCCTACCCTCGGGCCCTCCAGACATGGCTTGCACCGGTCTCATTCTCTTTGCAGGTCATACATAAGAACTTCAAGATCAGTCGTATCCGAAACTTCTACATGCGCAAGGTCAAATTCACCCAGGACTCGTTTGACGAGAAGCTCGGTGCTATTCTCGAAGAATTTCCCATTATCGATGTGAGTACTTCACCCATATACATGCCCTTTACTCTCCTACCAATTTCGCTTGTTGCAAATCTCTTGTGGACGCAATTCTCGAATCCTCATGTGCATTGATTATAGGATCTACACCCCTTCCTCTCTTCCCTCCTCAACGTCCTGTACGACAAAAACCATTACAAGCTCGCTCTCGGTCAACTACGCACCGCTCGTCACCTCATAGACCAAGTCGCAAAGGATTATGTTCGCCTCCTCAAGTTTGGTGATTCCCTCTATCGCTGCAAGCAGCTCAAACGTGCCGCTCTTGGTCGCATGGCCACTATCATGAAGCGCCAAAACGAAGCTCTTGAGTTCCTAGAAGAGGTCCGCAAGCATCTCTCCCGTCTCCCCGCCATCGACCCCACCGCCCGTACCCTCCTCATTTGCGGCTACCCCAATGTCGGCAAATCTTCCTTCCTCAACAAAGTCACCCGCGCAGACGTCGACGTGCAACCCTACGCGTTCACCACAAAGTCTCTCTTTGTTGGCCACCTCGACTACCGCTACATGAGATGGCAGGTCATTGACACCCCCGGTATTCTTGATCATCCACTCGAAGAGATGAACAACATCGAGATGCAGTCCATCACCGCCCTTGCCCACCTCAAGGCTTGTGTCCTTTACTTCATGGATCTCTCAGAGCAGTGCGGGTACTCTGTCGAAGCTCAATGTCAGCTCTTCCACGCTATCAAGCCACTCTTCGCCAACAAGCCCACTGTGCTTGTCATCAACAAGACCGATGTTACCCGTCTCGACGATCTCGATCCTGAGCGCCGCGCCATGGTAGACGAGATAATCCATGCTGAGGGCATGCGCAATGTCCAGGTCTCCTGTTATACCGACGAGGGTGTCATGACCCTGAAGTCGACCGCATGCGATGCTCTTCTTGAGCACCGCGTTGATACCAAGCTCAAGGGTAACAAGGTGAACGCGATACTGAACCGCCTGCATGTCGCACAACCGAAGCCTCGGGACGACGTCGTGCGCGCACCTTTCATCCCCGACACAGTCAAGGAACGCAAGAAGTTTGACAAGAACGATCCCGACCGACCTCGTCTCGAGCGTGACATCGAGGCAGAGGAAGGAGGTGCAGGCGTGTACAACATCAACCTGAAGAGTGCGTATTCATCCAGTCTCGCGCATCGATTTGGCTAACCATATACCCGCACAGAGAACTACCTCCTCGCAAACGAAGAGTGGAAGAACGATATCATGCCAGAAATCATGGACGGCAAAAACATTGCCGACTTCATTGACCCGGATATCATGGAGAAACTCGACGCTCTCGAGCGCGAAGAGGAGAAGCTTGAGGCTGAGGGTTTCTATGACAGCGAGTCAGACATGGTATACGCATCCTACCACACCCATTCATCTAGTATTCTAAACAATCCCTTTACACAGTTCGACTCCGAGGACGAGCGCGAGGCAATCGCCGCCAAGGCCTCACGCGAGAAGAAGATCATCTCGCAAAGCACAAAAAAGGCGATGAAGAACCGCGCCGCCCTCCCGCGCACCGCCGGCCTCCGCACGCTCTCCGAGCTTGCGTCGGAAATGACCAAGGCCGGGCTCGACCCGAGCAGCATCCAGCAGCGCGCCGCCCAACTTCAGGCCAAAGTCGCGGGCGCGAAGCGGAAGCGCGAGCGCGAGGACGATGCAGCTATGGACGTCGACGAGGAGGCCGAGATGCGCTCGGACGGCGAGGGCGAGTGGATGGACGTCGACGGGGAGGAGGCTCCCAAGCTCAAGCGCGCGAAGGCGAACTCGGGCACGGCTGTCACAGCCAAGGGCGCACGGCATCCGCGGTCGAATCGCCAGTTGGCAGGCATGCGCGACGAAGCGGTGAGTGCTATCGCGTTGATTGACTTTTCCTCATCCGCTGACCGACACTTTCAATTGGGTACGTGCAGCAAGCGTCAAAAGCGACAAAGCTTCGCAATCTTGGGCAGCGCGAGCGCAATATGCACGCACGGGCTGGCGAGTCCGACCGCGCGATCAAGGTCAAAATGGTGAGCGCGTCGGTTCATGTCTGGGACGACATGACTATGTTGCTGACTTGTGCGCCTCCGTTCCGCAGCCAAAGCATCTGTTTGCTGGGAAGCGGAAGATGGGCAAGACAGATCGCCGGTGATGGACCACTTTCGGTGTTCCGTGTATTCCTACCCTGCTATTGCTGTTCAAGTTGTGTTGGTTTTGCTGTCGGATTACTGTATCGTTACTATCGTCTCGATGCCCTATTGAGCAAACGGCTCGTGATGATCTCCCGCACGGCACCATCCCTAGACCTCCGCGTTTTACTGATATCCTTTGCCTCCACGAATTATCCGCGAAGTTAATGGATCCGCCTACCGCGGTATGTAACTAGCTAGAGTCACGCTTCTCGACTCAGCTTGCACGTTACATTTGGGAGTTATCACTGTTAATCACTGTTATGACAACACCGGCGTACATAAGTGAATGGGAATCGCATCCCCATGACTACTCTCCCCCACCATTCCACTGCTCCAGGAAGGGGAAAGGCAGCGAAGCCGCTATTTGATCTACGTATCAGAGTCAGCTCTATATACTGCGCAACCATTGTATATATAAATGACCACTGACTGTGCAAAGTCATGCTCGATGAGATGCCTTGCGGAACACTTGCCATTGCGTCCCGAACTGCAAAAGGTTCATGCATCATTGCTTGCCAAACTTCTTGACCACCAAGGTTACGTGATGCTGGTTCTCCTATGGTGCTTGGTACGTGATAAACACCAATATTTGGCGCCAGCCGTCTTTGAGGCCCACGTGACCTCCTCCTCTCCTGTGTCCGGCGCTTCGTGACTTAGGCTGTCCCTGGCCTCAACCCGAACGACGGATGGGCAGGAGCCTGGTTCTTCCTCTCATCCACGTTCACACCTCCGTCTGCTCGACCATGTCGTTTGTGAGTCTTGGTTGTGTTATGCTGTCTCTATCTCTGACTTCCACTCGAGCCCCTCACCCCGTCGTCGTCCCTTGAGCGTCCTCGCGCGTCTGGTGGCAACACTCAAGGTCGCCGCACCCAACCTCGCCCTAGTTCCGCCCCCGTTCGTGCCCCTCTTCCACCTACATTCTGCAAAATGGATGAATATGCCGTTCAACGTCTTCCGGGATACAAGCCCATGTCTAAGAAAGAGATCGAGGACTTATTTCGTGAAATGGGTGCTACCGACGAGAACCTGCAGGAACGCATCGACGAGTGGAATCGAGCGGAGGAAGCTCTGCTAGGCCCGGGTGGTCCTGGTTTCCGAGTCATTGGCGTGAGCCTTCTCTCTTGGAACTCCAGCAAAGCAGTGATCGTCTGAGCGGCATCGTCCACCCTCTAGCTGAAGCCCAGCCCAGACGACACCAACGTCCACACAGTCCCCATCCAAGGCACAGACTTGGTCATCCGCATGTGGGAGGGCGGTATGGATGCATACTCGCAGTTCTGTCTCGACTTCTTCAATGTCCGTGAGAGAACTCCTGTTAACCTCCCTTCCGGGTACTCTCTTCACCCTGCCTCAGCAAACATGCCGGGCGTGTTCTCCATGAGAGGTGCCTTGCCGTCATGGGAGAAGGCATTTGGGTACACGGCAGACAAAATTCCTCCCGGTGAGGAAAAGTGGAGCGTCCCAGCGGGTTCATACCTCAGTGTTGTCAAGGATGGTCACGAGCTCGTCGTATTCGCCGTGCCCCTCAGTAAAACTCACCAGGACATGATGAGCAGGGTTGTGCAGCCGACATTCGGGTATGGTCAGCCTGCATACGGGTATGGTCGTTGAGGCCCTGTTGTGTTCTTGTTATTCGCGCTGTCGCTGCTATCGTCGGAATTGAATGTTGCCTAGATATCTATGCATCGTTACTTCGTCTCGTGAGGATTGCGATATTATACGGTCGTCTCAGCCAGCAGCGAATTTGGAAAAAGCGAAGCCTTAGTTTATCGTATGGATGTGCCTCCGAGTGTTTGCGTGGGAGCGAAATAGGAACGAGGCTGGATTTAGTTCCCCCGGCCGACAATTATATTTGCGAGTAATAAGCCACATCATGTACAGCCAATTCTAGCCCTCCTTAAGTAGCATTCTTAGAGCGGTATCTCGTATACCACAGGCGTAGTCCCTGTCAGATACTTCAGCTTGCGACCATTCCTCGCTTGTACATTTGCCTGAACAATCCACATCTGATGCGCACCTACTTTGCTGTATAGTACATATCGCCCACTCTCAACTGGCTCCCCCGTCAGGTGCAAGTCGTCCAACATGGACCACGAGAAATTGTCGATAGTTGTCTCTGCCTCTCGTCTCTCGACCGCTGACGTCATGCAGTCTACGCACGTTATCCTGACACAAGCTCTCGACCTATTCTCCCCCCGAGAGCGTGACCTTGATAGCGACCTTACAACGCACATTACTTCTCAACAGCAGAGGGACTTGTGTGGCCTCGATCGGAAAGAATCAGAGAAAGCACCGCTCGATAGCATGCAGCCAATACAACATACAGGGGTAGTAGAGGCTACAATACAAGAACTGCCAACATACAATGCGCACTGACCTACACCCATGACCGGCACACCACTCACTGCGCCTCCACGACCGCCGGCTGCGCGGCGTCTTGGGTGCCCAGCGGCTGCTGTGTCCGCGACATCGCCGCGCCGAGGGCTTGCGTACGGAACGCGAGACCGCGTGTCTTCTCGATCACGGACTGGTAGATGGGCAGAGGCGGGCGATGAATCTCGATCACGTTCTGCGCACGTAGGAGTCAGCATTCGAGCGCACAGACGAAGTATACGACACGCACCTTTTCCAAATCGATCTTCGCGTCCGCGCCCATACGCGTCTCGCGAATCAAGTTCACAATCCACTTCTCGCCCTCGTCGCGCGACAGGTTCAAACGCTCGGACAGGTCGCTGAAACGAATGTTGTTAGGACCCATGCTCGAACGCACGCACAGCGAAACCGACGCACCCGATGTCTATCCGCTGGTGTATGCGGCAGTACGCCTCACTGATGAGGTACCGGGCATTGTCCATGAAGTCTTCCCGGAAGTCCCCAAGGAAGAAGTCGTTGGCGACAATCGTCTCGGCCTTACCGAGCTCCTTCTGCGCGGCCTCAAAGTCGAACTCGACGTAGAGCTCCTTGAGGAACTGGGTGACCGGGTCCTGGTACTGGTACTCCTCCATCTGGATCACCTTCACGATCTCGCGGATCGAGTGTCGGACGCGGGACGAGAGGGCACCAGAGGCGGACTTGCGAGACAATACGGCGGCGGTGGCGAGGTAGCGGAGGATCCAGGGAGACGAGGTCTGGATGGTGTTGAGGTACGTTGGTGAGAGGAAGGTTTCGAGGAGGAGGGTACGACCTTGAGGGTGGTTGAAGTAAACGAAGAGTGACCAATGGAGGAGCCATGTGCGGGAGTGTAGTTGGGATAGGGCGGGGTCAGCAGAGGAGGAAGGGGAGGCGAACTGCGGCATGGCGGGAGCGCGAGAGTCAATGGCTTCGCGGAGGGAGTTGAGTTCTTCAAGAGCAACGTCCCACTTTCCGGTGAGGATATCGCACGCCAACTTGCCCCAAGTGGCAGAGATGGTGAGGTCGGGGTCGGTGGAGAGGATACGGAAGTGGTAGAGGTAGTCGGCAGCGCCGCTGTAGTTTCCGTACGAATACTGGAACTTGCCAAAGTTGTAGAGGGCAGTGATGTGCTCAAGCGTGATCTGGAGAGGGTCGGGAACGGGAACAAAGTAAGACTCGATGCACATGACGTACATTGTAGTGCTCGCGGAGGAACTGCAGATTTTGGTTCTTGTCCTGGCGGAGAGACTGGGCGACTTCTGGATTCTCAATCACATCGAGAACAGCTTGAGCCTCCTGCTGAAGCCGCTCGTTGGTCGAGACGGCATTTTCGCGCTTCTCGGCAAACTCTGCATGGGGTTAAGCCAATTCGGTGGGAGGGCAATGACCAGAAGGTACATAGACGTACCTGCAGGGACCTCGTCATCAGGATGCAGCTGCTGGAAGAGGTGTACTGCATAGTCGACCATGTTGGTCTCCTTCGTGAGCTCATATTGGGCAGTTTGGACCTGCTCGACGGGGAAGAGGTTGCTTTCGGAAAGATGGGTGAGGAGAGGGAAGACCAGATGGCGGTCACAGTAGGGGATGATCGTTTGTGTGAGGTCGTATTCAGCCATTTTAGAGACGAAGGAGGGGTAAGCTCGTCGAATGAGACCGGGTAGAACGAGGACCAGACAGGGACCGTGCAGCGTCGCGGCCAAAAAATGTATTTCCATATCTGGCGGCGTTGTGCACGTGGTCGACGCGTAGACGCGTGCACAGAGGCGCCCAGCCACGCTCGACACGTCCGCCAGCCTCAGATCTGCTTTAGCCTCGCTTCACGCTCACTCCTTCTCTTCCTCCTCCCCTCGCTTGGCAAACATGACTGCCATTACGCAAAACCTGCCGTGGTTTGTCAAAGACCTCGGTGTCTCCATCGTGGGCCAGGTACGCTCAATCCCTCGGAACCGCCGCATGCTCCTACTAACCGCATACTAGAAATGCTATACCTCCATCGTCGAGAACCTGGACTTCAACGACATTGAATGTCTCAAGTATTCGCTCTCAAAGGGCCTTGGGATAGGTATTGTAGTGGGAGGATCTATCATGAAAGTCCCTCAGCTACTTCTCAGTAAGTACCATCCACCTTCCTGCCGCCTACAGCGTTGACTAGCAATGCCCCACAGTTGTCTCCGCCCGCTCGGCGCGCGGTCTATCACTCACCGCATATATTCTCGAGACTCTCGCTTATGCTATCACATTCGCCTATTCCTACCGTAACGACTTTCCGTTCTCCACCTATGGCGAGAATCTCTTCCTCACCATCCAAAACGTCATAATCACCCTTCTTATCGTCCACTACAACCCTCCACCGACGCTCGCCGCACGGTCCCCCATTCAGCGCGCCGTCGTCTCTCTCCAGGCAGCCCTCGCCTGCGCCGTTCCCCTCTTCGTCTTCCCCACCTCGACGATCGCCGTCTTCCAGCTCGCGACCCTCCCGCTCTCCCTCTTCTCCAAGCTCCCCCAGATTCTCCAGAACTACCGCGCCCAGAGCACCGGCCAGCTCTCCGCCTTCGCCGTCATCTCCCAAGTCGGCGGCTGCCTCGCCCGCCTCTTCACGACCGCCACCGAGGTCGGTGACATCATCGTCAGCGCCGGCTTTGCCCTCGCCCTCGTCCTCAACCTCGTCCTCGGCGTCCAGATGTGGATGTACTGGGGCAAGGAAGACAAGGACGAGCTCGAGATGGGCCACATTGGTGTCTCCGACGAGAAGAACAGGACGCGCTGGATACCTCCGGCCCCGGCACACAAAGTCGAGGTGGTTGTCCCTCCCGCTTCTCCTGGGGGTCGTGCAAGCCCTCGTCCGAGCAACAGGAAGTGGGCGCGGAAGGTGGACTGAGCTTTCTGTGTTACGAGTTCTGTATCCCCAGATATTTATCTTGATCCCCGGTTATTCTAGTGCAATCATTATAGTGACCCCCGTGGAGCAGCGGCACTCACTGGCATTGGCGGTAGATTGGTCAGGCACGGATTGGTAAACACATGCGTTCCAACGAGAATCGTGAATATACAAGTACAACTCGCGGGCGGCCATTACATCGACGTACAATATCATACTGGTATTCCATCACCTATGGGTACACCCTCTCGAGGGAACAAGACATGCGATCTCTCCGCGCTCGCACACACAGTCAGACTATCGACGACTCACTGAGCCTGCGCGGCGCCCGCCGAGTCCTGCTCCATCGCGACCTGCTCCTCGGGGTCGAGCCAACTCTCCTCGACGGTGGCGCGGACCCTGCGCACGTACTCCTTCATGTTCTCTCTGTAAAGCTGGGCTGCCTCGGCGTTCGCGGGACTGTTTGGGTTGGGGTCATGGAGGAGGCTCTGGATCGAGGTCAGGATCGCGGCGACATCGTACGTCGGCGACCATCGGTTCTGGAGGATATCGAGGCAGAGCTCGCCGTTCGCGTACACGTTCGGGTGGAACATGCGCGAGAGGAACTTCACCGTCGGCGGCTTGTTCGGGTACGACTCGTCGAAGGTGAGCAAGAGCTTGAACGTCCCGTCCTCGAACGGAGTGTCCGCTGAGGGAATGATTGCGTGAGCGCCACAGAGTGCAAGGGAGCACGCGAGCGTTGGGAATGGGCCGACACTCACCTGGGCCGAAGATGACGGCGTTCCAGAGCATGATGTTGTCCGGGCATGGGCTGCCTGAGATCCCGCCAGGAGGATCGGTGGAGAGTCGCTTGAAGTCGCGGATGAGGCGGCGGCGGCAGTTAGTAGACTGTGAATAACGTCAGAGAGGCCGTAGTATGTGAGCTAGTCAAAGTACGTACCATGGCTAGATAGTATCTAGGAGCGAAGGGTTGCCGTAGACTGGGGGAGAGGAAGACTCGGGAGGTGGGAGGATGGGCAGATGGTGGTTTGGGAGAAAGTGCAGTACGGCGCCTGTTCTGGGAGAGTGAGCCCAGGAGACGAGGAACAACGCAGGCCGTTCCTTCCTTGCTTCCTCCCACCATCTGCCCTCTGCCCGGTTTCGCTGATCAGTTGCTCCCCCCGGGCTTCTGTTTTGCGTGTCCTCACAAGGAATCAGTTGCAGTAGTCAGCGCGGCCGGTTCTTTCGCACAGGCTCACGTCTTCCCCGGACTGGCTACATATGCCGTTTTCGAGCACGCTACACGCCTGACCGTCTACAAAGCGGAGATTTTTCGTCTCGGACGATGCCACAGCTAGCTTGTTCCAGCCAAATCGCGCAGCCTCCAACGTTCACGAGACCAAAGGAGGTGAGTTTCAGGATTCGAAGACCGCCCACACATTGCCAGTCGCGCCACTTTATACACGAGCAAGATGGAGAGACATTTCAGGTTCTGGATTGATGTAGAACAAGGTTCGTACCAACTTGCTGTTGAGACGAAGCCATGATAGTTTGGTGGATCAGGCCAGACATCGAACGACGTGAGGTTCCTTTCTATCGATCGTAAATACATGTGCGATACACACCAGTACATATCCAGATTCATCGACGTCCTTGTACTCAGCTGCGCTGTAGTTGTAATGTACATGTATGGCTCAAACAGATGTGCAAGAAACATCATATACAGATTGTGGCGCCCCGGGCCGCCACAAGGTCCTCCATCGCAATCTCATCTGACCCTGGCAAGTCTCCCTTAACCACGCGCGCGATGCATAGTCATCACTCTCATTCTGGCCAGTTCTGCAAACATGCATCCGGTACCCTCGAAGAAGTTGTCGTTGAAGCAATACGACAGGGCTTCCACACTTATGGCCTCACTGAGCATGTCCCGCGCTATCGCCTGCACGATCTCTACCCCGAAGAGGTTTCGTGAATTGCAATCCTTGGAAATATACGCACTTGCTGACATGCTTCAATCCTCGGCAGGAAGGAATGACACTGGAGGCCTTGAAAGCTCAGTTCTCCGCCTACCTTGATGAGGCTCACCGCCTGAAGAAAAAATATGCAAACGGCATCGCCCTTCTCGTCGGGCTTGAGACCGAATACATCACCGAAGCCGATCTGGACGGCCTCACCGCTCTCCTAGCTGAATGTGGCGATCGCATCGAGTACCTCGTTGGGTCGGTCCATCACGTCGCGGGGATTCCAATCGACTTTGACCAGGCCACATTTACCAAATCTCTCCAGTCTTTCTCGCCCTCCACTTCGCCAGCCTCGGATCCCGACTCTCCTCAGGCCAACCGCGAGACGATGTCGTCCTTCCTGTGTGCCTACTTTGACGCGCAGTATACGCTCATGCAGCGCTTCCACCCCGAGATCATCGGGCACGTCGACCTCTGCCGTCTGTACAACCCCTCTTTGCGATTCGGGGACTACCCTGAGGTGATGGACCGTATCCATCGGAACGTGCGGTACGCAGTCGAGTACGGAGCGCTGTTCGAGGTCAACGCGGCCGCGTTCCGAAAGGGGTGGGGCGCTGCGTATCCCGGTGAAGACGTCCTCGAGGTATCTGTCTACCTCTCATAGTGTGTCCTCTATGGTCGACCATCGGGCTCACTGGCATGTTTCATACAGATCATCCGAGAAGCAGGCGGACGATTTGCCTTGTCTGATGACAGCCACGGACCGCATGCAGTCGGTCTCAACTACAACAAGCTACGGGAGTATGCGCAAAAGATGGCCGTTCGGAATATATGGGTTCTTGACTCCGAGTCGTCGGCGTCGAGGAATCCTGGAGGGAGAGCGCTGAAACCGCGT
Organism: Coriolopsis trogii; assembly: GCA_020543525.1. Lineage (NCBI taxonomy): Eukaryota > Fungi > Basidiomycota > Agaricomycetes > Polyporales > Polyporaceae > Coriolopsis > Coriolopsis trogii. Next base: position 100,301 of record JAHYIO010000039.1, read on the forward strand.
AGGGTGCCTGGTATTTGGTGGGAACATAGCTTTTGGGCTGCTCGTACAACACTGTCATGATTTGCATTCATGCGTGCTATGTAGTATAGAGATATGTACAACATACGGTTGGTCTTAAAGTTTAGTACATGCTAGGCTGGAGACCCCGGTCCGGAGGTACCGGCTTATGCAGCCGCGCGCCGACATCGTCGTGCGTATCGGGCGCGAGCCTAGATCGTGTTTTGCTTTGCACACTCGGCATTGCCATCATCATTCGACATCCACACGAACATCTACGAAAAACTACAAAGCGATAGTACCATTCTAACACGCAGCCCGAATTCAGCAGATCCAAAGGTCGGAGCAGGTTCTTTGAGTATGATGTTCTTCATGTTTCTCCTATCCTAATCTCTAGAATAGAACGCAAAGGATATGCAAACCCCCAGCTCTCAAAGCACTGGTTGGCCAGGACCGGACTGTCGGGCCATAATAGCAGAAGCTGCAGCAAGACACATAGCAGGTGGTGACTACGAAGGCGGTCTAGGCGAGCCCGACCCAAGCGTGGTGCGTTTCGTGCGAGTGCCCCGCGAATCTACGCAACAGAACCAAACCATTCCGCATCCGTGATTATAGTACGCTCGGCATACAGATGCCTTGGAACGTTCAGGAATTGCCGTCCCCCGTCTACCGGACTCATTCTTGCGGCAGTTGTTGCAAATGGGTAGCACTGCGGCAACAACCTCACCGGCTGCTGATCCAATGGCGGTGGACATTGCATCGGAATCTCCCGGATCCGCGCAATCGCCACAAACACCCCCAGCAAACCCCGCCTCAAATTCCTGCGAGAATATATTTGACCCAACAGCATTTCATTGGAAGTCTCAGTACCAGAAGCCAGGGGTAGGTACAGACATACACCCTCCGTCCTACCAATCGATACTGATCGTCGTCAATGCATTACCTCTAGCTGAAACCAGCGACTGACGATCCCACCGTCCGTTTCCTCAAGATTCCCAACTCGCCCTACTCGATCCGCGTCTGGCGTGACTCTGGCGTCCGGGACCTAGGTGGCGACATGGAGCACGCCGTTTTCCTCGACTACTTTGACGACGGCCGCGTCCAGCCCACAAATCAACCCGACGCCTACACGCTCTACCCGGCCGCGGATCTGAACCGCTCGGGCACATTCCCCACCGACGGGCCCATCATCTCCTGGGACCGCGCGAGCATGGCGGGACATGGAGTGAACTTGGATAGCGTGCACGTCCCTGAGGGTATGGAGCGCTTCACTGCACCCGAGGGCTCGTACATCACCCTGCGGCGGGACGGCTATCCCGACTTCACGTTTCAGATGCCGACGTTTCCCCACCCACAGGCCGCACAGTTTGGCCGGAACCCACACGCTCCTCATACGGGGATGGCATTTTGACGAATCACAGCACTTAGCCTGGTCAGTGACGTAGCGAAGATTAAGGTAATATATCTAAGATAGCAGGTTTTCAGGACATGGCACACCAGCATATTCAGCAGCTACGTCTCAAAAAGGATGATCAGTCTCCCGCAAGCATACGCCCTCCGCAACAACCTCTGAATCAACGCTCCAAATGCACTCTGTCTCTCTTTGCTCAGAGAATATGACGTTCGCACCACGAACTGCACCTCCTGGAGCTTCTCGAAAGGATGAGAGTCCGAGTCTGAGTCTGCCATCTCCGAGAACAAGACTCTGTCGGCCTCCTCGAGTCTAACAGCATGAACGACAACGTCCGAGACGTCATCCGCGGATCGTACCCTGTCCAGCTCCAACTGGAGGGTGAGAGAGCGGAGGCGGCGAGGGGCAGGCAAGGAAGCGAGGACGAGCGGGAGGGCGTCCCAGCGGGCCGTCGATGCATGGTACTTGTTGATGAGCAGGGTGAGGGACTCGAGGGACGTGTACCTCTCAAGGCATGACGCTATTAACAACAAATCACGAGACTCATCAGAACGTAGCACTGATGTCGAGCTGAAAGGCGATATTACATACATGGCATGCGCCGTACCGGAATCGTCAGTTCCTGCACAGATGGTCCGAACAACGGGACGAGCTCGGGCGCATTGTGCGCACCCGACGGAATGATGAGTGTTCGCAACGACTCCTGCGTAGGTGTTCCCGCAAGCCATCGCAAAAGCGCAAGCGTCTTGCCCGGGAATGTCGCGGGTACGTGAAGAGCCTCGATTTGCGGGCCCGCACGAGCAGAATGAGCGGTCCGTTGGCTCTTGCTACCCGCTTCTGTCTTGCTGTTCCATGAGACAGTACGACAGCAGAGTGTCTTGAGGTAAGGGAGGGCGGTGATGAGTGTCTGGACTCCATGCATATCTTCATGGAACGTCTCCCAGAGCGTAAGGCTCGTCAGCGACGGCAGGAGAGCGAACATTTCCTGGTGCTGCCCGATTAGCGCCGTGCCGCGTGGGCCAATTCCGCAAATGACAAGGCTCTCGAGGCGGGGGAAAGTGGCGGGGGTGAGGTTGGGGAGAAGGAGGCGGTCGAGCAGTACGTCTTCGTTCATGTTGAACATGTCTGCCTTCCAATTGAGACGCAACTCGCGCACGTAGCGCAAGAGGGGACGCATCTCCGTGCTGCCCAGTACTCGAAAATCCACAACGGCGAAGAGGTGCGGTTTGGCGATGGCGTCCAAGACATGGCAGGAGAGGGAGAGTGTGCGCAGAGTTGGAATGTCACGGGCGATAAACGAGACGATGTGGTCGAGCAGTTCGTAAGGTAGATGGGCATCCGGGGGGCGAGGAGACGCCATGTCTACTGGAGGAATGTGGTGTCGTAACGTTGCTTTATGTACCCGAGGATTGCGGAAGAAGCATGCAGAAGTATGGCCACTGTCAGGTTGGCACAATGGGGTTGCCCCGCGCCTGACTGTCATTTCAGCATCTTCAGATTGATCTTGCCGCGCTTCCTCCGGTCGGGCAGAATCCCTGGTCCCGTGCAGGATGGGTGTTCCATGTGTGGCTCAACCCTCGTTGCATATTTCATTCTGGGACATGTATCAGTGCAAGGTGCTGGAACCATGACCTGAGAGACGTATTCGTGTCATGCCACTCCTAGAATATGCCCTACCTGGGGCAGCTCATGACGTGAGAGGATCAGCCCAAAGTCGGCACGAGGCACTTCTGTATGTCGTTCTGAGCGCACGCACTATGCACGCGCATCACATCGAAGTCACCCGCGAGGCCAGGAAGGCTCGCGGCCTCTCTTCGCACGCGTCGGGCTCAGCGTCATCGTCTCCTTTGCCTATAGAACCCCGGTCCGAAGGCTGGTGATGGTGTCGTAAAACTGGAAGACAGGTGGCCCCATCAACGCGGCACCTATTCAGCAAGCGATGATAGCACTCACCTCATGTACCCTCCAATATCTCGTTACCAGTCTCTTTCCTGCACCCGCGATACTGGGCAGCCGCGCTTCGACCCGGTTAAGCAATGCCTTCGCCTCCTCAGCCGGGTCCCATCCGAGCTCTTCCTTGAGCTGCAAGATGAACTCGACCTCCTCGAGCGCGTCAAAGCTCTCATCGTCGAGCACCTCATTGAGGCGGTTGAGCGCAGCCCAGTCGACGACAGCATCCATGCCCGTCTCGAACTCGATGCGCACATCGATCGTCACCTTCCGCAGCTGTCTGTTACCGACGCCGCGCTCGAGGAAGGGCGCGAGCAAGTACCAGCTCCCCTGATTGAGGTTGTACGAGTCCATGAAAAGCGTCAGGCTGTGCAGGTCCGTGTATCCCTCCAGCTGACCACGGTATGTATCCTCTGCTCGCAACATCAGCAACACCTCCCGAAACGTCATAGCCCCAAACAACAACATCGACACTCACGGTGAAAGGACCGGATGGGTAGTGAGAGGTGCCTCACGAACCGGCCAAACCGGCCAAGCACGTACAGCGGCGCGCGCGCGGCGAACGGCACGACGATCGTCTCGAGCGACGTCGCAGCGGGGCTGTTGGCGAGCCACTCTGCGATCTCCGACGTCGCCCTCGTCGTCACGTCCGGGCAGAACGCGAGGCGGCGAAGCCGGGGCCGCGTCTTGACATCGAGGTTCTGCACGTGTGGCACGGAGAATTGGCGGGCCATCGACGGTTCAGCGTACGTCACCCGGTGGAGGTTGAGGCTGGAGAGGCAGGGCAGGGAACAGACGAAGGCTTGGATGTGCCGCAGGTTGAGGAAGGACATCCCGCTGAGGGTGAGTTGCGTGACTGACCCGAATTGCGAGAGTGCTTGCAGGCAGGGAGGGAGGATCGCGATGATGTCCCAGAACTGGAGGCCGCAGAACGTGAACGTGGATAGCTTCGGGAGTGATTGTGGACATAGACGGCGGAAGAGCTCGTCCATGAGGACGTGGCGCGAGACGCAACGGCTGGTGGGCATGAGCCTGATTTCCTGGGCGAAAGCAAGGTAGGGTGCCATGGAGTCTTCAGCGAGAACTTTGTAGCTCATCACGGCGAAGAGGAACTCTCGCGCGAGAGGGAGTAGGTGGTGACAAGTGAGTGCTACGGCTTTTAACGCGGCGCGATCCCGATGCAGATAGCCTAGTATGTGTGAGGTAAGCTCTGGCGGAAGGTCGTGCAACATCGTGGAGTGTTCGCTCTGTCCAGTTGAGGTATTATAGTTAATCCCAGGTAGTAGACTAGCCCTGGCACGGTGGGTGCTAAAGCAAGAGCCAATCAGCCGTACTATTGACGTAGACCAGCTGATCTGTTAAAACTTACTGAATACAGTGGCAACCTACTTGAGAGCGTACGACGGCAAGTACAGGTGCTGTCAGCGCGCACGCGTTCCAAGCTGTCGTGGTGACTGGACAAGCAAAGACCAACTTATCCGAGCGAGGTTGAATTCAGGCGATAAGACGCGCTACCCACGACCTCTCACCATTCTGAGCAAATGGTTCACATGAGCTGCCTGAGGCGTCATTTAATGAACCGCGCTTTCTATGGCGAGTCGCGCTGTTCAACTTTCACAATCCATACCGTAGCATGAACCCAACCACGGTATATAGGATTACTTAGCATTCTACAAGAAATTCTAGGAGGCTTGCGAATGACATCAATTGCTTCAAGCTTGATCATTACTCTCGCATAGGCACTGGTATTGCGAACACTCAATCAACAGCACGCTGTGAGCTTTGCATGCTGCCAAACATAACTGAGGTACGATTGTTGTTCTTGACGATTGTATGATACAGATGAGGACTCGTTCTATGGAATCCATGTTGTGCGTCCGAGCAGGAGAAATGAATGCCCAATGCAAACCCGGCCTATGTGATAGCTACACGCACACAGTCAGCAAGATGGGCAGACAGTGGACATCAGAACACAAGACTCACTGTACTTGGGACCACCCCCGCCCTCGGGCACGGTCCAGGTGATGTCCTGCGTAGGCACCTTGACGTCGCAGAACTTGCAATGGATGCAGTTCTGCGAGTTGATGACGAGCTTCTTGCCCTCCCACCCCACGTTCTCCGTCTCCGTCGCCGCGTCCGCGCCCTCGTCCTCCACATACTCGTACACCTGCGCCGGGCAGCCCCTACCCAGCAGCCCCGCATACTCCCCCACGTTGACCTTCACGTGCTCCCGCCTCACGTCCGCGTCTTCGGTCCACTTTTCCGTCGCCAGGCCCTGCTCGGGCTCGCTGCCCTCCCGACCGGCATGCTCTTGCGCGAGGTAACGCCTCACCCGGAGATGCACAGGCTGGTCCTCGGCATGGTTCGTGCCCGTAAGAGTGACGCTCGTCAGCAGGTCCGTCGACAGCGGCGGTTCAAACGGCGGGTAGTCAATAGGCTCGCATTCGCTCGCGCGCTTCGTGTGCGCCGCATCACTCTTGCCCTCCTTGTTCCTGAACGTCCAAGGCGTCCGCCCACGGAGCAGGAGGGTGTCGATGCCCGAGTATGCGACGCCGCCCCAGATCCCGAGTGCGGTGTTGAACGATGGACGGACGTTGCGCACCTCGTAGAGCTCGTCGTGCACCCAGCTCTTCTTGAGCGAGTCCTCGTACGCGCTCATGTCTGCCGGCTGCTCTGTTGACTCGGACGCGAGTGCGTCGTACGCTGCTTCGGCAGCGAGCATACCGCTCTTCATGGCGGTGTGGGTGCCTTTGATCTTGGGCACGTTCAAGAAGCCGGCAGAACACCCGATGAGAGCGCCACCCGGGAAGTTGAGTTTGGGCACTGACTGCAGGCCACCTTCGTTCAGCACGCGCGCACCATACGCGATACGCGTCGAATCCCCCGACAGGAGATCGCGGAAGTATGGATGGTGTTTCATGCGCTAGTGGACAATTGAGTGAGTGATGACCATTGACTGGCGAGAGACACACCTGGAGCTCTCTGTACGGACTGATGTACGGATTGGAATAGTCGAGTCCAATGACGAGTCCGAGAGTGACGAGTCCATCGGCCATATGGTAAGCCCAGCCGCCGCCATATGTTTGGAAGTCGAGGGGCCAACCCATTGTGTGCACTACCTTGCCTGGCTCATGTTTGCTGGGGTCGACGCGCCAAACCTCCTTGAGGCCGAGTCCATAAGTCTGGGGATCGCGGCCTTCGCGAAGCTTGAAACGCCTGATGAGCTCCTTGGAGAGAGAGCCGTGGGCACCTTCGGCGAGAAGCGTAATGCGCGCACGGAACTCCATTCCAGGCTCGAAGGAGTCCTTCATGCGGCCTTGCCGGTCAAGGCCGACTTCGTTTGTGCGGACTCCCAGGACGCTGCGGCCGTCTGGACCGTATACGAGGCCAGCGCCAGCAAACCCGGGATAAACCTCGACGCCCATCTCTTCTGCGATTGCGCCTAGCCATGCGGTGACTCTGGAGAGGGAGATGACATAGGTGCCCATCTTTGCCATTTGGGGTGGTTGGGGAATCCGAACGGAGAACTTCTCGGTCATGAAGCGCATGGAGGTAGAGGTAGTCGGCTGAGTGAGAGGGTGGTCGTCGCGAGACTGCCATTCAGGAAGAAGCTCGTTAAGAGCGCGAGGTTCGAGGACGGCTCCTGAAAGTATGTGCGAGCCTGGCTACTGGTCAGTAAAGCTCGCGCAGACAGGAGGCATGACACTCACCGACTTCTGCGCCCTTCTCGAGAACGACGACGCGGACCTCGCGCCCCCTTTCCTGCTCGAGCTGCTTAAGGCGAATGGCAGCACTGAGGCCGGCGGGACCTCCTCCGACTATGCAGACATCGACCTCGTCGCTGGCGCGCTCGACATTGGTGGGGTCGAAGAGCTCCCTCCGCCTGAGGGGAGTGGTATGCAGTGGGCGTACGAACCGGGCTGGCGAGTGCCTTGGTCGACAGCGGAGGATCATGGCGTGCGGGGTAAAGACAAGGTGCATCTGCAGACGGAGAGTGTGCGCGACACCCGGCCCTGCTCGGTCTGTGCGGGAGGAGCCTGCCCGGAGCGAATTCCGACGTCGCCATTCGCTCACCCCGCAATCACGCGACCCACGGCGTGCACGGGGTCCTGTCCGCGCGTGATGGAGACCCCGGGGAGCAGTGCCGTCATCGAGAAGAGACGCCGGTGGCAGACGTGCATCGGACTCGGGCAGCGGTAGCAGCCTCTGATGAATCCATCCATGTCCCAACGTCCGCGTCAACCCTGACTGACTGTCTCCCTCGCCCACCCGGTCGCTCATCTGCTCGCGTTATACCACCAGCTTGCTTGTAGACAACGTCCACCGCTCATCGCCTCCACACCGTCCATGCTACAATGACCGGCTTCTCCACCATTCCCCTCGCCGAGGAGGGTGGCGACCGCCAGGACTCTCATCTCGCCGGCGTAGCAAAGATACTGGGCCCAAGATGGGCGCAGCTACCCGCCATTACTATTGGGCTGCTTGGTGTCCAGGTGTTCTGGTCTGTGGAAATGTCCTATGGTACGTCAAGCCCATGTCTTGCTTCATGTCTCGTCCCAATTCATGTCCTACACAAGGCACTCCGTATCTTCTCTCCCTCGGCCTCTCCAAGGCTGCCGTCGCCATGGTATTTCTTGCAGGCCCCATCTCTGGACTCGTCGTCCAACCCCTCATCGGTACGTTCTCTCCCTTTCAGTTGCCTCACATACGTCGAACCCGCCCTTTCCGTAGGCATTCTCGCCGACAACTCAAAATCCCGTTTTGGTCGTCGGAGACCATACATGGTCATAGGCTGCATCATATGCGCTGCTGCAATGCTCCTCCTGGGTTTCACCCGACCTTTCGCAACTTGGTTTCTGCCAAGAGGATCCGTCGCAGTGAGTCCTCGACAGTACAGTCCCCCACTTGAATGCTCCAATCATGTTGACCTCAAAGGGCGTGGCAGAACGACATATTAACAATATGGCTCGCTATCATTGCTCTCTTCACCATCGACTTCTCGATCAATGCTGGTCCGTCTCCTCTCGTTCCGCCTGGGCATTCCTATCCGAACTCACTCCGCCATAGTGCAAGCCGTCGACCGCGCATTGATTGTTGATACTCTGCCATCAGCAGAACAAGCCGATGCTAATGCATGGGCAGCACGCATGCTCGGCTTTGGCAGCGTGGCCGGCTACTTCATGTGAGTCGCCTAATGTATCATCCCTCCTCTTCTCCTCATCGTCGACTCTAGAGGGAACATAGATATGACCGCTGTGTTCCCGTTCTTTGGTGACACAGAGCTCGAGGTTCTGGCAGTCGTCGGCTCCTTCCTCCTGATCATGACACACGCCGTCACCGCGTTTTGTACGAAAGAGAAAGTGGTTGTGTCTGGCAGGTAATTCCCACTGCTTCGGCTCGTTCGACCTGGGGCTGACTACCTGTCGAGGCGCGCGAAGAAGAGCTTTGCCCGAGAAATCCGCGAGATCTGGGAGCACGCTTTCTCTCTTCCACCCGTCATCCGACAGATTGTGCGTTCTATCTCACCATGACTGTGTCATCATCTCACACACTCTCCAGTGTATGATACAGTTCTTGTGAGCGTCCTGAAATGACGGATACCATGCAATCACACTGACGCACACGAAGCTCCTGGGTCGGGTGGTTCCCCGTCCTGTTCTATACCTCGGCTTTTATTGGCGACCTACACAAACAGGCCTCTCCCCTTCCATTTGACGACCCTGCGCTCGACGCCGAAGCGACCCGTCTGGGCACGCGTGCTCTATTCTACTCATCCCTGCTCAGTTTTGCAGGAAATGTCCTCCTCCCATTCATTGTCGCCGAATCGGCGCGTTCACGACGACTCCTCGAGCGCAAGCTCGCACAAGCGCACAAGAACGCATGGGTCAGGATATATGACCGAGTCAAGGTCCATCTCACCAGCCTATGGGCCCTCGGTCATCTGCTATTTGCGGTGTGCATGTTTGCCACTTTGTGAGCGCGTGGGTTTCCTTGTGTGTCGGGACGACAAGATTGACTGACAACATGCTGGCAGCTTCTATTCAACCGTGCTCGGTGCAACATTCTTCACCACACTCACGGGCTTCTCATGGTCTATCACACAATGGGCACCCTTCTCCCTTGTTCGTCCTTTCATTTGCTCCTCGGCCCTTCTTGTCTGATGAATAATATCACACAGCTAGCGGAAGCGATTTTGACTGACCACACTCCCGGAGAGGACGGAGGTGCGATCGTGCTGAGCGACACCCGCACCCACCGCTCCGATCCTCTCGCCATCGACCACGAGCGACAATTCCTGGTCGGCAACGACGAAGATGAAGATGACGAGCCCCAAGCGCCCGCGAACCGGCTACACGACCGCGGACGCGAACGCGACACGCCACTCGAAGAAGACGTCCGCTCGTTCTCCTCGAACGCGTCCATGGACTCTTCGCCCTCCGTCTCGCTCGACAGCGCCGACGGCAGGCCCAAGCCGCACCGCCGTAGCCCTGGGTCAAGCCGCGACGGCACAGGGGACGACGACGACAACCGCCCGGGCTTGGGGCTCCTACAGAACCACGCAGCGCGCATGAGCCACGCCGACGTGCAGTCGCTCGCCTTCTCCGAGTCCACCACGCTCCGCGCCGACGAGGATGCCGACGACGATGATGGGCACAGCCCGAAGTCGGGCGGGGGGCTCGCGGCCAAGGCGGGCATCATCATTGGCATCCACAACATCTTCGTCGTCATTCCGCAGTTCATCATGACCGGCCTCGCCTCCCTCATCTTCGCCTTCCTCGACCCGACGAGGGGGAGCGCGGACCCGGGCCAAGGGTCGCTCCCGCCTGCCGTGAACGGGACGGAGGGAGAGCTGCCGACGAGAGGGGAGGCGCTCGTGACTGGGAGCGGGCCGAATTCGTATGCTATCATATACCGGTGCGTGTGGTTATTATCGTGGATAGACTTCGGTGCTGATGGTCGGTCTGTCGATCCTATAGCCTCGGGGGTCTTTCAGCGACCGTCGCGTTCATCCTCACTCTGCGGCTTGCGAGAGAGCTAAGGCATCACTAGCATGCAGATGTCTCTCCCGCTGTGTATATATGTATTGTTTCCTCGGGGCGAGAAGGGGGCCTGCCAGCATGGACGCTGCAGCCTTCGCCTCGCTCACCAGTGATCTTACAGTATTATTGTGTAGTAGATCTGTCCAGGGTTGCATTCATCGTGCTTTGCTCGCATCCTCTTGCCCTCGCAGGCCCTCAGAAGACGGTCCCATCGCTCTCGATCTCGATGGGCGGACCGCCCGTCGCGGGCCTCTTCTGCTTCGCGATCTCCCGTCCGCCGACCCACGTCGCGCTCTCGAGCACCTGGGCGAGCGAGAGCTGCTCCCGCGACAGCCCGAGCTGCTTGCGGATCTCGTCCGCGATCCGGTCCCTGCGCATGTGTATCAGCATCAGTGAGCATGAAGGGGAAAATGGCGCCAGCAGAGATAAAACGACGCACAGCTCGATGACGGTCATGGCCCTCCACTCGATGATGGCAGGGTGGGACGGGAGCAGCTTGGGTATGCCCGACGTGGGGTCGGGGAAGAACGATGCGTCCAGCGCGCCCGGGCGCAGCGAGAGCACCCCGAGGTCGACCAACAGTCCACCTGCGAGCAACAAACCAAGAGATCGTCAGCCCGCCCAAGCGGTCCACAACCCGTCTCTCTCCCCCCGTCCGGACGTACCGTTCCTGTACTCGGGGAGGCCGGTCATGAACTCGACGCCCTCGAACGACCACCCGAGCACCTTCTCGATCGGCTCGAGGAGGGAGTACGTGAGCCAGCCGGTGAGCTTGTGGAACGGCACGAGCTCGTCGCCCTCGGTGTAGCTCCCGGCCGCGACGGCCGCGGTCTTGAGCGCGTTGCAGGGCCAGACGTCCCCGAGCGGTTTCCCGCCGAGCGTCGTGCGCGTCGCGGGCCAGATCGGGTTGAGGCCGTCGATGAGCGCCGACCAGAGGGCGAAGATGTGCACGCGCGTCGTGCCTGCTTCGGCGACGGACTGCGCGTCGAGGAAGTCTGGTGGAGGGGTGAACGACGGGTCAGTTCGGATGGATGTGGCAGTGGAGTAACGTGTGGCTGGGGTGCTGACCTACGAGGTGGCCGGGGCGCGCTGCTGCGCCAAAGAAGGCCGGGCTGGCCTTGAGAGCGTCGCCGAGGTTCGCGAGGAGAGACGAGCGGCCCTCGAGGCCGACCATGGGGTTCGATGCCGATACCTGCATCGCGGCCGCGACCTTGTCTGCGGTGATTCTCGAGAGCCCCTCAGCTGTACCGCCGTAGCGTACGCGAGTCAGTAAGCAGCGCGTCCGCGTAGACTCGATCGGGGCTACCCACCGTCGACCTGATACGGGTTCGCGCTGTCGCTCGAGAAAAAGCCTTGCTCGAACATCGCGACGCTCGCCACGCCGAGACCCTCGGATCTCGCGAAGCTCTGGCCAGAGGCCTCCTCCGTGAACGACCACGCGTTTCCCGCGCCGGCGTCGAGGAGGACGGACACGAGGAAGAGATCGATGAGACGTCTGCAGGTCTCCTTCACGTCCGGAGGGTTCGGGGAAGCTTTCCACTTTGCGACGAGAGGCTCCACTCTGGGTCGGCCAGCGTCGAGGTGCCTCCACCTGCCGTGCGGAGGGATCTGGAGATAGAATGGGCATGAGCATGAGCAATGCATACATTGACCGTCCAGACTCGCCGCGGCAAAGTTGGTACCATAGTTGCGCTGCAAACGATGATTCACGTCTGTAAGCGTCGGTGTCGCCGCGTTAGAGTGCGGAGACGTGCCTTCATGATCTCGACACAGAAAGCGGCGACATCGGCCTCCTTGTCAGGGTGGTAGTCAAAGTACTCGAGCTTGCCCTCCTGCGCGAGCGCGTGCACGCGAGAGCAGCGCTCGCGAATGGCTGGGAGGGTGCGCAGGTATGCGGCTGTCTGGTCTGGAGAGGTGGCTGCGAGAGGATTCATGTCGATAGCGGATGGTGGAGAGGACGGAGGAGGATGGAGATGGCGCGGTGGCTGAAACTGAACGCCGGTAAAGCTATCGGAGTGCTATCGGACGAGCCGGTCCGAGGGATCCCCTCAGCCACAATCAATGCCTTTGGACAAGTCCCTGGACGTCTTATACATCGATATCCTGTATGTGGGGGTCTCGAGAAGACGGCAACATTCACTCGGGCACTCCAGAAGCTGGGTTGCCGCAGTTATAGGTATGCAGATACCTCACGCTTTCTGTTCATTCTGATGACGGATCATGTTTCCTACCACTCAGGGAGGCTGTCGTTAAGTAGTCTTCCTCCCACCCTATAATGGCTGACTCGCCCCGAGTAGCAGACCACTCGTTCGCGCTTTTCCACTGCCCGCCTGTAACATGCAGCCAACATCTTTCACTTCATCGCTGCATAGACCAACCTGGGAACGCTCGAGCTCACGCGCGCATGGACTGTCCACGTTTCTTCAGCACGCTCACCGCTCGCCTCGCGTGCAACATCCTGTCCAAACCTCTCTTTGTGTACCTCTCCGTCTCCGTCCCCGTCAAGACAGAACGCTCGACAGAACGCCCAGGACCCGAGGAATGGGACAGCCTCCGACAAGACATCCAACGAACCCCGTGCACTCGGAGGGCAGATTGAGCTTTCACCGAGCTCGCATGGGCCAGACTCCATAGTGACCCCTCCATCATGAAGGTTCAGAGGGGGTCCATTGCGGCTATCGCCACTGGTACGCTTCATTGAGACGGAAGATCACGCTTCATTGAGACGGAAGATCGTGCTGCATCCAGAGAACGGGCGAACGGATAGGCGGAAGATGGGGCCCGGTAGCAATGCATGACGACCATGCCCTCACAGCGCGTCCGAGTACTTCGGGATGAACGCGAAGCAGACGAGCAACGAGCCCGTCCATAGTCCGAGTCAGAGCGGCGACAGGCATTATGTGCATTAGCGACAATAGGTAGGCTAAGAAGTATATGCGTATATGCACGGGATGGCCGTCTCGTCACGGTCCGTATGCAAGTGCTAGTGATGGGTCGGCTTCTTGCCTGCGGCAGAGAGTAGAAAACATAAGTAATAGTGCGCGAGTGGATGGAGACGGGAACGGCGCACCGTCTACGAACATGTTCCGTGTCGCGGAGGGGAGCGTCGCCGTGATGCCGTCCAGGTCTCTGGTCAGCCGGACTTGACAGCCCAGGCGGGAGGTATCCGTAAGGCCAAACGCCATGTCGAGCATGTCGTTTTCGTCGTCCTAGGTGCGAGGGTAGAGAGGAGAGAGACTCGGCTCAAAATAGGGACGAGACAAATGGCTGGTACGGATGGACACGACGAACCTCGGGCTCCGGTAGCTTGTCATACGACTCTGGGTCAAGAATGACATGGCATGTCGAGCATGCGACGGACCCTTCGCATGCACCTGCGAGGCGCAAGGGTCGATCGCGGGCTTGTGCGGGCGAGGTGGAGGGCGGGAACGTACCTTCGAGGTCGATGTCGTACTCGTGTGCTATGGCGAGGATGTCGTCGCCCTCGTTCGCCTCTACGGTCTTGATGAGGGACCCCTTTGAGTCCTTGAAGTGTATTTTGATGCTACCGTGACGGTCGGCGGTGTGTTGGGGACAGGATAGACGAAGAGGGAGAGACGCACCCTGTCCCGGGCTCTGGTCGTTCGATGCCTCCGTGGCGTGCGCCTGCATATTGTCAGGATATGAATGCGTAGACCTTTGGTGGAAACTCACTGGGTGTGCTGTGGAAGTTACGGCTTGCAGGTAGGCGTGCAGATGCGAAACAGGGCAATGTAGGGTGTGTTCGTGGCACGTGCGTTTTGGCGTATGAGGTCATGGAAGTCATGAAGCGTGGATGTGAAGAAGATGAACATGTCGCGGTGACCCAGGATTCCGCGAGGCGAGCCCGAGGAGACGAGAGTCGGATAGGGCGCGAACGAGCAAGGGCGTGCGCAAGATGAGACATGACTCGGAGAGTGCTTTCGAGTGGAGGTAGAGCGTAAGACAAGTTTTGGGCCCAAACTTTGCTGACTACGAGAGATGGTTGAGGACGGCGAGTGCCGGAGGACGTTGCAGACAAACGTCAGTGAGCCCGAAGTCGATGTGGGTGACGAAACGGTAACGTTTGAACGGCTTGCCGGGACGAGGCGTCAGCGGACGGAAAAGTGAAAGACGCCCAATCTTATCTTATCTTCCTTGTCTGACGCGCAGGCGGAGACAGACTGACAGAGCTTGTCTAGTTACCACTAACTGCTCGCTCTCTGCACCGACGGCTGCTCGCGTGGTTTGTGCAATTCATGGTACATAGTGCAAGAGCTGCATGTGAGTGCCAGCATACTATGGAGATTCGAGTGATATGCGCTCATCGAGTGAAGTTGCAGGTGTCCTGAACCACGTCCAGCCTGCCACTTGGCTGATCCGAACCTGCACGGCACGACCCGTCCGCTGCAAACGGGTGGGAGACCGCTTCAGGAACGTCTGACGCGAACATGAGAGAAAGCCACCTCCTGGTCACCTCCGTCGGGGCAGACATCTTCCCGCGTCGGTCGGACTCGAGCATCCGCGGTGCCCAGTAACGCCCTCTCAAGGTTTGTTCGCAGCGATGCCGCCAGTGCCGCGTCGATGCCGCAAGGGCGTACAGTAACAGAACATGTCGCGCCTCTTCCAGCGACGTGCCGCAACACGTAGCGCCCATTTGCCTCTTCACTGCACCTCAACCACCCCGCTCGACTGTCGCTGCAGCATCCGCCACCCGCTCTATATTGCTTCATGTCGCCTCACGCCACGGCATGTTCTCAGTGCCCACACGGCTCGGGGTGAGACTCCCCGGTAACTCAAGTCCACACTCGTCGCTCATTGGCATTGGAAATTTACGAGGTTGCAGTCAAATGAATGCCTCCCGCAGGGATCCGCTGCTCGATCCGTCTCCGTGTTGGAATCACCCCATACCTCCCTCGGGTCCCTTGCGATGCTTATGGAGCCTTCGCCTCCTAGAGAAGAAGTCGGATATCTGTTCCCGTAAAGTGGGGGACGGATTTATTGATGCACTGCCGTGGACGATGCGGGTGACGAAACCGATGCTTATGCAGAGCTTGTCAGACAGAGAATATTGTCGCAGATGGACTTAAGGCGACATGCTGGCGGCGAAGTCGATGAAATGAAGGCCGACGGTTTCCATTCCTCGCCGCTTATTTATTGACTGCCGTGCTGCTCGCTGCTTGGTCCACCACCATGCATCCTCCCGTCTCCCTCCGTTCTCTCACCGCAGGGAAGAGCTCCCCGGAGATGAGATGAGCCATCAGCAGACACAACCTGCCTGCACCGATGGGGCATGCAGCCCTCACCGCCGTCCATCATTTCCTCGTCGGACTGCGATTGTCTGTTTCCGATTCGCGCAACCTCCGCTGTTCGTTCCCAGGCCATCGACAGCGAATCTCGCTCCCCACCAGGGTTGGTTGCAAGCCGACTGCCGCTTATATTCCTCTCCTCAATCTACGTCCTCCTTCCAGCATTCGCTGCATACCGATCCGACCGGCCGTTGTCTTCACCTCCCCGCCCTCGTCACTCTCGACTTATATACCCTCCCCCGCCCTCCCGCCCCGCCCGCCTCTTTCTTTCCTCCCACCATTCTTATACTAACTTCAGTCTCTCTTTCTCTTCCTTGTCTCTCTCGCTTTCCCCTGCCATACCATGTCGTTCCTCCACTCCGCCACAACCTCTTGCCACACTCACACAACCCACTCTAACAACAGCCGCAATGACCTCGTCCCCGCCGAGAAGTCCGTCCCGGACCTTCCCACAGCGAACCTCACCCCTCCCGACGGTGGTCTCCCCGCGTGGCTCACAGTGATCGGAGCGTGCGTTCTCGTCTTGTCTGTCCTCTCCCATATCCTGACCTCCTTTATCCAGATGGATGGTCCAGTTTTGTACGTTCGGGTAAGTACCCCTGCATTTTCTCCCCTGCAGCTCTCACAGCTCCCGCAGCTACCTCAACGCCTTCGGTGTCTACCAAGGTGCGCCACCCGTCTTCTCTCACGTCTCTCCAAAGTCTGTTACAAACGCTTGGCCCCGTCCGTCATCTGCCATTTAGACTTCTATACTCGCCGCTTCCTCTCCCACACAAGCCCTTCCAACATCAGGTCTGGACCTTTTCGGTTCACACAGCGCCCATGCTGCCTGTCTGATGCTCTCTCAACAGTTGGATCGGAAGCACGCAGCTTTTCCTCATGTATGCCCCTGCCGTTGTCGTAGGGCATGCATTCGATGCCGGCTACTTGTCAGTCTCTGTTTTTGTTTCGCCGCCCACGGACATCATCCATCTACGCGGAACTCACCGGTATCCAGTCATCATGTTCAGGTCGCCGGCTCCATTCTGCACGTCTTCTCAATATTTATGCTTTCTCTGGCGCGGCAAGACCGCTATTATCAAGTACGTACGCAACTCTGTCGTTAGTCTGCGTCACACCCATTAGCGGGCTCCCTTTCACGGAGCAGGTTTTCCTCGCCCAAGGCCTAGGTGACGGGCTCGCCGTTGGACTTCTCTTCCTCCCGTCACTTAGCATCGTCGCCCACCATTTTCGTAAAAAGCGGGCGCTGGCCACCGGCATTGTCGTCTCGGGAGCCTCGTGCGGAGGAATCGTGTTTCCTATCATGCTCAACCGCCTGTTTGAAAGCCCAAGCATAGGCTTCGCGAACGGCGTCAGGATAAGCGGGGCGGTCATCGCTGTCCTCCTCGTGCTGGCAAACTGCATTATGCGAACGCGGTTGCCTCCAAAGCGACGCGGCTTCATGAGCGTCTTCAACCACGACGTCATGAAGAGAATATTGAGCGATGGCGCATACACATGGTCGGTCGCTGGGTGAGCACTCGAGCCTTTACCTCTCATAGTTTGCGGGTTGTCATGCTGTGCCACCTAGTGCATTTTGCACGAACCTCGGGCTCTTTGTACCTTGTGAGCATGCTCAACAGTACACCTGTGATCTTTGAAGTGACTAGGGCCAGTCTTCTATCTCCAGTTATTTTCGGCGGATCATAATGTCAGCGCGACTGTGACGACATACATCGTACGTCTATACTTTGCCCATGAAGAGCCTACTCTGACGTTCGCTCCTAGCTCGCCATTCTGAATGCCGGCAGCACGCTTGGACGGACGCTCCCCGTCGCGCTCGCGGACAAACTAGGGGTGTACAACATGCTCCTCCCGACGCTGCTCACCTCCGCCGCCCTCGTCTTCTCGCTCTTCGGCGCGACGAACACCCCAGGCGTCATCGCCGTGGCGGTGCTCTTCGGATTCTCGTCCGGGGCGTGTACGTCTTTCGTTTTGACCGTGTCTATCCCATGTACAGATCTGACCTGTGCTCTGCCTTTCCTCTTGTCCCTGCCGTTGGCCAACCACGATGGTCTTCCACCTTCTCCTCACCCTCTCACCCTCCCCACGATCGTGTGCGGCGATCGTGATCCCCCGGATGCCTAACTGGTCTCCCACTGGCACTCCCGTTGCGATTCGCCACCGCCGTCTGCCTGTCACACCCGCATCCTCGGCCTCGATCTGGCGACACATCGGTCCTTCTTGGAATGCTACGATCATTGCCCTGGGTCGTGGTGGATGCCTCACATCTGCCGCAATTCTCGCCTGATGCTATGCATGGCCCACTAATCCAGACATCTCCCTCATACCGCCCTTGCTCGGGATGCTCTGCTCGGACCTCAGCGAGCTCGGGTACGTCTCCCCAGCCCTCCATTCGCGCCATGTATGCACCTCTGACCGCGAACCTCACTCCACGTTCCCTCGGCGATGTCGGCGATGGACACTCCTGCGCCGGGACGGTTCTTCTGCTTGTGCCTGTGCCGGGCGACGGTGGTCCTGACTCTTCTCATCTTCGAAACCCCGCTTGGTACGGATGGTTGTTGTGAATGCCGACACACAGCCTGCGGATGGGCCTCGCGTTCTCGCTCGTCGGTACCTCAATGCTCGTGGGTACGCCCATCTTTGGTGCGCTCCTCGCCTCGGACGCAGGCTCGGCCGCGCTCGTCTGGTGGCGTGCTCTCGTGTTTGCAGGGGTGAGTGTCTCGCTCCTCCCCCACTTCTTCACGCCCACGAGCCATCGCCGTGCTACGCCATGGCCCGCCCTTCATTTGCTCCCCCTTTGGCTTCCACCCAACCCTCACTCGCATTCTCTTCGCCTCGCCCCGTCCACCACCCACGTCCCACCCATCGGCTCGCCTCGTCCACGCGCCCGACTTCTCGCCGTCCTCTCCTGCCTTCTGCCCTTCTCCTTCTCTCCTTCCGTCTCCTTCTCCCTCTTTCCTTCTTCTCGCTCACGCTGATCCTCTTCCCGTCCTCGTCCGCACTCACGCCCTCCCGTCTTCCCGGTCTAAACACGACAGGTCTGCATCGTGGCCGGGTTCTCGTGCATGGCCGTCTCGAGGACGCTCTTCGCCCGACGCACAGGCAGCAGCAACAGCGGCCTCCATCGGGCCACCATAGCCTGAGCCTGGCCTCTGGGCCCGTAGTGCGTGGTGCGTGGTGCGTGGTGCGTGGTGCATGGCGCATGCGCCGTGAAACCGCGAGGGCATAGGAGTGCGGCACAGTATGCCATTGGTTGTCCTCCGCCCCCTAGTTGTTCGATTTACGACGGTTCGATCCGGGCGCGTCTACCGAACCCTCGCATGGAGGACATGGAGAACGTGAAGTACTGGCCTGCGTCGCGCGTCCCAGACGACTCGAGAGCGGTGAGGGGCAGCCGGGGTGCATCGTTCAGGCCTTCCCTTCCTACCCTCCTATCGAATTTCGACTCTCGATCTTCGAAGTCTGATCTGGAGCTTAAGCCCGTATCGTACGTGTGTATGTACCATATCTTTACTACACCAATTCTGCCATGAATGTGGGTGGGAGCATGGAACACTGTCCGGAGCGTCCGTCCGTCTATGGCTAGTAATACAGTCAGAGTAATCCGAGCGAAAGCAAGGTGCGTACAGAGCGTCGCCCCACCGCGTCCATCGTCCGCCCAAACTCTAGCCGGTCTATATACGAATATATAGTATGTAGCTTCACTGCGGGCCTGCATGCGGGGGCGTACTACGTACTACGTAGGGGGGTCGCGTGATAGAGGGAGAACGAGGGAGAGATCGTGAGCGCTAACGCTGAGTAGTATAGTCTCAAGCGCTTATTACTTCCCACGCTTGCATGCTCTAGCGCTTTCAGCCAAGTTTGCGCTCTCTCGATCCCTGTCTAGTGACACGCACATACATAACCTCGGCGGTACTTGCGGTGGGGGCAGGGTACTGTATCCCTCTAGCAGCGGTAACATGCTCCTTTACGGTGGATTACTGACGCCCGCCCGGAAGCCCTGGTGCTTGACTTGTAGCCCCGGTGCTTGACTTGTAGCCCCGGTGCTTGACTTGTAGCCCCGGTGCTTGACTTGTAGCACCGGTGCTTGTGTTGAAGCACTGGTGCCGGTTCTTCACGTGAAGCACTATGGCAAGAACCTGACGGAATACTGATGCAGGGAAGAGGCTCGGTCGGTTTTTAGTTACCGTAGAACCCTGCCCACGCCATCACACCAGCAAAGCATGCGTCTTGTGCCCAGTACGGAGACCCGCACCCGCGTGCCCCGACCCATCGGCTTCATGACAGCTGTAGTAGAGCCGACACCGGGATGTCAACGCGGTCTCATGCGGCGAGTGAACGCTAGGTGAGTTCACAACACGTCCCGAGTAGTTCTCGAGGGGTCTGAGGTTTTGGGTTTGCCAGGTGCGACGATGCTTCCATGGTAAATGTATGAGTATCCGCATGATCAAGCGATGGTAAGTCTTTAAGCGCGAGCGTTCGTAGAATCGCTGAGGTGAGTACTAGTCCAGAGTCTGAGATGTGATCAACGATGGTTAGCGGGTCACCATGGAAGGTCGGTTTTATGGCGAGGAAGACTCTCCCCTGCTGCATCATCAATGGATTTTGGCCCCGGGTCATCGGGCGAACTTGAGGTGCGTGGTCGTCAGAAAGAGCTTCTGAACACGCTGGGCGAGTAGATTCTTGTACCCACGTCTAACGATAGACATATAGAAAACTCGCCTACTGGTTCCTCAGTGCCTAGACATGGAAGTATTCTGATGTCTTTACCATCATACTAGTATCCGGAAGAAGAGCTTAAGACTTCATGCGGCAACCTTTGACAGGTATGGGACATCCCAGCGGCATCGGAGGAATATATATACCACGGATTCCACCAGGGTGAAGAGGCAGCAGGTCTACCGACTGCACCCCCTCGCTCACTCAGCTTCATTGCTCAGAACACATACGATGCGCTTCTCAACCCCAGCTCTCACATACTACCTCGCCTCCGCACTCGCGCTCGTGCTCGCCCCGCAGGCAGCGTACGCCGGCATCACAGCGTTCAGCGGCGACACCTGCAATGGCGACGTCGGGCTGAACGTCCCTTGTGACGGCTCGTGCCACCAGTTTGGCGGGCGGCACTCCTTCCGCGTACGTGATGTCACGATCATCTCTGGAGTCTCGTGTTCACTTTGCACATGCACGTCCAGGTCGACGGCGGGTCGGGCAACCACTGCGTGACGATGTTCGTGGACTCTGGTTGCCCCAGTGGAGGCCAAGGGTTCACGTTCCAAAACGAGGACGGCGGCTGCCAGAACGTGAACACGGGCACAGACATCGAGTCCTTCCTCTGTGCGCCGAACAACGTGTGCATCCTCTGAGCTCGACACAGCTGCTCGTGTCGATAATGCCCGTTTTGATGCTTTGTAGGAAAGGTCGGTAAGATGTTTGCTGCAGCCCGGCGCCCGCTGACACTTGTCTGTTCAGGTTGTTTGCGAAATAAGCGAGTGCAATATGGCAGCTATAGCAGAGATTGTACCGGGATTGGTACAGAGGAATTGACGAATGCCATTATGGTTGTGGATAGCTCAAGTGGGCGCACGTGAAGAACATGAACGTCGCGCTTCGAGGAAGGGCAGACGGGGGTACACCGTTCAGGCCTCCTATCAATTCTCGACTCATCAGGTCGAAGCCAGAGCCAAAACCGTACCGTACCGTATGTGTGTGATATGTATGCATGTGTATGTGTGTGTACCCATCGCTGTCGCTCCCAATCGTAACTACACCAGGCTCTGCATGAATGTGAGTGGGAGCATAAAACACTGTCCGGGGCGTCCGTCTGTCTATGGCTAGTAATACAGTCAGTGGCCACCCGGAGCATCACGAGCGAGAGCGTGGACAAGGAGCGCGCCCCCGTCGCACCAGCCGCTCGCCCGAAACCCCTGGCCGGTCTATACGCGAATAGAATAGATGATATGTGCCTTCACTGCATGCCGCATACGGGGGGACATGTACGTATCATGTTGCAGAACAGAGACGGTCCCCCCACCGATGACGACGGACGGACGAAGGGAGACGGTCCCGGAGCGGGTCAGGAGCAGAGCAGAGCAGAGCACAGTGAGTTGGCATGCGCGCGCGTGTATGTGTATGTGTCGACCGACCCAGTCCGTGTGGCCTGCGCATGCACCGCGTACTCGGTATCCGTACCCGTATCCATATCCGGCACATCGCACAGATCGCACAACGCCCAAAACGCACTGTGCAGACGACGGCCGGGAAAGTGAGGAGGCGCGGTCGGTTCAGGTCCACTATAGACGTCAAGTGGAAAGCCCTCCCCGCTCTCTCACACCCCGCCCCCGCCCCCGCCCCCGCGCTCGGCCTCGCCCAAGGCGGCGACCTTACCGACGACGAACGGGCCCTCGACCGGGATCGAATGCACGCTGTCCGTGATGTGCCGCCACGCGCCCACGATCGTCCGTCCGCCGACGACGTACCCCCTGAACACGTACGTGTCGTCCCTAGCCACCGTCCCCTCCCCGTCCGCGTTCGCGTCGAGCCCAAGGCCGGGGTCGGGCACGGGCGCGCGGACGAGCACGACGAGGCCGTCCCAGGGCCGCACGCGGCCGTAGATCCGAAAGTCGCGCCACGCGCGTGCGTACTTTGTCGGTGTCTGGGAGGGGGGACAAGAGTGTGTGTGTGTGGAGGGGGGGGAGGAGGGAGGAGAGACGAGCGGAGCACCCGGGTGAGCGCGCTGCAGACACCGACGGCGACGACGACGAGCACAGAACGCGGACGCACCTCTCCCGTGACGATCACGTCCGTCACCTCCCTCTCCTCCGTCCCTCGCCCGTCCCGCGCGTCCCTGCCCGCGCCAAACGTGTCGTACACGTACTCCTCGCCCGCCGCCCCGCCCGCCCTCCTCCGGATCCGGAGCGTACCCTCGTGCCGATCCGCATGGACAGCATACGCGCCGGGAAAGTCGCGCGGGAGGTACGCGTTCATGATCCCCTCGTCGAACAGGTCGCCCGCGCCCCCGGCCGCGTCCCTGTACGTCGGCAGCGCGCGCGCAGGGCTCACGCAGTGGTGCTCGCGCAGCGTAAAGTAGACCGGGTTCGACGCGATCGAGACCAGCGGCGCCTCCAGCTCGCGCGTGAACGTGCTCGAGTGGACCGCGCGCAGGTGGTCGTCGATGTCCGGGTCCTGGAGAGCGCGGACACGCGCCCCCTCGTCAGCACTCGCTCGGGAGGAACCGCCGCAGACGCGAGGGGACTCACCAGGAAACGGCCGGCCCACATGCCGTCGAGCGAGCCCGGGGTGTACGCCGGCCTGCGAGAGCGGACGGTGCCGTCCCAAGGGTTGTAGCACCCCGTCCAGCGCGCCCAGTCGTCCTCCTGCTGTGAGCTGGGACCGTCCTCTGCACGCTCGCGACCGGGCTCACCCTCATCATCGTGGTCAGAGATCCACATGCCACGTGCGGGCGGCCGCGCGGCGCGCAGTTCGCCAAAGTCGACATAGTCCGCGACGGTGGGGCCGCCGACGCCGAGCTGGTCGGCCTCGGCGCGGTCTGCGGGGATGAGGTCGGCGGGGTACTCTTGGGACTGGTGCTCGAGGAGGGCGACGTAGATGAGCTTGGCGACGAGGCCTATGGGGGGCTCGGCGATGGTGATGGAGTGCGCGTAGTGGGGAAAGGTGTGCTGGACGTAGCCCGGTTCGCGGTACTGGGGATAGCTGCCGTGCGGGGTGAGGGCGGAGTGGTCACGGTACGTGTCTGGGGGGGCGGAGAGGGGGAAATGGAAGTGGTTGTCGGGGGCGAGGAAGGGGGGATAGCGGAAGTTGTAGACGGCGTAAGGACGTACGAGGTACTGCAGGCATGCGCGGTGATCGTCTGAATGGGACGCGAGCCTCTCTGTGCGACGGAGGAGGAGGGTGAGTGAGGGAGAGGTGAGGGAGAGGAAGAGGGACGCACGTGGGGTAAGAGTGAGCCAGTAAACCCAAAGAGCGAACGCGTTCTCTGCATTCTCCGCGGGCCAGTTGTAGGTGACTTCCCTTCCAGCCCAGAGCCTGTGAAGGATGTATCGTTCGAGGTAGTCGGGTACGCCTGCCCATTCTAGGTGAGCGGCATTGCGGCCATCGTTCTCGACGCAGAGGATGAAGGCTGTGTACAAGTCAGCGAGGAGGGTGGGAGAGGAGATGTCTCCGCGACGGAAGTGGTTGAGAGCGCGAGAGTAGGCGACGAGCTGTGCGGCATGTGCGAAGGCGAGAGGGACGTTGTGGGGTTGTCTGCGGCGGGGGGCGCGAGAGTCAAAGAGGGCGCGGAAGATGCGAGCGTAGAGATGGACGTTGCGGGTGGACGAGAGGGAGAGGTAGATGCGTTTGCTCGTGGAGAGGAGCGGGACGAGCTGGGCGGGTGGGCCGAGGGGGTTGAGGAGGGCGAGGTGGTAGGCGACGTGCTCGAGGACTTCTGGGGGCAGGGTGGAGAAGCGGGGCATGAATGGGGCCCGAGGGGGTGGCCAGAGAGGGGGGAGGGGGAGGATGGGAGGGGGCCATGGGTGGGGTGGCTAAGTATAAGTAGAAGCGGGGATTGGGAGAGGCCGAGTGTGCAGTCGTCGAGTCTCTGCCTGCCTCTGCGATGAGCAGCCCCTGCTCGTGGCCGACTTCCGGATTGGGCGACGGAGTTATCGTCCATTACGGCACTTTGATCGGCCTCTTGCTCGTCCTCGTCGCCTACCTTCGCGGGAGTCGCCCACTGCCATGTCCATCTACACTCGCAGCTCGCTCGGTCCAGACCCCGTCCTCGCACGCCGTCTCTGCACTTCCACCTATCCTCCTCCCAGCCACCGTCGGCGACGCCTGTCCCCAACCGCTGTCAATGTCGGAGCTCTAATCCCGCCTCTGCGCTGTGAACGTCTCGTCATCGTCCCGGCAAGCGTCGTCCTCGTCTCCCGCATCGCGCATCGCATCCTCTCCCGGCGACTACCCGGCGCTCCGGTCCTCATTTACACATCCGTCCCTACGTTTCCGACACCGACTGCGCGCTCCGTCGTCCGCTGTCTCTGTCCAATGACCTCGGCCGCAACCGCAACACGAACGTGCTCTCGATCTCTCCCTGCCGTCGACGCTCATGCACAGTCCTCATTCCCCTACTCCTGCCGTCCCTCGCCTGTCACGCCCTTGATGATTTCCCCTTCAAGCCCCCGCACATCGCTCACCTCTCCCTACCTAGCAGCGCTCTGTGCGGGAGTAGATCGACATCGACATCGACACCACTCGGACCACGATGCGCGCCACGCCACCGCCCTGCCACACCCTGTATCGCATGTGCATGTCCACCAGTGAGCGGCGCACCTATCTGCGAAACCTTGTACGCGTGCCGGCTTGTCACTCTCAGCTCGCTCGCCCATCCCACCGCCTGGGCACGACCCTCCCAGTGGAGTTTCCGCGGCCCTCGCAGACGGGCAACCTACAAGGCAAGTATCGCTCCCCATCGCCATAAGAAGACGTCTCCAGCCTTCCCCGCAGCCCGTGGGCCGAGGACAGCATTTCCAACTCGTACCCTTCTCCGTCGATACGGGCTATTCCTGGGGGTCGTATTACGTCTCTCTTATCGCTCCACCCCCCTTGGCCCCTGGGGTCTTGCAGTCTGAGACCTGCCTGCTCCTTCGTCCACGCAGCGGACTACCACCGACCCGTTCCACTCTAGCACTCGTCAAGTGCACGGTTTCGCATGACCTCACCACTCGTCCTCGTGCTGTTCCGTACGTCGACCCGGTCAGAGTCCGAGCACTGCATCGCGCGTGCCTGCCATCTCTCACTCACGTCCAAGTAGCTTCCGGGGTTGTGCGCGCATACCTGTGCCAGCTGGACGGTACAGGACAACGAGACTCCTTCCAATCGGTCGCCTTCTTGGCCGGCACCTACCCATCGACCCAGTGCACCCTGACCGCCGAACAAGCACCCACCATCTCGTCAACGCGTGCGCTCCGCTCTCCACGTTGGCCGTCGACCACCTCCCGGCCCTCGAACAGCGTCGTTTCTCGACCACGGCCAGAACGTGCAGCACCATGCGCCTCTGCGCCTCCGCCACCGTCCCTCGTCTCGTCCTTTCCTCGATCTCAACCCTCCTCATGCTCTCGCGCTCAGCCCAGACCCCAGGCGCGCACCCATCTTCGCCGCGGCGCACGCAGCCTTTGGCAGGGGTCTTGTGTTATTCTCGTCCCCCGCGCACAGGGGCCTCCCCCTCCCATCGAGGCCCTCCGATCCGAGTCAGCCCCCGGCCCTTTGGACGCTCGACGTTCGAAGCTCGTGCATCGCCGGCTTCCGGCGTCTGTCGTCTGTCGTCCGTGTTCGTGTCCGTCGCTCGCTTCATCCCACCGTTCCTGCCAGTGCTGTGCTTCGCTTCACGCGCGACCCGTCCAAAAGTGTCCAGCTTTGTGCGGCTCGCCTCGTGGAGAGACTCGCAGCTGGCGGACCGTTTCCGGTTCGGGAGGGCATCGCATCGGGGCGCGGGCGCGCCCTTCTTTTCCTTTCGGGGTCCGGCGATGCGGCGTTTCTCGGTCTCGCACGGAGGAGCGCGCGCTGCGTGTCCCTCGCAAGCTCGAGCTCGAGGCGGACGCTCGATCGGGGGCGGGATGCCAACCTGGTGAAGAGAAGGGCTGCTGCGTCGAAGGTGTCCTCCAGCGCTGGCTTCGATCGGAGCTTCACGCAGGACGTGCGCCGCCTGCCGCCCGCAGGGCGGACGTTCGCCTTTGGAACGCTAGTTACGGACGGGCAATCGACGCTCGCGCTCGCGTTCGCGAGCGTGTTGACCGTGGGGTGAGGTCCTCCGCGACGCTCTGGAGCCGGGCGAGGATCGAGGCGAACCGTGGCCCCGGACTCGCGCGCAGCACCGTGACCTGGCGGTGGGGCGATCGACGTTCGCGCGCGCGATCGCTCGCGGACGAGGTGTGTCGTACACGGCTGGCATTGATGCAGACTTGCGGTGCACGCAGCGTTTCTGACGCTGGCAAACGCTGATCAGCGAGGCTGGTTAATCGTGGGATGCCCACGCGCGACGTCGCGCTGGAGGACTGCGTCGCGTCGCGTCGTCCGGTCTCACGCGCCACGCGCGTTCAGATACCGAGCGCGCAGCGCGCACATCCAGCACTGGCCAGTTGTCGTCATGGCTCATGTGCTTATCAGACATCCTGTCACTGATGAGTACAAGGTGCGATCGACGACGACATTCTCGTCCGGGCAGACGGAATCCCGACTGGCGAAAGTCTCGGGCAGGCAGTAAGTAGCATGATCTGTACAGAGCAACAAGGAGGATTCGGATCAATTTGGAAAACAAAGCTTCTTGTTCGTGGACAAGGACGCGGGCGTCCCGGCATTGCTGCAAGCCTCGACGATACGCACGCCCGGACCTTGGGAGGAGAGTGGGCGACGTGTCAAAGTCTCCTCGTTTCTCTGTTCCAGTTCCGTTATCGACCTTTACTGACACGGCCGCCGGCTCCACACCGCACCCTCTCTGCCTTCACGACTCTTGCCCTTTCCAGACCGCGGATCCTGCGCCCAAAGCAGTCCTCCTCCAATCAGCGGCAGGACAATGGACGGCTGACCCGGGCCAAAGAGCGGAAGGCCTTTCCGGTTCATCCGGCGCGTGGGAAGGGGACACCCACAGTGCCAAACACGAACACACTTTGAGGCACGCCGCGGTGCGCGCCTGCCGTTCCCCCAAGCTCCCTTCTCCCCCCACACCGCCTTGTGCATCTCCCACTTTTCCCGTCAGAAGGCTGGACCGTTGGCCGTTCTTGGGGCGGTGAGAGGGCACATCGTCATTCGACGTCCTTGGGCCGCCTTGCGGCGGTCTGGGCGGTGCCGCGGGTCGTCAGGACGCAAGGGCCCATGGGACACCAGGGACACGCGTCGGCCTTTGTCCTTGATCTCGTCTATCCGCCATCGATGGCGCTAGCGCGTCGGAGTGCGAAATGCCCTCCGTTGGTGTACTTAAGGCCTGCCCTCTCGCCCATCCCTCTCTTCCCCAGACCACCACCAGCCCGAGGTACGCCCCTTCCCCTCCACCGTCTCTCGTCGCCGCTCCTCTGGCCTCATCTCATCGTCTGCTCTCTGCCGCTCTGCTCTTGCGCTTGCTCGCCGACTACTCGACAGCTTTTATCGCGTTACATACCAGCTTCAAGATGACCTAAGTCCGACCTCGACAACTACGAGCTTCAAGATGACCAAAGTCTGACCTCGACATCTTCGACTTCGACTTCACCGTTCGCCACAACGTCCAACAACCCGACCTTACATATGCTTCAACGTATTCGACACATCCTTCAACGTTATTCGACCTGAACGTCAAGATTTTTTATTGGTTACGTCCTGGGATTTATTTCTTATTTTTATATTGTTTTATTCTGCCCCACGGGGCACACGGACTCCCTGCCGGGCTTCGCAGCGCACCGCAGTTGAGCGGCCGCGTTACTTCTTGCGATTCAAGCCGCCCCGGCGAAGACACGCAACAGGGCGCACGGACGCCGGCGCCGAAGGGGAGGGCCCCAAACGGGCGAGACCCGCAAGCGCGTACGGCAGAGGGGAGGAATGGTTGAATGAGGTTCCCGGGGTTGTGTGGCGCAGACCTTCTCGTGGTCCCCGGGGTGAGTACCTGCCCCTGTCGTCGTTGTACGCGACGCGGGGGTGGGGAAACTAACGTGCGCCACTGTCGCGGTGGGGAGCCGCGACGCAGGTGAGTATCTTCCTTTGTCTGGTTAGGATGGGTTGACCGCGATGCGGTGACTGCACGGGCAGGAGCGGCGGTGGCGACGGTGTTGAACACGTCGCGGAAGCGTTGTTTGCGTTGTGTAGTGTCTACTTGTACGCCGTTCTTCAATGGATGAGTTCGGGATTGACTTCGACTTGTGTGAGTGTCGGTGAAGAGATGGTGTGTCAACTTTGCGCGCATGACCGGGCCGGGACCGCCTGGTTAGAGTCGTTCGGGCGCCAAACCCTCTGGAATCTTTTGCTCCTCGATCATCATGGTCGCTTCGCAGCCTACATATCCACTTCCTGTGGTCCAGCTGATACTTGAAGCATGACAAATACTGCGGTACAATTCTCCTGCGCGAGTCGCGCCTCTTCCTCTCGAACGTACTGTCGCCGGGACTCGCAGGATCGGCCCCAGTCCTTGACGGCTTCTCCGCTCATCATGCTTCTGCGACCCCGATGGTGCTGTTAAAAGGAAAAACGAGCGAGAGCGGAATCTCCGTGGTGCTGCCTTCGTTTCTCCACTCGATGTTGGCGAACTGTCTCACCCCAAACGCCGACGATTCTCTTCGATGCCTAAAAGCTTGCCGGCGCCGCTGGCGCGTTCGGCCTGGCTGAAAGCACCCAGGGACGTCGGATCCATATTGGCATGAAGAGGCTCGCGCATCCAAATATCCACGAGCTCGACTTGGGACCCCCGACAGCGAAATGTAATCCTCGCCAGCCGCTTCGGCGACCGATCTGGCTCTATCCCGGAAAATCTGGCGCACTCGTGATGCTGCCAAGCCCGCGTCCCGTAAGTCTCCGTCGATGCACATAACAGAGTCACTTACTGGGAGTGTGATGTGTTGCAGTGCCAAGACACTCGTGCCACTACGGCGTACCCAAGCTCTGGCCAGAGGGAAGTTTGGCTTCAAGTTCCCCGGATTCATGCGCGGGGTAATCGGGTTCGTCGCTTACACATCGAGGCTTCGCAACACATACGATTGTCGTTCTCGACAGGCCGTTCGACGCGTTTCCGTAGCCGTGGTCGAATGTCGGTTCGTCGAGGGTTTGCTAGTTGGGCGCCGGGGACGCCTGGCTCTCTATTCTCGTGGGCGGACGCTAGAGACTCGGATCATCCAATGGGTGAGTGAGCCATTTTGCCGTGCATACGCCGACTCTATGCGGCTTTCAGTGCGCAAAATCTGCTCACGCTCTCTTTCAGTATCAGGATTTGGTCCCGACCCCTCCTTGCCGGCGGCCACTTGGGCTGCTCGCAGTTGCGCGAGGCGGGTGACGCAAATAATGCACATCCTGTTGGTCTTCTGACATTATTCCGGCATAACGTCTCTGGATGTCTTGCTGTTGTGGTGCATTTTCTGCCGAGTATAAGTACTACCCGAGGGCCAAGTTGCACCTCAGTCGCCACTCCCGCCTCCGCTTGTCCAACATGTTCGCCTCTGTCTTTGCCCTCGCCTTCCTCGCGTCTCAGGCTGCTGCCCACTGTGAGCCGGGTCTTCCGTGTTGATTATGCTCCAATAACCGGAGATCATGCAGACACCTTCCCCAACCTTGTGGTCAACGGGGCCAAGAGCGGCGACTGGGTCAACATCCGTAGGACCAACAACTTCAACACGCAATCTCCCGTGAGTGTCATCACTCTAGTTCGCTGATCCAACTTACTCATGCCGTCCTCTCTTCGGTAGGTCACCGATGTGAAGAGCGCTGATTTCCGCTGCTACACTTCCGAGACCGGCGCCACCGCGACCACCGCGACCGTCGCTGCAGGCTCGCAGATCGGTATCTGGGCCGACCAACAGGTCTACCACCCGGGCGTCGCCAACGTCTACATGGCCAAGGCCCCCGCCGGCGTCGACGTCGCCAACTGGGACGGCTCTGGCTCCGTCTGGTTCAAGGTGTACGAGGTCCCCGCGGTGACCGACGGCGGCAAGACGATCACCTTCCCCGCGGCGAACGTCGACGGCTACTCTTTCACCCTCCCGAAGAGCTTGCCGAGCGGCCAGTACCTCGTCCGTGTCGAGCAGATCGCCCTCCACGTCGCGCAGACGTACGGCGGTGCGCAGTTCTACGTGGGTCTTTCTGCAACGTTCGATCGGTGAGGCGCGAGCTGATTGGGGAACGATCCCTTGCAGATCTCTTGCGGACAGATCAACGTCACTGGAGGCGGGAGCGGCACGCCCGGCCCCTTGGTCGCCATTCCCGGCGTGTACACCGGTAACGTGAGTGCCTTTCTTCCGCATCGAGGCGCTACTGCTCACATGGAATGCACATACAGGAGCCCGGCATCCTCATCAACATCAACTACCCCATCCCGGCCAACTACACTCAGCCCGGCCCGGTAAGTCATATTGTTCGCTTTTTGCAGCATATGATTAACAGACTTCATCCTTAGGCCGTCTGGCGCGGGTGAGCTCACTCATCAAGCTCGCGGATGCAGCGCGCCTCATCTTCAGGGTGACCATGCTGCGACGTTCGGCTCCTTTACAATTACATCTACCACCCATTTGTACTGCGAGACGGGCATATTTCACACGAGCAATCGTATACAGATGATACAACATATCAGAAGGAGACGGGACAACATGATCAGAGGCGAGACACAACTTTGTCCACAGCTCGTGGACCGTGGACCTCACGCAGGATCTCCGCTGTACACCGGCCACAGCTTCAGCGCATCTCTCCAGAATGAGGAAGGAAAACTCACGTTTCCACCCAAGTTCCAGACGGCTCCTGCTTCCGTCGAGCAATGAGGTAGCACAGCCGACAGATTGTTCTACGCCACCCAGCCGCGGCGGGGGCGGGACTCCCCGACGTTGAACTCTCGCTCGACTCTGTGCGATGGGGTTCCTCGCGAGCCGCCTCCGATACGGCGAAGCACGAGAGCGTCAGAATGCGCTCGCACCTTTGGCACGTGTACCGTCGTTCGTGTTCGGGCGGCGCTGTCAGCACCTCCAAGGGAACGAACTTGTAGACGTCGAGGGAGACGTGGGCCGCGAGCAGCTCGCAAGAGGGGTACGCTTCCATGTATCGCGCTGACATTGCCGACACCGCCTCGAGGTCGTCGATGTACCCACGCTTCTCCTTGAACCTCTGAACGAGGCCAGCGACGATCGCAGCAGTGCGCGCGCAGGCTTGTAGGAGCTCGTTCGGGGCGGGGCGAAGATCCCACGCTTCGGTCCGCCCGTGCTCTTTGAAGAACTTCGTGGTGGACTCTGAAAGGAAGTCATGAGCTTCTGCACAAAGAAATAGTGCATTGAATGTGTACAACCGAACGACACGCTATACTCGATACTGTACGATGAGGCACTCACTGTTATCTCTCCCGCCCTGGCCGATGACCTGATACAGCATCGCGCAGAAGTGCAGGTTATGAAGCTTATGGATGCCATCCAGAACCCGAGGATCTGCCCGCAGCTCGGCCTCCATAGCTTTGAAATAACGCAGAGTCTGGCCACTCCGCCAGTCTTTCAGCGATGGTAGCGTCTTCCTCTTGGCTAGGCGCGGCGCACGTTCGGCCACCTCAGCAATCTGGAGGTCAACAAACCCCTTCGGGATGACCGCGTAGGTTTCCACGAGCTCGATTAGGTATGGGCGAGAGTCCCAGACGAGTTTCGGGAGGTCTTCTCGGCTCAGGAGCTCGAGAAGAGGAATCAGGAGGGGATGCGTTTTGTCTCGCAATGCAAGGACGTCGAAGACACAAAGCTGAGATACCTCCATATCTCCTATGGCTATGAGGCTCATAGACCCGTCCGGCATTCCCAGATGATGGCCTTCGCAGCGGAGGATGAGAGCCGGGTAGCAAGACAGCTTTCGAGCCGCCTTAGCCGCAGATTCGTACGTGTCGCATAGCGTCACGTTCTCATAAGACGGGCATTGGAGAGCCATAATAAGCTGTGTATTTGCAGCCTGTGGTGTACAACTTGAAGTAAATAGGTGTTAAGTAGCGGATGCGTTTCCAATGCGCTCGTTAGTCTGATATATCACCAACTTGGATCCAGGGGGATCTCACGTTTGTTTGAAGTTCCTCAGGTACACAAACTGCAATGCACAATAGGCGGAGAGCTTCTCGCAATGATAAAGAGTAGTTGGAGGTAGATGGAGTCGGAGGCATGCAACTGAGCCAAACGACACGCACACGCGCAGACGGCATGAGAGGTACTGGTGACAGTACGTGAGAACGGGGACTGCCGGATACCGCGCCGTTCTCCTCTTCAGACACTGGAAGAGATTGACAGAGGATGAGCAAGAATACATTGGGTCGAGCACTAGCAGAACTACATGTTGGAAACAAACAAGAATCTGTGCAGACTGAAGCTGGGGACAATACGTGATGAGTACGATCAACTGTAGCTGGAAGGGGCGATCCACCGCAGTCTACTGCCAGGTACTAATATCGTCCACTGCACATTCCACCACTACACAGTCATATCCTCCCATTCAACCTGTGACGGCTCCGAATGCAGTTTAGCGAGCAATGAACACAAACGGCACATAGTGGAGCGTTTGACGGGTCGGTCGGCTATCTCGGAGTGCTCGCGCTGTGACTCTGGATGCACCTCTTCCTTGTTGACTACCGTCTCGCCTTGATTGGCCGTGTCCAAGGTGGCAGAAACCTCTTGAGTGGTGAAGCATGAGAGTGAAAGCATTCGCTCACACCGCTTGCACGCATACAGTGCAGAATCGTCCGGAGGGGCTGGGATCACGTCCATAGGGACGAAAGCGGTAAGGTCAAGAGAAGCGTGCTTCGCCCTCAACTCGCGGCTGGGATACGCTTGCATGTGGCGTGCTGACATCTCCTTCAATGTGTCCACATAGTCGAGATACCCTCCCTTTCTTTTGAAACGCGCGTGGAGACGTGAAAGGAGTTGGACGGAGTGCGCGCTGTACTGCAAGAAGGCGGAAGAAAGCGGGCGGTGCATCCATGGCTCAGTTTTGTTTTCTTTGATCAGAGACAGGACTTCGTCTACAAGGAGGAGTAGCATTGTCAGCTCAAACTGCAACAAATCTACCATCGAGCAACAACATGCACATACCATCCGTGCCACGGATACCATCCAACTGCTGATACAACCATGCAGCGCCGCCCAAGTTGTGTACCCGGTGGATGCCATGGAGAATATGGGGTTCCTTGCACGCGTCAACCCCAATGTCCTTGAAGTAGTTTGCCGTATGGCCCTGCCTCTGTCCCTTCGGCTTCCGTCCGTTCCGCCCACGCTGCGCAACCTCCGCAAGCTGTAGATCGAGTACGCCCTCCATTTGCACCCCATACGCGTCCTTGACCTCCACATAGGACGTACGTGCGTCCCACACGACCTTCGTGATGTCGGGACAAGAGAGCATGTTGAGAAGGGGCGCAAGCTGAGGGTGGTCCTTGTCCGAGAGCGCGAGGACGTCAACGAGGAAAACACGCGATGCGGTACAGTTTCCGATGGCCAGGATACTGAGGGCTCCGCCCGGCAGTCCAAGGCTGCGTCCATGGCACTCGAGAACAAGCATTGGCTCATCGCGAAACTCTTCAGCAGCAGCGGCCGCCGCTTCGTATGTATCGCACACAGTGTACAGGTTTTCATCGCCACAGTCCTCCGAGACAGGCGCGGTGACTGTTTCGTTGTGGCACTGCGTGCTCGGTGAGTGACGAGTAGAGTGAACGCCGTTCGAGTTGGCTCACCTCCATCTTTGTGTTTCTGACTTGCATGGGGGATGCCAAACCACGACAATCACTCGCAGTCGTTTTATGTCTTCTCGGTTGTTGTGGCCTGTGTACACGCACCTACCAACAAGGTGGTGTATATCGCCGCAGTGCTGTACCGCAGCAAGTCATCGAACATGTCCAAGTCATGAGCGAGAGTGTGACCTTCGGATACCCATAGATTTCTCATGCGACTACTGACACCAGAACCCAGTCGACGGATGCATACTCAGCTTCGGAGCGTTTCCGAGCCACAAGATAGCACAGTCGACAAAGCGCCATCCGCCGCAGCTCTTTCAGCTCACCCGTCTCATGACCGTCTGTCTCCCGGGCTTCCATTGTGGAGTAGCAGGCAAGGGAGAGCATGCGGTCGCACCTCCTGCAGCGGAACAGCTGCGTTCCATCCTCTGGAGCCTCCAGCACGTCCATCGGGACGAACCTGCTCAATTCCTGCTCCGCGTGTGTCTCCTTCAGCTCGCGCGTGGGGTATACGCGCACATATCGTGCCGAGATCTCCTTGTACTCTTTGAGAGAGTGCTGTACATGCTTGGCTTTGTCCAAGATGCGGGAATAGAGCATCCCGATCATTTGAATATCGCGGGCAGAGTAGGCGAGGAGCTCCGCCGGGAGAGGGCGCTGCAGCCACATCTCGCTCGCGTTCCTGTGATGGAGTGCGGTCACTGCGGCTACCGCATCCAATGCGAAGCAACCAGACGGTGTCAGCTGAAGCCTCGCGGGTATGTGAGCAAACGTCACTGACGGTCTTTACCCCCCCCCGAGGTCCTTGATCACCCCCATCCGTGCAGCACAGTGGTCCAATCCCACGACGCGGTAGACGTCATCCAGGAGAGTTCTGTCCGCAGCAATCTCCTTGCGCAAAGAGTCGGGCTTGAAGTAGTCGAGAGTGTGCCTCTGACGCCATCCTCCACCGTCCGCTAGCTGGGGCCCTCGGCCCAGGACCTCAACAATTTGTACGTCGACCATGCCCCCAATAAGCACGCCATAGGTATCTGCAATCTCCAGGAAGTCCCCCCGTCCGTCCCAGACGAGCTTCGTAGTCTTGAAATCCCGGAGGATGCCGAAGAATGGCTGCAGCAGCGGATGAAGCTTGTCTGCGAGAGCGAGGATGTCGAAGAGGTATATCGCAGAGGCCGCAGTGTCCCCAATCGCGATGATGCTCAGCACACCCTCACTTCGACCGAGGTCCCGACCCTCGCAGTCGAGAACGAGAGTTGTATGGGAGGAGAGGGCATGGGCTGCTGCGGCAGCCTGTTCGTAGGTGGAGACGAGTGTGTATGGAGTTGTGATTCCCTTCATGACGAGCTACTGGAGCTTGACATTAGCAAGTCTAGCCATTCTGAGCTTCAAGTGCGAGTACTCACAGCAATCTGAGACTGTCAGTAACTCTCGATGACGGAGAGTGGAGGCAAGAGACAGTGATGTTGGGCCCGCACGTTAGGCGCGACCTTACTTCTTGTTCACAGGCTGGCGTGAGACTGATCCTCGTGGCCTCTACTATATAGTACCTCGATTTTCGTGAGTCTTACGGTCTTAGCATGCGTCTTCCGCATCGTTCTAATACCACCTGTAAATTGAGGAGCGTGTCACAGAGGTCTGGGAAAACCTGAATTGACCTTTCGCACTCACATTCTCTGTCCTGAAGCACATAATACAACCCGCGTCTCTACATGAGCTGGTTCGTGAGTAAGTTATCTATGTCGTGAGTGGCATCATGCTTGGTTTGTCTTTTGCGTGTCCCGAATTGGACTCACCAGGGAGTAAGAATGGTCTACGAACAGCATGTGAAAATAAAACCAAGACGTCTTTTCCCCGCCTGATACTCCCGCGCCGCAGAAGGCATGGTCAAAGCCATCGGCCTCAACGTCTTGACGCCAGCATCTCGTATTCTGCCTGCCTCAAGTGTGGATTCTGTGTCTTAGTCCCAGAATCGAGTCTTTGGGGTGCATTCGCGTTAATAAAAATGCAGTACCGGGCGATCTTTACTTCAACGTATACCAGTTCCAGACCTTCATACTCGGTAAATCAGAGAGGATAGGCCACGGGAATATGGTCGCGTTTCAGGTTGTCAATTCATCACGTCATCTTCGAGTGCAGCCTGACGAGGGGCTAGGTCGAAGTAGACTCAACACCATAGCCTTTATAGAGAGACGGAGTTCTTTTCACAAATTCTGGACAAGCCGCAAGTACGGACATGTTCATGATAGTTGGAATATCGGAGAGACGGAGGTGAGCACTCACATATACCTCCAGGAGCTGGCACCTACAACCCGTGGTCTCAATGTGCAACGATAAATAGTCCAAATCTGATAGAGAATTCAGTTAGATCAACAACGGTGTGTAGCTGAAGACGTGCGCACTCTATCCTACACTGCCGTTTGCTCGGCTCTAGACAAAACAAGATATATGCATCTATGCAGCACTTGCGCTGAAGCCGTGACCGACAGATGCTATCAGCAAGACGAGTCCTGCAACCTGAAGAGTCCGTACGAAGAAAGACTCGTTTGCGAGGTTGTCCGCAGGCGAAGGGTCTCTTCCAGGCTGTGTGGGGCCTGAGCGACCAGTTGCTCTCCGCACATGCGGATTAGTAAATGGATCAGGACCTCCTGGTGCATGAGGATAGGTGCGGGAATAGTGTGATGCGCCGGGAGGAGGAGCGTAGGAATACGAATGCCGTCCAGTATTCGGGCGACGGGAGTACTCCCAAGCATGGGTTGCTCCTCGTCGGCGGCCTTCGTGAGAGTAGTGTGTATGGGATGCTTCATGATGTGTATGCGGATGAGCGGCAGTGTATTGAGTGGTGAGGGAACGATCATAGGCCCGCCTAGCATGGACCAGTTTGAGCTGGAGGGGTTCAATACGGAAGACTGGACGCACCGTTGTCGCTCGTCCCCAAGAACCGCATATGCCTCGCTGACCGCCTGGAACTTCTCCTTTGCTTCAGGGTCCTTGTTCACGTCAGGATGGAATTGCTTGCTGAGCTATGGAATATGTCCTGTTCAGCAGTGTACGGACAACACATCTGTGATGGACGAACCTTGTAGTAGCTGGCCTGAAGGATGTTAAATCAGAGATACTCAGTTTTTCGAGATGACACACCTTGATCTGACCCTTTGTCGCGTTCTTGGGTATGTCGAGAGTCTGATAATGGCCCTCGCTTCGATGTGTCACGGAGAAATGGCGACGAGATGAAAGATGGGATAGTGGCCGCGACAGTTGCCGCGACGAGGAAGCTTTCAGACTCTGCATAACGTAAGGGTGTTCGGATGCGTCTACAATTATAGGAGTTGTAGAGAGAAGAGAGGCAAGTGAGGTATGTTGGACGAGGGCGGCGACGATGACGGCAAGGTGGTGTGCTTATCTTATCAGCTAAGCCTTATCGACAGAAACTATTAATTCAATCAATGACCACGTCAGTGAGCGCTCTGATGAGGCCAGGGGAGGCAAGCTCTGCTCGTCGTGCTCTCCTCGAGGCCACCATCGCCGACACCGTTCCACACCGCGTCGACACGTTTGATCGTGTTGGGCTCGCTTTGAGGGCTTCACACGCAGCTGCCTTGGGCTCTGCTCGTCATGACTCTCAATATCCTTGTCTCTTTTTCCTTGCTCGCGCTGGTCGTCACTGCTCGTCCCATCTCGGACGCGCCACAATCGTATGTGTCACCGCCGATGTCTGTTTCTTTTGAGTATGGCTCACGACTGCCTTCAGGGTTACCAAGTCCCTCGAGCTTCAGAATGCCGTCCAGGCCATATTCGCATCTCGCACCGGGTGAGTCTTCTGATTTCATTTGAGCCTGCTTCTTGTGCACTTCGGAGCGGTCTGTGCTGCGCGCATGCATGGCCACCATGAAGCTGTGAACCTCGTGGCAACATACCATAAGTATATATATTCCTTGACGTTAGTCGAAGCCTTCGTGCCCTCCAATTCGAGACAGGCAACTGTCTACGATCGCCTCATAAAGCGTCTCCGGGCCTTGTGGCGCATGGGAATGTCCTTATGAGTGACATCATTGCCTCCTGTCAAACCTTCCACTGCGCTCAATCCAGCAGTCGTGAAGATTACTGACCACGAGATCCCGTTTTGCAGCGAATCGCCCGATTGCCTAGGTTGCGAAGATGGCGATGAAGTTCATGTCTCACTCACGACCTCGGAAGAACAATCGGCCTTGCTCTCTAGCCTCGAAGACCTCGACGCTATCAAGGCCGTGATTCCACTCAACATCGACGGCACTCCCACCGAAGATGAGAAACAGCTCTATGAGATCCTGAAAAATCTCAAGAGCACCGGCTCTCTTGACGACATCGACGGTTTGCAATTAGTACATGAAGACGATACTCCTGCCATCACCACGGAAGAAGCAGAAGGCAGAGCCGAATCATTCGAGGAAGCTTTGCAAGAGCTTCCTACGTTTGCCGATCTGTACTCGTCTCCGCCGCTCCTCGTACTCGCCTTCTCGTCAATTGCCGCACTGCTCGCCGTTGCCGTCATAGGTGTAGGGCTATATGCCTACAATCGCTTCTACATGCTTATGCTCAAGTCCGGCCTGGCTTGGGATGTCCTCCCTCACCTTGAGAGGACGATCGGACTCGACACGCCCACGGATCACAACGCTTCTGGTGGCGCACCGCTGCCTGAAAAACGTAGACTTCTCGGTGATGCGCCGCTTGCGCCAGTGAACCTCTTCGAGGATAAGCTGGGAGCGGATCTCAATGAGAAAGTTATCCTCGTCGATGTCGACTCCGATTCCGAAGATGCCGACGAGAAGTTCCACGATGCGGAGGAGCCTTCTCTGCTCTTCCTCGACGCGGACCTCCCTCCCCAGTATCAACCCAAGGCAGAAGTACCCCGCATAGTTGTGGAGAAACACGACGATCCCGACTTCCTCCCCCTTCCCGATGCGCCATCTGGTCAATCAACTCCGTTCGCAACTCCTCTCCGCACTCCGGAACGTTCGCTTTCCCCCATGCCTCCGCGCTCGCCTGCACGGCGCTCGCCGCAGATGCGTGAGGTAGCGCCCTCTCCGACCCTCTCGTCCAAGCCGCTGTGGTCCCTCCGCGCGGCCGACGCTCCCCCCCTCGGTCTCACTAGTACCTCACCTTCGTCCTCCTCGGCTTCGTCTACTCCCATGCACACTCGTTCAGACTCTCCCGTTCCCCAGCTCCCCGGCGCGCTCTTCGCAGACGATGCCCCGGAACTGCAGCCGGTGCAACGTCCACGGCCCGTACGGCCCCGTCAGCCGCTCGACATCGCTTTCGCCTTGCAGCTGCGACCGGGGCTCGGCCTTGGTGCTGATCCGGCGTGGCTTGTACGGTTCTTGATGGCGATGTTTGGGTGGATGACGTTCTTCATCGGGGGCGGACCGAGGAGGGAGGATGCGCGCCGCGCTCTCACCGCCTAGTCGACGTGCTCATGCATTGCGACCCATGCGGTAACCTCTCTCGCCGTCCCCTACGCACCCCTTCTCTTTGTTCATGAACGTCTCGGCTTCTCTCTGTGTCCATATGCATACATCCCTCATCGGCACTGGCATTGGCATCCACTCCATCTGAACTTTCAACGCACTCTGCATTGTTGCATACGTCTACCTACAATCCTATTCCTCTGCATAGTTGTCCTACAACGTCTTTTGATCCTTTTGATCCTTTGGTTACCCCATCCTCACTCCTCTGCATAGTCCCCCTCAAGGTCCTGCCGGGCGGGTTCGATACGTACGAATCGTGCGGTACTTGGTCTTATACACCTCACATTTACATAGCACTCGTCAGTCGTTACTCGAACTGCGGCTAGTACGACTGGTCTCGTGTGGGGGACTTGCCCATGCGTACACTCCCTCTGTTTGTCGTTTTACATCATCAATGGACGGAAGATTTGTGAAGTACTGTGGTGGGACGGATATGTATTCAAGAATTTGGGCGTTATTTTATCGAAGCACACCGTCTGGCGGGTCTCATACACAGCTACGTCCTGGAGGGACTTATCTGGAAATTCGATTGATGTGGTATTTTCACGTCGTTGGGCTGGAGCGGATGTTCCACTACACTGCTGCACACTTTCCCGGTGGAATTCACCGGCGACCCCTGTCACCTAGATTTTAGGTGCGACGCCAGGCGATATCCACTTGCCCGGCACGCCAGTGGGATCCGGATGGCACACCGGTGGGATTTCAGTCGGCGGTCGGTGGAATCCAGGTGGCGAGCGCCTATGGGCCGAGGGGCCCATAAGGGAGGATCAGAGGGCTGATGATGGGCTCAAGGGCTGTAAAAGAGAAAAAGATTTTCCCGATCAGAGTCTCGAACCCCGACTTTCCTCATGCTTTTCAGCACAGTTAACAACTGCACCAAACAAGTTTAGTGAAGATGGGTTTATAAATATTATATATTGCAAACCTGACGGTCCATCTGCGGGTCTCTAGGACTCATACACCCACCAGTCACTTGCATGAAGTCGCTAATGTGTTGCACTAGGATACTGACAGGGCAAGAAGGATACAGGTAATGATATACGCTTTGCACAGAGACCGAGTCACACACCGTGCAGGGTGTGTATGCACGGTGTATGTGTCGAAAGAATTTGCTAAGTATTGCCTGCAAAACCGTGTTATAGCCATTGTACTTTGGATTGCTGTTGCAGCTGTTTGGCGTAATGGTTACTCTGAGTGAAATCATGAAGCATAGCATTGTTTCGAGACTCTGATCGGGAAAATCTTTTTCTCTTTTACAGCCCTTGAGCCCATCATCAGCCCTCTGATCCTCCCTTATGGGCCCCTCGGCCCATAGGCGCTCGCCACCTGGATTCCACCGACCGCCGACTGAAATCCCACCGGTGTGCCATCCGGATCCCACTGGCGTGCCGGGCAAGTGGATATCGCCTGGCGTCGCACCTAAAATCTAGGTGACAGGGGTACGCCGGTGGATTCCACCGGGAAAGTGTCCAGCGGTGTAACCACACCCAAACGGTCGAGCGGTGCCTAGAGCGCTGATGCTGCGTGAAGCGCCGGGTCGTGGGGTGAGTGGATGGGGCGAGTTCACGACTTTGTGTCTGACTACAACCTATGCCTCCACGGCCGCCTCTCCACTCCCCCCTCGGTTCATATTATCCTCCAAACGATGCTGCAACCCACCGAGACCTGCTGCTGTTTGAGGAGAGGCTCAAGAGCAACGCTGCCTCGTTGAACAGGCGCAAGAGACGCTACCAACGTGCGTGAGTTGACGCAACCATGGCCCTCTCTCCCGATCGCCATCAGCTGCTCACGCCCCTGTGCGTGCAATCTCACAGTCTTCCTCTTGCAACTCCTCCTTATCATCGCCTTCCTCCTGTGCGAGGTCCTCCTCCAGACAAACCTGCTCGGTGTCCCATATAAGTGGTTTCTGCACCAGGTCCTGCCGGACCTGTACCCCGAGGATGCTGTCGTGAGGGTGCACCCGTACTTCGCGTCTGGATTGCTCTTCGTGAGTGTCACCACTCTCGTTTTGTTCTTCGCGAGCGGGATGTACTCGGAGAAGATCGGCTACGCCAACAAGTGAGTCTGTGTTCATCTCTTCACCCATCCATCGCTCTCTCCCCCACAATGCAATTTGGGACGGAGTGTTGAGTGTGTGCCTCCAGATATGTCCCTCACGCAAACCGAGCATTGAGGAGTTTCAACATGTATCTCAACATGCGGCAGCCTCCCCTCCGTTCCAAGCTCCCCTTCAATCCGTTCGCCTTCCTGTTCGCCCGGCCGACCTCTCCCCCGACCTCTCCAACTGCTTCAGCATCCCCACACTCTCCTCGGAGACGCACCCCTTCGCCCTCCCCCGGCTCGAACCGGCGGAGCTCCTCCGTACCCATCGCCCCCATCCCACCCGCGTCGAACCCGCGCGGCGAGCTCATCTTCTCGTCCCGCGTCGACCGTGGCTTCCGCGAGTCGTACGACAGGTATCGCGCGCAGTTCGAGAGACGGAGGGAGGAACGGGAGCGTGCGGCGTACGCGCAGACGTGGCTCGGGTGGATTCACCTCAAGATGCCTTGGATGCGCACTGCGCCCGCTCCCGCAGCGCTCGTGCCGGGTTCCGGGAACACCACCCCCGTTGGGAGTGTTCGCGGAGTTCCTGGGAGGGGACGGGGAGGGAGCCCGGCCGGGTCGAGGCGATCGAGTCCGGTGCCGGGGAGCACTAGAACGGGGAGGAAGATCTCGTCGTCGTCTGCAGGAGGCTTGGGAGGTGGAGGTGGGGGTGGGCCTGTGACTCCCTCTGTCTCGACTGCGACGCACCATCCTTTGTCGCTTGGGTCTGTGAGAGGGGAAGACACGTAAGTTTGGTCGATTGCTGTTCGAATGGGATATGTATGGTCTTTCGGATGTTATAGAGGACGCTGTGTGCGCCGCTGTATAGTTACGTTTGCTTCTCGTTTATACTCATACGTCACA
Source organism: Coriolopsis trogii (assembly GCA_020543525.1). Taxonomy (NCBI): domain Eukaryota; kingdom Fungi; phylum Basidiomycota; class Agaricomycetes; order Polyporales; family Polyporaceae; genus Coriolopsis; species Coriolopsis trogii. The sequence continues at coordinate 142,852 of JAHYIO010000039.1, forward strand.
CTGTGCACAGAGAACAATGCACCGTATATGGGGGGAAGTGTCCCAATTCCCTATTGTCGACCCTAGGAAATCTGAAATGCGGTGCGTTTTGTCGACAGCAACTTAGCATTGTGCTCATTCGCAGCCCATACAGGTCGGTAAGCTTCACGGACTCGTCGTTTCGTGTTGGACCACTCCGTTGACCTAGAGGACTTGCTAATATGGACGGCCAATGGCGGTACTGATTCTGCGATACTCCCGTCACCGGGTGCTGGGATGAGCACTCTGCGATGTCCTCGGCTGATATCAAATGGATTCACAAGGAACACGTTCATACATTTTATGGAGTTTTCTGAGTTTACTAACAACAATCTATCCATTCACTACAAGTACAGTTCCGCTCATCGCTACATCATAGCCTTGTCAGCGTCACGTCTCAGGTTACGACTCGACGTACTCACCGAGCGCTCGGAACGCCCTTCAAGAAGGAGGGACGATGATGGAGTCAGTCCCCGGGGTGTAGCAAAAGCCGTTATCCAGGCGGGTGCCGCAGCTCGACAGCTGGTTGCAGCTCCCGTTGCACGACCCGCCGTCGCAGAACCCGACGTTTGCCGACGCGGAGAGGCACGCCGTGCCGGGGACCTTGAGGCACGCTCCGGGGCCGTTGTACGTGGCGCAGGTGCCTCCGCAGACGTTCTGTGTGCGTTTATTGCAGTAGGTGACCCTGACGTTCGTGGCCGCGCGGGGCACCGAGCCGTTGTACGGCTGGCCGATCCAGGTGATCTCAGCGTCGGTGGTCTTGAGCCACTCCTCGAACTCGGAGTCGCTGACGATGTTGACGACCTTTGATGGGAAGTGAACGGCGTGAGCGGTGGGTGCATGACGAGTCAACGATTGTGGCTTACTGGGGCAGGTCCCGCCGCGACCTTGGGGACGAGAGCGACCATCAAGGAGAAAGCAAGAAGGGCGAAGTTGGTGGTGAATTGCATGATGAGTTAGTGAAGTGAGTGTCCTTGGTGTTTCCGTGACCTCTCTCCAGCCTTTTATCCTTTGTGTCGTCGCGCAGTTCACCACTATAGAGACCTTTTGCCACACATGGGGCGATTTGACCTCAACACCACATGAAACCGACCTCGTAAGCCTGACGGTGGCGCATCTCAATGGTGGCAGAGAACAAGCGTAGTTCCAACCGTACGTACGCACTGTCTCAATGTGATGGTGGTGAGGCGGTCGAACAACCTCAAGGTTCCGTTCAAGATGGTGTATCACTGGTCCCCTTCAAGCCCCTTCAGCTCAATTCAACAGACAAGTTATCACAGAGGAGGATTGTCTTCAGTACCAGTTTACTTAAAAGGTTTCGGGGCAATCGGACGGAGCACACAACATTTCACGCTCACATACCTTGTTCCAGATTTGCTTCGATCGCACACTGAGCGTTCAAATGATTGCCAACGAGAGCATCCGAACGCCACGACTGCGATCCTTATAGGCGATTGAGCGGACCGTTGTGCAACATCTTTATGAGCCCGCGGAGATGGGGGCTTGAATAAACCCGCACCGGGGACATCGGACATAATATGGGGAAGTCTAGGTACGCAGTATTAGCGTTCTCATAAGCGTTTCAGAGACTACTTCTCTCCACAGTTCTACGATACCTGAGTCGAGGGATGACAGGAGAACGATGTGTTCTCCCTACGGAGGGCGGTCAAGCCAAGGCAGGTGTGTCGACAGTGCCAAAATCCCCGCTGTAGCTACTGCGAAAATTCAGCTGCGCGCACGGCATGCCAAGGAGGAGAGAATCCAGTGCTCAACCGGTGTCACACTTTCTAGATATCATTATGAGTAGCCTCCCCTAGGCCAAACAACCGCGTGGATTTCGCTGCCATGACGGCCGGTGGAGTCAGCCACATGCTGCTGTCTCGTTACAAAGCATACCGAAGGTATGTCATCTACCTGAATCCTCTTTGCTTGCGATCACCAACGTCAGTCACGGTCGGGTGCAATTGCAGGTAATGGTATTCGGCTTACAGGGAACGGGAAAATTCGAGGAGGCCACAGTGCAGGCCTTGTACGACGGATGCGAGAGGTTGCACGCACTTTTCCAATGCAGCTTTCTATCATACTGAACAGTACCCGGCTGAATGTCAGGTTGGTTTCCCGACTTGAGGCTCGCATCGACCGGGAGGTGCACTCGTACTCTCCCGGCCTCAAGGAGAACTATGAATACCAGCTGAGGCTTTTGAAGAATCCGTAGACGTTGAGATAATAGTTACTCCGTTCAGCTTTTCACCGGCACGTAAGCATGATCTGCATCTCAAATTGCGTGCCATCTAACACCGAAGTGCCTCCTTAGAATTACAGAATCCGACGATCACATTCCTGCCTAGAGTATCCTCTTTTCACTCGAGGAACCATAGTGGGCCCGGGTCTCGTCTCATGTCGTGTACTCACATCATATTGACCCAACATCTTCTAGCTTATCAAATCCTCTGGGCCAACCATTGAACCCGCCAAACACCCTCAGTATTTTGCCGTGGGCGAGGACCTCAACATTCTGGCCAAGGCATGGAAGATTGCTCGCAAGGTCGTGCACTCAGGCGTATTCGAGGACATGGCAGGTGATAAGGCGCCCGGTGAGAACAATGTGACCTCGGATGAGGAAATAAAAGGTCAGTTGACAGTTGCTCGCATCAGAACCATTCTAACTTATATCAATATCATTTGGCACTGAAATCACTGTCAGAATACATCAGGCAGTATTTCGTGACGACATGGCGTGAATACGAATGCATATATCCACTGCCACTTACAAGATAGGAGAATGCTCAACTCTTCTAGTCATCCGCAGATACTTACTTGTGGCAGCCTCTCAATGCTGCCACGGGACAAGGGCGGCATGGTGAACCCAGAGGTTGAGTTGAAGGTACGCATCGGGCCAGTAGTGATCTCGGGGGGACATTGGTATCCCGCTGCAGGTTACGGTACGTATAATCTCCGCATTGTGGACAGTGCCATGCCTGTCATACCTCTGGCACTTACAACGCACACTCATGCCTGAGGCGAGTGTACCTCTGTTGCTAAATCGGAGCTGTCAACTAATTGTTGTGTGGGCTAGTGACTACTAGCTACGGTATAGGCTATTGCAGAGCGAACTGATGATATAATCTTGGGTTGTCTCTGAGCTGAAAGATTCTCATAGTCCGGTATCATCATCTACAGAGAATATCGTGTTTCCTGTTGCAGGCTTAGGCATGTCAAGCCTTTGTCTCTTCTGCGAGCATTTTGAGGTCCCTAAGAATGTGCTCGAGGTGAGACTTAGAGTACTGTATATCGGCGTAAACCAACGTTGTGTCTCGGCTGTATCTGCTGTATCTGCTGTATCTGCACAGGAGAAGTGAGTAAGTCCGACTCGAAAGCTTGTGCTTCATGAGGCCTTGAGCACAGGCGCTCAAGCGCTCACTGTGTGGACCGCCACGGGAGGGCGCGCTTAGCAATGGCGAATGCTTGCTTCGATCCACCTCGGTCAGCCTTCCACGTCTTGCAGTTGCTTGCACACACATTCACCATCTGGGCAACACAAGAGCTAGCTAGGGGTGCTCTACCTGGCGACATATGATCACACACGATGTCTACAGAGACACGACGACGCATGCGAACGAGGATCGTACACCCGTCTGGGGCAACGCTCATGCTGGATACTCAGAGACGTCCTTCTCTTCCGCTGTGAGGCGGAACGAGACAACGCCCTCGAAGCGGCGACGTGGCTCGGATGGTCTGGCGAGACGGGGCAGGACCGATCATGATCCATGGGTGGACGAAACCTCCTCTGGATCCCACAGCCGTTCGCGGACGGTCGACGACGAAGCCGGGACAGGTAGCCACTGCCTCTCGAACCGCAGTACGAGCCAACATCCTCTGCGTAAGTCCTCGAGCAAAGCGTCGACCAGCTCGTGGACTTTGGACCATGAAACGCGTCCGACTATGCAGCGGATGTTGAGTGACGAGATGGCACCTCGGTGTGATGATGGTGGCACAAACGATACAGCGAGAGTAGAGCGGCAGGAAGGCAAGGTGCAAGACCGCGAGACTCTGGTCATTTTGCATGAGGTGAGTAGTAACTTATCCTGCTTGCGTAAGGGCATCCCTGTTTCCGCTAGAGACATCTGGCGGATACACCATGATATTCTGTGTGTGCAGCCCATGTTGCCTTCGCTTCCATCATCTCGTTGATGGGATGTCAGTCCTTGCAGCGTGTCAATGCCTGGCAGCTTGACACGTATTCTTTTCGGCGGAAATATATCGGATGTGATTGTGTTCCTTCTTGACTTGTTTCTCATGCAATACTGTGTTCAGGTGCAGCCGAAAGACTCACTCGCTGGAGTCGCCCTCAAGTACGGCATTTCTTTACCAGAGCTCCGTCGAGCGAACCAAATGTGGACATCAGATACGATACATCTTCGTAAAGTCTTGTATATTCCTGTCGACAAGACCCGACAAGCGAGGCAAATTAGAGAAGCCCTCATAGAGACATTCATGCCCTCAGACACGAACCCCTCACAATCATCCGACGCGGCATCCTCATCCACACAGCAACATGATTCCACACGCACCGCAGATACTGATCTTCCAGATATTGGGAAGCTCACGCTTCGTCGTGTGCCTGCATCGCAACTCTCATTCTTCCCTCCTCCCACGCACTCATCATCTATACTTGACGATAATACTCCTGCATCCTTGCAACCACCATCAACGATCCCTAACGGCCGAAGCTCGCGAGCGCGTGCCGCCCTTCCAGCATCCTTCACGCGTGCAACCGAGTCTCCCCTCCAAGGCGTTCTTGATGTCTTCTCGTCTTCCCTCCAGACGACAGCAAATCACGTTCGCGCGTCCACCACTTCGCTTTTTGGTGGATCTCCTGTTCGCGCTCCGACGACTTTCGCCTCACGACTTTCACTGGAGTCCAACAGCGGTACTCCGTCCAGCCCGAGCGAAGATCTCGACTGGGAGCATGAGCTCGAAGATGTCACTGCCACCTGGGACCAGGTCGCTCGGCGCAAGAAGAGCACAATCCACGCTCAAGGTCAGGCCCGGAATCACGGGACTGATCCTGCACAGCACAAGCGTGCGCATGCTCGGCAGGCGTCTGCGTCCCTGAACGACCTGAACGCGTCCGCCTCATCGCCACCCGCCGTGCGGGAGCGAGAAGAGCGGGAGAGCGTCGAGCTCGCCACGGTGAACGCTAGCGGGCCACGCTCACCGACACGGACACACAGGCGGGATGGTTCGGGGCGCTCACCGCCTGGTACTGGCGGATCTCGCGGGAGGGGTCGTTCTATCGTGCCGTATGCAGGAACCGACGGGGACGAAGACTCGGCGGGCGGGGTGGCGGAGTGGGGTTCACCGAAAGCGAGGCGCGCCAGTGTGGTCAGGACCGCACAGATGGAGCCATCCCCGACTATGCAGCTTCCACTGGTGTCTAAGAGGCGCACAGTGTCGGGGGACTCGTAGGGGTGGTTGCGGTCTGAGAAGAACCGTTGCTGCCTCCTTGCGCATTGGGTGGTCCATGAACGGAGGTGAACGGAGGGTGCGTTGTCTGCGAAAGCTGACGTCTACCGACACTGAAGTACAGAAGCAGCCTGGGCATGCGGGTTGTACAATATGTATGGTATTGGACTTTAGGAATACTCGGATCATCTTGGCAGATCGACGTGGAGGGACATGCGCGAGTGTGGATTATTTATATGGTTATTGATATCTATGAGCTGACACTAGAGCATGAGTTGTGAGTCTTTGTCGATATTTACGATGCAGTGCACTCGATTCACTTCCATCAGGAGTTTTGTCGAACGTTCTGCCACTGCTAAGTCGGTGTGGATCAGGCTACTTGTCTCAACCTCGTTTTTGTCCTATCACCTCCCTTCCTCGAGACTCCTACTCTCCTACTGATATCTGTTTTACTCACAGACGTTGCGCCTACCAGACAGATAGCCCAGTTGAGTTCACAACTACTGCAGTGCTGCACATGCGCAAGGTACTAGCGCCCACGTGTGAAACACGTACTTGATACGCCCTCCTTACCGAACGACAGGCCATCGCTCCTGTGCTCCATATGCGATACCGTCGTCCATTCTGCATCGCTGTGGTCCGATCATATTGCTAACGCTGCTTACCGGGCGAACGCACAGAGGAAGAACGTCTCCCCGTTCGTGCTCGCGCGGGACGAGGACGTCAAGAACGCATACTATTGCTTTGACTGCAAGCGCACGGTCCCCATCGCAAACTGGCCCTACCACGTCCGCGGTGCACTCCACGTGAAGCTCCAGAAAGCGGCCGCGTACCGAGCCAGACTGGAGCAGGCCGAGTGACCGACGCGGGGTGACCGTATCGCATGCGGAGAGCGGTGTGGACTTTGAGGTCGCCACCTGCGCGGACGCGCGGGAAGGGATACAGATGGAGCTCGTGGCGCTGGCCAACGGACAGGCTGGCAACGTATCTGTCGTGCGTGTGGACACGTTCGGGAACGTTGGTAGCGGTCCCTCTCCGTGAGTATCTGAGCTTCACGCTCATCCGGTCTGGACTCACGCATTCGACTCGATCCTTCAGGTACTCGGCTACTATCGTTGACGACGATCTCCCTCGTCCACTCGTCGGGGGCGAGAGCGTTCGCCTTCGCGTGGAGTTTCGCCACAACTTGCGTGGACGATACCCTGGCCGTCTCGAGATCTCGCTCGAGGCCGCCCGGCGTCCTTTCGTCATCGTCAGACAACTCCGCGCGGTGGTAGGAAACCCAGACTCCTACGAGCTCCTGAAGGCCATCGCGTCGTATGTTCGTCGTCGACCGGTGCATTGGCGACAGGGCGGCTCGTTCGTCGAAGGTGTCCGCCCCGCTGCGCTAGACGCCAGGACTCCATGGGTGAAGAAGCTAGAGGAATCGGCGATCCCTCAATGTCTGCACGATGTGCTCAGGAACGGTGCGACGAAGAAAGCGATTGCTGTGGTCAAGGCCGAGCATGTACCCCAGTCGTTGAGCGTCGCCACTCACGAACGGTACTTTCGTGCGTTGTTGTGGATCGAAGAGCATCGACTACGGTGGGGCCATCTGTCTCAGTTTTATTGTCCTCGATCTGAACGTTGATAGTGAGGACCTCAAGATGTACGATCTCACGAATGTGCAGTTCGTCCAGGAAGGGAGACACCACAAGTGAGCTGCCATACCCAAGATACTTTGCTATGTGCGACTTCTTACCCTCGCTGGCCTAGACTCGTTGTGCCAGGTCTTGCGGAGAAGCGGCCAAGTGTAGTTCCCGGTACGGGATCAATCCAGGTTCAGATAGAGTGTTATGAACCAATCTCCCCCGTCCAACAGGCGACGTCGTTTATGCGCAGAGCGTTGGGGGAAGTCGAGGTCGCCCCCGAACTCACAAAGGCTTTTTTTGTTTTTGGGTTCCTCGTTTATTGCCCGTGAGGGCGAAGCCCTATGGTAGGCAACACTCTGCAGTATCTACGCGTCGTGTCGTAGTACGTAAGGGGGGATCGCTATACGTCAAGAGGGGGATTGTGGAGTGAGCAGAGCCCAAGCCGAGGCATCACGGCGATGGCCATTAATGCGAAGGTGCGTAGAGTAAGGTCACTCACAAAGGCTTCGTCCACGAGGTCCGCCTCGAGACGTTGCAAGTCCACTTCCATGCGTCCTTCAACACTGCAGATCGCTACAACGTCCGCTTCGACTACAATCGGACACCCATTAAACGGCAGCATCAAGCACTTATGGCCAATTGTGCATCAGCACAGCGCCTGCTCTTCCCTCAGTCGCGTCATGCTCCTCTAGACCGTCGTGTTCAAGATCACGAACGCCCGCTCGTCCTCATCAACAAACACATGGCGACCAACGCTCCTCAGGTGCAGGCCGTCAGGTCGATCCTGAGCATGAAAGAGGAACGCGCGCCATTCATAGTCTTCGGGCCGTCAGTGATCTTCATATTAGACGCATTCGTTAGTTACTAACCACACATGTGTCACGCACAGCCCGGGGACCGGCAAGACCGTCACCGTCATCGAGTCGATCCTCCAGATCGTCCACAGCGATCCCAACGCCCGCATCCTCGCCTGCGCCCCCAGCAACAGCGCGCGGACCTGCTCGCCCTACGGCTCCTCACCCTCGCCCCACACGAGCTCCTCCGCTGCAACGCCGCCTTCCGCGACGGCGCCTCGCTCCCCGCCGCCCTCGCGCGGCACCCACTTCATGATCCCGCCCGCGCTCGAGCTCGTGCGATACAAGGTCGTCGTCTCGACGTGCGGCAACGCGTCCTTTGCGTACAACCTCGGCGTGCCCCCCGGCCACTTCACGCACGTCTTCGTCGACGAGGCCGGGCAGGCGTCCGAGCCCGAAGTGCTCACGGCGGCGATCACGACGGGCAGCACGCCGCGGACGCGGACGCGCGTCGTGCTCGCGGGGGACCCGGAGCAGCTCGGGCCCATCGTCCGCTCCAGTCTCGCGCGGGAGCTCGGGCTCGGGAAGAGTTACCTCGTGCGCCTCATGGAGCTGCCTGTGTACGAGAGCGAGGAGACGGGGCGCGGCCGGTCGTGAGTGTGCTCGCTCAGGTTCGATGTATACGAATGCGCTGACGAGGCAGCCGTCGACGCCTCGCACGGCAGGTACGTCAAGCTCGTCAAGAACTTTCGCTCGCACGAGGCGACCTTGAGGTATCTCAACGAGCGGTTCTACAACGGCGAGCTCGAGGTGTGCGCCTCGCCCGCCTCCTGCGACGCCTTCTTGGAGTCGCCCGGGCTCCCGAACCCTCGCTTCCCGGTGGTGTTCCATGCAGTCTCGGGAGAGAACGAGCGCGAGCTGTCGTCACCTTCGTACTTCAACATCGACGAGGCGACCGAGGTCAAGGAGCTGCTGCACGACCGTCAGCGTCCCGTCCGTGAGTGCGCACGTCTGTACTCCGTCCCTGCCTCCCTCTGAGTGGGCATGTTCTCCAGAGCCACAGGAAATCGGGATCGTTACTCCGTACTACGCCCAGATCCGCAAGATCCGGATGCTCCTGCAGAAGGAAAGGGTGCAGGGCGTGAAGGTCGTTAGCGTGGAAGAGTTCCAGGGCGAGGTATGTCTGTCTGGACATGTATCAGACCAATGGTGTTGACGCGTCCATGCGCGAAGGAACGAAGGGTGATCATCATCTCGACCGTGCGGAGCAGCCGCGACCTGCTCTCTTACGACGCCAAGTTCACCCTCGGGTTCGTGTCCAATCCCCGCCGGTTCAACGGTACGTGTGAGACACACCGCCTGCCATCGACCGCCGAGCGGAACGTTTCCAGTGGCGATCACGCGGGCACAAGCGCTCCTTATTGTCGTCGGCGACGCCTACGAGCTCTACATCGACCCAATGTAGCGCGGGTTCATGAACTACGTGCACGCGCAGGACGCGGGGCTGCACCGGGGTGGGACACGAAGGTCGCGGTGCGCGCGACGGGGGACTACGCGGCGGAGATGCGCGAGGCTGCTGCTGCTGAGATGGACGCGTTGATGGCCCGTCTGGCGAGCTGGGAGGAGGAGGCGAACGTGGACCAAGTGTTTGTGGAGGCGGAGTAGGCGCCTCTTGTTTCATGTCCGAGTTTTTGGAGCGCGAGGACTCTACTAGTTCCTGTGTTTTTTTTGCAGGACTGGGATCTAGTGGATCATGCTTGGATCCCACTGTGTGGTTGAATAGGTATGTCAGCACGAGTCTCGGTCATCTTCAAGGGCTTATTCAGACAGACATTACACTCAGTTTGAGAAGCAGGCCTCGCATACGCTGAGAAGACGCATATTCGGAAAGGATACGGCCCACTTACAAGGTTGGAGTCGAGAGATTGATTCGACGTCGTACATAGGAGTTAGCAGACTGCGTGTACTGCAATTGCCGTAAGACGTCTTGTGTCGAAGTATCCTCCGTACGAGTTCTTGCAACAAGTTGGGCCTTGTCTGTCACCGAAGCGATGTAGCAACGTTGAGGACGAATGGACGAAGGCTTGTTGACGACTTGGCCGCAGTGGAGACGGTGATGGTGGAAGAGAGAAGGACGAGAACGAGCACATGTCTTCCGGGCGGGTTCCGATCCGGGGAGACTGATGTCGACGATCGTGTACATAACCCCCGATGGCGCACGCCCTCGAGTGAACGACTCGCGACTTGCCATCTCACCATCACTCGCAGCCCTTAAAGCCATGCTGTCCTCCCTCCGCCGCCCCCTCTCCTCCTCCTCCGCCGCCTCCCTCCGCACGCTCCGCGCAATCCGCCAAGCCGCCCCCGTCCGCGTGCGCTTCATGACGACGACCCAGTTCGAGTACATCCTCACCTCCCGCCCCGCCGACGGCGTCGCCCTCATCACCCTCAACCGCCCCAAGGCCCTCAACGCCCTCTCCACCCCCCTCTTCACCGAGCTCAACGCCGCGCTCAAGGAGCTCGACGAGGACGACAGCGTCCGCGCGCTCGTGCTCACGGGCAGCGAGCGTGCCTTTGCCGGTGAGTCTCTCCGCTCGGACGACGCGTCGACCGCGCAGACTCAACACACGGGGCAGCTGGCGCGGACATCAAGGAGATGAAGGACAAGCAGTGTGAGTGACCCCCCGCCCCCCGTCCCCTCGCCTCCCCGACGCCATCTCACAGTCCGCGCCAGTCTCGGAGGTCTTCAAGAGCAAGTTCCTCGAGTCCTGGTCCCTCCTCTCCACCATCCGCAAGCCCATCATCGCCGCCGTGAGCGGCTACGCAGTGAGCCACCCCCCCCCCCTCTCGCTCAAAAGCAAAAGAGACACAGCTGACCACGACCACGCTCCCGCGCAGCTCGGCGGCGGCTGCGAGCTCGCGCTCATGTGCGACATCATCCTCGCCTCCCCCACCGCGACCTTCGGCCAGCCCGAGATCAACCTCGGCGTCATCCCCGGCGGCGGCGGCACCCAGCGGCTCGCGCACGCGATCGGCAAGTCGCGCGCGATGGAGCTCACCCTCACCGGCCGCACCTTTTCCGCGCGCGAGGCCGCCGAGTGGGGCCTCGTCTCCCGCGTCGTCCCCGACGGCGAGGGCAGCGGCGGGGTCGTGAAGGAGGCGGTGGGCGTCGCGAGCGTGATCGCGGGCAAGAGCGCGATCGCGGTGCAGGCGGGCAAGGAGGCGGTCAATGCCGCGTACGAGCACACGTTGACCGAGGGTCTGCGGTACGAGCGCCGGCTCTTCCACTCGCTCTTTGCGACCAGCGACCAGAAGGAGGGTGAGTGGCGCGCGCGGTGCTGCGTGGCGACGAGACTCGGGGGTGCTGATCCCTGTTTTGGCAGGAATGGCGGCGTTTGCGGAAAAGAGGAAGCCGACGTGGACCCACTCGTGAGATGCGAGATGTGGGGCTGGAACTGGATACGCGGATGTATTATACACATGCTTATGCTCAGGATTCAATCGTGCACGACCAGGGATGGCGGATCCATCCAGAAGCAGGGAGAACGTAGCATGGCATTCAAGCTGTCGCACGAACAGAGCGCGGTAGTGTACTGTATTATATAGCGAATCAAAACGTACAACAGGCGTCGTGTCCGAGAGCGGGCGAAAACAGGAAACAGGGAAGAGCGAAAACGGGCATCAGGGATACAAACGAGCAAGGGGGAAGCGCGCCTCCCCTCCATCCATCCATCGATCGGAGCGGGGGTCGTAGAGTACAGTCGTTGTTGAGGCGTTGATCCGGCCATAGAACTGGGAGGAACGTCGAGCCTCGGGAGTCGGGTGGTCGAGCGTCGGTCAGAGGTCAGAGGTCAGAGTTTGGCGGACGGCTGCATCTTCCCGAGCAGGGCCGACGCGATCATGCGCCCTGACTGCTTGTCTGTGATCTGTGTGCGTGGGGGTCGAGGGATGAGCGCGGGACGGGGTGCTGGCTGCGAGGGAACTCGAGTCTCGCGTCTCGCCGGACTCGGACTCGGGACGCACCTCGCATCGGGAAGTCATGATGCGGCCGCCCAGGGTGACGGAGCTGCTCTTGATCTGCATGCACGTCTGCCTGCACACGCGCGAAGCGGAGCGTTCAGCGCGGCTGTGGCGGCGACAGGACGGAGGGAGGCGAAGCGAAGCGGAGGACGTACAGGGATGCAGGCGCATGGAAGAAGATGTTCATGGCTTGCGTGACGCCGACGCCGTTCACCTTGCGGAGGAGGCCGAGGGCGACGAGAGGAAAGGACGCGCAGCTGGGGGTGTATGCGCCCCGGTCAGCGGCTCGTCTATCGGACGCGTAGGGCGGGTACGTGCACGCACTTGTCGACGAGGTAGCATATGCACCCCCCATGTACGGTCCCCGCGCCGTTCAGCATTTCTATCGGAAGTGTGGTGAGAGATGACGCGCAGTCCATGTGCCAGTGCGTGCGGACCTTTCGTGGCTTGGACCTCTGCGACGACGGTCACTTCCATCCTGTCCGCCTTGAGCTCGACGTCCATCTCGGTGATGCGGATGTGGCGGCCGACGGCATGGGCGAAGCAGTCTGTGTCGCCGACGCCGTACGCACCGAGGGTGTTGAGGGTGAGCTGCTTGACGTCGTAGGGGGCGTTGCCGGCGATGTCGGAGGCGTCCATGTACTTTGGGAGAGCGTATGGGTCGACCCAGGCGCGTTCTGTGGCCAGACGGGACTCGAAGGCAGGCATGATAAGATGGGATGAGGAGAGGAGGTGGGCTGTAGGATGAGACGCGGCGCGCGGTATGTCGGGGACCGAGAGGGACGTTGTGAGCGTGCACGCAGCTGGAGGTTATATACGCACCGAGAGCTGGACGAGTAGAGAAGAGTTCTGCGTGAGAGAGCGGTACGGAAAGAGTACGTACGGCCAGGATCCGCTTCCTGTTCGCGTCCACCCCCGGCGAGACTGCTGCCATATCGGGGGATCGCGACCTCCAGCGCAAGCCATGGACCGAAGCTGCCACTGCCCTCGTAGGTCGAGTGTCGTCGCTTGCCATCATCTCTGCGTCGAGGCAAGCGCATCCGACTGCAGGAGCTCGCGAATACACGGTCATGTGACCGTGTCTGCCCTTGACGCGTCGTGCCTAAAGGCTAAAAGACTGCGACTAGTGCACGTCGTCCTCGTGCCGGCGCAGGACGAGTACGTACAGCTGAGCGTTCCATGTATCCCACCGTCCGCTGCCGTCTCATGCACCTGAGAAACCGGACCCCGGCCTCCTGGTCTTCGGCACCGCGCCTGTATCGCATACGTCCCTCGTCAGAGACAGACTTGCCTCGGCTAAGTGGACGATCATGTCCGCCGTCGCTCTCTCTCGGTCTCCCGTCAAGGTATCTGCCCTACTACGATCTCCCTGGCGTCCTTGGGTACTCATCGCGCGCGGTACTTGCAGCAGGGAACGCACGAGTCCTCGACCGGGTACGCCGCAGACCACTCGACCAATGACATCACAGAATGGTCCGCCTTCAGTGCGTCCTTGACCGAACCCACTCTCGCACACAACTGCGGAACATGGTGCCCGATCCTACACACGCTCGTACGTCTTCACCACTCTCTCCCAAACATCCAAGAATCCATCCGGCGCACGTATGCTACATGCATGATCTCACTCACTCACTCGCAGCCCCATCTCCCCCGACCAGCGCCCGTCGCTCCCCACATGGCCCCGACGCTCCCCCCCAGCGCTATCTCTTTACCCTTGCGCCCCGTCCGCTGCCGTCGCGCACACCTGTGGCACCACCCTCAACGCAACTGCGCCCTCTCCACGCGGGTGTGTACGCCGTCATACCTGCACGGCCAAGAAAATGAGTGACCCTCTCCAGTCCCGCTCCTCGCTCGCTCGCTCCCGCCCGTACTGAGTACTGATTCCCCGCTCTCGCCAGGGAACGGACCGGACGCGCTCTGTCAGGGGAGACATCTCCGAGGACCAAGGACGTGCCCTTGGGCATTCATACTTGACCGGTCAGGCCTCCAGGGACCCAGGGCGAAACACGGGGGTATCACGGTGCATGGTCCTCGCGCGATCGTCCTCCTTTCCCTGCTCATCGTCTGCCGCCCCGGGCCCGGTTTCTCATTCCCCTCAGCCGCGAGCTGAGTGGGAACATACTGTACATCGAACGACCACAGCGTCTTCACGCTTCGGATCTAGAGGCCCTGAGCGGTCTGCAGGGCACTCAGTCCTGTATCTCCCGCGATCGCTCCCTCCGTACATCAGCGTACTTGCACCCTCACGAGTCACACATCCCGGACGCTAGCGAACGAGCTCGATCCGAAACGCGAGACGCGAACCACGAATCGCTACCGGTCCAGTCTGCTGCCTGCTGCCATGCATATGACTCGCACTCGAACCTGGCCGCCGCCTCACTAGTACTGGCAGTCACACGCGAGCGCGATCGCCCCCACCGACGTCCCGCACCGCCCCGCGCCCGGCTACACATCTCCTGCCAGGCAGCCTGGTAGTGGTACGGCGCACACGAGTGTCCTGACGGAGGGTCATCGGCGGGGCGGTCGCACCGGTCTGGAGACACTACGCCAAGTGTCAGGTCCCGCGGGACGAACCGCCCCCAGAAGGTGCCGGAGCGAACTCTCGATGAGCAGCTCTCGATCACGGATATTATCATTGTCATTACAGTAAGGAGCGGGATGGATCACGATTCACGGTACACGGTTCACGGTTCACGAGCACAGAAAAGGCGACGACGAGAGAAGCGATGCGGTCCCTCCCGGGCTAGTATGAAGGGGCGGTCAAGCCCACAGCGGCGTATATCGCCTCCCTCTCGTCCTTGGCCGCGTCGTCGACGAGCCGCCGGAACTCGCTCGCCCGGCCCTCGGCCAGCAGGTTCGCCAGAGTGTCGAACTCGACCTGCAGAACGTGGCATGTCAGCGGAAAGCCCAGAATACGCTTGTGTCCTCCACTCACCATCTCGCCGTCCTTCAGGACCATCTGGTGGACACGTTCCGAGCCGAGCGTGAGTGATAGGGTTCCGTGGAGGACGAGCACCGTACGACGACTCACCACCCGATCGTAGTCCCTGATCGTCTGCAGCCGGTGCGCGACCGTCACCACCGTCGCGCCCCCCTCCCGCGCCAAATACGCCCGGAGGCTCTTCTGGATCCTCCCATCGCTCTCGTGATCTACATACACCCGCCATCAGCACACACACACACACGCACACGCGCCCTCACAGGGAAGAGACGGAGAGGAACGCACCGATCGACGACGTCGCCTCGTCCATGATCAGCAGCCTGCTCTTCCGCACGATCGCCCGCGCCAACGCGATGATCTGCCTCTCGCCCGCCGACATGTCCCCCTCGCCCTTGATCTCCCGCTTCAGCGTCAGCCTCCCACCCGCGCCCGCGCCCGCCGCAGGCGCAGACGCGACATCGTCGAGCCCTTGCGCGCTGCGCAGCGCGCCCTCGAGCTCCTCGGTCCCGTACCGGTCGAACGGGTCCAGGTTCTGCCGGATCGTGCCTGCGAACAGCTCCGCCTGTACACACACGCGCGCACACACCAATACCCAAGGCCGCGTTCAATACGCTGCAGAAAGGTTCAAGACGACGAGTCACGACGTACGTTCTGCGCGATGATCGTGATGCTCTTCCGGAGCGTGGCGAGGTCGACGGCGCCGATCGGCCGCCCGGCGTACACGACGGACCCTTCGGAGCGGAACCGCGGCTGGACGTTGGGCGGCACGTTCGTCAGGATGCAGCGGAGGAGCGCCAACATCAGTGTGCTCTGCGCGTGGATGTTAGTCGCCTGCCTGGGCATGCACGCGCACACGACGTACCTTCCCACTCCCCGTGCGCCCGACTGCGACGAGGACGAGGACGATCAGCGCGCGTTCGTTTGGGCAGAGGAGTGAGGCAGAGACACTTGCCGATCCCGATACGCTCTCCGGGCTTGACGGTGAACGTGAGGCCCTTCAACACCTCGGGCGTACCGGCCGATTCGGAGTAGGCCGCTCTCAGGTTGCGCACCTCGAGCGAGCCTGCTTGCGGCCACTTCTGCGCGAGCGGACCGAGCTCGTCCGGGTGCAGGCCTTCGGGGCTGTCCCCGGAACCCATCAAGTCGGCTTCCTTCTCGATGTCGAGGTACTGCTCGATGCGCTCGAGACTGGACACCATGTCAGTGAGAGGCAAAAGAGGATGCTATCACACGAAAACAGACCTGTTGCCTGCGGGGACGACGTCAGATGTCAACCATGTGAACGAGACCGAACGGAGACGTACCAGCCACCTCGAACGCGTTGAAGTTGCGCACAAAGTCAAAGATCTTCGTCATGGCCCCGACTGGCACGGACATGGTGCATGAGCGACAGCGACACGCTACACAACGCACGTACTCACTAGCCATGCTGAGCGAGAACCCGATGTTCGACGCGTCGAGCTTCGCCACGTAGACGAGGTACGCCGCCAGGCTGACCGTGAAAAGCGTCCCGATCATATCCGCGCGGACGACGACCCATCTGCAGAGCGTCCACCTTGAGCGTCTTCCTCAAGGTGTGAAGCGACATGACATGAGGATGCTCACCGGTTGAGATTGAAGAACGTGTTCGACGCCCGAGTCCAAGGATCGATACGCTTGAACATCTCCCTCCGGAACCGTTCCTGCGCCTTGTACGCGCGTATAGACACTGCCAGGATTTGAATCGTGTGAGCCTCGTCATGGAACTCCTCGCCCCTCGACCGCACTCACCCAGTCCCGCGATGGTCGTGTTCAAATGTCCGATGAGCGGCGCGCGGGTGATGCTCTCCGCGCGCTTGACCGGCAGCTGAGCCCGCATGTAGACGCGGGTGAGCCAGACGCAGAAGAAGGCGACGAGGGCGACGCCGATGCTGAACACGGGTGCGACCAGGACGACGACGAGGAGCCTGACGACGAGGAGACACGCCAGCTGGACGATCGTGAACAGGCTGGTCGTGACCTGGTTGTCGACTGGTGGAGAGAGATAGGATCAGCACGACCGTGCGCTGCCTCTCCTGAAAGAGTTACTCACTGATACCGATGTCCTCGGTGCAGCGAGCGATGATCCGGCCAGTGGGAGTAGTCTCGATCCACCTCAAGGTCGTGCCGAGGATGGCGTCCATCAGCCTCTTGTGGATCACCGCACAAGCTCGGAGGGAACCCTCCATGTGCAATGCACGGGCGCCAAAGTCCGCAAGCGTAGCTCCAAGAAGGAGAGCAGTGTAGATGCCCAGGAACCTGACGATTGTCAATACGCAAACGCATTCGGAGCATTTGCTTACATACCACGAGATCGGGACGTCTGCCGAAGGGTGCTTCGCGTAGTCTTCCGCCCAAACACCCAGCAGCCAGTACTATGGAGCATTTCATGAGCGAAAGCGATATAGTCAATGAATGAGACTATCTTACCTGAGCATTGACAGCAGCCCCAGACGCAAACAGAGCAGAGATGAGCGTCAGCCAATACCAGACGGGACGGGCAGACATGTTCCCGAACAGCAAAGTCACTGTGCACGACAAACGTCCAATCAGTGCTCCTCCTGACGAGCAGGCAAGGACAGTAACGTACGCGGACCCCATCCAACGTGTCCTTCTTTCGCCTCTTCTGCCTTCGTGGTAGGTGATAGCGCCCCCTTCTTCGACTGAACCGGAGCGGTCTCCGGGACGATAGGGTCTTCCACGGCTTTGAAGAAGGTGCGAGCGATCTCACTGCGTTCGGCCTCGGACTGATCTCTGACCGAAAGCACGCGTCCTCCGGATCCCATGGCGACAATACGATGAGAGACTACCTTGAGAGCCTCGACGTTGTTGGACTGTAGAGTGCGCATGAGACACGTTCTGTTATGTATGAACGAAGTAGAACTTACGACGACAAGCAGGGTCCTGCCCCGAAGAAGCTGTCCCTGGAAGCAATGGCGCATGATGTGCTGAACAGTGGTGTTGTCGAGGGCGGCAAGTACCTATGAAAGACTGTTGAGAGAGACAATCGACCATGCACTACCAAGGGATGACATACATCATCGATGAGAACGTACTCGCAGGAGGAGTATACAGCTCGGGCAAGTGATATCCGTGCCTTCTGCCCGCCGCTGAGAAGGACGTACTTCAGCTTCTACGCACAATGCAAACGGTGAGAGGTCTGACCTGAGAGTGATTCCCCGTTCTCCGACCGCAGTGTCGTCGCCGTCGACCCAACCCTGGATATCTTTGTCCAGAGCACACTCGTAGAGCGTTCGCCTGTACCGAGCGTCGTCATACGGAGAGCCGAACAGGATATTGTCCTAGCAGGGTGATAGGTCAGTGCGAAGGGTTGCAGCGTCATGGGAGAAACTCACCTTCACAGTACCCGCGACAATCCACGGCTCTTGCGGGACGAACGCGACACTGGTCTGAGCCGGGACGCTGGCAAATGCATTCTCCCCGAGAGGTCCATGCATCTCCCCTGTCAATAGGGTAAGCATACACATACGCCCGTTCCATTGACCACCGAGTGTGGAGACTTGCCGAGTACAGCCATGAGAAGGGACGTCTTTCCGCACGCGGTCGGACCACAGATGAGGTTGACACCCCTTTTCTCAAAGAAGACTTCGCCCTCGATGTTGAGTGAAGAATCGGACCCATCGTCTGCGGTTTGCTCCGACGTCCAAGTGTATCGAGCATCGCGGAAGCCTATGTGATCAGTGGCAGGTAGCGTTCGGGCGCTGGTGGTCAGTGCGGTACTCTCGTTGTACTGGTCGAGCAATTCCGACTGTAGTTGTATGTGAGCGATTGGAGTCTTGAGCATTCACACTATACTACGCACCTCGTTAAGAAGACGACTGATCCTCTCAAGTGCGACCCAGCCTATGTGAGAAGTTGAGGAGTGAGATATAAGTACGTTTGCCGAGACGCACCTGCAGTGAGAATGGGTCTCCTGAAGAGGAAGTTGGCAAACTGAGTGCGGAGGATCTCAAACACTATTGATCAACCAATACGGTCAGGGAGGGTCACACTATCCAGCGTCCAACGAGCCACTCACGAGAGATAGAGGAAAAGACGATCGAAGCTAGAAAGCGTGCGTAGGGTTAGACCAATCTCACGAAAGGAAGAACTCAAGCAACAGACCTGACAGCTGGCGGTGCATAGCCAGAGTCTATACGTGCGATATCATCAGATCTGGCCAAACCACACAATGATTCCAGCAGACTCACGTAAGTGGCGTACGTCGCGAGCATAACCACGAGCGGCACGGAAGTCCTGAGAAAGTTTCCATCAACAGGTACGCTCTCTTTCAGAGGCCAGAGACGTACTTCACCAATTCCATCCAGATGAGCATCAGCGTCGCCTTGCGCGCGCAGCGAAGCTCCTCTTTCCGGGCAGCGTCGATTTTGTCTCCTTGCTCATGCTCCCATCCCTGAAGCTTGACGGTGCGAATGTTCTTGAGCACTACCACAAGTCACGACATCAGTATCCGCAGGACACATACAATGCGCGAAAGTCAACTCACTCTGCTCTACCAGCTTGACGCGTTGGTCGCCCTGGGAAGACGTTAGACAGAGCAGGGGCTACGACTTAAGTTGACAATCACCTTTGCTCTCTTCGCCTTCTCGTATACCCTGGTCATGTCGTTGATCCTCCCAGGAATAGGATTGAGAATCGCAAGGACAGCAATCCCGACGAAAGTGCTGTCAAACTGTCAGCACGCAGAACGGCCCAGATACTCTATGCGTTCAACCGTACCTCCATCCCAAAATACCGTAGAGGAAGTAGATGGACCCGACGACTTGAATGGGCGTCTCGAACACTACACATCCGGTCAATCTCTCTCAACTCGTGAAGACACTGCAAGGGAGAATACGTACAGACAAGCAACGGGAAAGTGCCAGAATTTGTCACAGTGCGAAGGTCGCTCGTCACCAAGTTGTTGATGGCAGGCATGTCTCCCTTCGGGTTCTTTTTAGGAGGAGCGGCCACACCGTTCGCTCCGGGACGCGGGGGAGACGCTGTGGCAACGTCTTTGGGTGTCTTCTTCTGACTCGACTTCGCTCTCATGCGGAGGGAATGGTCGTACATAAGCTGGGTCATGACCGCCTGAGTCCGCGCTACGACCAAGGTCTAGAAACAGACAAGCGGTGTATATGAGTATCCCCCATAAATGATACCCAGGGAGAGTTCCTCGTCAATGTATACGTACCGAGACGTAGTGATAGAATTGCATAGCCATCGACACCGTCGTCGACCCGAGGAACAGAGCGGCAATCCAGAACCAGGGACGCAGTTCCTCGTGCTCAGCCCCGTGCTCGACGTAGCTACAAAGCAAGCGGGATTAGCGGACCCGCCACTGTGGCGCAGAGTCAATGTATGCCCACCCTAGGATGTGCTTCAGGCCGAGCGGCACAAGGAAAGAAGCGAAGCTCTGAAGATAACATTCGCGTCAGCTCAGTATAACCTTGCCAACATCTCAAGTCACGTACCGCGAGGATGACCATAGCACTCATAATCGCATAATCCCAACCTAGAAGCGCCGTCAGATCAAAGGTCCGATGTCTGAACGAGGCGATGCAACAGAGCTCAACAGGTAGCATACTCACGGAATAGACGGATAAGCCCCCATACAATGCTCTTCGCTCCCTTTGATTGGCCAGCGTGGCGTAGCGGGTCCAAATACTGCCAGTCGCACCATTGGTTAGATGTCCCCGACTACCCAAAAAGAGACTTCAGGGTGCGTACCTCGTAGCTCTTGTCCACCAGGTTCTCAACCATGTTGTTCTCGGCCAATGGGGGCATCTCCTCCACCCTGACGTGACTCACTCTCTGCGCGTAGCTGATGAGCGGGTTGAGCCAGCTGTAGCTGATCAGAGACCACACGGACGCCGTCTCCTCTGGGCGAGGAGTGGTGTCCCATCTAGGAACACCAGGGAGTAGACGAGGAGAGACGAGGGGCAGCAGCACAGCGGCCAAAGTGAGTAGAGCGATTTTCACCCAGAGAGTCGGGCCTTCCGCAGTGTCGGCGGGAGCCAACGTGAAGGTCGCGAGTGGCCAGAGGTCCCTGTATGCGTATATCGACCAGACAACAAGGAGTACAACCGTACGCTGAATACTAGTGGCGTAGGTCCATTTGGATGCCTGTACCAGAGCCCGTCCCGTGAGACAGGAGGTGTAACCCTGATGAACAAGTTGGTTAGTCGAGGTGAAGACACGAGGAACTGTGTACTCACGTATGCGACGGTTTGGAGAACATAGAAGGCCAGTAGCAGCAATTGTCCGTCGCTTCTAGCCATGTGTGGCGCAAGGGCCACAACATCCGCCACTGATAGAGCGAAGAGCGTAGCAGTAGAGGTGAAGGATGCCACATCACATATGCGTAGCAGCGACGTGTTGGGTCTAAAGACCGATGATTTCGCCTGCAACGAGACTTCCGGGTCGGAAAGCGCGTCGCCGGCACGTTCCATGAAGGAGGAGGATTGGAAGAGATAGCTGGGAGAGTCTGGAAACAGAAAGCGAGTGGTGCAGAAGAGAGGAGTGCTGCAGGGAGGTCCTGGCGCACAGATTGCCTTTAATACAAAATCTGGATTGGCACTGTGGCGCTGGCGCTGTTGCAACACAACGCCAGTTCTTTGTGAAACCGAGCAATGGACAAACACGTAGAAGGCGAGTGTCGCCGGCCGCGGCCAGACAACAGAGACTTTCCGGGAACAGTCGCTGTGCAACGCCTACAGCTTGTCCCAGTATTGCCCTCCTCCAAGCGACACAGGTATGAAAAAGTTGCAGATCTGGATAACTAGCGGTTCCCAACGCGTGCGTGTGCCAGCAGGTGGCAGTCACGGACCACGGTGGGTTAGTATCCGGAAGTCGCCCTTTTCAGACGTGGGGGCTGCGTTGTCGGTTGCGTCGCTTACGGGTGAAGAATGGATGGATGAAGACATGCGCCTGTGAGACCGTGTCGTAACATCCAGACGATTGACATGACTCTGAGGTGCAAGGCCCGTCGACTGTGAAATGATGGCCATGCGCCTCCGCACCGACACACCTGAGCGCTTCCACACACGGCCTGCCGTCAGCGCCGACATCGACCCTAGGCGCTCGATGTCTTGTTTTCCTACGCAGTACACCTCCAGTCCGATTGTGTCCTTCCTTCCCTAAAATCGGTGCTTCTCATTCTTTGTGCCTCATTCTGCCGCTCTGGCATCGTGATTCCTAGGTGTCTTGCGAACAATAGGTCTGATGGTCAAGCTATCATCATACATCGCATTCTGCATCGGCCGGAATGAGTCACGGTCATAGCGGTGTATACCTGCTACTTCAAGCCTAGGGAGACGTGACTACGGAAGCTGCACCAGTCAATGTAGCGAGATCTTTTGACGTGAGGCTGTTCACCGACTCTTCTATCTGGATACAATCTCTTTCGCGCTGGTGTTCGTCTTGTCGAATTCTAGTCTCACGAGTTTGCTCATTATGCGATACAGCCACTGCTTGCACGGCATTCGCAACTGGAATATCCTCGCTTTACTATATCCTAGATTGACTGGCGATCGGATAGCCTAGGCCCTAGAAGAAAAGTCTACCGCAGCTGCAGCAGCCGTTGTACCGAGATGTGAGTTGACGATATTCCGCATACCTCACTGATGTTGACCAGATCTGTACAGACTCTGCTATAGGCAGAGGCAATCTGTTAGTATATGTAGTCGTCCCAAGCTTGGCAACTTGCGTCGCGCACCGCCTCGGATTACTGGCCACTCAGGGACAACGCGCCGCAGTAGGTCATGGTTGGCAGTGCTTCTTGTATATGTTAACCTTTTTGTGACCCCTTATGATAAAAGCATTTGCTCACACAGACTACGCCATGCATGGCAGGTCGCGAAATAGGCTCGAGATCAAGTCTTATAGTACGTTGATTGTTAGTATGCGGTCCAAGGACCTACTATCCACTTGCATCGATATCGTCGCTTCAGCTTCACGGATATTATTCTTCAAGATCGACAGTATATGCAACACAGAAGCGATCATAGGAAACGGCCGAAGCATACATCCTCACGCTTCCGAGGTTGTGTTCCTCGGAAGCGTAAGAGCTTCCTCACCCTCCTCCGTCTTGATGTGTTGAACCTTCGAGTGTTTGGCTATCAAGAAGGACCTCTATCTGTTTGCTGCTCAAGCTGGTGGATGGAAAATGTGTGGTCGTCGAGGGTCCTTCGATAGTCCTCGGCGTGTCGCCCAGCTTTTTTATGTATCGGATGGGCAACGAAGCCTGTCCTCGAGTGAGTCCAGCAGTTGTTTCGATGCCCAACACAGTCACACTTCTTCTAATTCCCTACCCCCGTGGTCCGATTCCCAGAGCATTTCATATCTGAATGCAAACGTCGCCACAAGGGCTCTAGATCTGAGCTTACACTTCTCTCTTCAGCCTCTTCCTCTCCAACTCCGACATCCTCAATTTCAGTTCCTTCTTAGTCTTCGGCAAGGATTCCACTTTTCGAGTCCGAAGTCTTTGCGTTTCCGCCAACTTTCTCCTTGGCTTTGCCCTGATTTCGATATTCTGTTTGGTCCGCATCACCGTGGAAGCCCGCTTTGCGATCTTATAGCTGACTTCTCTATGGCTTCCGGCCTCTGCTTCCGAGTCAAACTCCACTAGTTCGTTCTTCACGCACCCTAACTAGACACGCCACCTCCGAGGCTTCTCCTCTACATCCTCCATGTCCTCGCCAGGCTTGATAAGTTCCGCCTGCTTGCTGGGCACAGGTACGCACCGGGCTAGAGCCTTCTCCCCTACGCGACCCATCTCCTCGCGTCCACGCTGATCTCCCACTCGGTCTCCTCGCAGCTTTCGCTCGGCTCGTAGTCTTCGTCGTTGACCTCATCCATAAGTGGCACCTCCTCAATCGCCTGGGTCACCAGCGCCTCTCCTCGAAACCCTAGCCTCTATGTCTGGGTCTCTCACAAACTCGATGAGGCGGGATGCCTGGCCGCGCGTGACGTGTGGTGTCAATGGGCAACGTTCAAGTTGTGCAGACAGAGAGGCAAGTTATGTCGAGGTTTGTGAGTACTCACCGAGGCCGAGATTATCTATAAACTCTTTGCTAGGGGTGTCGCCATTTCTGAACATGGTGATCAGCGTCCTTGCTTGGAGTTGCTTCCGCTTTCGTCACCAGACCTCAGCCGGGTTGTGGAGACGCACTGTTTCCCGTGGCCCACCTATCGGGAGTGTGGCCTTCCCAGCGCGCCATGGCGGTCGACGTTCTCCGAACGACAAAGCACTTCAATGGACGAACGGTCGATAAGTACTGGTGACTGGTGAATGACCGGAAGTGATGGCGGGTTTGAAAGAGGCGGTAGAGGTGAATGCATTAGCATCCAACAGCACCCAAGGAGAAACTCACGGGCTCAGACTCTTCCAGTGAAGCAACGCCTTCGACAGCGTGAATGCGCTAAGGCGAGCAATAGAGAGACTGGGGCAACGCAAGTGCTTTGGCGCACAATATACATAGAGGTGGTCGTGGGATCAATAAATAGGTTCCCTCAGGCTGTGTTGCCTGTGGCACCATTGATTGAATACAACCCACGTATCAGAACTGCGCTCTCCTGTCATGTTGAACACATGAATAAGAGACCAAGAATAAAGATATGGAAAATAATACACTTGTGGCGGTTTCCACAGAAGATAGGGTTAAATCAAACCACGCAAGCTACGGGTTGGTAAATATTTCCTGTGGGAAAAGGCATATGATGTTCAGCGCACGCGAACCACGACGAGGAGGTAAGACTCACGCTGTCGGTATATGTATACCACCACTGCAGTTTCGATCGCTCCCCCTTCACCTCCTCATTCATCGCTTCGTCCATGACCTTCACAATCCTATCGAATAGCCCGAGGCCGTCGATGACGTCGCATCGCTTCTCAGCGTTGTAGTTGGAATAGATGTACACGAGGCCATCCCAGTCGAGGGAGTACGGTCGAGCAACGCGCAACGGAGTTCCCGCGAGTTCTGAAAGCCTGAGGACGGTTCTGAAGGTGGCCGAATTGCGCAAATTCATCATCAAGAGAGCGTTGTGGTAGTGTTCTTCGGTGAGATCTGCAAAGTCGACCTCCTCCTTGCCCCCGAACAGCTTGCGCCCGGCCTTCGAGGGGACAAAACGGAGGTGATGCCGTTGCGCATATGCGAGCATGTGCTCGGACTTAAAAGGCCAGCCGTATAGGCGCACCTCAGGTCGTGTGCCGCTGCTGGCAAGCTCTGTCTCATCAATCTCGTCGACAGGACCTCGAGCCTTCATCAGTCTTGCCAGTTTCTACACAGTTGATGAGCAACTCGTATGGAATAGTCAAACTAGGTCAACCTACCCTCCTCTCAGCTCTCTTTGCCCTCTCTGGTGCTGGCGAAGGCTTGTATATTGGCTTTGCGACGAGCTTTTGTGCCTTGGGCACACGTGGTTCGTGCTCCTGGTTATCGAGTCTCTTGCGCTTGGCAGAGGACCGAGTGTTATATTTGTGTGATGGTGACATGGTAATCGGTTTGCGTTGTGGATAGGGAGTCGGCGAGAAGAAGGCGGAGAATGCAGCGGGTGAGGCAAGTTATGGATGGTGGTCGGAGACAAGTTCAAACCGCCGACTGTTTCTCTCTGCTAGCGCCCTAGATTGGCCATCTCGCGCGTCTACAGCATGCTCAACATCTGCAGGCGGCTTCGTTTCTCCCGGTGTGAACCAGCTGTCTGTGTACGAACACTCTTCGGCGAACTTCGGTTCACAACCGGTACGTTGAAGAATTCGACCTCGGGAAGAGGCCGGTTCTCATACTCCTTGAACATGCTCTTGAAGCGCTTGACCATCTTAGGCACCTCATCCTGTCTCAGGACTCGGCTGACATTGGGCTTCGGACGCGAACGCTTGACGTCTTCAGTTGAATTGCGAGCCGATCAGGAGGAGCACATACACCCGTTACCAGCTCGGGTTGTGCGCAAACGCGGCCATCGCCCGCTTGTAGGTCTGGTCGATGTGGTCCTCGATGTTGTCAAGGGCAGCCTCACGAGCCTCTTCCGTGTCCCACCGCAACGAGGTGTCTAGCCGTTTTATTCCCCAGACATCGATGGGCAACGTCTCCAGCAAGTTCAGCTTGGGGCCGCACTTGATGAAGGTGCGTCCAAAGTCCGGTATCTGCTCCTGGTAAACCGTCTATTGTGGATCTTCACACCGGTAGCACCTTTTCAGTAACAATCTGGGGTTCAAACACAGGCTGGGGGCTGAAGACGAGGGACGTATCTTCACGAGTCTCGTGTCGTAATCGACCAGATAGTGACACGAATCGGAGGGTGAGGATGAGTCGGATAGCTGTGATCGAGGACTAGTAGAGGTGAGATAAGTACTGTATGTGCGGTTGTTTGTAATATGGCTGGACACTGACTGACTTGGAACGTCCATACCTTGGCGGCGCCTGCAAGCGTGAACATACGACCGAGTTTCCAGGAGATCCGGGCTCCTCGACATTTCTGGCTTGGATGCATGCGAGTGAATCCAACCGGAATCGGATATATACACAGCACGCAGTGTACACATGTACACAACTCTACATCCAAGTCATGCGGGCATCTCACATCCCCGGTACGATCGCCGGATTCCCCTTCTCCAACGCCGTCCGCAAACTGAGCCACCACGTCAGTCACGACCCGAACAGGCATGCTAAAGGATACGACTCACCTGTAATCGTCGCCGTTCTGCGTAATATACCGCACCCAGGGCAGAGCCTGGTACCCGCTCTTCTCGACGATCTTGAGGTACCGTACCTGGATACCGGATACGGTGAAGTACGGAATCTCGAACTTGACAGTGATGGGCGCGCGCTTGTCCAGCGACTCGTGCTCTGCCGTAGGACGCTGAGTACGAGGGGACAGATGCTGCAAAAAGTCACCGTAGACATACCTCCACGAACACTGGGCAGACCAAAGTGTGCGCGCATGAGGAACTCGCGGCCGCCTCCGAGCTGCTTGATCTTCCACACGAATGCAGACTTGTCTGGCACGTACTGGACACTCCCGGTTGATGCCTAGAAGGATGACGGCCTAGGTATATGCTGAGATGGATCATTGCGGATAGGACGTACTCTAAACTTGGGTGTGTCGGCATCATCCGGGACGGGAACGTAGATCTCGACGTTGTTGGCAGTACTCCTCCGCTTGAATTGAGCCTTGACCTTCACCATGTACTCGATTCGGCTCCCCTTATGATGCTCAACCTGAAGAGGGCTCTCAGACTCCGTAGATGCTGTTCGTTATGCGATCAAGACGCACCGCGGCCTCGACCCATACCAGTGGCTTCACTGGCGTCGATAGTCGGTACGACATGAGCTCGAACTCGCCGTCGGGGGGAATGAAGGAGATGGTACGGTCGTTCTCAAATCTTGAGAGACGTACGCACTGGTGGAACTTGACGTCCTCCATCTCGATCGCCTTCCCTCGCGCGTTCCGGCCAGTGGTCTCGAACATGACCTTGTCGTTCAGCCCTAGCCGGAGCTCCGGCATCCCGGAGAGGTAGCACTTCATCTTCACGGCGCCGAGGATCTCGGAGCGTACGACGTTGCCGTTAGCATTCACCTGAGCGCGGGTGCGATGAGGATGAGCATCATGCGAGGAGTGAATGTACACGTACAAGTAGGTTGACGCTCTCGATGACGTCGAGGAATACTTCGTTCTTGCGGTAGCGGATACCTTCTGATCGCCATGACACTGCGTTGGTGACCGCGATCGGTGGCCGGACCTGCACTTCGAGCTTGTAGGACTCTTGTGTGATGTATCTGCCCGCATACATTCGCACAGGAACGCGAAGACAGGAAACAAACGGACGCACTCTTGGAGAATCTTGCTCTCCGTCGTTTGTGGGTAGCCAAAGTCCATCATCTCGTCCATGAGTTCGTAAATGATGACGAAGTTGTCGCGGATGGACTCTTCCTCAAGCTCCTTGAAGTACTCCACTAGCACGGACACCAGTCGGTGAAGGAAGAGGATAATCTCGGCAGCATTTGTGTTGCGTTTTGAGAGCGCAAGGACTGGGAACAGCCAAAGTCGAAGGCTCCGTCTTCATGTACCGTACGAGGAATCAATACGCAGACACTCACGGTAAAGATTGGAGTGTCGGATGTGTAGGTAGTTCACGCCCTCCCTCGTGAAGCACGGAGTCACCTGTTGGTTTTCCTCTTCGAGCTCCAAGACGATGGGCAGAAACTTTTCGATGTAGGACGAGGGAACATCGTCGCGGTATGACCGTTGGATGAGGGGTTTCCCCTTGAGATCGAGGATGGCGATCAAGCTAGCCATTCCGCGTGTTAAGTCCGGTCAAAGTCCAGGTGTAATCCTTAAGCCAGAGTCTCTAGTATACAGAAAGAACGAGGCGGCAGCAGCAGCAAGGGGGCGGGGAGGACGACGAGGAGTGGGCGGGGTCGGAGAGGATAGTCTGCCGGCGTCTGTCTCCCGAAACGCGTTGCGTGGGCGCCTACACGCCCAAAGGAGGCTCGCGTCGGTGTGGCTCTCGCGTTCCATCTTGGTCTCTTCCAGCCATGTCCGGCTCCTGCGACTCTGTATGTCCCCTGCTTGCCATGGTCGCTATTGCTCTGATCTTCACTCTCTAGCACCATGATGCGGCCGCGAACGCCCTCACAGCGTTCATGTGCATTGCTATTACCATTTCCTACCTACCGCAGGTGCGTCAGTGGCGCACACAGGATGATTGTGCAAGCATTGATTGAGTTTGGTAGCACTGGAGGATTATTTCGGCCAAATCTTCGGAGGGGTTCAGTCCATGGTTCCTCCTTCTCGGGAGCACGTCATCGGCGTCGGGCATGCTGAACATGTATGTTCCGCCTCCATACTGATTCTATTATCCTGACCACCGCGGGGTAGCATCGTGATGCAATGGGGCATCATCCGGTGCTGTAGAGTCCTGGTGCGTTACTTGAGCCTCTTGCTTGGACTACTACTTAATGTTGTACTGACAGAGCTTCGGAAGTTGTATCGAGTCCATAGCCGGGGTATTCCAACTGGTCCTCGTCTGGTTACTCTTTGTTATGATGTACGCCTCGTCCATTCCTCCTCCTTATACTCTTCCCAACATACCACAGCCTTGTATTATACATGATATACTACCCTCCTCACCTCAAGTATGTCGAGCTGGACGTAGACCTTCCCAATGACCTTCCACGGCGACACATCAAGACTCCAGTGAAGCGCGAAGGCTGGAAACTCTCCATCACGCTTTCTTGGGTGGTTCTTATTCACATGTGCGTCTACTGTCAACATACCATGATGTATCTCAGCTGAAGCACCGTCGCAGTGCCTTGATCACCTTTGTCACCTTCTTGCTCCTGACCACAAACCCGACCCCTGATGCTACGGCGCGTTCGCCCCAATTGCAGCTCTGGGCGACATTCCTCGGAGTCTCGTCTGCCCTCCTCGCAACGTTCCAGTACACTCCTCAGATCGCGCATACATTCCGCATCAAACTAGTCGGCGCGCTAAGTATTCCCATGATGTGCATTCAAACCCCAGGGGCCATCCTCATGGTCCTCAGTATCGCTCTTCGGCCAGGCACGAACTGGACCAGTAAGTCATCCTATCATGCGTCTGCCCAGGACAAGCACTCACTCGCCTAAACACGACAGCATGGATATCCTACGCTGTCGCGGGAGTCATGCAAGGTATTCTCCTCGTGATGTGTATCATTTTCCGTGCTCGGCAACACAAGCTCGGCCTGGACGATTTCGGACGGCCTACCTCGTCACCTCCGTCCTACACTTCATCCGAAGGTCCAGCGGACGACGGGCCACCGACGACGCCCGCTGTCGAGGCTGCCGTCGGGGATGCGGTCCACAGTGACATGCGTAGCGAGCACGGCGTGGACGCTGTGTCGAGCGAGGCGACGCCTTTGCTGCCGCGAAAGCAGGACGTATCGAGCGGGAAGGGGCTGTTTGGATGGCTGAAGCGGTGAGAGAGGTGACTATCTTCCTGCGCTCGTTTTTGGGCTCTTCTACAGTACCTGCTGCGTTTCCTAATGAATTTCATGGTCATGATACTCGGACGGTTTCCGAGACGGGTCAAACTCGACCCTCGATTGCGAGGATCAGCGCGGTGTCAAACGACCGTCACAAAGTACTTACGCCACATCATCATGGAGCAGTTCACCGACATGCGACATCACCACTATCCACGGATACCAACGGCACGGACTATATGGAGATGGCCAAGCATCAGACGCAGTAGCCGCGTTACCAGTCACCTTCAACATCATCGACGAACTGTGAGGCAACCTCGTCGAGCAAAGAGCCAGTTGAGATGCCTCGGCCGAAGCTTCGTTTAGAGGGGAAGGCTTTCGTCAAATCTGCCCGTCTAGGAACGCCACGAATACGAGCCGAGTGTTGTTGAGTCGGGCACCGAACGCCTCATGAAAGGACGTCGGCTTCCATGGCGGCACGACGTCAATAGTGTTTGCGATCGTGCTTGCCAAAATTAGCCTATGGCGTCTATGGTCAGGAACATCCACGGGCCATGGCCACTTGAGGCTGGTACTGTCCTGGTCGGCTATGTAATAGTACATAGCATGTCTTAAGGCGTTGGCGTGCGTGGACTATGTGTGCTCTTAGGGTGGCTACGAGGGACTGTGATCATTCACCTTGAGACATGCCTGTCGCGCGGGCGGTTTGGGCGTCGGGCGGCACGCCCGCTCGTGGAAATGAGCTCGTAGATAGCAGTGGCCGATGTCTGTCGACGTCAGCGCGATGAACTAACCTCTCGTACGGATGAGGTCGTGGCCGCCCGAGGAGGCAATTGATGTGATGGAAGGCAGTTGGAAGGTCTGACGAGATAAGGGCATTCCTGGAAGTGTACATAGAGGAAAACATGTTTGCCTTTTCAGCGACATTTCGTTCGCGAGTTCTGGGAAGAAAGTGAAGAAGTTGAGCGCGGATTGCTCTACGCAGAGGGAGATGTGCGTCTAAACATGCGGTTCGTAGAGCCGAGAGCTATACGATACGCCAGGATGTCATCTCCCCAACCGAATCCCTGCGCGCCCAGCCACCTCGCCGCACAATTACGCTCGGGCGGAGTGCTTAGCCCAGCGTACATACGTGGGTTTTATTATCGGGGGCGCGTCTCGCGGATGGGTTATAACCACTTCTGGAGTGGAGCGATCGGAGATGTTGGGCGGACTAAACCATCTTCCAGCGTCCTCGCTAATAGCTATCTGGTCATCCCAACGCCCTTCAAATACCTTCCGAAAAGATAAAGAGGTGCGCGACCTTCCTTCCGGTTATCATCGTCTCTCCCTCTTCTCCCTCTTCTTCCTCTCGCTCGCATTCTCTCTCTCCGCCTCTCCTTCCTCCTTTCGGCGCCTGGAGTCTCGTGATTCTCCTCTCGCGGCTTGGGACTTTCACGGCTTCTTCGCGTTATCTGGGACTCCATAGGACGCACGGAGAGTCGGATGTCTATGGGTCAGGACGGAGAGTCCATAGGCATATTGATGCGGTATGCTCTTGATGCCAACGTGAGTCTCCATCTCCGACTGTCATTCATCCCGGTACTTCCAACAAGGATGATGGGACGCGCCGGCGAGATGGGATGGGATGGTATGCATCAGATCAGGGCGAGTTCAACGAGAACTCGTCTTGATTTGCGCCATGGGACTTCATGAAGCGACTGCGAGCGACTCGCTCTACTGCGCTCAGACCGTCTATATCAATGAAACAGCATACAGGAAGGCATGTGTCCGACAGATGCCATACCGGTCCATTTGTTGTGGATATTGATGTCTTGGTGACGGTGTCAATCCTTCTGCGAACTCAATCCCCGCCTGCACTGCTTCCTGACTTCCAGTCATGTTGCTTGTCTGTTCGTTGCCGGCGGCGTACAACCACTATCCGGACTGGATGAACTTTGGGTCACGAACAGACAAGAGCAATGTAGGTATCTGGGTGTATCACTGTTCCCCATATGGTTCTGTGCCTCAGTTAGCAGACACGGCGAGGTTCGAGAACCGTATCATACTGTATCCCATCATAATCTCGCCGGCCACGGAACGCGATCTCGGCGGCTTCACGACACCTTTTCCCGCCCATCTCATCATAATGCTCGCTGTTTGTGCGCGCCCTCTCTTACACCCCTCTCTTCTTCACGGTCACCATGCACTATCCTTTCGCCTTGTAACAACAGTACTGATCCACGACCTCATCCACTCCCCAGTCCCCTTCTCCAAGCCCCATGCTCGTCGCTCCTTCGCCCACCGCTCGTTCTGCCCCTCGGCTGCCGTCTTCGGACCACAAGCTGACTATCCCGGAACGCCCCTCGTCCACAAGCAGGAGACATACCTCGACGTCGGTATCTCCCTTGCGCAGCTCACGACCACATCGTTCATCTCCGCTCGCGGGCCCTTCAATTGCGGTCTCTCATGACGGAACCGTAGTAGCAGCCGCGAGTGCGCCCCCTACTCCCGGTGGAGGTATTCGCCATCGGTCTCCCCTCGCCGAGTTCTCCACAACGGCAACCGAAGACAATGCCGGCCTGGGAGACGATGCAGAGTCCAAGAAGCACCGAAGACGCACCCTCGGCGCGGTGCTATCCAAGATCAATTTCCCAACGTCAGGCTCAGGGCCAGAATCACCATCGGCCGGTGAGTCGCCTCCCAAACCACGGCAACGCTCTCGGTCGGCGAGTGCGCGGTCGGCGCCCGCTGTCCCCGCTGTCCCCCCTCTCCCCACATGGGCCCAGGACGGGGTTCCATCCCCACCCATCTCTCCTCCATCCTCAGCACGTTCCCAGAAGTCTTTCAACGCCCCGCCCCGCCCACGCCCGAGTTCGCCCACCCCAAGCGCACGTTCCACAGGCTCGCGGCGGAGTGCGTTTGCCGACCCCATCCACACGGGCTCTCCGACCCGCGCGATGCCCTCCACGTCGCGCAACCCAGAAGAGAACTGGCTGACCCAGGCCTCCGCGCCGCGTTTCTCCCGCCTGGGCCTCAAAGCGGAGGGCGTCGTCCTCCCCGTGTCCGCACGCGAGATGCGCCGGCGCTCGAACGCGTCCACGCTCAGCAGCAGCACCGTCTCGCGCGCAAAGTCCTTCGACGGGCTCGCCCCTCCCACTCCTGCACTTCCCCGCTCGTCCTCCCGCACTAGCACCCTCTCGTTGACCTCTCGCGCAATGCCCACCGCTCCTGCGCGGCGCACGAGCGCCAGCGCCACTGCTACACCGACGTCGGCGAAGTCGATGCGCCACGGTCGCTCGCGCACGTCCTCATTCGCGTCCGCAAGCTCGAGCCGGCTCTCGGTCGACTGCGACACCCCGAGCCTGACGATGAGCCCCGGGCCGTCGGCGAGCGACGTGTCGCTCCCGCCCGAGTCGGCGGTCGTCGACGAGCTCGGCGTGCTCGGCGGCGTGCAGATCCAGGTGAATGACGTCCCTGTTGGGGAGCTCGTCGGCGCTCCTGGAACCAGCGCTCAGGCGGGCGGGAAGGCCCTCAAACGCGAGCACGGGATGCGGAGCGCCTCGTCGTTTGGGTCTTTGCGCTCTGCGGCGAGCGAGCGGAGTGCGTTCACGCTCCCGTGGCGCCTGCGTCGGCCTGGATACGGTTCGGAATCTGCGCCGTCGAGCCCGAGCGGGTCTGAGCGGTCGTCGTACTTTGGGTTTGGCTTTGGCGCGTCTGAGGGGGACTTGGCGTACGAGCGGCCGCGACCTGGGATGCACGAGCGCGCGGCGACGGACTCGGATCTCGCTGGGGCGGAGGGCGCGAAGGGCCTAAAGAGGTCACGGGTGGGGACGCTTGGGAAGATGTGGAAGCAAGTCGTGCGGAGCGTGACGGCGCGGCGATAACTTCCTCCTGGTCTCCCAAGTTGAACGATTACAAACGAGCACACACTGTCGTGCACGATGTGGCGAATGTCGAACCCTGGGGGACACGCCCCGATCCTGTCGTTTCTCGGACTGTTCGCTAATTTATTCACGTGCAATACCCTACCTCCCGTCTACCAGACTACCCCTCTATCCCTATCCCTATCACTATCACGTACCTCACCCTCTTTGCTCGACTTCATTGCTATTCGTTTTGTACAGCTAATCACGCCAAAGATCTGTTGTTGTTCACATTTACGGCGCTCATGCAAGTATATAGACGACTTGGAGCATGCCCCTCTATCGGTTGCCGCAGAGATGCGGACGTCGTGTTGGTTCTTGTACAATAGTTATCTATCTACGTAGACGCAAGTTGTTGTGTGCTTAGCACGAAGTTGAATACATGGGGCAGCGCTTCCATACCCCCCACCTTGGGCATGCCACCAATACTCCTAGCTTATGTAGATCCTCATCCGGAAGATGGCACGCCGGTGAAGAACTCCTGTAGCACTCGTCCCAGAATGGGGATGCCAGCCTCCATGGTCTCTTCGGACCCTGCGAACGTAGCCCGGATGAAGTTCGAACGCTGTCGTACGCATAGTGCAAATCAGTCAGACTCCAAAGCACATCTCGAGCTCCGGATCCGAGAGAACGACTCACGTCCTCTATAGGCCCGAAGCCTTCGTCCCCGTACCCAGCCTCCCCGGGCACGACGAACGCTTTCGCGGGGCAGACGACGAGCCCGGCCTCCAAGCACGCCTCAAACAGCTCGTCCATCAGCGCCGCCGCATTCGTCCGTGGCGCCCCCCGGAGGCGTCCCGCTCTCTCGTGCGTCTCCGCCCGCCGGAACCGCGGATGCTTCTCCAAGTGCACGCAAATCCACACAAACATGCCCGCTTCAGGCACCTCCGCGCTCGCCCACCCACCGGGGGCGACCGTCTCCGCAAACAAGCGCATGAGCAGGTCGCGCCGGCGGCGGTAGTCCGCGCACAGGCTGCGCGTCCATGTGCGGAAGCCGGCCGGGCCCCAGGATCGGAGGAGGTGGATGACGAAGTGCTGCGGGAGCCCGGAGGGGTGTTGGGAGGAAAAGTCGATGAACTTGATGAGGTGCGGCTGGAGGGCGGGCGGGCTTGTGATCCAGCCGAGGCGAAGGCCGGGGGAGAGGATCTTGCTGAAGCTGAGGTTGCGGGGGAAATGTGAGATGGGGTATGGGGCAGATTTTGGGAGGGGGTGTACCTGTCGATGCGGATTACTCGCCCGTCAACGTCCATGGAGAGGAAAGACGTCGGAAGCGGTTTGTCCTCTTCTGGGTATTGTAGGAAATAGTACGGGTCTATTGCGTATATAACTGTCAGTGACCATCGTAGAGCCCCAGAGAACACGCAGAAGCAACCACCGTCTTCCACGATGATGAGATCGTATTTCTGGGAGAGCTCGTATATCCGCTTGCGACGTTCAGGGCTCAGCGTCGACCCTGTAGGATTCTGGCCACAGCTGACAGCGGAACAATGTTGATGGAAAGCGCATAAAAACACTGCCCGTCATCATCAGAGAAATTGACTGACGGTGTGGTGTACAAGACATGGGGACGACGTCCGCGCTTCGGGTCCCAATTGGCTAGAATCCTTTCGAGCTCATCCGGCATAATGCCCCCAGCGTCGAGGCGCACCGGGACCCACTTGACCGCATGCGCCTCCGCCGCGAGCGGCATCGCGACGTACGTGAACTCGTCGGCGAGGAAGTGGTCCCCGGGTGAGCCAAGCATTCGGAAGCACTTCGAGATAGCGTCCGCGTTCCCGAGTGTCATCGTCACTACATGGTGGGGAGCGGTGTGGTACGCGTTGTTGATCTCGGTGGCAGCCCGAATCGCGTCGTCCAGCCCAGATCCTGCTCCGTACGCCAGAGATCGCTGGAGGAGGCCGGACACGCTGGGATCATCTGACGTCAGGATTTGATTAGGGATGGGCGACTCGGCAGAACGCCAGGCGGGAACGGGGTCTTCGTTGACTACCGAGGGCACTTCGTATTCGATCCGGCGGATAGGGTATAGGCTAGAATGAGGATCACCTGGGCGACCGAGTTATAAATTGAGTTTTCTATATCATGGAGAGGGCAATCATACCATTTGCGAGAGAGATTAGATTCAGTCTTGACCAAGAGATGCGGATGATGTCCTTCAAGGGATGCGACTTGCGTACCAGCACCTCGGGTGCAAGGTGGTGGGTGAGATCGATGAACTTGGGTTGGTCCGCCATGAGAGAGTTTCAGTGCTACACGTAATACGACTAGAGATGGGAATCAATTTGTGCCGGAGGTTGCGTAGGTGACTCACTCGGACGGTCGATGGCTCTCGGTGGGTTTATATACACCAAGAGAGCGCCGGCGAACGTCGGCGAACGTAATAAGACCTAGCTATGCTGAGGGAAAAATCGTGGCTCAAGCATTATTGCTTCTTCGTGGAAGAGTCCAAAAGAGTCAGAGGACTCAGTAGCATGAACGCTTACCGAGTGACAGACGATCGCACGAGACTGGAGTCTCAATGCGGAGAGAATGACCACAACAACCCGTGTGGCTTCGTCTACCCCGGAGAACCAAAGGCATCGTCGTTGCATCATCATGCTGGACGGTCTGGGTGACTTGACCATAAGTAATAGGACACATTCCGCCCTGAGCCGTTCGGAGTTCCGCCCGGTCCGTGGGGTCGATGAGAGGAAGGGTTCACGAACAACAGTCACGGAGCCGGCACGAGTCAAGCTCCATGTAGAGTGTCATTCTAAGTCAGTTCATAAGTACACCGATGGATGGAAGAACGAATGTCCAGTTTGCAATCTGCTAATCGTTGTTCCAAGTTCTTCACCTCTAATCCACTACTGCTCGTATGATCAGCAATGCATATACGACCGAGATCTGACAGGCTGTACTCACAGTCGACATTCAGTTCCGGCGCTGGTTCGTCACGGAAGCGCAAGAGCCTGCGCACCCCGCCCATTATAGGCAGGCGGGCTTCGAGCGTCTCGCGCCCGTCATGAACATGTTCGCTGTCGGTGCATGTGTTGAACACGTTGATGGAGCTCAGCAAAAGAAGTACGCTTAAAGTCTGGTCCATGCCGGCCCATTCGTCGATGCGCTGGAGCTCCTCCGCTTGCAGGTGTATGCAGAGGTTGAGCGTTGCGAGCCGAACGAACGAAGCCGGGTCTAGGTTCGCGAGCAAGATCACAATACGTCTCGTCGAGTAGATCCTGCCGTCTATCGTGAGCGTTGTAAGTGCCAGGGGCTGGTTGGCGAAGAGGCTAAGTGCCCCAGGGCCCTCGTCTAGGTAGTAGGGATCTGAAGTACCAAGCTATCTGATCAGGTCCTATTTCGCTGAGAGCTGCGACACTACTCACGCTGACGCCAACGGTATATGATGATATGTAGGTGCCTCAGCGACTGCAGTTCATTGAGCCAGTGATTGAGTTTCGTGAATTGTTCGTATCGATATAGGGTGTAGATGAAGTATTCCGGGTCGAGGTGGGGAACGAACCATGGCATGAGCGTGAGCGGGGATGGCGAGTACGCCTCGGTCACCTTCATCTCTGAAATTCGGATAGGAGGGCCGATGTGTAAGTCTTCATCAGGTGACGACAGACCGTGTAGGGAGGATAACCGACCGCATCGGACGGTCCGAAGGGCGGGGTGACTGCGGATGACCCGGTCAAGGTCGGCGTTGCATCGGAACCAGCAATCGAAGAGGTAGAGTGTCTTCATGTGCGGGAAGCATTCCGTTAGAGCCTCCACTACAGGTCTGTCAAGCGAGACGTCCTTGAGGGCAAGGACTTCCACGTTCTTCGCTAGCGGAGCGATATCGGCAAAGAACCTGCGAACAGAGGGATGGACCTCTTCGCCCTCCTTGACATTCCGCAACAGCCCAAGGAGGTCGGCCTTGGTCTCCAGCCTCAACTTTCGCACATACAGCGCGACCTCAGGAGCTCTGTGGACGAAGAATGACGCTGCGCGCCTGTAATTGCCCGCGTGGACGAGGACGGCGTGGAACAAGTGGTACCGGGCGGGGGCTATTAGAGCGCGGAAGGCAAGCGAGCAGTTGCGGAGGGACTGCTTGTCGTCGTGTAGGAAGTCAACTATGTAGTCGAGGAGCTCCTGAGGCAACGGCAGTTTAGGTCCATGTCGCGAGTCGGCGGTATGAGGCGGTGGTCGTTTCCTGATGCAGCGACTGATTCTCTTGGCCGCTAGCCACGTTCGCGAGATTGGGGACCACAACTTTGCAAGATTGCGCTTCTCTTTGCCTGTCGTCTCAACCATACGCTCGTCGGAGGAGACGTGCCGTGAGAGGCCCATGGCTCAACACCAGACCTGACTCATAGGGATTGAATCCCATCAGATGCGTGATTACGACGACATGCGCAATGCTTACTTCAGTGGTGCACAAACTCACGGCCTGTGCAATACTACGATGAGCTTGTGGTGTGCTATGTGAGGGGTAATGCTACGACGTACCTGCCACGCTGTCAAATGCAGAGTTGCCCGATGACAGACTGAAACGAAGGGAAGGCCGAAGGATAGATCAAAAGAGCGACAGGAAGGCTATAACCTTCCCTTCTTATTGTCCATGCCCTGTTGTAGCCGAGCCCTACCGGCTGGTGCGACGACAATAAGTACGATGGAAAGTCTTGTGAGGATCTCTCGCGGACTTGGGAATCTGTGATCTGGGAAGACGCGCGCTACCTCTGGCTTGGCGCTACGGGCGCCAATATCCGAATCTCCCCGTTTTCGAGCAACGAAAAGGCTGCAAACTTGCACCTTTGGAGAATCTGCCTCTTGTGAGAATTGTCAAGACTATATGGGAGGAAACAGTGGCAAAAAATGACCACCGCAGGACTCGAACCTGCAACCTTTTGGTCCCTCAGGCGAAGGGGTAACAGTCGGCAATCGAAGCCAAACGCGCTACCATTGCGCCAGGTAGCCTTGATGTAGGGTTGAAAGATAAATCTAATTTCAGCATGCGTGCCTGCGGGAATACATCACACAAGAGTACAAGCTCGAGTAGTAGTACTGGTGCAGGTCCGGCCATCGACCGCGGTCACCAACGTAGCGTCATAGGGCTACTCAATTCTGTCTGCTCGCTCAGATTCCTGCTCATCAGCTCGAAGACTCTCGAGCTAGCCGAGACTTGCCGCTGATGCCGTGTGAAATTCAGAGGTCCCGCTAAGGAGGAGCCTCTCCCTCCTCCCTTTCGTGTTCAATAATTATCGTCCCTGTACTGGTGTAAGGAAGACAAGACAGCAAGATATACCAACTATGTATAGAGACCGATGAAGAGGGTTAGCAAAAGAGAGAAAGAGTAGGTGTAAGTTGGCAGGCTGGAAGGTAGTCTGACCATAACGAGAATAAGCGGACCCGCATCAGCG
Source organism: Coriolopsis trogii (assembly GCA_020543525.1). Lineage (NCBI taxonomy): Eukaryota > Fungi > Basidiomycota > Agaricomycetes > Polyporales > Polyporaceae > Coriolopsis > Coriolopsis trogii. Next base: position 181,991 of record JAHYIO010000039.1, read on the forward strand.
GCAAGCCTCGGCAAGCTCGAGAGTTTTCGAGCTGATGAGCAGGAATCTGAGCGAGCAGACAGAATTGAGTAGCCCTCATGGCGATCAGAAGGTATCTGCTCCCCGCAAAATTGAGGTATTAGATGCCTGTACGTGTACTTTCAATCATCTCTCGCATGATGTCTAGTCTCACCGGCTGAGCCTCACTGAGCCTTCTGGGCCGGTGCGTCCTGACACCCACAGCCATCTCTTATACACGCGTTCAACATGACAGCTGGGCGCAATTTCGACACATAGTATTCAATTGACGGTGCCACAGGCAACACAGCCTGAGGGAGTCTATCTACTCATTCCCTCCCACGACGACCTCTGTGCCATATATTGTGCGCCGAAGCTCTTGCGTTGCCCCAGTCTCTACCACTCACCTCAGCATATCCACACTATCGAAGGCGTCATTGTGGTGATTTGAGAACTTGTAAGTCCTGTATTCCTCCTTTGGTGGTGCTGGATGTTACTACATACTCATGATTGACAGAACATGCGACTGCTTAACGCTCGAACAGGAGAATTCTGCTGGGGCCACGACCCTACCAAGATCAAGTATGCAACCTTCTCCCATGTCTCCTCCAACCTCGGAGAAGAATCGTACCAAGACCTCCTTGATATACAAGCCGCTGTACGCAAGGAACGTCAGGCATCGGGATCCAACACACGGGACGTTCCCGTGGACGCTGTCCTCCGGCGAGCATCCCCTAAAGTCCGCGAAGCGTGCAAGCGCGCGCAGGCCGATGACATCGAGTTCGTATGGATTGACTTCTGCTGCATCGACAAGACGAGCAGTGCGGAGCTTTCTGACGCGATCAACTCAGGCATCGCGTGGTCAGCACATGCGACGATGTGCTACGTGTTCCTCGACGATGTCGATGCCAGCGAGAACGCGCGCGACCCGCAGTCAAGGTTCCGCAGTAGCGGCTGGCATAATAGGATGTGGACGCTTGTGGAACTCATCGCACCCAAAAACCTCACGTTCCTTGACGCCGAATGGCGCCCTATCGGCACGAAGGAGGAACTCGCGGACGTTCTCGAGGAGATCACAGGAGTCGATAGCGCCGTACTCACCCACCGCATCTCTCTCAGTTCTGTCTCTGTCGCACGTCGTATGTCCTGGGCTTCCAAGCGTGTCACTACCCGCAAAGAAGACGAAGCATACGCGCTCATGGGACTGTTCGGAGTCAATATGCCAGTGATGTACGGCGAGGGCGAGGGAGCTTTCGTCCGGCTCCAGGAGGAGATCCTGAAGGCCATCCCTGATCAGAGCATCTTCGTCTGGGACGCGCGCCAGTGCGCACTCGAGGCCGCCGCCCTCGAGGAAGTCAAGCGCATGCTGCTTGCCCCTTGTCCCGCTGCCTTTGCGCATTCTGCTGGTGTCAAAGCCGTCAACGTGCCTCTTCATCCGAACGCTGTGCCGGATCTACGACCCACCTACCAGTCCACACCGCACGGCATGCACGCGCTCTTCCACCTCGTCTCAGTTGGGCCCTTCGTGCGACTCGCGCCTCTCGCGTGCGAGGACGAAAATGGCCGACGGCTAGCACTCGTCCTCAGTCGAGTGTCCGATGGAGAAATATACGTAGTTGGCGCAATGGGATGGGAGCGCATCGCTGCCAGATTTCGATCCATGCTCAGCCGCGTCCCATGGGACACTACCAGTTCAGAGACCGGGGGGACGGGACGCGGAGATGAGTATACGCGGATCGTTCGTCTTCTCCCGCCTTACCCAAGGACAGGCCCCCTCACCGGCATCTACGTGAACCGTCGTTCTACGGTTGTCTCATCCATTCCTACGGTTGTTTCTTCACGGGACTCCGAGACGGACGCGCTGCTGCGTCTCGGCGCATATGCGCATTCACGCAATAGGTCATGGAATTCGCAGGGATGGATACGGACGTGCCTCTCAACCGTGACAGACATACTGTTCGTCATCTGCGCATTGTGCCTCATGCTGTTCCTCGTCGGCCTTGTCGTGCCGATGTCCCGCGCAGCTGACACCATCCTTCTTGTCTGTTGGTACTTTCCAGGTGGAGCTTGGTCAGTATAGCCTCTATCCTTTCACGATCTGCTCTGCAGGCTGATCAACACAATCATGGTACGGACCTGGAAGGGAGGCCAGAATCGTTTAGCAATCGCGCGTCAGGAGTGTCAGGGGTCCCAACGATGATTCGTTTGGTCTCCCGGGCCTGTAAATTCACCACGAGCTCCTGTTCACCTCCACCGTCTCATTCTGCTCTTTCTGCCCCACATTATACTATGCACAAATTCATCGTCTTAGAGCACAATGCGTGCAGGCTCCATGTCTTTAAAGCTCGCACGTCCGCGGAGTTCGCCAGTCTCTCAGTCAACGTCCATCCTATCCTCATCTTCAGCCTCTAACGCACCCATTCCAGGCAGAGGAACCTCGCGCACCGACTGCGCTACGGCGTCTTCCAACCACCACTCGCGTTTAACCTGACTCGGCCGAGTTACAACGCCCTTTTCGGCGCGAAGGAGGTCAATCAGCCACGATGCCTGCCCCCGTGTCAAGTAAGGCTTGTACTGGTTCAGCGCAGCCTGCGGGACCCCCAACTCCAGAGCAAGTGAGTTCAGCCAGTCCTCCTGGTGTGCCGTCATTCGCTGGTGACAATACGCCCACGTCAATGGATGGCTGGGGGTCTCAACCTGCAACGCGCCCCCACGTAGTGTCAGCGCGTCGCACAGTGAAGGAAGGACATAAGGTGAGTGCTCACCGGCCCCCTACGCCCCAGTGAATCCAAGAAGTCTTGCGTGATCTGCTCCCCCATCTCGTATTTGGTGAGGAGGGTGCTGGCCTCCGCCTTCGTTACTTGGAGTCCTTGCTGCGCCTTCTGCTCCAAGTAGGCCGGAGCTTTTGGCTCTATGGAGCAAAGGTACTTGAGCTGGCGGTCTGTCATCGGTTCTGCCAGGAGAAGTCCATTGTATGAGCCAGTATGCGAATTCGGATGGAAACGCATGGCACATACCACCACCAGTCGCCCACATTTCAGGTCCGTAGTCTCTCCACCATGACATGTCGTCGACTCGAGGTGGCGAAGGCAGAGTGCACTCAATCGCAAACGGTTGAGCGGGCCCTGCTCACTGAGCGCAATGAGAAGGAGGGGAGTTTGTACGCACACGAGGCAGGATCGATGGCCAGTGGTCAGATTGTATTGAGTTTTGAGTGCTTTGCCATTGGCACAGCGAACATGAGAAGTACCGCTCACGACTGCATGACTGAACTTTGCTTGACGGAGTTAGGCACGAGCGGGGAGGTGCTCACATTGCACTCGTAAACGTTAGTCCCAGGGACGGACAGGGACCACGAGCTGCTCAAATCATGATCATACTAGTAGCCCGTCAAGCAGAAGGCGCCGTCTTTGTCAATCACGTATATATGCGCTGCTCAACAGCCACCACACGTCACCGGCATGACACCTGTGGGTATCAGTCGATTCAGTGGCAACTTGAAAGGCGATGGCTGTTGTAAGGATGGTCAAAGCAGACACAGTACTAACATATGCATACGGCTGACATGGACAGAGTTTGAAGGTGAACCTATGTGCAATAGGCAGGAATATGGGATGATACACGCTAACGCAGGTGCAACGATGGCGCCGCGAGCAAGGCATCATTTAATGCCAACGTGCTCGATGTTATTGAGTGACGATGGGCGCGTTCGGGCCAGCTATTGCACGGGGGGTCATGAAACAGTAGCACGTAGTGTTACTCGAGCCGCGATCGAGCGAAGACACGCGTTCTCTTCCTTTCGCTGGTGTCAACTGGAGTCGCATATCCCATTCCGTTTGTGTCTCGCGCTGCTTCCGTGCGAGTACGAGTGATAATCTACAGACTGAGACATCGGACGAGACAATTGGTTTGACGGTTCCAGGATGTGACCTTGATATCGTATCAACGACGAGAGCGTAACAGTGATAGCACCCATCGGCCCGGGCCCCGTCGGCGCGGTCCGCCGGAAGCCGCGCTAAAATCTGCAGGGTCATTACGGTCACGGTGCTGCTGAGCTCTTGCGTCTCGACCCCACGCTCCTTCGTCCACTACCGCACCCATTCCAGGCAGCGGTACCTCACGCATAGAATCTGCCACCGCATTTCTCAACCACCCCTCGCCCCGTACTCGATTTGGCATAGGTGCCACACCCGTTTCCGCGCGAAGGAGGCCGATCAGCCAGGATGCCTGTCCTTGCGTCAGGTTCGGCGTGAACTTGTCCAGCGCAGCTGACGCGATACCCAAGTCCATGACCAGCCCACGCAGCATCTCTGCCTGTTGAGTTGTCATCGGGCGATGGCAGTGCGCCCACGTTAATGGATGCCGAGGAGTTCCAACCTGATATACCCCATTCCGGAGAATGAGCGGGTTGAACGAAGGGGCTGGAAGAGACGAACATGTCTGAATGGTGAGAGATTATGAAGTGAGTACTCACCTGCCCACGTCCACTACGTCCCAGCGAGTAGAGGAAATCCTGGGTGATTGGCTCCCCCGTCTTGTACTTGGTGAGGAGGACGCTCGCCTCCGCTTTCGTTACTTGCAGTCCTTCTTGGGCCTTCTGCAACAAGAAGGCCTGCATATTTGGCTCTATGGAGCAGAGGTAGTTGAGCTGGCGCTCAGTCATCGGCTCTACCAGCGAAGTTGCATGGCATGAGCGGACGAAGAAATCAGAGAGGCAACTACAACATCATACCGCTCGCAGTTGCCCATTGGTCAGGCCTACGGTCTGTCCACTGTGACATGTCGGATTGCAAACTAGGAATCAAGTTCCCTCAAGAGCGATAGGATGAGCGGAATGGACACAGTGAAGAGGAAGTGTTGGATCATGCACTTCGAGGCGGATTGAGAGTAGCGGAAGGTGCGTCGCCCATTAATACCCTATCTGAGTCGAGTCCCTTACATCGCTAACGCTCCTGTGAACATGAGATGTGCCGCACTGCCCAATACTACGTGACTTAACTTTGCTTGACCGTATCATGTTCGAGAGGCGATGTGCTCACATCACGTTCGTAAACGTCATGTCACAGGGATTGCGACCCCTTCATTTCATGCCGTCAAGCATGCAGCGCGTTTGTTTACGACCACTGATGCGCTTTACATCAGCCACCACAATTCCGACGGCTTGACACCTGTGGGCACCCCTGGGTCAAGTGTTAGCAGCACCCTGTTGGTGAGCTTCGTTGCTGCCTTGCGTCTTCAGTCAATGCTCATACTCCATACTCGTCGGTAGTTAGGATGGTGCATTGCAGGGATAACCACCTGCCGTCTCGGACGCTTCGGCGTCGCGAGTCAGGCATTAGAACGTAGGTTCATTCACCGATGCTAATAGCCTGCCTGCTATTGGATGCGTATAATTTCACGGCTGTTGCTTGCCTCGAGATGAGGCTCGCGTCGACAACCTCAGCATTCGCTCGACCTTTGCTGTGCGAAGCGCCATTCGCGTCGTTCGTACGCTATCGACCATCCTCACCATCACCCGTTGTTGCAGACGGCTACCCACTCCACTCACCTGTTGCCTACGGACCGAGCCTGTCATACTCACTAATGCCTGCGCACGAGCTCCTCCAGGTCATCCGACTCATCAAGCAGGCAAGACTCCGCTATCGTCCCCCTAGTCAGTTTTCGAAGGCCGACTCTGATAGACCTCGTCTCCGCGGTCGCATGCCCCGCTGACGCATTGACACGTCTATTTCACGATCGCGAAGCCCTCGCGACACGCCTGTCACGCCGAGAGATACATCTGTGGACCTTGCGCGGCGGGTAACTTGCCTTCTCCATCAACCCTCCACATCCCCGACCTTATCCCGGACTTGACATCGGAGACCGAGTCGTGGTAGCCTGTTCTGCAGGGCTACTGAGCTCGCGGGCACAGGCACATGCTAGTACGCCTTCCTCCCACTTGCGTGCGGGGAACATATATCTACCTTACTCACTACTCGTGGTTTAGCTCAGGGTTTGGCGTCCGGGCAAGCTCGAGTCTCGAAGCAAATCCGGAGTGGACGGCGACTGCGTGAGCCTTTGCCGTTTAGGTACCCCAGGTCTGTCTATTTATGGCTCCAAACGGTTACGGGACAAAACATCGTTCTTGACGCATCATACGGCCAGGATCGCCTCGTCTCGGAAATCACGGCCTTAGTAGGCACAACAGCACAGTAGGCATTCCAATGACCGAAGGTAGGGCTCGGGCGCGTCTACGACCTCCAAGACATGCAAGTGACTCTATGCGAACAGGAGTTGGGTTGGTTTCTATCCTGGGGCCTCCACATTGCTCCCGCAACGCAAATTGCCTGGGTCGTGGCAAGAGTGTAGACGTCCTCTCTCTGTGTATGCGCGCAGCTCTGTATTGGCGATATGACTCTAATTACGCTGGTTGCATTCTACACAGTTCATCAGCCCTACCAATGCTCCCATGCCCTAGAAATACTCGAAGTATGCTACTGTCGAGCGAACATATCAAACACGCGTAATAGGCGCTGGTGCCACGGCTCGTGACCATCGCCAATTCCTACATACAGCGATCTGCCAACCGGATCCCTACTAGCCGTCATACGCTGCGCCGCCTCCTGGCTTGTAAGTATGGTCAGCCGCGAGCAAGATTGCACACATTCTAATCAAGCTTTTCACAATATGGATTGGGTATTGCCATTCCAGCGCAGGAGACCGCCGTATGTGTGGACTCTCATGTAACTAACTTCACATAGCGACTTGCGAGAACAACTCACAAGTGAGGCCATAATATCATTTTGTCCTTCAATGAGATCGTACTTAGCACATAATCCTCGACATTCTCACGCGACCCAGATGACTCCGACTCGGAGCCTCTAGATAAGCTTCGGGTTGATGTCTCGGAGCCGCCGTCATCTTCTTTCAATCCTCTATAAGTATGATCTTTGACGTTCGGAACGAAACAGTGTGTATTTCTCCCTCGTCGCTACTCGCGTCGAACCTCCTTCCCCTGCAATCTCGCGCACACCATGCGATCCTTCGTTGAGCCGTCTCGGGTGTCCCTGACGGTGTCTAGCCTTAGCGTCCGCCTCAGCAGTGATAAGTACGTTCTGTTCCGAACCTCAGTGACGATCTCGCTTACTCCATTGACGATTTTAGTAGGTTGTGGTTGGACTCTCTCTTCTATCCAGTCTACGTGGCCGGACTGTCGGCTGTCATACTACTTTGCCAGTTCGCTGCCGATGCCTCTGGGGGTGTGAAAGCTCACAATCGCGTCGTGACTGGTCCATCCAGCGCCTCCTTCCTCCAACGGCGAATCCGGAGTGTTGGTGGCAAGCTCGCACTCGCCTTCAGAACCGTCCAGCTTCTCGCAACGCTAGCACTCTTTGGCATCTCCGTCATTCAAGCGTTGTCCCCGAGTTGGTCGGAGCACGCCTTGGATGCTCTCACCACCCGATACGCCCAGATCGCGCTATATGTGTGTCAGGTCTTTGCTGCTCGAACCGTGCGACATACGCTGACATACTCCCTAGATGTATCTCTCCGTCCTCGCACTCGTGGCAGTTTTCGGGAGCGAACGGATGCACGCCCCAGCTTTCGGTCATCTATCGTGGTCTCTGGCCTCTGTCTGGGCTGTCTACGTCTATCGCGACCTGTGGCCCCTCGGCACGACAGATTTGACACCCGCGGATGCATCAGAAGGCGTTCTGCTGTGGGTGAAGCTATCGCTTCTCTCGATCGCGGGCGGCTTTGTTCCTCTCTTCATCCCGCGCAAGTATACGCCCGTCAATCCGCAGGTACGCGATGATCCCTCTTCACAAGGCTTCGGTAGCATCTAAAGCGAGACGCAGGAGGACCTCGAGCCCAACCCCGCTCAGACTGCGTCCATATGGTCTCTCGTCACGTACGCCTTCATGGACAGGACAGTGTGGAGGGCATACCGCATACCGCATCTCCCATTCGACATGTTCCCTCCACTGGCCGACTATGATCATCTTAGGAACATCGTCACGCATACGTTTCATGTAATGCATGTCTCGCTCATTTCAACTGTGCGCTCACGTGGCCGTTACAGTTCGTCGACCCATTCATCAGCAAGTTTCGCCGGCCCTTCATTCTGAGGCTTTTACGAGCATTTTGTGAGGCTTTCCCCTGCTGATTCATTCGTTCTGGACCCGCTGACCTTACTCCAGGGGTCGAGATGTTTCAACTGTCTTTGGTCTCGGTTGTTCTGGTACGTCGAAATGACTGTACTACCTTCCCTCGTATTCAACATATATGCAGGTATTTGGAGCACTTGCTACTCCGGTCAGCATCAACAACCTGCTCACGTACGTACCGTCATCACTGCACAATAGCCTCAGGCGCTTACTTGTCTGCACTACCCAGGTCCCTCGAGCATCGTGGGAACGAAGGGGCAATCGAACCCTGGATCTGGATTGTCCTCCTATTCTCGGGGTCATTCATCAAGACCATATCCGACCAATATATCTATTTTGTACAGGTACAGTGAATGCGACTTTGTACCACTCGCTTCACGAAATTGATGTTCCTCTACAGAGCCGCGTCACGATTCGGATGCAAGCGATGGTCACCGAGCTTATCTTCGAACACGCCCTCCGCATACGCATGAAAGCTGAAATCTCGGAGACTCCGGATGCGAGCGAGAGCAACGTCTCGACAGCTGTCCCGACACCGGACAACAGGTCCGAGGTGAACGACCATGACGGGGCTGAGACATCTTCGCATATAGCCACGGCGAGCTCGGTAACCGCTGTATCATCGGGTCAGGTTGTGAAGGGCAAGGGCAAAGCACCGCGCTCGACAGAGGACGTTGTGAAGTCAGCCAATGTGGTGCCCGAAAAGAAGGGCAGCAGCAATCTAGTAGGAAGGCTCAACAACCTCGTGTCGACTGACTTGAGCAACCTCGAATACCTCACGCTTGAAGCTGTGACCATAGGCATGTTCTTACCGTTTTCTTCAATTTGGATTTCGCTCATGTGAGTTCACTTATCAGCTGTCAGGGCTCCACTCGAAATCGCGCTCTGCGTCGCATTTTTATATCACATCCTGGGATGGAGGCAGGTCGCGTCGTACCTCGCACGAAACATTCGCAGACTGATACTAGATTTGCCGCGCAGCGCGTGGATCGCTCCTATCACGATGATTGCCACATTTCCTATTGCTGCGTACGTCACCAAGATATTCCAGGTAACAGAGCGAGAGAAAATGAAGCAGGTACGTGGTAGCTGATACGATATGATATGGTTGATCGGTCTGACTTTGTGTCCAGACCGATGCTCGGGTTCAATTCGTGACTGAGGGTGAGTCGTCAACGCTTTCGCTATCACCATGCCTGACATGACTTATTGCTCCCTTGCATTCGTCTAGTGATGAATGTCATTCGCATGATCAAGTTCTTCGGCTGGGAGCCGCGAATGAACGCTCAGATGAACGAGAAGCGGAAACAGGAGCTCCGTGCCGTGCGCAAGAGAGAATTCCTCAATCTTTCTATCAACATGGTGAAGTGCGTGACATGCCACCGCTTCTCTGGAGATCTGTACCCTTCGTTCATCCTTACGAACAACTTCATACAGCTTTTCAATTCCAGTTGTCATCATGCTTGGGACCTTCTTCACCTATGTGAGATTCAGCTGAATAGAGGCCGATACCGGACGACACACTGATTCGAAATTTCCCTGTTATAGACTGTCATTATGGGAGGATCCCTGACAGGTTAGTTCCTGACAGACACACTCTATTGCTTGCTTACGATGACGCACAGCGGCCAAGGTCTTCTCCACGATGTCAGGTATGCGGTTGCACCATTGGTTTATCCAACAATGCTCAATTTCTGGTAGTTATCAACATGCTCCAGCAAGACATCGACTGGGTGTTCTATATGATACCGAGACTCGCTCAGGGTATAACTGTGATATTACATCGTAATACTCTTGCTAATCCTTGACTTCAGCCAACATCGCTTGTGAGCGTATACAAGACTTTCTCGAAAATGTGAGCACGTGTCCAACCCGTTCAACGCTCGGAGGCTAATGGGAAGACCGCAAACGAATAGACCGAACTCCTAGATACGTTTGATCGGTCGCGGGGAGAAGACATGGAGGAAATATTCACCGATGAGGTAGCAGAGGTACCTCAAGAGATCGGCATTCGCCATGCGTCCTTTACCTGGGCCAACGACTCGGTTGTCCTCTCCATGAGCACAAATCGACGTATGTTCGTGCTCAACATCGAGGATGAGGTCATCTTCCACCGGGGTAAAGTCAACATCATCGTTGGCCCGACGGGGGCGGGAAAAACCTCATTATTGATGGCATTATTGGGCGAGATGCACTACATACCTGCTGAGCCGGACTCGTTTGTGAACCTCCCCAGGGAGGACGGTGTGGCGTACGCTGCCCAGGAGTCGTGGGTGCAGAATGACACCATCAGGGTAAGATGTCCAACACTTTGTTTGATTGTGATATTCACCTAGGCTGCGACAGGGTAATATCGTCTTTGGCGCACCGTTCGACGACGGACGATACCAAAAAGGTGGGATTTTTGTGCCTCCTATCAGAGCATGCGTCACTACCACAATTACAGTTCTCGAACAGTGTGCGTTGCAGCGAGACCTTGAGCTTTTCGATGCTGGCGACATGACCGAAGTCGGAGAGAAAGGCATCACGTTGAGGTACGTTATACCCTTCTGTTGATGCAATTCTTTCATACTCATGGGCGCATCAACTAGCGGGGGGCAAAAGGTGAGATTTAGGAGGTATCTCACTTCGCGATCGTTCTCATTAGCTGCGCATAGGCTCGAATCACCTTGGCACGGGCTGTATACTCAAGCGCAGCCATATTGCTTCTGGACGACGTGAGTAGAGGCCATCATATGGTGCTGGTACACTCTTTCTCACTCCCGATCGTAGATTCTGGCTGCCCTAGACGTGCACACGGCGAAATGGGTTGTAGACAAGTGCTTGACCGGCGATCTCCTTCAAGGACGCACTATAATCCTCGTGGTAAGCAGGATATTTCCATACCCATATAGCAATTGTCCCTAATCAATGTGCATAGACACACAATGTCGCGATGTTGAGTCCTGTAGCGGACTTTGTGATAGATCTTAGTTCTGATGGTCGCATCCTGAGCCAAGGCTCCCTTTCTACTGCATTGGCCAGAGACACGAAGCTGCTGCAAGATATTCAGACCGAGCAAGAGGCGCTAGAGAAAGTAGAGCAAGAGATGGAGCCTGAGAAGCCAGCAAACATCGAGGTGCCTGCCACTGTAGGAAAGCTCATTGCCGCAGAGGAACTCGACGAAGGGCATGTGGGTTGGAAAGCTAGTACGTGCCAGAGTTTGCTTCGTTCTCTTGTTCTGACTGCTGTTCCAGTACTCCTGTACATGGGCAACGTATCCTCCCGACCCGTACTCTTCTGGTCCATCTATTGGTCCGGTCAGGTCGTACTTCAGATTTTTCATACCATGCAGGTAAGCGAGGGCTTTACTATTCACATTTGCGTCTTTCAACATTTTTCTGCACAGAACTGGTACCTCGGGTACTGGGCCACCCAATACGAGACTCACGCACCGGACGATGTAGCGATTGAGCGCTATTTTACAGTAGTCATCCTCCTCTCTCTTGGCCTGATTGTGTCGGCCACGCTCTGTACCTCCTGGTATATCTTCGGCAGTATACGCGCTTCCAGGATCATCCATGAAAAGGTCATTGCGTCCATCCTCAAGACTACCTTGAGGTATTCGTCTATCTCATGTTGTTGTCTCGTTCCGCTTCATTTTCTTACGGCGGGGAACAGGTGGCTCGACAAGACGCCTACATCGCGCATCATTGCTCGATGCACCGGAGACATACAGACAGGTGGGCCCCGCTTGATTGTCCTACCCTATAAAGCTTCATAACCAGAAATGTCAGTGGACGTTCGTATCGCCCAGTCAGCGTCCCAACTCGCGAGGACTGTAATTTTCTTGGTCTTCAAGATGGGCGCAGTCGTAGTATTCAGCCCGGCGTTTGTGATACCTGCACTCGTCGTCGCCGTGGTCGGAGGATGGTGTGCCAACATCTACATGAAGGCTCAACTGTCCGTCAAACGAGAGTTGAGCAACGCCAGAGCACCTGTCTTGGGCCATTTTGGCGCCGCGATTGCTGGAATCAGTGAGAGAGGTCCCACTCATTTCGTCCGTTTTCACTCTGAATTCGGCGGACAGCTTCGATTCGTGCATATGGCGCCCAAGATGCGTTCAAAGCTGAAGCCTATTCTCGGATAGACAGATATAGTCGAGCGGCAACGACCTTCCAGGACCTGAACCGGTCAGCTGCTTTCTCTTCCAAGTATTCTAACACTAATAGTAGTCAAATCATAGCTGGGTCACCGTTCGAATTGACACTATCGGGAATATATTCACCACCTGCCTTGCGGCTTATCTGACTTACTTCTCTGACCTGAACGCGTCCAATACGGGCTTCTCATTGACCATGGCTGGTAACATTACGGACTTTTCTGCTCCCTTCAGAACGCACTTCTCAACGGTGCTTCTTCAGCTGCTTTCAGTGACGGCATCCTCTACTGCGTACGCACCTTCAATGAATTTGAAGTCGAAGGTGAGTGTATCCGACACATCACAGACACTCAGCTGACACAGTTATCATAGGCAACAGGTAGGTATCACAAGTTTGGTGTACACTTATTGTATTCACGCATGCCGTTAGCTTGGAGCGTATCCAGCAATACCTCCTCATTGAACATGAACCCGAGCCCACACAGGATGGTGTACCACCTGCATACTGGCCTGCAAGCGGTAGCCTCGAGGTATCCAATCTCTCCGCCAAGTATTCCCCTGTAAGTCATACAGATTGCGCGCACATGCTAGTAAACTGACTTTCTCCTAGGAAGGACCGAAAGTGCTGCATGAGGTGTCATTCACTGTCGCTTCGGGCGAGCGCGTTGGCGTAGGTGGGTTCCTTCAGGGCCTTTTTCGCATCTGGCTGGTCTTCAATTTACCTTTGTTTGCTAGTCGGCCGGACTGGTAGTGGGAAGGTAAGCTTCTGACGCTAACGGAATTACTAGTAGAGACGGTACTGACATTCTTTCAAAGAGTTCCCTCACTCTAGCATTACTCCGCTGTATACTGACAGAGGGGAGTGTACGATACGATGGGCTCGACACGGAGAAGCTCAATCTCGACGCGTTACGGTCCAATATCACGATCATCCCCCAAGTCGTGAGCCGTCCATGTTTACTTTCAGTAACGCAAGGAGGCTGACATCAGCTCACACAGCCTGAACTCCTGAGTGGAACTCTGAGACAGAACCTTGACCCTTTCTCGGAGCACGACGATGCTGTCCTGAATGACGCGCTGCGATCTGCGGGATTGTTTAGTCTGCAGGAAACAGGTGATGGGCTGCGCATCACGCTTGACAGCCAAATCGCAGGTGGTGGCACGAATTTGTCTGTCGGACAACGACAAATACTCGCTCTTGCCCGGGCCATTGTGCGGCGCAGCAAACTGCTCATTCTCGACGAGGCTACCTCGGCCATCGGTGCGCGTCTTATTCGTAATATTACATGGAGGTTTGGTTTCTGACGAGAATTCTATCCATAGACTACAAGACGGATAGTATCATACAGACGTCGCTCAGGACAGAACTCGGGAAGGACGTTACGATCTTGACGGTCGCACATCGTCTACAGACCATCATGGACGCTGACAAGATTGTAAGTGCTCGACCGGTCTCATGAAGGTTAGCTTACCGGACATTTTTCCTCAGATGGTCCTCGATGCGGGCCGCATAGTGAGTGTTCTACTGGCAACAAAGGTTGACTAATTGAAACATCTTGCCGCAGGCCGAGTTTGGTCGCCCAAGCGATCTGCTGAAGAAGAGTGATGGCCTTTTGCGCGCTCTAGTGGATGAGAGCAGCGATAGGGAGAAGCTATACGCGATGGCTGCGACTGCATGCGCATCGTCTTGAATTCTGTGTAGTACGTCGAGAGCTCTCAGTGTAGGGGAAGTTAGCTTCGCGCGTTCCGGTTGTATGAGTGCTGGACCCAGTGAAAAACCCCCACTTGGGCACTAGTACTAGTCTGTGTGACGTCGCATAGACAAGCACGTCAGCGTTGTATGATCCTTACGGAGGTTGCGAGACACTGTCACAGCTCTGATATTCATGTGAGCCTGTCTGAAACTCTCTCAGCTCTTTCTCTCAAATCATGGGATGCTGGTGAATGCGCTGCATGATTGTCGTCCGTCCTTTGCGTGAGCGGAAATCGCTATCTGAGGTTCAATATCGCTTCGGGCCCTTTCGGGCCACCAGGGGCCGCCACAAGTCGATAGGCCCAACAAACCGACTCGGAACGTGAGCGACTCGCGAGCATTTCCTCAGATACTCAGTGATGGGTCGCCCGTGTATCAAGTCGAGGGGAGCATCTTCTCATACTAGCATATATTGAGCAGCGGAGTGACGAGCGACGGAAACCTGATGTCAGAGGGAGTGTGAAGTTGTGTGATCGCAGGTGAGAGCGAAAAGTGGAGCGCTTTCCCAGTCAACACATACACCAGACGGCTACGTGTGCGTCTCTGAAGTTCCCAATACATGCACCACCGAAACACCACGTCTCAATCGGGTCAAGAGCTCCTCCGAGATCACCGATAACCATTGTTCCTCGTCAGACTCAGAGACCGTTGATCCTGAAACTCTCCCGAGCGTGAGTTCTGCAACCTTGGAGTCTCTCGACGCTCGTAAGTCGATGGCCGTCACCAAAGCCTCCATAGACTCCGCGCACCAGTCGGCACATGAGATGGACAGCCGCTCGAGGCCCGCAGCGGCGCGCTCCGAGCGCAGGGCTATGAGGAATTCTCGGCAGGACTCCGCGCGTACCTGGAGTGTGCGGAGGCTGGGTAGAGACTCCAGGATGCTTGTCCATTGGCTGTATGAAATAGCCAGAGGCTCCTCGAAGAGGATGTCGAGGGAAGTAATGATAGGCGCGGATCCGGTTGCATTGAACAGCTGGACGAAGTCGCCCCCCATGTCGGAAGCACCGATATCCATCGGGAAGTCTGTGACAGAGATCGAGAGTCTTTCTGTGCCACTCTTCGATGCCTGCAAGTAGCAACACGGGAAGTTGTAGCGATCACGGGCGACCTTCAGGCTGAGGTGGTCCATGGTGGAAAGTCTGCTTGTAAGCCGAGGGCAGGTGGCGATATCAAGGAGGGTGACTCCGTGGCACTCGAAGGTGAGGTGGGTGTCCGGAGGGTATGTGAAACAAGACAAAGTCTCATCTGCGTAATTCCAATCTTCGTCTTCAATGGTACACTCGCGCAGCCGCGGCAAATCTAGCGTGTAGCCCCCATCAACGATGTCATCGGGAGCGCATCGAGAAATCTTGAGTTTCTCCAGGAGCGGGAGCTTCTCCAAATTCCGTAAGAGGTGCGACGTCGACCGGGGGCGTATTTCGCTGGGGAGGTGGTACTCGCAGTAATCTGAGCAGTCGCTGAGCTCTAGGTGTGTGATCGTCTTGGATGCGAGGTAGGCCGGGGAGAACATGCCGTTCGTACTGAGATGACGGAGTCGAGGGAAGTTGTCTCCCGAACCTCGACCCGTGCCACGGAGTAGGAAAACTGGAACGTAAATGAAGTCCCGATCGCAGTAGAACTGCAGAGACAGTTTGACAAGTTGAGGCATGTGGAGCTTCAAAAAGCGATGAACTGACGGCAGATGCCTGATACGAAACGCGATGGAGAGGGAGCCGAGGCGCGCGAGAAGGTTGGTGGTGTCGAGGATGGTAATATTCCTCCCGAGAAGGGAGAGTCCGTATGTGCGGTTGGCCGTGCGCGATATGAAGGCGGAGAGAATTTGATAGTCAGAGTTCCTGCGAGCAACGTATAATCCGGGTGCGCCGAGGAACTGGGTCCAGAAGACAGGAGTTCGGTGTATGAAAGTGCGCCATATATGACAGACATGAGTGGCACGAATATCGCGGTGCTGGCCCGGAAAGATCTGGGAGAATATTTCGACCAGGATTTCAACAGGAAAGCGGACGTGGAGGGGGGCGGTCGCATTGTGGATGAACAGCAGGTCGCAAATGGCCCCGCGAAGCCTTTGTATCTCTACTTTTCGCTCAACTGTAGAGGCAAGGCGGAGGAGACGGTCAATATCTGAACGAGCGCGCTCGACTCGAGTCAAGACATCAGCCTGGATCTGAGTAGAGGGCAGGAGGGCGAGATCTGAGAGCTCTTTGTTATTGAGATGCCAGGTTTCTGTAGGCCGCGTCTGGGCATGGAATGCATAGGCGTGATCCATGGGCACTGAACGCAAACTCGTAAGAGCGAGCGACGAAGTATCTAGAACTACACTAACGTACCTGATTCGCGCTATGGAAATGGAAGACCTCGCTTGCGCAAGGAGGAGGCAAGATGGTGATGCCAAGGCAAGAGATTGAGGGCGTCAAGGAGGGCGACCGCGAGCTGGCTGGTGTGATGGCATGTCCTAGATGGGCAATGGCGGCCGCAAACTCAAATTCTTACACGAGGTTCGAGCGGCATACCCTTACTGCTACTAAACTGCCCCGATGACGACCCGTCTCCTCAGTCTCACTGCTATATTGAGAGTTTGTAAAACTGCTAACGTATGCGGGAACCACGAGGCGGTAGCAAAGGCCCACGTATCAACATTGACCTTCCTTCAGAGATGTCACCGTTCCTGAACCCGATTCGACAGTACTCTCCGTGGTGCCAGACATGTCACTCATCTCTATTGTGGTCGATGTTCCCACTATCCCACTATATCCTCCAGGGGCAGCAGGGTTGGGACGGACAAACCGGGGATCCGAAAGCGGAGGTAGAGTCGTTCCTAGGCCCCCACCGGAGGTCTTGCGCACCAAGGAGAGGATGTTGATGAGCACGCGGGCGCCGAACATGCACGGGATGCTGAAAGCGCATGGGCATTCAGGTGATAACATGAGGAGAGCTGAGTGCACGTACGCGTCGAGGAAGCCGTTGAAGAATGGCTTGATGGGGGATGAGCCATACCGGAAGAGGAAGAGGTTGACTAAGAACGTCACTGTGATCATAATTTCATCAGCACAAGCGGTCCAGGCGATCTCAGACAAGCAGCTAACCGTTCACGCTGCGTCGTAAGAGTGGTATGCGAGTCAGAACCCGTGCCAGTGCAACGAAGAGTTATGGTCTCACGAGAAGTAGTACATGAGGCCGTCGCGCACTACGAAGAAGCATCAGTAACATGCATTGGCCCCATCGCAACAGCACGACTTACGGAACAAACTAAACAGTGGTGACGACGAGAGGCCGTCCTTCCGTCCCTGCATTGCACGGTATACTGTGAGTACACATAGCGTCGATGTCTACCAGATACCACTGTCATTAGTACAGGACAGAGGCGCACTACAAAAGGTGAGCGTACCGTGATAATTCCCAGTATGATCGGTTCATAGGTCGAGTCTGGGACTATGCAGGAAAGTGAGCACATGTCAGACCGACACTGCAACTGGACATACCGACTGCGAAGCATCCGCTAATAGGGAGACCTCTGCAGGCCACTTTAGTCATCACCGTGCCTGGGCCGCTGGTGTAGGAGATTCTTACCGAGGTAACGGGGCCGCTAAAGCATGAACGGGTGAGCACGGACTCTCACACATTCTACGAGATCGAGGACATACGTCTAGTATGAACAAGCGTCGTTCCCAGCAGAACGACACTGGGGGGATGTCTTGAACTTCTTCCATACGCAGGAGCAGGAGGAACGAACACATACCTCGCGGCAATGGAGCCTGACCCGATGACATTGTGAGTACCTTCCGCTTTGCCGCGTGATCCCTCTCAGTGCTTACCGATGTACATAACAGATAGGAAGATGAGAAGCTTCCGTGACCTTCGATACAATATCCACACCCTGAAAGATGCTTAGCGCTATGGCCGCGCGCGACGCTTGCGGCACGTACCGGAGAGCAAAGACCAGCTCGACAGACCACCACAGAATGTTCGGGCTCACAATCTGGACCTTTGTGGCAGCGTTACAGCTAAGGAGAGCCGATGAGAATGTTGTCAACGATGTGGACGAACGACCTACAACTACAGAGGTCGTGATGATGAGCACTGATCGCTCGCAACCTCATGCATAACGTGATGACTCACGGTGGGTGATGGATCTTTCAACAGAAACGCTGTTCAGGAAATTCGTCAGACTGTACCCACAGAATCATGAAGTAACCTCTGTTCACCCCCGATCCTAAATGCGTGACTCGCGATGCCGAAGTATCGGATCTGGGAAGGTGAGTGATGAGCCTTGCGAGACCCCCGTAAGAGCGGCAGGGGAACGTACCCATAGCTGACAAATACCGAGTGAGCGACCCCAAAGACAAAGTGGCAATGAGCAATGAGAAAGGCACTCACAAACAGCACCTTGCCCAGTTTCGCCTCCGCATTCCAGATCATGTTGATCTAAATATCGAGGTACGCGCGTCAGCCTGAGCGTCTCGTCTCATCGAGTGCAACCGACTCATACTTCGTCTCCCAAGGTAAGTTGCCAGTCGTAACTGCGACGGGGTCGTCAGACATGCGGCAGGCTGAGCCACCGCATATGAAGAAGCAGCACACACATGAACAACGCGAGCGAGGCAACTGAGTCAAGCGTATCATCGTTAGCGTAAAATTCGTCAATGAGGTATGCGAGTCTGAAGGAGGAGATGGGACGCACCATCTGAACGTACTGACAGCTCCAAGTGGTACATTTGCTGTAGTAGTGCATCGAGTACGTCCGCCATGGTAGATATTCGGTATACCCGAGGAGTCTGACGAGTCGAGGGAGTGAACCCCGTTGGACGGTCCTTATAGTATCGACCCTCGATAGTGCGTGGAGGCAAACCTTGTATGAAACACGTTCTCTTCAGTTCTAATTGGAAAACATACGATCTTCCGCTCGGACATCGAGAAGCGGCGTTGCATGTGAAACGCCGAGCCAAATACCGGAGCGACGAGGATAGCACTCATCCGTGTCGGAATGCGCTTCCTCCACGATTCTTCTGCGTACAGCGCTATAAGTCCAAAGCGCAGATTCACGCTGCTTTCCTGCACCTATGGGTCCAACATGTACTGGTGGTTACCCTGGACGACGGATGTCAGTCGTGTACGGCGTGCGGACAATCACTTCCGACATGCCAGAACTGTCAAACGTTCGGTACCTGTTGGAACACGAGGTGAGGATCTTATAAACATTCCCCCGGTACCGCTGATCGCAACCGGAGAGAACGTTCGGGGTGTACTCTTTCGAATTGCCGTGCCTTGAGCCTGTGAATGGATAGACTCGGAGACTCGATTGCATTAGATTCAGGTCAGCACAATAATGAGAGACAAGTCGCACCTCACCGAATGCGTCCCAAACCCTTGATGTAACTTATTATGTGCTGCCATCATACTGTTTATATACTCTTCAATATCGAAATGATCATAAGAAAATTTGAGCGCACTGAGGTATTTTTATGTGACATTGACATGACATGTGGAGAAAGACTTACAAGACTCGGAGTTCCGAGTCGAGCAGTTGTGCGTGTCCTTGTCTGAGCGGAGATGCACCCTGCAAAGAAAGGTGCCTTTTGTACTGACCTGTTCTGGTCCCGAGATGAAGCACACTGGCAGTGCCGGCCACAGAAGATGTTGCTGAATCGTGCAAGGAGATGCATGACGAAGAAGATCGGACTTGAGTTCGTGTCTCCAGCCAGGTCGATCTGGACCCCTGACACCCCGTGGGACCCACCAACCAACTTGGTTCAGTCATGTTGCATTCATGAGTCTCGAGCTCCATCCATCATCTACCTGGATCCCACCTCGCGTCGCACTACTCTGCCTGCGCCTTGACATCGGTTTAGTAGCCACCGGATGCGCCTTGATTGACGATCTCTATGACATCGGAACTAATAGCGCGGCACTGGCAAGTAAGTCCAACGCAATGTCTTCAGGCTTCCTTCAACCATGACTCGAACGAAGACATCGCGGAGTTTGCTAGTCTCCCGTTCCATCAATTGCGGGAGACTGAGGAAACGGCAGGAAATTGTGGAGACACACCGCACGGATGATGGGCTACATTCGTAACTTTGTAAGCTTTCCGTTCTCAAACACTACGCGCCCTTGAGTTCTTGCCGCCCACGAAGTCGCTTCGTGATAATGATACATCACGAAGTTAATTCGTGCGGAATTCGTGCTCTGCTTTATTCGTGAAGACCACGAAGTCCGGTGCGGAGGAGTTCAAGAGGGTTCAAGTCCGTAAATCAGCGCTTGCCAACCTGCCCTAAACTCCTCGAGCCAGCGCTCGGTGACAAGACTTCCGCAATTTTCGCCTCGCCCTGCCCATCACCCATGTCCTCTGCCATTAGCCGTCTGTTTCCTCTGACTTCTGCTGGACTCTTGCACTGTTATCTTTCTGCCGGGACTCTGGGGGTCAAATCTGGGACTATCTATTGCAAAACTCACAGGAACCTTCTGACCCGGACTTCTGTGCTACTCTGGGGACTGGGTTCGCTGGATTCTGGGCTCTAGGCTGCCGTTGCTCTGGCGGGTCTCAAGCTACTGTTCTAGTATTTTCCGTGCTGACGCGGTGGCTCCAATCAGGATGGGAACCTCGGTGTGCTGTTAGTCTCATGTGAGTAGTACTGGTGTCTTCTGCGATTAGGATGAGGAGGGACAATGTCTACCGTCAATGCTGTATCTCTTAGCATTATCATACTAGTATACCGCTGTGCATGTAGGATGTGCATATCCCACCTACTTACAAGCCAAATACATTGTTTGCCTGTCAAAATATCAGGAATACTGTGAATGAACCGAGTGAATTAGCCGAGCAATGGCCCTGTGCTGCCGCGTAGTAAACACGAAGTACCTCGTGAATACCATGCTGTTGCGGCTACGGTTGTATTCGTGATATGGGACAAAATGTTCTTTTATAACACGAAGTCACTCACGAACCCATGGTTTTGGCGCCGGATACACTTATACGTTGTTAGTACGAATTTGCTGCGTACAAAGTACGCAGTTGTATTCGTGGTAATCTTCGTGACGGTTACGAAGTCTCGGGCGCATAGTGAAACTGCTCCTCCCGTTCATGTCACCCGTTCCGTCGAGTTTCTACTTCTCGACCTTCGCTCCGAGATCACTATACGTAGCAATTGCCTCTCGCCCAGCCCAACACGGTAGCGACAACCCTTCCACAGCGCATTGCAATGCTCATGGTCACCAACGGCGCATGTGTGAACGGTGCAGTGGTGTCCCGAACAATCGGCGACTGAGCGCTGCAGCACCAGGACCACACCGGCGGCGAAAGAAGAGGTTGGGACAACCCCTCTCATTCGGCTCATGTGGCTTTACCATCATCGACTACGGCACGGCGTCTTCTACTGCAGGGGATTCATGTGCAAGTTACTTCTCACCGCTCATATAAGACGTCCTTCGCGTCCTTCGGATCATGCCATCCAGGTAACATCTGCAAAAATCCCCCGCCCTAATTAGCCCTCCCTTAGATCTCAATATCCACTTATTGTTCTATGTCACTGGCTCCAAACTAAGTGGCACCTTAGTGGACTCTAATTGAGCTGTGTTGTCCCTTACTGTCTTGGTGAGCTAGAGACACCCAACTCGAGGTGAAGTCCGACTATACCGGACATAGCGCGCTAGTACTGCCGCCGTGGCGCCGTGCGTCACCCTCAACTACCACCCATTTCACCACAGTCCACGACCTCCGGACCTCCCGTATCGACCTCCATCCCTCGACTCAACCTGTCTTCCGCCCTTGCACAGACTCATGCGCACCCTCAACGTCGACCAGTTCTCCGAGTTGGCTCTGCATTGCGAAGTTCTCGCATCTCATCCATATGCACCCGATGACCATGTTCTCCTCCCGTTCCTCCATGGCTTCGAATGAGCAACAGAACGCCTTCTTCGCATTCTTGCAACCAAATGGCGACTTTCCTTGTCTTCTTGGGCTCGTCCAGGTCGGGTCGCGTATGCAATGAAGAGGAGGATGGGATCTGCGATGTGGACGACCTCGATCATGATGACAAGTCACGACAACGACAACGATCATGGCTTCTCCTCTACAAGCTCGTCTAGGCCCACTGATCTCGAAGACAACGTGAATACGCACCTCGATCCAACAGTGGCTGTCGCTCGCCCGAGTCCCTCCCTCTTTGGCATGATGCACCGTTGGCCAGCTTCCTCGTATCTGACAGTTGCCCAGACCTTCGTTCTTGGCTTCGAGCTTCTGTCGAACCTGATGCGGATGCGTACAGGTGGGAATGGGAGGCCAGAGCACGTCTTTGTTGATGTCAACGGAGGATCCTGGATGGAATCAGCCTGAGAAACTTCGGCACCCAAGTGGTGAGTGTCGACTTCTTAGCTGTACGAGTCGCCTGAGTGGTCGTGTTGGGGTACGAGGGATCTCTGCTTCCCGGTGTGGGTGACTGTATGTGACGTAGTGTCCGCCGCTCGAGTGGATGTTCGGTTTCATCTCAATATATAGTCATATACGCGAAGCGGTCTGAGAAGGGGTTGACAAAAAAGGTCTGACACTCATCTAACACGTTATCTCGTGTCCATTCACGCGGTACGCGCGAACCGAAGGACGGGTATAGATGGCAGCTGCGCCGAATATTGCGGACCTCTACAATGCTCGCAATACGCTCACTGTTCCTTACATCTCGGGATACTTTGTACATCCCGTGGTTCGGATCGGGTGTGGTGAAGGGTGTGAACCATTCAACATAGGCCAGATGCTGTGGGGGATTCCCGTTGGGAAAGAGAGGTTTGGAGGCTCGCTTCGGGATCTTGAAGACAACACGGACCTGACCGACGACGTAGCCTACAGCGGTCTAATATCAGTTTCTTGTATAACTCATGCACATTCAGCTGGGAGAACAGGGTCGTGATTCGCACCTTGTACACCACGAGAAGCACCCGAGCCGTCGTTCACGAGTACCGTATCAAAACGTGCGGGCCTTCGTCCGTACTTGCTGGGACCTGCAGGTCGCGCATGGACAACATCGAGAGTTTGCGCACCATCATCGTGAAGCCCGAGAACGTTGTCCAGCTTGAACTTGATCTTGTGATACACCGGAACGCGGTCAAACGAGAAGAATATTGAGGCAGCGGCATTTTCAATTTGGACATTGGACCATGCGGGTTGACGTTGGCGGACAACAAAGCGGGCAAGAGCTGCTTCGAAATACGTCGCGCCATATTGATGAATGAGGGTGGAGAAAGAGACAGCCTTCACAGAGGGATAGCGAGTTAGGATGATGTGAGATTGCATCGGCACGTCCGGCTCAGGAGGAGGGGAGGGAGCACGACGCGGACGACGAGATGGGCGAGTGCGCAGTTCCTCGGGGACCCGCCACTTGATGAATGCTGCATGTCGATGAATCTTTTCGCGTCGCTCGAGCCACCGCGTCATCTGTGCGAACTCGTCCTTGCGGTTTGTAGCCCGATAAGCGTCCTTAGCGAGGTCAATGTGAAGTCGTTCAGAGTATTGCGTGTCGTAGTTATCTGTGGTGCCGAAGAGTTGGATGGAGAGGGGATAGTGATCCAGTGAGTGTAGCTTCGGCAACTTGAAGTCAAGTCGGATCCCAAGGTCCGAGAAGATCGACTTGTTCGCGTGGAAACGGATGAGGGCGTCACGTAGCAGCGTGATCGTCGCTGATGTATGAACGGGATACTGCGCGAGGTACAAAAAGTCAAGCAACGCTCGTGTAGCTCGCACCAGGCGGACAGGAGAGAAACCGTCCCGTAGGGGGAGCCCGATGATGAGACCCATCAAGATGCGACAGATGTGTGCATGCTCCTTGCCCGTCACCTTCTGAAGCTTGCATATCCCCTTGTGGAAGAAGCGAAGGTTGTGGTTGGGCGGCATACGGCGACAGCGAGCATCAATCTCTGTCGAGCCATAGGCCTGCTTAATCCACGAAACGAGATGCTTAACGACGCCTTGGTAGAGCTGATGGAGGATGTCGGGCGTGATTGATGCGTAGATGTCGACATACGGGAGCTCTTCCCAGAATGGGTGGATGACAGGCTTGATCCCGACCTCCTTGCAGGCAGCGTTGTAAGCCGCTGGACCGTCGTCGAAGGTATCGAGGGCGTCAAAGACTTTGCTGATGTCGCGGAGCGCTCTGTCTGTGTCCGTAGAGTTCCCGAGCTCGTCCCGGTCAATCGGACACTTTGGGCAATCACCCTTCTTGCAACAGGCGACCAGGAGCTGTTCGGGATAGTCTCCAACGTAGCAGGCGAGTATTGGAAAGCAGAGGAAGGTGCGGCCGTCACCTGTGGTCATCGTGATCCCGGTTTCACCTGCGGTCTTGAGCGGAGCAAGGATACGACGGAGACAGGCATGGAAAAGGTTGGCAAGCGTGCGTCGACGGGCTGCAGCGCTTGGGATATGCTCAAGGCTCGATGTGGGGAGGTATCCAAGCAGGATCTGGCCCTGATGCGAGGGTTTGCGACGAATCTCCTTGGGGAGGTTGCCGATGGTGAGATATACGGGATAGGCTGTCTTGTTGCCAAAGAGCGTGAGCTGGGTCTTGTCTGACGAGATGATCAACGGGATGATGATGCCGCCAGGATGCCCCGTGTCAATTCGGCACTAGTCAAAGGGATGAGATACATAGGTCACATATGAGGAGGCGGTCACGTACCTGGATCCTCCACCACCACTTGCCTGTATGCATGTCAAAGTATACCCGTGTCTGCTTCGTGGCGTCCGTGTAGTGGCGTTCGGGGTAGAGTATCAGATGCGGTGCAAATTCAGGATCCCCGAAAAGCGCACGGATGCACTCAATGACGTCGCGGAAATAGACTTCAAAAGCTTCACCTGCAACGACTATCTCACTTCGCCTGAACCGGGGCCTGCCCGACGGAAGAGATTGGTCGATGATTTTATTGAGCTCCTGAGAATTCCGGAAGGAGAGGCCAAGAGCCTCGACGAGCTATGTAGTTGATATGATGAGCACATTTTCGATGGCTGCATGGAAGACGAATCACTAGTACTCACGTTCTCAATCGCGAGGAGCTCAGAAACAGCTGTCGAACCCGGTCCTCGCATTTTCGCCCAGCGCGCGACCTCCCAATCGAGTCGTGAGCGAAAGGGAGCCCAAATATTGCCTGCATCGACGTCCTCAAGGTAGTTCTTGTACCTTTCGTATGCCGAACGTTCAGGGCATGTATAAGTCGAGTTCGCATGGCGAGTGTGGGAGGAGCGGGGGTAGCGGACAACGAATGTCATCCTGCTCAAAGGATCCTCTGCTGCTGAACGGTTTGCGAGCGGTGGTGCCCCGTGAGGCTGAGGTACATTGTTGTTCGTGTCGTCTTCTTTAGCTAGCTCTTCTGAGTCGACCGCTAATCCGGGACTTGGAGGTTCCTCCCACCCATTCAGCCCACCCTCCTCGTCATCTGTGTACTCCTCATCCTCTTCGTCCTCGTCTTCATATTCGACGCTCGGTTCATAGTCTTCGTCGTCCTCGTCATCTGGTTGTCGTTGTGACGAGTGAGCGATGAGAACCTGATGCAATAGTCGTATAACGCACCGTAATCATACCCGCTGCCGGACTCTCCGGCATCGCCCATGTTCACATCTCCTACAGCTTCTCGATCGGGGTTGGCCCCCAGTTGCTCGGGTGAGTATGACCCAAACAGATCGAGAATAGGTCCGGCCTCGTCGTGTTGGTTTTTGACCTCGTCTGTGTCCGATGGCGCACTGGTGTTCATGAGCGCCAATTGTACAGCGGTGCATCGCGGGTCTTTGCTTCTGACGAGATGTCGTGAGAGGCCGGCCAGAGTGAGGCCCTGTGCACCACATCCAGGACAAACAGCTGCCATGTGTACAATGAGGGAACACGTCAAGGGACTGGTGGAGGACGTGCGGAGTGCGATAGAGGAAGGGGTGGATGAGTCGGAGTTTTTTTCGCGGAGTGACGACGGTCTTGGATACCTCACTGCAAGCGAGCTGGGCTGAGTCTGGAAAAATCGGAGGAGCCTCCGCCTGGCTGACGTGTCCCTCCTCTCTCTTCTACTCACCATCCACATCTCTACCTTGCACGCTCCTTCGCCATCCTATACTTACTTCTGATTATTATCTTGCAATACTCTTACTAATCCTATAGCCATGCCCAAGGGATCGTCGTCGAAGTCAGGCACTAATAAGCCCAAGGCACCCGCCAAAGAACAACTCACCAAGCACGACTCGCCTCCAAGCCAGCCCGACGATGATGCCGACTCCCTCCAGACTCCAACCGCCTCTCGACGTACGCATCTGTCTTCTCCGAATATATCAACACCACTCACCCTACCAACTGTCAGCCACCCGAGTAGCCAAGCAGCATCTGCTCGAAAACCCCAGTACGTACCATGTACCACAATCCACGCGCACTAACCACTGCTGATAATTTACGTAGCTTGGGAGCGCCGCCGTAACGCCTTCGGCAAGAAGCGCAGGAACTCCTCGGATTCCACGCAAGGCGATCCCGAAGACCAGGTCTCCGCTAAAAAACGGAAGACGGGTCAGTGTCCTCGTTGACATTACTGTACCGTAATATGTTCTCACCTGCTTTCGACCAACTTGCAGACTCTGCACAAAGTATGTACACGTTATGGTCACTCACTAGCATATGTTCTTGATATGGCCGCAGAGCGAACTCGGTCCACTGCGTTCAGAGCCCCGAAGCTGACCGTGGACTCTGCGGACTCGGCGTCCGATGATGGCGGTCAATTCACAGACAAGGGGAAACAAAGTGAGTCTATCATGACAGCAACTGTTGCACGTCGCTGTCTCGGATACCTCCGACAATGTTCATCGTCATAACTCACTTATGTCTGATGTTTCCCAGATCTTGGGCGCAAGAAGGCGAATGGGGTGTGTGAGGAAACTGATGCCGACGAGGACGAAGCGGATATCTTCGATAAGAACGCACACAAGAAAAGGGACTCGGACTCGGACTCAGAGACCGGCAGCGGTGATAAAGATACCTCGGGGTCAGAGACCGAGGAGAGTGATCATGGAGAGTTTGCCAGCATGTCGCGAACGGCTCACGCTGTCGAGGTAAGCTCGAAATCCTAGTGCTATTGATTATACTGAATGGTTGTAGATACCTACTTGGACAGATAATGGCGAACAGCGGGAGATGGACAAGGATGATTCACAAAAGGAGAAGAGGAAGAGGAAGAGAACGCACCTAGGTAAGCTTGATGTGGGCCCGATCTGACCGTCCGCTGATTGCTCTTTGCCCACATCCTTTCCTTCTCGCCCTTATTCCCGGTGCTGGACTCTTCTTGATCGCAATACTTCCTTGGTGCCACATGTTCCTCGGCAGCCCCTCCGAACTCTCCATCCGACAGTGACGACCCAGAAGAAGCCCAGCCGAACAAGGACGCAGCAAAGACGAAGCAAGCACCCAAGAAACGGGAGGAGGAGAGAGCCTGGGAGAAGCGAGCTGCAGAGGTACGCGTCCGTTGTCCATAAGCTTAATACAAGTCGGCAAACAGATTGAGTGCACATAGGAGCCAAGTTGGAAGGAGGAGGAGGATGACAAGCCTGGACATGGCGGAGAACACGAGACGAAGGACGGTGAGGTGAGTACCAGTTGCTCGATGTAATAGACGAGCGAGCTCGAGTGCGGTATCCCCCAGCAAAGCGCCCGGAAGACTAGCGCTCCGAAGCCCGATTCCGACTCCGACTCCACAGGCGACGCAGACAACATTGAGCTCATCTATCCTCCGTCTGGCCGCAAGTGGTCAGAATTGCCCATCACCACCCAGCATCCCCGAGTCCGGAAGGTCGCCGACCGTGCCAACCAGAAGGTCCATGTCGCTATCCTGAGTGACGAAGCTTTCCCCGACGGTACGACTGCTCAGACACGGTACGCTCGCAAAGCCCTTCTCGACAGTGCCAAGGAATTGGGCTACACCGATATCTACACCCGTCTCAAGAACGACACGCAGTATGCCCATGACCTTGGCACAATTGTGAGTGCAGTGATACGACTATCTCTTCCTACTCCGCCGGTGACGATGTCTTCTCCACAGCCCGCCCAGAGGATCAGTACATACCGTGGTCCTGTCAAGAAGTCTGCAGCCAAAGTCGTGGAGAGCCAATATGGCCTCAAGACAGGCTGCGCTCAGAAGGTTCAGTGGCTACTACAATCTTGCCACTATGTATTTCCCTGCGACGTGGAGGTTAGGAGGTCGACCATCTGTGCTATACACACTACTGACCACTGTCTTTCTGCAGAAACTGAAGCACGACGGCAGCAAGCCTTATCGGAACGAGGCTCTTGTATCCGTTCTCCGACAGGAATATTTCACTGGTGAGCCGTCCTTCGCCGTGAAACACCCAGAGCTCTTCAAGTCGTCGCTTCCGGACAAAGCTCATGAGCGTGAGCTTCCACGGGCTATGGTGGCCCTAGCCGCAACCGCTGTATGTATCAATATTGTCTATTCCCGTGTATTGTATTGACTGCACGTCCTTACGCAGATTGGGTCCTGCTTGCGCGACTGGCAAAGTGGGGTTCCACCTACCAAGTGGTCAGACTTCAGAGGAGACGGCAATATCACTCTTTACAACGCCAACATTAGGACCATCGAAAGAATCAAAGCGAACTCGCTGGCAAAGTACCACAAGATGATGCATGACCTATATGTCATTCTTACGTGCGTGTTGTCTGAATCCCGCTGCACTCTTATGATTTATCTGACCTTATGTGCAGGAACTCCGAGATCCCTGCTCCGATGGTGGATGAGAACGATGAGGACGCTGTTGATTACGATGCCATGTCAGAGTGAGCTTCCCTGCTGCTCGACTAGGACATATATTGCGCAGCTGAGTTATCACAGCACCATTACCATCTCCTTTTGTATCCTCTGCCCTATTCTATGGTATATGCTCCTTATGTTTTCAGTCAGCATGTCCTAGAGTATTCAATGGATATCTAATTGTCTGTCACCTATGGAGGTTCTGAGCGTCCGGATATGCGCCTTTGCGAGATCTAAATAAGACCTTATGAGATGGTACTAATCCCTCTTATCCAACCTTATCGACATATTTAGAAAGATATATAACTTATGAGGAATAATCGACTACTTGACCTTATAAGGGCTATTAGAGTTCGTTATGTCTCACTTAAGGCTCTTTAGGAGGGGGGAAATTTGCTGATGAACGCGGGCGTGGGGACAAAAACCTCACGTCGGGACAAAACCAGGTGACGATGGCGTCGGGACCACAACTTCAGTACCCCCGTCGGTGACCTCCATGTCTGACTGAATCCATTCCCGTTCATAGGTCAGCACATCGAGCAGCCTCAGCGAAGTCACGAATCAAGTTGAGCATGTAGTCCTATACGCAGCGGCGAGAGTGGGTCGACAGGAGTACTCCTGACTTCTCATGTGACGCCCATCAACGCCCACAAACACTGCGTGCGGACGAAGGTGATGTGTACATACCCCCACAGGCTCAAAAGCTGAGACGGCTGCCCTTGTGCTGAACCCCGTTCTTGCTGCCTTCACCAGTCCGGTCGCTGTGTACTCTCTCTTCGAACTGTTTCTAAGTAGCTAACGCCAACGATACGCGGGGTATATTCTCTAGTTTGGTAGCGGCGGGACACAAGCCTGTCACGTTGGCTAAAATGCCCCGCGCATTCCCTGATACACCCGACAGCGATGTCATTCTGGATGATAGCGATGGTACTGTGCGATATGCCAACGCCAACCAGGCGCTCGACTTGTTATGGATCAATCCTCCCATAGAAGACGGGGCTTACATGGAAACCTCGCATTACACGTTCGGACCGGGCAACAGTGCTTCGCTGACATTCCACGGTGAGGACTCCGAGGGCGTGCGTGGATATATTGTTGACCTCAGAGCATGGGCAGGAACTAGAGTCGCAGTTTATGGTCGACTTTCTGGCACCGGTGCGGTTGCCAATTACACACTCGTCAACATCAACCAAACCGTTCTCCTCACCAGCACTCAGTACAACCTCAGCGCAGAACATGTCTTATTATACCAGTCTGATCCCTTGCCATTCGCCAACTACACTCTCACTGTTACGCTCGAAGTCGGATATGCTTCGGATAACAGGATTTACTTGGACTGGTTCGAGTACAACCAGACACTGCGCACCGGAGAATCAGTCACGTTCACTCCAACGCCCTCCCCGACTGGAGCAAACTCTCCCTCCTCTTACATCTCCTCTGCGTCCCTCACCTCTACCGCCTCGTCATCAGCCTCCCATGCTGTTGGATCGACCCTTGCTCCGTCTGAGTCCAGCCACACCTCGGAACATGGGGTGCCCATCGCCGCGATAGTGGGGGGTGCAGTTGGCGGTTTCGTTGCATTCCTATGCGTCGCGTTAGTTGGATTTTGGCTCGGTCGGAGACGTCTCGGACAGACTCGAGTCGTCGACCTGACGCGCGACGCCGACGAGAACATCGGGGTCAACCACCATAGCGGTCTCACTGCGGCTCCTGAGGATGGACGCGGTACGTTCGCATTAACAAACCAGCAGACCGTCATCTGCGTACGTGCTCGCTAACGATCTGTGTGCACAGACTACCCCGGCCCACAGTCGCCTGGGAGCGGTACAAGGCTCACAATTGGCTCCCCTAGTAGCAGTCCTATCGGTGCCAGTCGACCTGCGGTGCGAGTGCAGGATTCGCGTACCCAATCTTTGGTCAGGACGTCGGAAATATTCTCAGACTCGGAGGCGTCCGGGTCCTCCACTGCGAGGGACAGCTCGACTACAGCCATGAAGGAGAAGTCGAGACTTGGTGGGGAGAAGTCCCTCGTGTACCTCTCACAATCCGGAACGTCCATCCGGATGAGTGCCGCTTCGGACGCTGCCCGACTGACCATCGGTGAAGGCGACTTGCAGATCCAGTCCCGCACCGGTGAGGTGGCCGATGTCAGGAATGAGGATGCAGAGCAGCCCCCGGCGTATGCTCCGTGACGGGCGGAGTTGGGGGGCAGTGTGGTGACTAGTATAGTTTCGCCACGATGGAGGCTTCGTGCTAGCGCTCCAGCAATGCTGCCTCGTTCAGTTGTTGAAGGAGTACGCTCATGATGACAATATGAAGCATATGACGATAGTAGCAATGCGACACTGTACATCAACAAAGTTATCTGTGATCGACAACTACGATGCATACAGGTCTGCATCAAGACGACAGAGCCCAATGACACCTGACGATATCCGTCGACCTACCCCCTTCAACTTCACCTCCTGCGAGTCCTCCTTTGGCTTCGGCTGCGTTCGGCACCTGCAAAGTTGTGTCTTTCGTGTGTTTCCTTGCGCGGCACGCGCGTCCATCGCGGCAACTGGAACAACGCGCTGAACAGCACCTGCGAGACCGCGGGCAGGCTCCGCCACACACGCCATGGCGCACGGATGCCAGTGCTTCATGGCAACCTATGTGAAGTCCTCTTGTGCGGCGCCCACTGGACGACATTTGCGCCGACGTCACTGGACGACATTTGCGCCGACGTCGCAAGTGAATGCACCGGCGCGCGCGTACGATCGTCTTCCGTGCTTCGTTGAAGTGCTTCCGCACAGGGTAGGGTACAGATCGTTTGGTGGGTATGCGACCGCCTTCACTGCTGCGATGTGGTAATATCGCCCTGTGCAACGTGAGGCGAAACGCATGTTCGCGCTCAAGCCCTGCGTACCCGTGCACCTTCGAGCGTCGCATGTGGAGGTTTGCGATCCCGGCAGGCACCCCTCGCCATGGTGCCTGAGCAGCTACATCACTGTGTCGCTGATTGCGCGCGCCGTCGTTCATATTCTCCTGTTACAAAACGAAGTGAAGCGCGGTCCTGCATGACCGGCATGATCGAGTGCCAGTGTGAAGGGAGTTTCTCCAGCTCGTCGTTCTTCGCTCAGTACAGGTCGTTGATGAGAAGGCGCACATATGACTAGAAAACCCTGGCTTCTGTTGAGAACATGGTCACCGATCTCTCACTGGGACGCGAACCTTGGTAGACACCTCTATAAAACTCTATTGGTGGGAGTTGAACTCAGAGCCCGGACTCCATGATCGCGTGTATATGATTGCGGCAGAGCGCCCTGGAAGGGAGGAAGAATCATTCCGTCATGTTGAGATAAGGCAGCGGTTGGAGATGGACTGCATTGGTTATGTCTTGGTCATTGGGGTGGCACCGGCCCGGGGATGCTACGACGGAGGTGTCTTTTCTTTCTCTGCTCTCAAGGACCTGTGTATACTATGGATTAGTGTGGCTATAGCAGTGATAACTATGCGCGAAATGACGAACAACTCACCGACTTGCGAGATTCTGCCAGCCCGCCCAAGACGTCATGGACGTGTATCCATATGGATGCCTTGTCATAAGTTCCTGTTGCATACAATTAGAAGAGTAGTTTAAGATAGACAATCCGCCAAGCGATGATTTTCATGCGAACAATCACATGGAAGAGGCCGAGAAATGGATGTGATACAATGCTATAAGGATAAGTGCGAGGCAAACAACATGTCAGCGACTCATACCAGTCTTGAGGAAATGTACGACGACTGCGCAGAATCATAATGATGCCTATAACAGAGGAGAGATGAGATGTTATTCGTGTTGACCTGTATGATATGCTTACAAGGTAACTCTGTCGCGACCACCACCACTGCGGCCCTGTCAATTGCTCCCCAGACATCTCTCTCATTGCCTTATTCAGAGTCCTCCCCGCTCGCTTCCACGACGACAATAGCTCGACGACCCCAAACCGTTCCTCCACGTCATAGTTTGACCAGACGTAAATCATGCCGTCCCAGTCGAGGGAGCACGCCCTCCCAATCTCCAGCCGGACACCTGCACTCCGTGCGAGTTTACCGACGACCATCAACAGGGCGAGGTTTTGGAGCTTGCTCAATATCTCAGGATTGCTGTAATGCTTCTCAGAGAGGTCGAAGAAATCCATCTCCTCCTTGCCCCCGAAGAGATTGCGCGATGCCTTCATGACAGGGAAGTGTATGTGATGTCGTTGCGCGAACTTGAGCACTTGATCGTACTTGAATGGCCAGCCATAATAGCGCAGGGGAGGATTTGTGCCACTGCTGCCGATGTCATCTGGACCGAGATTATCTTGGGGGGCGAAGCGCATCATCATCCTCTTCCGCTTCTGCGCGCGACCTCCGTCAACTCGCCGTAACCAATCCACACGTCGCCAATGAGCAACGTACCTTCGTCTCAACAGTCTCAAGAATTGATGCGTCGGTATCCGACAACATGCTGCTGAGCTTCGACATAGTCTTGCCTGCCTTCAAGGGCGGTGGTGTGGCTTGGTTAGCGCATCGTTTGCGTTTGGTGGCGAGACGTGTGTTGTGTGCGGGCGGCGAAAATGACATATTAGTAGTGTCAATGATTTGATATTCAAGTAGGGCAGAGCGAAGGATGAGATAGATGAAGCGTGTTCGTGGTAAGAGACTTGAAGGTGTCGGGATCGCGCACGACTCTTGCCTGACGCCGAGAGTCTGAGCGCCTACACGGGACCCTCAGCACCATCTGCGGATGAGTGAAGCATACAAATGTCCCGCTAGGTCCAAGCTTTAGATAGTTGCTTGAAATATATAGGCCGATTTGTGCCGTCAGTCTCTATGGACTCAGGAGGTCGCTGAGGAGATGCGACAATTCTGTCATTCACACAACCACTACTAGCACCGTAACGATCGTCCTATCGAGCTGGAACGTACCTAGTACTTACTAGGCTACCTCCGTCCTCGCATCTTACTGCACAATCAAATAAAACACGAAGTGCAGATGGCAAAAGTGACTGAGTGCACAAGGAAAAGCATAGACAGCATGGACAGTGACTCGACGTATCGCTCTCTCCCAGCAGCTGTGTAGAGGTAATGCACGTCGGGAATGAGACTGGATTAGCCATCCACCTCGATGTCCATGCATGCCATCGGCTTGGGAGTAACCTTCGAGAGGATCTGGAAAGTCACGTCGTACTCGCGATCGTAGGCATCACTGCTGTCATCAGAGCGATCGTAGGCATCACTGCTGTCATCAGAGCGAGCGCAGCTGAGGACCAGATGAGCAGCGTGGCACGAAAGAACTTTGAACAGCCTACTCTTCCGTCACCGTAATCCGTTCGACATCTGGCGTGTCGTTCACGACAGTGCAAAGAGACAGGTCGCCAGAAGGTGCGAAGCTCTCGATAGCACGAGCGACGAGAGTGCCAAGTTGTGTCGTTATACGCCCCAAAAGTCACCTCAGAACTTTGCTCGACAGCCTTACGAGACGTGTCGTAGCCGCATCGAATCTTGTCTTCTCCCTGCTTCCTCTCATCGATAGGCCAGTGCATGACTGCTATAGCCTATAGACGGCACGACGAGAAGTAACGGGTCTATAGCTGGGTACACCTCGACCCGCCTGTTCGTGAGGATCGTCAGTGATGCGTACGATTGTGGGCTGTCTACGATGCAGGGACGTACACGCCTTATCATGCCGGCTCCCATCGGAAGCAGCTGACGGTAGAGTTCCAGAGAAGCCCTAGAGATGTAAGCGACCGCACCACAAGATTATTCAGAGTGAATGTGCAGAACGACGAATGCATTGCATGTGAACCGGCAGATGACTGAACGCTGAAGGCTACATCGAGTGGTGTCTAGCAACACAAAGACTTCTAAGTGATGCGACAAAGTGAGGTATACAATACGTGCGAGAGCGGGAGCGTCTGTCAGGCATTAGAGACAGAGACTCAGAGGAAACCGAGGGCGTGAGGATGACAGTGGAGGCGCAGACAAATGGGGGACCATGCAGGAAACAGAGCGTATTTCACGGCTCGGGAGTTCCGCCTTCCGCCGCGCGTTGCTGCCGACGGGCCTTCTTCGCGGCGTTCGCAGCGGCAGCCTTCGCCTTCTTCGCCTCGGCGCGTGCAGCCTGCAAAACACGAGTCGCAGTTGAGTACGAGACAGGCAGACGAGACCCACAACGCAGCCGCAAGTATATGCACACGCACCTTTTCCTCCTCTTCCTTCTTCTTTGCCTCCTCTTCCGCCTTGCGCTTCTCCTCCTCCTCCTTCTGCTTCGCGTTCTGCGCGCCGTTCACGCCGCCCTTGTTCTTCTTCTTTGCCTCTCGCGCCTCCTTCTCTTCCTGCTTGATACGCTTGATACGTGGGTCGCAGGCGAGAGCGGTGTCGACGATCCCGCGCAGGCGTGCGGTGTCCTCCTTTTTACGACGCGCACGCTCCGACTTGTTCTTCTTCTCCGTGTAACGCTTATCGTCACGGCTGCGAGGTATGTCAGTATGTGTGATCCACAGGGTTATGGTGGGTCACAGGAGTAGGGCGAATACGCACTTATCGCTGCCCTCATTGACCTCCTTGTCCAAATATTCGAAGCTCCTCCAGCTGTCGAAGTTGTACCAGAAGTCATAGAACGCCTCAACCTTCTCCTTCGGGTCATCATACGAGCCAAGCATCGGCACAGGTTGTTTCCGGCTGAAGCGTGCCTCGCGCTCGAATACTGGCGCGAAAGCCTGGAAGAAGTACTTCTCGGGGTTCTTTGCCTTGGTAATTTGAGATTGCGTAGGAACGTCCGCTTCGAGCAAGTCATAGTAGGGGTCGACAGAGTCGAATTGACGGCGCCTCTCGGGGTTTGTGAGGACCTCGAACGCTTTTTGGATGCACTTGAAGAAGGCATCATCGTTGGAATCGCCGACTACGCCCGCCTTCTTGTCGGGATGGTGCTTGAGCACCTTTTTCCTGTCTGGAGTGTTACGAATCAGCATCTAGCCCTGTTGCAGAGATTGTAGCGCAGCATCGTGCACGGCGAGTGTCCAGTGAATTTCAGACTGAATCCAGTGCATATCTCCGGGGGTGGGCGTGCGAAACAGTGTAATGGAGGGATGACGGGGGCAAAGAGGGTTCAGAGAACGAGAACTCACGCGCAATCTTGATCTGCTCATCCGTCGCCTTGTACCGCAGATGCGATAATCCGAGCACGGCGTAATGGTCTTGTTTCTGAAGATGCGCAGATGTCAAGTTCGTGGAGCTTCAAGACGGAATAATTCGCACGTGAGCGCACCTTCCACTCTTTGGGATCGAGCAAAAGCAGATCTTCCGTCTCCTCCTCATCACCGACACCGAGATCATCCTCAATGGACGTGCCTGCTCCGTTCAGTGCGGCTAGGCGTTTCTGCTCCTCCTCGGTGTGCTTGTCATGTTCTTCGAATGTGAGCTTGTGCACGGCTCTCCGGACGTGGGCGAGGTATGCTTGGCCAGCAGGGAGGAGCTTGCGCTCGACAAGGGCTTCTCTGTCTTTCAGTCCACTGTGCTCCAGACAGATCTACCGATACTCACGCGAAACAGACTTGCCCGACGGCGCAGGTGGTGTCCAGCTCGCTGGGAGTGGTGGGGGAACGACAGGGAGTTGCACGACGTTCGCCATCGCGGATTTTAGGCGATTGAAGGGATAGGGAAGGGAAAGAGAGTAAGGAAATTGAGCAAGACGTCGATACCGACAAGCCTCAGCCTCACCACTCGCCGGCAAGCAAAAATTTCCCAGTCTCCCGTCTACCTTCCTCATTTGGCTCTGGCGCGCGGCTGGGATGACGCCTGGATGAGCGGTCTCGTGATGTGCGTGACCACGTTCGAGTCGCGTCGCGTCGCGTCACTAACTACTTGCCTCTCTCTCTGGTCCCTGCCCCTGCATTCAGCAGGGTGGGCTACAATACTCATCTTGGCTAACCGTTGTGTCTCTGCTCCACTGCGCCGCGCTATCCAGGTCAGTCACGTGGTCGAACCTCCACTGCGGGCATACCCGTATTCGACGGTCAAGAGGTCTGGCCAAGCACGACAGCCCACGTCGACAGCGTCGTTCCGTGAAGCACGAACTGGACGCGATGCGGAGTGTCCGCCGTGGATGGTATAATGGTCACTCTACATCACACTGACGCGTGAACCTTTGCAGCTTAGAGCGATGGCCACAGAAGCAAAGCTGCCTTTGTCGTTGAATCGAACCAGCTCTGCCAATGCTCCACACGATGCGACACCTCTACCTCTGACAGTGAAACCACGATCAAAGCTGCTTGCTACTTTGAACGAGGAGATACCCAATTGGCTCGCTGGGCCATCCAACTCCTCAGGACAAAGTGGCCATAATTCACTACTTAAGACCACGTACGTTCACTGTGCTTCAACCTTCTCTCATCTGTGTACATTGGCGATTTACTACCCATGAGCATTTGGACCCGTCAAGCCAGTCACGCTCTACGGCGACCACCTGCGTCTTTCTTTGCTCACATCCATGCACTTCGCAGGATCGGTGCTGCCACTACCATGGCCACTGAGAACACCGCCTCATTCAAAACTTCAGTACCCAAAGGCGCCGCAACGAAGAGCAAACCTGCCTCAAAGGGAAAGGCCAAGGCGACTCCATCATCTCTCCAGAGAACGACAAGTGATATCGAAAATCAACCCGATGTCGTAAGCGCATTACTCGACGGACACCCGGACGAGGCAGCACCACAACCACGGGCGAGTAAAGCGCCACTGTCCTTGTACTCGTACAAGCAGTACCGCCCCACACCGACAGTTGTATACACCCGTCATGAGGAAGAGGCGAACGACCTCGTGCAGTGCCTCAAGGGTCCGTTGGGATTCGATCTAGAGTGGGTCGTGACCTTCCGTCGCGGCAAGACTCCAACGGAGAAGAGGACGGGGCTTGTGCAGATATGTGACTCGCGCATCATCCTGCTCGTCCAGGTCAGCGCGATGAGCAGTAAGTACCAGACAGGTTTTACAGGAATACGATCTCACCTTCGTGCCCCATAGAGTTTCCGCAGAAAGTCAAGGTAAGCAGACGGTGTAGCCGGACGGCGAGCGGTCGATTCTGAGCCTACTGCAGGAGGTCATAGAGAACAAGGACATCATCAAACTCGGCGCGAACATCCGCAGTACGTACACATTCTGGTCCCATTCTCTATTGCTACTGACTCTGCGCAGACGACGGTCAGAAGCTGTTCCGTGATTATGGTCTGCTTCCCCGCAACCTCGTAGAACTCGGCGGTTTGGCCCGTCAAGCAGACCCGGAGTGCACCTTCACCCGTTCCATCGTCGCGCTCTTGAAAGTCGTCGAGCGATATACTGACAAGACCCTTGACAAGGGCCGTGTCCGCACGAGCAACTGGGACGCACCGCTCACGCCGGATCAGATCACGTACGCCGCCAACGACGCCCACTGCGCTCTCATGGTCTATAGGAGGCTGATGGAACTCGCGAAAGAGAACGAGCGTGAGATCCGGTGGGACGAGTGTTCGAGCGACTTGGCGGAGGTTTACCGTGCCAAGACGTCCGTGCCTGCAACTGCCGCACCCCAGGAAGTCACGGCGGAGACGGTGGCAGCCGACGCAAACAATGTCGCTGCGGCTCAGCCTCGGACGTCCTCTACTCCGCCATCCACTACCGCGCCCGGTAGCTCGTCGACCACGGGAGGGATTGCCGCATCCGCAAAACCAGCCTCTCCTATACCGCGCGGCGTGTATTCCGGCGAGCTTCCCGCATCCGCACCCGCGGCAACTTCCACCAGCCAATCCCGCCCCGCAAGCCTCAACTCCGACTACACCCCTGGTGCCCCACGGCCACAGCACCTCCGCGCGTACAGGCTGTGGCATACGAACGACCTGCCTCTCCGCGAGATCTGCGCGATGCTGCGGACGAGAGAGAACCCGCTGGCAGAGAGCACTGTGATGTGAGCATCGCCCGCCCGCACGCTTCGACTCTCGCAGAGCTGACCGCTGACCGTCATCCGGGGCGCGCAGCTCGTACGTCGTGAGGGCGTTGCAGGCGGACCCGAGCCTGCCGTTCTCGATGGAGCGTCTCAAGCCGTTTGTGCAGCTCGAGGCTGGGTCTTGGGCGCGCCATCGGGAGTGGATACTGCAGAAGGACGGGTATAGGAAGTAAGGGGTTTGCCTGGATGCGACGACGTTTGTGCTGCTAGACACCGCTCGACGTAGCGTTCAGCGTTCAGTCATCCACATGCAATGCACCTGTCGATCTCTACGAACATGGTCGGTATGCCTCGAATGTTGCCCGGCTCGAAGCCAGCAGATAGATTGATTGTATATGTCTTTTCCAAGGTATGTGAGTGTGTCAGTACGAAGCGTCGGGCTGTTGCTAACGTAGCGCGATTCCCGCGGGTATGACCACAGGTGTATCCTGATCAATCAAAACAACAGATCATGGTACATAGGCAGGAGGAACACCCCCGGGCTTATCTTCGTCGCCCGACACCAGTACCACTTGCATGCCTGGCGTTTCATCTATCAATCCCTGACGGCTATAGTTCCCGTCGTGAGTTGTGGACATGTCTTCGCTTTGATCTCCGACGGTCGACGAGCCGACATATGAGAGGTGAACAAGGGAACTTTTCTCGCCTGGCCGAGAGGAGGAGGGCATTCCTGCCCATAGCCCGGATGGTTGCGCATTGCGGCTGGAGATGGCTACGTGGGCTGAGTCACGACCTTGCAGCAACGGGTTGGTTTCCACAGGTCGTGACGATACAGCATATGGGAAGATCGAACTTGGGCCAGGAGACACGGCCGTCGATGACGGCGCGCCCTCGTTCTTCTCCGGGCGATAGTCTGCAACGAAGCATTACGTCGACTAAGCGCTGTGCGGTCGATCCTCGGGAAGGGTGCCGCGTACCTCCCTCGTAAGCTATACTGTGTCTCCCTGCTCCTCCTCCATCCTCTCGTGTGAGATCAATAACTCCTGATCGTCTGGTACTCCGACGTCTGCCGAGCCAGAACGCCAGGACAAGCCCTGCGACGAGCAATAGGAGGCCTCCGAGGGCTCCGCCGACTATCGGTCCGATGGGCACCGATGGGACTGTGGTCGCGGTTGAAGACGCCGAGGTGGTCGTGTCGGTGCTTGTATTTGTGCTTGAGGCAGCAGGTGGGAGCGACGAGGATGCCCTCCCGCTCCTGTCCGCGGTTACGTTGTACTCGATCCAGTCCAAGGAGTACCATCGGTCGCCCGGGGTGGTGACGAGGATATGCAAGGTATGGTTCCCGAACGGGAGCAGGTCGGACTGGTAGAAGAGGGTGTAGTAGTGCTCGAAGTAGTCGTTTGGGGGTGTGTAATTTGTCGGCTCCGCCTCGTCGACGCTGTACAGCGTCGTCGGCCCTGTGGTATTTGGCGGGAGCGGGGGAACATATCCGTATGCTGCTACCTGGACGCCTGCAAACGCGAATGAGCATAGCGACAGTGGTGCGTGCCGCACGTGGTGTTGCACCTTCGAATGTGAACGCCACGGTGCTGTCGCGCTGATAGCACTCGGACGCTGTCTTGTGGTAATTTGGTCCGACGGTGTCGTTCATGTGGTACCACGGACCCGCTAGACCCCCGTAGTGGAAGACCTCGAGTTCTGCGTCGTCGACAATGGCATCGCTGTCGGGAGTGAACTCGGTAGCTCTCGGCATCAATGAGAAGTGGGCCGGGTGTCTAGTGGTGAGGGTCTGCGGAGGAATGGGGGGAAGCCCGGGCAATGGGGGGGAGGCCCCGAGGGCGACTGGATATGCGCTCCGGAAGAGTACATCTGGAGCTTCTTACAACAACAGTCGCTGATCCATCATCGACTGAACTAGCGACTGCCATATAGCTGTCAGCGAGCTGGCGTGCGATCCTAACAACGTTAGCACTGACCGCGACAGACTGAGGGGTTGATGGTCGGCCATCCCTCCGCAGCCCGTGCAGCAGGTATTAGTCGATGGATGACCACCACCACCTGCACTGCCTACAGCCTTGGCGATGGTGGCAAGACGGACTGGCAAGGACGCTCCTCTTTATGCGGGCTAAGCGGGGTAAGCGAACAAGGCGGGTGTCATGGGGACAGCCTTTGTATGTACCTGTGAATTCGAAGCTGACAGGAGCGTGCCGTCGCATGTGGAGGAGTCTCGGAGGTATGGGCGGGCTGGCATGCGGGTCTGATAACAAGGTGTCTGGACATTCAGGGGAATCTCGTGAAGTCTGAAGGTATGAGAGTCTGGTATAGAAATATTCGAGTT
The DNA here is from genome assembly GCA_020543525.1 of Coriolopsis trogii. NCBI lineage: Eukaryota > Fungi > Basidiomycota > Agaricomycetes > Polyporales > Polyporaceae > Coriolopsis > Coriolopsis trogii. Next base: position 223,049 of record JAHYIO010000039.1, read on the forward strand.
GTCAGAGGCCATGACGGTTACATGGAAACATTGCGCTTGAAACCTCACATTGCAAAAGGCCCAACAAAACACCACATCGCCCACTTCAAAACACGCAGGATCGATGCCAAATCGCCACAACGCTGATGCATGAGAGCTTGTTGTGAGCCAACAGGAGCCAACATGACATTCTATGCGAACATGGAGGTCTTCTGAGCGGCACTGACGACGTTCCGCGCGGTCCCGTGACATGTATGACTGTGTCGGCGTCTGAGCCTAGTCGCGTCGCGTAATCACCGCGGTAGGCCAGTGCGGAAGCCCACTCAAGCTTGTCCTCTCACCACCACCTTGTACACTTGCCTGTTGATTATCTCATCTATGACCGCTCCGTACTCTGTCTTGCAGAGTTCTTAGGTACGCCAACCTTTACGATATGCTCGTAGCTTGGATTATTGGAGTCGTTCCCCCCGGATTTCGACTCGGAACTCCGGAGGGACGAAGGGGCTTATGCGGGATCCACGTATGCTTCCCAACCCCCCTCATAACTGAGACGTCAGGCCCTTGCATCGTACTCTTCTTTGGCTTAAACATGATGAGTGGGAATTGATGTATTTGGATCCAACAATTCGTTGAGTTCTTCCGAGGCCACTGGCCAGCCAGAATGCGATGAACGGTACGGCGACCATAATTCTATGACTGACTCACCTGATCCTCCAGTACACTCACAACTAAGCGAGCTTAAAGATATATTTGAGTACTCACGATCACGTACGTCCTTAGTTTTTCTTCTCGAACCCCCTACTTGTGTGCACCATGAGCGAAGGCGTGACTCATGAGCATCAGAGCTATTCTCTCACCACCCTGCCTTCAGAATGGCCCCCGACACTCCCTCCTCCGACGCGACAGTGACTCCTCGTCCTCTTACTGCTAGCACATCCGCCTCAAAGGGGAAGGCCAAGGACACCGTTGCTGGGGCCTCTTTATCCACCCAGAGGATCGCAACTGGTACTGCAAGCCAACGCCAAGTCATGGGCGCGACCCACCAAGGGAACATGGGCACCATACGTCCACCAGCAGTCACAGCCCCGCTATCTTTGTACTCGTACGAGGAGTACCAGCCTAAACCCAAAGTCAAGTATATCCGCTCGGAGCAAGAGGCGAATGACCTGGTGCCGTCTCTAAGCGGGCCGCTGGGATTCGACTTGGAGTGGGTTGTCACCTTCCCTCCCGGTGGGCCTCGTCAGGGGATATCGAAACCCACGGGGCTGTTGCAGATATGCGACTCGCGTATCATCCTACTCATTCAAGTAAGCGCGATGCAAAGTGAGTGCCTCGCGATCGCTCATGAAGCATAGCCTGAAATCGCCGTGCGTAGCATTCCCACACAAGCTCAAGGTGCGCAGACCGACGGAATCTATGAGTGGTTGTGGTCCTGAGCAGTTATTAGGAGGTTATCGAGGACAAGAATGTGAAGAAGCTTGGTGCGAACATCCTAAGTATGTGCACACTATCACACAGTCTGCTATCACTACTGACTCCACGCAGACGATGGGAATAAGCTCCTCCGCGACTTCGGTGTCCGCTCCCGCAACCTCGTCGAGCTCGGGGATTTAGCGCATCAAGCAGACCCCAAGTGCCCCTTCACGTTCAACTATTATTCCATCGCACTCGCTCGGGTCGTTGAGCAATATACGAACAAGACCCTCAGCAAGGGTTCCGTTCGGTTGAGTGACTGGGACGGGGAGCTCACGGAGGAACAGAAGACATACGCAGCGAACGATGCGCACTGTGCGCTCATCGTCTACAATAGGCTAATAGAGCTGGCTAAAGAGAACAAACGGGAGATCCGATGGGAGGCGTGCTCGCGGGACGTGGCAGAGGTCCCTCAAGGGACATCTCGGCCTGCGCCTACGACTGCCTCTACGAAGGCGGCCCCACATGTGACATCCACGAACCCTGTAGTGGAAGTCGCCGATGCCTCCATATCTTCCACTCAAACATCCATATCAGTACTCGGTACTTCGTCGACCATGCCTCAGGAGCCCATCTCCATCCGACCGCCCGTTGACGCCACCGAGACCCTGCCGTCCATATCTACGGCGACTGTGTCCACCCAGCCATCTGCCTCAGTAACTACGAGCTTGTCGACGATCCCCGCAACTGTGCATATGCCCCAGGAGTCGGTCTCCTTCCCGTCGTCTACTCACTACAGCGAGACCCCGACGTCTCCCTTGAAGGCCGTGCCAACGACTTGTCAGAGCTCCGCCACGAAATACCACCCGTATAACACCCGTCTGCGGGGCGGGCCACGTCCTCAAGACCTCGAAGCATACGCAATGTGGCATACAGAGGAGATCTCCCTGGACGAGATGTGTGCCAGGCTCGGCAGCAGGGAGAAGCCGCTCAAGCGTATCGTCGTCATGTGAGTCGCATTCCTTTGGTCCGGTTACGACGGTCGTGAAGTCAGAGGTTGACACGGAGTGTGCAGCACGTGCGTTGTGAGGGCGCTGCAGGCGGACTCAACTCTGCCGTTTTCGATGGATCGCCTCAAGGCGTTCGTGAAACTCGACCGTGCGTCTTGGGAGCACCACCGTGATTGGATCCTGAAGAAGCAGCGTTCCATGAAGTGAGCCGTTGCGCTGTATACGCTTGGAGACATGGGAATGCTTGACTCTATTGTACTGTACTGGTTTGTTGGTGTACATGTACTCATTTCATGTGTGCTGTTCCTCGTATATCTGTCTCTCGTGCGCTATCATCCTTGGCTACCATGTTCCAACTCATGTACCTGTATCTCAAGTTGTGCACAAGCTCTCACTGCTGTATGAAGCATGTCTTGGAATTGAATGCGATCAGTGGACAATCATCTTGCTCATGCTCAAGTTGATTCGAACACTCGGGAACCCGCTGCAGTATTGAAGTATACATGTATAGTCTCCACAAGCCACAGTATCATCGGGTCAAGACAACAGATCACACAATAGGGAGGGCTATATATACGCAATATCCCGGCATAAATGTCTCGATAATCGAGGAAATTACCACAGCGAGCGGTGTACGACGGAGAGTGCTTGAGAACATCATGGAGACCTCCATAGGTGCCCAGACGTCGCACACAATATATCAGAACACGTTAGCGCACCATTCTGTACACCTGTACGGGAGGGAGGTCAGAGAAAGGTCACATCGACACGGCGGCTCTCGATCTACCACTTACCAACGATGCTGCGTCTACAAGAGGAAGAGCAATGATCGGATCGTCCTGTAGATGGGCTCTCCAATGACGCTGCACGGCCCAAACATTCTGGTTGATAATCCGAAAGTGCGCGAGGGCCTCCGCCGCAGTCGGTCTCAGACTCGGTTCGCGTTGGAGCATCCGCTGCACCAACGGGACTAGCATGCTAACATTAGAGTATGTCTAAGACAGCACACATCAGATCCCGCACTCGCACGCAGCTGTTGTTTGACATACCTCAATGAGATACTGACGAAAAACGTTGCCGAGGGTGAAGATATCAACCTCGAATGGGTCGTACGGTATGTCGTCAGATAGCTCTGGAACGTCTCGGTCCAATCCGTAGGTTCCCGTCACAAGCCGCTCGGTGTCGTCCGGAGAAAACATCGTCGAGAGGCCGAAGTCAATGTAGTAGTAAGTCACGGGGACATTCGAGCGAGACAGGTAGTTAGAGCCAGCGAGGATGTCCTCATAGGTATTATGACTTCTGAGGGGATGGAATCCCCGAGGAAACATGGCGGTGGCGTCCATCATGATGTTCCAATGCGTGCAATCCCTGAGACTGATTATGAGCAAAGATGGAAGGTATCAATCAGGCGTAACTTCCACCCACCTGTGTGCGACGTTATGCTCATGCATGAAAACCAAACCCTGAGGGAACCCATTCAGCGTCGACTAGTTGTTTTTTTACCAAGAACGAACATATCTTACCTCGAGGAGCTGCCTCACACATTCAAGAATGCTGCCAACGGTGTCGAACTCCGGATTGTCTATGTAGCGCAGGAGAGGCATGACCAGGAAAGACGTAGCTGGATCATCGGGGTCCTGAAAGAGGTCGAGAATGGGAACACAATGATTCCGAGGGTCCTTGCGGAGATCATGGGAAGAGAAGTACGTCGCAATGCGCATTTCATCGCCGTCGGTTGGAACACGCTTCAACATAACGACCTTGCCGTCATGGATCCTCTTCGCATCCATGATGTGCCCGCGCCCTGCCTGTATATAATAATCAGGTATCCGCTCTATGCTATCTGAGTGGACCTACAATAGGTGCAACACCATCTTCTGTTTTTCCAGGGTGGATAGAGGGATCCCTCCACCACGACGGTATCCAGCTGGGATGATACCTTGGTCGAAGCCGATAGCCACGGGATTGCAAGAAGTTGAATCTGTCTCTCCAGTAGTATTCAAACGAAAGATATACTGTGGAGAGATCTGCATTGTTGTTTACAGTGCTTGAGACCATAGCCTCTACGTATACGGGTGGAATGTAGACACATGCAGTCCGGCGGTGAGAACTAAGTCACGGTTCCAAACTCAGACAAGAGCATATCAACTCCGATGCCGACTCCCTCGTCAGCGCTTCAGCAGCCATTCTCGACTCTAATGCGTTTGAGACCGATGTTTTCTTTCTCCGCACTCCGTTTGACGACAGCTCATGACAACGGCCCACAGGAGCACGGTCCAGTCACATCAGGAAAAATCCAACTTCCTAATCAGAACTAAATTAGAGAGCCCTCCCTATAATGCTGATAACGCCAACTAATGGTCACTAATTTTCCCTTCGTTGTGTCAAACATCTCATTTGGCGTGGAATGCGCTGTGAGGCTCCCACATATACGAGAATACGTGTTTCAGAGAGAAAACGCGAGGCACGTCGGCCAAAATCGAGAGCGAACAAGGTAAGCGCTGTTCACCAGAGGACCGTGGAGTGCGCTAAACCCTGCCCTAAGCTAGGACGGCATCTTCCGATCGGTGTGCAACTGCGCGCCTTTCGATGTTCAACTTCACTCCTCCTTCGTCACTACTCTGAGGCTTGCTCTCGTGCTGCTAACACTCGTATCGTGGACAATCTGAGGCTGGACTATTGAGCTCGGGCTCTCTCTCTTGCGCTTGTATATCCTCTTATGTCTGCTAGGACTTGGACAATGCTCGTCTGCTGGGACTAATGCTCGCTGTCAACTGGTGCCTAGCAACGACCCCGGAGCCGTCTGGAGTGAAACCTCAGGGCCGAACTTGTGGCATCGAAGGACATCATGGATATGGAGGAGTGTTCAGCACGTATGGTGAGTAGCATGGTCTATGGGTGCAGGTGTTCGGTCATCCCCACGCGAACAGAATGCAACCTAGTGATACACTTGGTGTCACTGTGCGAGTATGTATGTCTCTATTACGCTGCGGTACTATCCGTCACTGACTTGTTATACTGCAGCAAATTCTTCGCTGTCTACCGTGATCATTGATGTCGGGCGTAGTCTCATGGTGCCTAGTGGTAGCTTTGTGATGTTAGTGAGTACTTCGTCTGTGATCACCTCACAACATGCTGATGTTTCTGGCCGCATGGCTACACGCTGTAGGACTGTCAAGGCTGGGTATGTATGTGAGTAGCCCCCATGGCGCCTTAGGAGAGTTCAAATTGTGCGTTATGAGGCGGCCAAACGCGACGGAAACCCCACCACCACGCGGCAGGAGCGTGTCGCACAAGACCGACACCGAGACGATGCACAGTCAGATAGAACGAGCAGCGGGCAGCTTCACCACGAAGAGGACGGTGTGTGTTGTGGGCGCATGGGCTTGTGCATGTACAAGTATAATAGCTTTGTAGCTTAGATTGTGTACCTCCATCCGCACCAATACATTGTCTTTTACTGCACAACTGGACCCCAGAGTATGTGTGAACCATGACGACGAAGGAGCTCTAATGGCATACTAATTGACCCTATTGTCTCATAATTAGTTGGGACCTAGCGAATGACCCTAATCGGTATAATGGCTCTAATCGGCTCTATTTAGAGGTAATTATGGTCAATTAGAGAATCGGATTTTTCCTGATGCAGTAAAGCAAGACATATGAGCTAAAGAAGCCCAGGGAGCATCAGGGATCATATCGCGGGGGATCCTGCAACGTAGTAGTCCGAACTGGAGACGTCGTTCCTATAAGACCTCGCACCCGGCCACCCAAATCGACCGTTCCCCAAGGAGCGTCCTCCACCCTCCCACTCTGCAGCTCCTGCTCGCCGCTGACATACCTCGGCATCGTGGAGGGGAGCATCGGCAGCGCCTCCTCCACGCTTGGAGCATAAAATGAGCCTTCATGCAACTGGCGGCTGCCAGTGCTCCCCGTGGACTCCTCATGTGATACGCTCTCCGCAGGGGCTTCCGGGGTGTACGGCGGACATGGTTCGGGCTCATATCCCTGCTGCCATGGTCGGATAGCAGTAGGCGAGCCGTACTCGACTATACGATATACGAATCAGTACGGAGGGTGCATGTCATTGAGGATCCCGCTGCGTCGAAGCCTAATCGTTCCTCCACGTCGAACATTAGGATGTACTCACCCGATGCAGCATGTGTCCAGTTCCGGTACCGCCCCCGTCGCTGCCGTCTCCAATAGCAGTACAGAATCGAGCTCAACATGATGAACACGATTGTGCCGAGGACGGCTGCGATTATTTCTGCCACGCGAACCCCGGAGATCGAAGGAGGGGGCTTGTATGATGAGCTCGGCGACGGCGCGCTTGTTGATGGTGCAGGAGAGCCCGCTGGATAAGCTGTTGTCGAACTACCGCTGGTACCAGCCATACTCGACGTGGATGCAACTTGCTCAAGTGACGTCGTGTTGTACTGGATCCAGTCGATCGTGAAACTATCCGTGGTGGACACTTCCGTGACAGTGATTCTCAGCGTGTGCTCTCCATACGAGAGCTCCTGCGACTTGAAGTAGAGAATGCGCGTCGTTGAGACGATGGTCGCCTTGCTAGGGGTGAAGGAGACAGGTTCACCTGAGTCGATCGTGTAAAGAGACGTCGCACTGCTGTCCACCGGGGTGACTCCGTATACAGCCACCTGCGTCCCTGCGGTAATAGCGAGCATGGGTCGTCTCGATCCATAAGTTGAGTGACATGATGCGCACCTGTGAACGTGAGCGTTGCGGTACATCCGGGGGCGAAACATGTAGACTCAGTCGCGAGATAGTAGTTGAAATCTGTTTCGCCGTGGACCCAGCCCAGTGGACCAGTGTAGTTTGCGGTTGGGGGGTGAAGGGCCGATGTATAATGTATCTGATCGATGTTACCGTCGTCCACGAGAACGTCGCACATGGGAGTGTTGTCGAAAGCCTGAAGCATCTCTTGTCTGTCTCCCGTATAGCAGAATGCTGAAGGACTTCCTGAGAGCCTCGACGCCGAATATTTTCTGAAGTACCAATTCGGTGAGTGGAGGTCAGCAAGGGAAACGAGAGAGAGCTCGGACCGTGTGAGGCATGGTCACACTGCCCCATGAAGACTCGAGTACTTAGTAGCTTATCGCATCGAGTCGCTGATAATCGCTAACATATGTACAAACTGCCATTTAGTACGTCAACTTGAACCAGTTGGCATGCAAACACGGACACTGACCGTGATGCATGATTGGCCACCTATCAAGACCTGTGCTGGCATCCGAGAAGTCGGTGAGTGGCCCAGTGCGTTGCCCACAGCCCGGGCAGAGGCCGCAAGAGAGACCCAGCTGTCGTTCGACAGAAGTCCGAGCAACATGACTGCGAATTGAGCGCCACCGGTAACAGCCTTTGTGGGTACCTGTGAATTCGAAGCCGGCAGCAGTTCCTGTGCATGTGGTGAGGCGGATGGGCGGTATTGGGCGGTTTAACAATCAGAGTGGATTCACGATCCAGAGGTTCAAAAGATTACCATGATTCCTGTTGATATCGAAATTGTCAGCTCACATCCAAGCGGAATTGCAGCAACTCATACCGCATGCCCTGTAGCCCCTTCAAACCGCGCGCAGGATCTCATCGCCTCACCGACCGTACGTAGCAACTCCGATGCAGAGAGAGCTCTTGCACATGTACATCATGAACACCCACAATCACATAGCCTGTAAGAGGCTCCAGCCCAGGAGTTGTCATATCGCTGATTATAGACAACAAACCCTGCAGGAATCGCCGATGACCCCAGAATTGGCAGCTCGTATCCAACTCGTATCTGGCCTTCTCTCCCTCAGAGCATCAAGTGCTCGGCGCCCTCATGTGCACGAGAACGCAAGAGCCTCCACCCACATCCCCTGCAACGCTCAGACTAGCGGCGGCATTGATGCACATCCTTCACCGTGACACGGAGGGCTCGTCGGAAGGGGGCGCTGCATGAAGCAGACGTTGCTTCTCAGACGTCCTGTGTGTCCCCACGCCCCAGGCCGCAGGGCCCGTCGAAGAAGGCTGGAAGTCCGGGCCTGCAGAGAAAAGCTCTGTCGGCGCCAATACCGTGATCAGCGTGTGAACGGTCTTCCCCAAACGACTGATACGCACCCTCGTCCTCGTCCAGATCCATCCTGCGCGGTATCATCTTCTGGCGCTGCGTCCACTTGACGTAGAAGGCGGCCAGTGCAAGCACTCCCAGAAGTGTGGCGCCGACAGCGATGCCGGTCGTTGCGGCCTGAGAGAGGGAGGACCTGGCCGATACTATTGGCATGGTCATCGGAGGTACGCTGCTCGCAGGACTGGCTGCAGATGGAGGCTGGATAGACATGATAGGGACTGTGTTCTGCGCTGAGAGTGGGTCCGTCGCAGACCTAAGGGAGGATCCTTCGGACGTCGATGTAAATAGCGTCGACGTCGAAATGGGGGAGGCCATCGATGTACCAACGAGGGCGGAGGACGCAGTGAAGGTCGTCGCAACACTCAAAGCCGGCGAGGACGTCCCACTTGTATCGGGCGCGTGCGCATACCCCTCCTTGTTGGTCGTGTTATACTCGATCCAGTCCAAATTGAACGGAGAGTCGTATTCAGCATGGTCGACGTTGATTTGCAGGGTATATTCGCCATACGGCATCGCCTCCGAACGAAAGAACAGGAGCGTGTCGTCCGTTCGTGACCCCGAAGTATGTGAGACGTTACTCTGGCCGCTGATGGAGTAACTCGACCAGACGGGCACCTCGTTGACAACAAACTTCTCTGATCCATACACTGCGACTTGTGTTCCTGTCAAGACATACTACGGTCAACTCTGGAGTCTTCAACAACCAGTTCGTGACAGGACAGCGCACCATGGAATGTGAAGAGCAGCATGCACCCGGCTTGGAAGCAAGAGGAGAGGGATGCGTTGTAGATGGCTTCCCTGTATTCGATATGAATGTCATGGGTCCAGTTGTACACCAGTCCCCCAAATGGATCCGCAGGCGGATCGATATACCGGATGAGGTCGATACGATTGTCGTCCACAATTATCTCGCTGTTCAGCATGCTTGCGGGGTTGACTGTCGGAGAGCAGTCCTTGAGTAGGCAGTGAACGGGATACGCGCTTGCTGACCAGAACTGGTGAGAGCATGCCGCAACAGCTTCTGGTCGAGGCGTGTGCAGTGCATGCGATCGATGCAGCTCACAAAGAATACACCTGAACGCGTTCTGCAGTACGTAACAGTCAAGTCAGACACACCCACAACATCATCGCCCAGAGAAGGACCAAGCACGCCACCTCACACGATCCATATCACTGAGTGATACTCCCAGAAGGCCGTTCGGGCGTGCCGGGCATCAGCAAATACCTCATCTTCTCATCCGCCCCTCTCTTTCGCGATCGTCCCAGCGGCCATGGCGACATCTCTCCACCCGCGGGCTCCTCCTTTTTGCTACTCGCGGACCCCTCCGTCCCGCTACCCCTCATAGGGCTCGCGGATGTAGAAGAATGATTGTTGCGTGGGGGAGTCGTCGGTGGGGATGTTGCACATAGCAAGCGCTGTTTCTCTGACATCCGAGCGGTCTCCCTAGATCCAAACCGCCTCGACTCAGGCGACGGCTCAACAGAGTCTAGGCCTGCAGAAAACAGTCCTAGATGCGTCCCGGGTGTACCAATGAGTGAGTCAGTATCCCTGCTTTGCGAAAGACAGGGAGCACGCACCTTGAGCCTCGTCAGGATCCATCCTCTGCGGAATCATCTTCTGCCTCTGTCTCCACTTGTATGCGGCAGCAAGCACGAGGAGCAGTCCGAGCGCAAGGCCGAGGACGATGCCGGCAATCGTACCATGGGAGAGCGATGATTTGGCTGACGCGGTTGCGGAGAAGGGTGCGCTACTCGAAGGGATGGATGCGGATGATGATGAGGGGGTCAACGTGGGGGCAACCCCCACCGTCGGTGATGACATTGATAGGTTTGTTGAACTGGAGGTCAAAGACATCGCGGTATACGTGGAAGATAGTGGGGGTGAGACCGTGTCTGACGCAGAGGCTCTTGATGTTGTGTTGTACTCGATCCAGTCCAGCTGAAACCCGGCATCGTCTTCGGCGTGCCCGACGTTGATCTGGAGCGTATACTCGCCATACGGCATCTCCTCGGACTGGAAGAACAGGAGCCTCTCGCTGCCCCGCGCGCCGGACGTGTGCGTGACGTTGCTTTGGCCGTTAATCGAGTAAGTGGACCAAATCGAGATTCCAGACACTTCGGCGGGCTCCAAGCCGTAGACTGCAATCTGCGTACCTAAAAACAACAGTTCGAGTGAGTACTTAGAGGATGAAGCCCCAAGTCCACAATGCGCAGTTCGTGTACCCGGTTGATGAGAACGTACCGTGAAACGTGAAAAATACCATGCAGCCCGATTGCAGGCACTGGGACATCGTTCGGTTGTAGATGACTGAGCTGTTGAGGTCCGCTAGGTGCTGCCATTCATAGACATATCCGGTGAGGGCCGCGGGGGCTGGATTGATGTATCGAATCAGATCGATTTGACTATTATCTATGATTACGTCGCTATTCAGCATGCTGTCGACTATTCGAAGGTTCAGCAAAACATCAGATGCAGGAGGTGAATACACAGGCACGTACTTCAGTAATTCACAAGTAACGCACCAAGTCTTGGGAGCTTGGTACAATATGGGCGGAGCACGCTGCTGACTTATACACCCTGGGATGAGGCAAGAAGATCAACAACGCTTCTCTGCTCGGACGATAATCGACCCCTGACAGTGCGGTACAGGAAAAGATAACGATCGAATCATGCGAAGAGCATGGTGGCTCTCTGTGGATGATCACAGGGCAGTGCCTGGTTGACTGCCACTGTGTCACACTGTGCACGTCAATTGAGCATGCGTCCGAGAGCGACTTTGGTCTATCGTGAGAGCTCAAGGCCAATGTCGCAGCCTGACCAACTGGGACACAGTAGCCACTGTGAGGAGAATTCATTCCATCCTCGAGTCGACTCGGACGCTGTTGGATATGTGGGTGCTCTAGGAGAAGAGGGATTCAAAGGAACGTACTACGCGTCAGGCTTCCCACTCACGTCCTCTCGGCACAGAAAGGACATTTCACATCGCATGCGGCACCAGTATCAGCACTGCACTCGCAGGTCGAACGCCTGCATGCCACAAGGATATAGGAGAGGGACGAACTTTTGACTCGGAGTTCAACTGGCGCGCGCCTAGCCCTGCCTGGGAGGCTGACAAACCATTCGCACGATGCTACTGGAGAAGAGGAGTCGACCTTCGCCGAATCTACCGTGCTCCTCCTCCTCGCAAGGCTTGCTATATTGTGCGCCTGGGCGGCTGGCGGACTGTGCATTGCTGGACAGTGATGTTCATAGTATCCGTCGATAGCGCAGCTGCTCCTGAAGATGGCACAGGACAAATAGAGCCAAGTTTACGATCACGCATCAAGGCAAAGGGAACAAACAAGGTTTATTGGTGCGTCTGCACAGTCACCTCGGTAACCAGTGACTGCACTGTTGAGTCGTTGGGTCTCCCATACGAGGGCAGATTTGTACTATACACGTGTTTGGAAGTGGTACCCCGCGAACTAGCATCCTAATCTATTGGTTGCACTACATGTATCGTGCTTCCATAGACCGGCAAATTCTCGTATTTCCTTCTCTCTTTCTCTTCTTCCGTCCACTTCTTCAGAATCATCGAAGCGCACTCCACTGCCATGCCTTCATTTATGTTGCCAGATACATAATCATTCTCTATGGCATTCTGCACAATCGACTCAACTGATGCGCCGGGAGCCGTCACCCAATGGCCTGGAATGGACCCCCTCAACCATCGGAATGATCCTGTTGCCATGCAGTAGTTTCAGAATCATGTGTGAACCGCTCAGTACCCGAAGATAAGCGTACCACGTGTCCACACTTTGAGCTCGTACCAGAACACCGACAATTCACGACACTTGACATGGCGTCTTGCATCGGGCGAGTTCACCTCAAGGATGTAGTCGGCGGAAGGACACTGATGAACCGTGGACGACCCAAAATCGACGATAGTCGGGACCACGGGGTCATCCTTTGTCTCGCCGCACTTCAAGACCACGTTTCGTGGAGCCAAGTCCTCGTGTATGAGACCTGCCTTGTGTATCTGGTGAGCGATGCGTGCGATGTGTTCTCTCCAAATATGGCGACTTTCAGACCGGGATGAAGCATATGTCAGATTCTCTGAATAGGACTGACCTCAGATAGGGAGGCATGTACTCCAGGCTGCGCGGCACCGGTTTTCCACAATCCTCCATCATGAGAATACTCAGGCTAGCAGTGGTGTCTCCCTTTGTGTACTGTCCCGTAAAATAGCCTAGGACGCGGGGGACACCATGGCCCTGTAGTTCGAGGAGGTGTTCTTGATAGTTTGTTATCTCCCGCCGGAGTCCATCGGGGTGCCCAATCTTGCAAACAACCACAGTGCCGGTTTCCTCAAACTCATCTGCTGTGTCACCAGCGAGTTTGCGCAGACAAACGCGATACGTCTGGACAGCTTTAGTAACTCTGCAGAGGCACTTTTGTACCTCCGCGCGCACAGGACAGCGAATATCAAGTACACACTTGACCTCAGGCGACGTGGTGAGGGCGAACCACGATTGTGGTGGCTCTAGCGGGTCCATGTCGGGGCGAGGAGACCGATCTCGGTGGAAGAAACTGAGAGGTACAGCGTTTTCTGGCCAGTAGAGCTTAAAGCCTGCTTGAGACGACATTGTGGATGCACGAGCGATGCTGAAGGCTTCCGTCCACCACGTCGACCACGAAGGACTTGTTAGTCGCTGTGGGCGCCTTCACTCGCGGTGGGGAGCCTGCTGACCAAGGATTCCCACAGGTAGGAGCCAAGCGACCATTCCGTGCCTCGCTCGTCCACGTTCACCTCGACGTTCAATCAAGTCTCGGTTTTGACACAGCTTGTTCGCACGTCGGATGGTCCAGGACACGTTCATCTCGGCGAGATCCAATATGTCTAGAAATAAGACACCTGGCCATGCATGTTTCCACGCTGCAGTCGCCTTTGCTGGGAAAAGAAGACGGCGGTGGATCACGACGAGCCAATCTGCCCTCTCTCGGCTTCTCTCCACCTTTAAAGAGCCCGCCGTGCGTTCGCGCCCTTCTCCACGGACTTGCGCTCACCTCCCCACTTCCGCCTGGCCGCGAAAAGGCAACCTCTGCAGTCGCGGTCTCGTCCAATCCTAGACATGGCCAGCAGCGACAGCGGTACCTACGACGACACGCAGAAAGCAGGATGCAATTTCACTCCTCTCTTATGGCTTGCTCGTGACGCTCCGGAGTACGAGCAGCGCAAAAAACGTGCCCAGTTCGTCCCGCCGACGATCTCCATCAAGGACGTCCACGCTGCCGTCCCTCGCCATCTCTTTGAGAAGAACACAGCCAAGGGTCTGTACTACCTCGGACGTCATGTCGCACTCAGCGTCCTATTCTACATGTTTGCGACCCGGATCGACAGTCTTTCCTGGAACGTCGCGACATTCCTCGGTTGGAGTGCTCCCGGGCGCGCTGCGATCTCATGGGCCTGCTGGATTTTGTACTGGTTCTGGCAGAGTGTTTCATTCGCCGGCATGTGGACATTAGGTGAGTGCGGCCGTCCAGTACCGCGCGCACCAGACTGAACAAATGACTCCAGGCCACGAGGTGAGACTTTGCGGTTCCTCGCGTTGGGGCGTTAACCGAGAGGAGCACTTTTGCCGTAGTGCGGCCATGACGCGTTATCTCCGCACTCGTGGATCAACATCGGCGCAGGCATGGGACTCCATACCTTTGTGCTCACGCCTTACTTTGCATGGCGACTTACCCATCGCGCTCACCACGTGCGTAACGTGCTTGTGTGTCGTGACTACGCCTACTAAGACTCAGTGCAGAAGGGAACGAACAACTTGGCGCGAGACGAGACGTACCATCCTTTTACGAGGAAAGATCTCAAGCTCCCAGAGGCTGCCGTCGCCACGAAAATGGACTACAAAGAACTCATCGAGGAGACCCCAGCCTTCACACTCTTCAAGATGGTCATCCGACAGTTCTTGTGAGTCGACACGTGCGCGACACATATCGCGGAAGCTAAGCCAGTCTGTTCCAGAGGGTTTCAACTGTACTTGATGTGGGTCCGGGTGCGATGATAGCTCCGGAGCGTGCACTGAGGAACGTACTATAGCCACAATCAGAAAGGAAACCCAAAATATCCGCCGGGGACAAGCGTAAGTCTATGCTTGCGCTCCAGCACGCTCATCCATCTGACCACGGGGATAGCATTACAAACCATCCTCAAAGCTGTTCAAGCCTCAGGACAGTACGTGGCTTGTCTTCTCTCATATGTAACGCAATTGTGAGGCGTGAAGATAATGATAGGGATGTCAATTATTGTCTCCGACATTGCCATCGGCTGCATGATACTCTTCCTCGCCGTTTGGTCCTACCAGACAAGCTTCCACAACGTCTGGAGCCTCTACTTCGTACCCTGGCTTGTACGTGCTCTGATCTGTCGCCTTCTCGTCTGATTGACTAACGTGACTCGCAGTGGGCACACAACTGGATCGTCATGTTCACGTACCTGCAGCACAGCGATCCGACAGTTCCGTACTACCGCGAAGTCAGTCCAGCCCCAGAACAAGTCATGTCCACGCATCCAGATCCCGTGGCGCTACTGACGTGAATCGCAGAAATCTTGGACATTCGCCCGCGGCGCCCTCGCGACGGTCGACAGGCCCATCTTCGGCTGGGTCGGGCGATTCTTTTGGCACGGGGTACGTCCCGCATCTCTCATCCACCTCCCGCTCGTCCGCGCAATGAGCCATTCACCGAACGCATGCCATCCAGATCGCGCACGACCACGTCGCGCACCACTTCTTCGTCTCCATCCCCTTCTGTACGTTCCCCATTGTGATCACAGCACCACTCAGCCAAAGCCTCACGCACTCACCCACCCACGCGCCCCTCCGTCCCCCGTCCCAGATAACCTACCACAAGTCACGGAAGCCATCAAGCCCGTCCTCGGCGAGCACTACTGCTACGACTCCACGGTCAGTACCACTCTCTCCTTCCCCTCTCATCCTCTCCGCACACAAACGCAAACTGAGAGAGCGTGCGCGCGCGCATATACTCACACACGCACGCGTCCGACAGCCCACGTTGTACGCCCTCTGGCGCTCGTTCACGCAGTGCACGTTCATCGAGCCCGACGGCGACGTCGTCTTCTTCAAGAACCAGCGCGGCAAGGCACTCCGGGAATGCTGCGCCGCGGACACTGATCCCGCCCACGCGTCCGGCCCGAGTGAGCGTGGTCAGGAACAGGAGACCGCGAGCGGGGAAGGCGAGGATGACTTGAAGCTGGCGGGACTCTAGACGACGTCTCTGAATGCGTCGTCGGACGGCCGTGTCTCTGTCTTGACTCTGGAGTCAGCAGACGGGGCTGAATGCAGGTGTATGCTATTCGGAGCGTGCGAGGACGGAGAGTATGTTACCGCGTATGACATGTTGCGAGAACATCAGGCGCGTTCTCCTCTACATAGGCTTGGAACGATGCGCGCGCGCATCGTGCGGTTGGCCGCTCAGAGACAATCTGAGGAAAGGATACGGAGACCAGCGTCAAGGGGAGCCGTACTAGGGTCCGGGCATACCCACCTTGCTGGTAATGCAGTACTACTGTGTAGTGCTTGTGGACGTTGATGGGCCAGCGCATGAGAAAATAGGGGTACTCCTGTCGACCCAGTCTTGCAGCCGCGCGTTTTCCAAGAAGTATCAAGGATACCAATCGCTTGTGGGGGAAGTCAATGTGCAGTAAACTTGACGCACGACCTTCGGGATTACTCTTTATGGATTCGAAGGTTTATTCTCAGCGCGAACACATCACAGCGCGTAGTGCACGACGGCCCATGAAGGATCACACAGGTTCCGTTCGTACGCGGTCATCTGCCGGCGCACCAATCTGTACAACTGTGCGAGAGAGAGAGGAGATCAGAGACGACTCGTCAGGACTCTCGGTCAATTGCAACGCGCACTAAGTATCCCGCATCTATTTGAAGGGGCAAAATGAGGTATAGATCGTCCCTGGGATGCACTCTCCATTGACGTTGGACAAGCCAGACATTCTCGTCGATAGACCGGACGGAATCCAGTTGGGATGATACCTAGGTCGAAGCCGATAGCCACGGGATTGCAAGAATTTGCACACGTCTCTCCAATAGTATTCGAAAGCAAGTTATTGAACCGAGGAGAGATCTGCAATGTCGCCTACAGGAGTGGTCGCCATGGCGTGTAGAGCCAGCGAGACTGCGGGCGGGCGGAAGGTACTGGACGGATGGCCCCAACTTGAGTGGTGCTATATACGGCAAGTCCTCAAAACAACATACAATATCCGATGCAGAGCGGTTGTGTAATATCCTGACTCTGACACTTCGAAGACTGTCGTTCTCTTCAGCACGGCGGCCGCGGCGAGGCTGTTGGCAGGGAGTGCGCGCGAACACCGATGTTGGCAGCGCCAGTGCGGCGCGAGTGCGGAGAAGAGGGAGGCAGCAGGCGACGATGACGATTTGTAAGCTGGCGGGGAGACGATGCGAGACCAACACCCAGGTCTCAGGTCATGCGACGGGGCTGAGAATGTGTATGTGTCCGTGTATGCTAACAAACATGCGAAGCCTAGAGTAAGTATCAGATTTTGGGAGAGAATGTTCACTGAGCCTAGGAAGATGCGCTGGCGGCTGTGGCCATCGCGTACAGCTTCTCGCGGTCCCCACTCTCGTCCACCAGTGCGCGCAGGAAGCCCTTCTCGTTCCTGAGCAGGTCGCTTGGGGCACCGAACTCGGCCTGTAGTGGATGGAAGAAACTGTCAGCAGCGTACGCGCAGAGGACAGATAGGAGCACACTCACGATGCGGCCCGCATCAAGGACCATCTGTAGAATGACTGGTAGTTAGCAAACCGAGCGAGGTGGCCGTCGCGAGCACTCACAATCTTATCAGCGTCCATGATTGTCTGCAGACGGTGCGCGACCGTGAGCAGCGTGACGTCCTTTCCGAGTTCCGTCCTGAGCGAGGTCTGAATGACGCTGTCAGTCTCGTAATCTGTCCCACACAGTCAGCATCAGCGAATACAACCCGAATCATGACCATAACGGCGCTCGTACCGATCGCAGACGTCGCCTCGTCGAGGATGAGCAGCTTGCTGCGGCGCACGATCGCGCGCGCGAGTGCGAGGATCTGTCGCTGCCCTACGGACAAATTCGCCCCGCCTCCTGCGATCTCGCTGTCGAGCGTGATCCGTGACGGGTCGTTCTCGTCCTGGAGGTTCGACAGCCCAGCAGAGCGGAGCGCGTCGTTGAGCACTGCGTCGTCGTGCTCCGAGAACGGGTCCAGGTTCTGTCTCAGCGTCCCGCTGAGGAGTTCAGGCTAGGGAAGCGCGTCAGTACTAGTCCATGGTATCGCTGTGCGGAGGGAGAACTTACGACTTGCGGGATGATAGTGATTTTGGACCGCAGGGCGTCGAGGTTGAGCTTCTCCGTTTCGAGTCCATCGTATCGGACTTGTCCTTCCGTCAGGATGCAGCGGAGCAATGCGAGAGTGAGTGAACTCTGAGGAGCGGGTCAGTGAAGGTTTTCTTGCAAGCTCTTACTACGAAAGAGGCTCACCTTCCCACTACCAGTCCGGCCAACTGGAGAATGTAGACATCATTCAGACATGGCTCACTACAAACAGCGGAGGAAGACCCACCGATACCGACGCGCTCGCCCGAAGCAATGGTGAACGACACATCCTGCAGTACTTTCGGTCCATCCTATTGACAAAGTCAATCACCCATAGCCAAATCACATCAATCCTTTGTCCTCTTACCGATGAGTACCTTGCGGAGAGGTTCGAGACCTCGAGACTACCGCTTGCGGGCCAGTAGGCAGGCGGAACGCCATCCGGAGTCGGCTGGGGCTCGTGTTCAATGCGGAGGTACTGTTGGATGCGTTCCAAACTGAAAATGCATGCATTGAGAAAGTCTCGAGAGATACTGCGATCGCAACCGGCGTCGCTTACCTGTTGCCTGGAGACTCGAGTTAGCTCCATGCACATAGAGAGGACATGTATTGTACTCACCTGCTACCTCGAACTCGTTGAAAATGCGTACGGCGTAGAGAATGCCGTTGCTAAATGCGGCTGGTGGGAATGTTTCGTTTACCTGTCAGCACTCGGGCATAAACCGCTGATCACGACGTACCAGCCATGGTCAATGAGAAACCGGTGTTCGAGGAACTCAGGTCGGAGAAGTATGTCAGATAGACCGCAAGACATGTGGTGAACAGATTGCCAATGGTGTCGACCCGCACCGTCACCCAGCTTTTAGTTGAGGGCCTCCTGTTAGCATAGTTTCCCTACACCGCGGGCGAAAGGCTCACCGGTTGAGGTTCTGGAAAGTCATCGCCGCGCGGCTGTACTTGTCTATCCGGGCGTAGGATTCCGCTTTGAATGCCTCCTGAGCGCCGTATGCGCGAATCGAGGCTAAGAGCTTTATTAACAAGGGTGATTCGAGATGAATCAAAGGAGGCTTCTCACTAATGCCAGAGATTGCTGCACCAAAGTGGCCCAAGACGGGCGCTTTAGCGTTACTCATCTCACGTTTGACGGACAGCTGGGCCTTCATGTAGATATTGCCACATAAGCCTCCTGCGATGGCGACAAAGATGGCGGGTATGATAAACACGGGGGAGAACGCCACCACAGCGAGCATCTTGAAGATCAAGAACGTGACGGTTTCTGCGAGGAACTCCGTCGACTTGGCAAAACGATCGTCCACTGTGAATCCGACTAAATGTGTGGATCACGCGAAAATAGTATACAGCTTACATGTCTGGATGTCTTCCGTGCATCGCGCAATGATGCGGGAGGTGGGCGTCTTGTCTAACCATCTGCGGTTCGTCAGAACATGGGAACAGGGCGAAGATTATTGAAGCCATACCTCAAGGTAGTGCCCAAGACGGACACAATGAGTTTCTCGTGGACAATCCGAGCCGCACGGATGCTGCCGAAGACAAACCAGAAGACGCAAAACGCTGCTGCGAGGATCCCAGAGAGCACCAGTAGGCTGACGTTTGTCAAGTAGTGGCCCACTGGGACCTCCTCCGGGGGGTATATTTCATATTGCGCGGCCCAGTACCCGAGATACCAGCCCTGTGAGGACGCGTCAGCAACGGTGTATCAACTCCGAGCGACCGCGCACTATACCTGTACGTTCCCGATCATCTGACGGGCAACTTGGCCAGACAGATAGACGAACCAGAACAAGAACGGCCGCCGCGAGACGTTCGCCAGATACAGTGTCACTGCAACCAAGGTGAGAGTAAAACGGGGCCTGACGTCGAGCAGCACGTACTCGCTTTCCACCCAACGTGACCCTCCGCGACCTCTTCAGCGACAACGAGCTTGCCCGACTTCTGGGGCGCCTCAGTGTCAGCTGGTTTTTCACCGTCAATCTCTTGCTCCGATTTCTCCAGCTCTTGCTGCTCCTCCTGGATCTCCTTGAGCAGCTTGGAGTCTTTCGCGAGCGCGGTGGACAACGAGCCCTGACTCAGGATGCGGCCGTCAGATCCCATGTCGACGACGAAGTCCGCGACGGGGCTCAACATCGCGACATTATGTGTCTGACCAGGGATCAGCTGAAGCCTTAGAGTATAATGCAGTTCATGATGTGACCACTCACCACGAGGATGATGGTACGTCCGCGGAGGAGATCGCCTTTGAGACACTTGTCTACGATCCACCTCGACGTGTGTACGTCCAAAGCGGCCAGAATCTGTGAGCGCGCGTCAAAGGGAGCTCCAAAAGAAATGATACATGGGCTGTACTAACGTCGTCCAGAAGTACGATCTCCGCGTTGGAGTAGACAGCGCGAGCCAGAGTTATCCGAGCCTGTGCAACATGAGCGCCATGCGCGACCCAAGGAGTATATCCCTTTACCTTCTGTCCACCGCTTTTGGTCGCGCGCATCAGTACAGACTTCAGTCGACAATCGGAGATGCCCACATACCTCAATGTAATGCCCTTCTCACCAACCTCGGTCATGTCCCCGGCGTCGAAGAGTTCTAGATCGCGTTGCAACGCACACTGCTCAAGGACTGCCGCAGGATAAGCACGCATTTACATAAGGAATGTCCCTCGGAACGCACCTTTGTTGTAACGTACTTCGTCGAAAGGCGCCCCGAAGGTGATATTGCCCTATAGCGACTCAGGTCAGTCCCGACGCGCGAGAGATGCCGTCATGCACCATACCCTGATGGTATCGCTCTGCACCCACGACTCTTGAGCAGCATACGCCACCCCGCCTTCCCGCGGGAGGTTCACGAACGAATCCGGGCCGGCGGGGATGTAGTGCATCTCGCCCAACAACGCCATCAGCAGCGACGTCTTGCCCGCCCCCGTCGGGCCAACGATGATGTTGATTTTACCCCGGCGGAAGATGACTTCCTCCTCGACGTTGAGCATGAACGTCCGCCGGCGAGTGCCTCCCGGGGTGACGGAGAGTGCGACCGAGTCGTTCGCCCAGGTGAAAGACGCGTGGCGGATCCCGACAGAGTCTCTGTATTCTTCCGGTACGGGATTGGTGAGGACCTCGACGGCGTCCGACTTCTCCGATTGGGTGAACTCGTCGATGAGCTCGGTCTGTTCGTCGTCATCGTCGTCAGAGCACCGTCAGTACTAGGAGTTCCAAAGCGGGAGGAGTGGGCGTACGTTTTCCAGGAATTCCTGCATACGCTCGCAAGCAATGTTCGCTGGTGCAGAGACGTGAGCATTCTCATCCGGGAGGCAGTGTCGCGTCCTTACCCTGCACGAGTCGCGGTATGATGAAGAACACTGCATTTGTATTTTCGCGGAGCATGTTGAGCACTACAGCAAGCTTCAGAACGACGCATGACTCGATAGTGACTTGTTGATACTGACCGGATATTGCAGAGAACACCTTCGCCGCTGCAAAGCCCTGTCAGTCATATATTTTGCTGCGGATCGTACAAAGACAAACCAGTCAATGGTCCTTTCATGATAACACTCTGCAGCAATAAAACGGGGGTCAGCACAGCTCGCATGTCCTATCTAGTGCCCACTTGCACTTACATAGGTGAAGAAGGTGGCGAGCATGACTATGACCGGGATGGCGCCGCTAATGAGGTTCGCATGTCAGCAACGACGTGTGGTTCCCGGAAGTCGAACCAGTCACGCACTTCAGAAGGTTGTTGAACAGGTTCAGGAAGCGGCTCTTGCGCACGGCAAGCAGCTCATATTCCCGCTTCTTGTTCAGTTGCTCACCGATCCGCGGCTCCCATCCGAAGAGCTTGATCATCCGGATAACGTTCATCACTGAAACATGTGTTCGTTAGAGTTCATGTGAACGGGTTACGGCTCCGTCAACCTACTTTCAGTGACCAGTTGGACCCGGGCATCAGTCTGAGGTACATGCGGGATGTCAGGTAGGCAACCAAGGTAGCGCTCCGACCGCTACGTACCCGCTTCATCTTCTCTCGCTGAGTTCCCTGAAGGAGCTTGGTGATGTACCCAGGGAGAGGGAGGGTGACGATCATAGCCGCAAGCCCAACCCACGCACTGTGCGTGACCGTGAATGTTAGATCATGAACATAGGAAGCCAAACAGGCTGACGCACCTCCAACCAAGAATGTGTTGCAAGAACACGATGCACAGGACGATCTGCAATGGTGCTTCAACAACTAATGATACCCCATTTCAGCCGAGCGCAGAAAGCGGGAGGTCAGGTGAGCGACGCACCGACGTATACGACTTCGAGAGTAATGAACTCGAGGCTGGACAAATCAGTGGTCACGAGATTGTTGAGCCTTCCCACAAGGTTCTTGCCGTCCTTCTTCTCAGCCTTGGAACCCTCAGCAGCGTCTTTGGATGCACTCGTGCTCTCCGGAGTCGGCTTGTCCTTGCCCTTGCCCTTTGTGGGCGATGTTGACGGGGCAGCAGTCCCGGAGCTTGGCGTGGCTGTACGGGAGACCGTCTCGGCACCGTCGGCCTCGTTCACCTCTGACGCATTATCTGGCGTCGGGACTGCGGTAGAGACGCTGCTCGCGCTCGCGTCCAAAGCGTCTGTCGTCTCAGCCTTCATGCGCACGCGCAGGGCATGTTCGAAGACGAGTTCCGTGACCATGGCTTGCGTCCGTACGGTGATACGGGTCTGTCGGTATTCTCACTGTTAATATTGAACTCGCCATGATGCACAGCATGTATCACCTGTAGGTAGAGGAAGTACTGGTCTGATATGGTCTTGAAGAAGGACCCGAGGAACAGCAGGGCAATCCAGAACCAGGGTTTGATCGTTTGCCCTTCGCCACCACGCTCCAAATACCTTTGAGATGTGGAACGTCGAACAGTGTGAGTGTCAATATTATACGTGCCTTATGTTACACGTACGTGAGGAGATTATTTATACTGAACGGCGCGGCGAACGCGGCGAGCACCTGTTAGGTCATTCAACACAGAGTGACATATAGCGCGTCTCAGTGCCAGGCGTACCGCAGTGATGGACATCGATGCTAGACCGCACATCTCGACCCCTGGAGTCACGTCAGTAATCAATAACAGGTTGATGATGGCGAAAATCCCTCACAGAAAGCTCGGATGAGCTTCAGCATGAAGGGTTGGCGCGACTTGGTGATCATTGGATCGACCAACTGTAAAATGGCCATCAGCTCAGGCCGGATCTAGGACCATACATGGCAAAGACCCACATGGAAAGTATAGCTGACGATGTTTCTGAGGTGATTGTAGTCAGCCAGAGGTGGGAACATGTCGAATGGAAGATGCGGCAAGCGGTATGCGTTCCACACCGTCGGTGACATAAATGAGAACGTCGAGAACGACCACAAAGACGCTGTTTGGGCGGGGTTTGGTTCCAGGATTTCCTTCACACCCCGAGTTAGACACAAGTCAACTAGGAGATGGGATATCATGGCGGACCTTGGGGTTTACCGGCGTGTATTTGCGCGGTACGAAGAGAGGCACGAAGACAGCCGCAATCGAGAGGAGGATCACTTTCGCCCAGAGAAAGACGCCTTCTGGTGCGTCCGCAGGCGCCAGGTTGGTTGTAGCGAGGGGCCAAACATCACGATAGATGTACACAGTAAAGGTAGCAACAAGAGTCCACGAAGCGTGCACGTAAGCGCGCTCATTCAGCCGTTCGTTCCCAAGGACTGCCACGAACCCAAGGAGAGAGAGATACGCCTGATATCAAACGTCAGCACATACATTAGCGCACGGGCGATTCCACATACATATGACGCAACGTGCTCGACGCGAACGAGTTTTGAGGTCTGGAAGGCGTGATCCACCAGACTCTGAGACACCAGCTGATAGACGGAGATGCCGAGGAGCCCTAGTGTCGCGAGCAGCTGGAGAAGCCTGAAGGCCAGAGTGAGCTTGCCCCCGACGCTTTCTAACCGCCGACGGAGGAAGGAAACGCCCGAGGAAGTGGTCGTGGTACAGTCATCAGCAGCTTTCGCTCTCCTTGAGGCATCGACAACGCCCTGAGCGAGAAATACAACTGCAGAGAAACCAGCGGCGTAGGCTGGGTAGATGAGGGAGTCTAACCACACACTATGAAAGCCGTCAGATAGATACAGAAAACGCTCAGTCGCTTCGTGGTACGTACTTGTTGTCGCGGGACACGTCAGTGCTGATTGGCAAAGTCAAGGGCAGCTGCGACAGCTCTGCGAACCACTGCATTGAGTGGGCCCGAAAAGACAAGAACGTGGTTTCGCGAGGACTGAGACTGTCCTGGGTTCTGGCTGGCGGGATTCGAAGAAGGTATGGAGCGTTCCAATTGATGGTGGTGGTCCTGAGAGTTATACACCAACGTGAGGCGTGAGTTTTGCGTCTTTAATTAGCTTATCTCTGAGTCACCTACATCGCTCGCGTCAATCAATCAAACAAGTGCTAAGTGCGGCCTGCTAGGAGATGCGGCGGCACCTGGCGGCTCCGAATGAGACCGGCCGACTCATCACGCTGCTGAAGATGCAAACTGCCGGGCCACAGGAGAGGTCCCATATGGTTCATTCGACATTGGCGCCTTGATGTTCGGTGGAGGCATGCTCTTGCTCAACGTTCAGAGATTGAACCCGCAGAGCATCATCTGGAAGCCTGGGTACGTGGTATGCGGGCGAGAAAGCTCGAAAATCTGTCGAGGACGCGTCCACCGGCGGCGCGGGGAAGAGGAGGCCGATGGGAGAACGCAGATCGGGCGGTGATCCCAATCTCTCACGGTGCTCCGGGCCGCCCAACAACGGCGCCTACGATGCCTTATCGAGATAGGCTGTTTGCCACCGCTCAAGCGCTCAAGTTGCTGCTCCTGCGAGGTCGGATGTTCCATACGGTGTGCCCCTGGCCGCCGTATGCGGAATCGGAGCCCACAACCATCCACGGACGCGGCCCTGTAGCTGTCGAGGTCCACAGGGGCTACTGTGAGAGCCAGTGTCACCTGGCATCGGACAACTTCAAGTCGCACGCTCGAAGCAGTTTCAAGTTGAAACGTTGAAGGCTGGCCTGTTCGCACTTGAAGTCTCTGCTTCCACTGATCTCGTGCTGTTCCGTCGTGACGCGCACAAGCAATAAACGATACTTCGAGTCCAGTTCACATACAGGCATTGCTGCGCGAACAAAACACCATCCGCACAGAGCGGAGCAGTGCCACACAACGAGAGAAGTCAACGACACACAATCAGGAGGAAGCGCTCTGCCCGGCGGCCATCCGGTATAGCTTCTCCTTGTCGCCGCTCTCGTCGACAAGAGCGCGGAGCATGCCCTTCTCGTTCTTGAGCAGCTCGCTCGGCTTGCCAAACTCGACCTGGAGGCATCTGAGTCTCCGAGTCTGGTACAGGGGTGGGAGGGAGGAAGGCACTCACAATGTGTCCAGCATCGAGTACCATCTACGTATGCAACCAGTCAATAATCCAGCCGGAACTGACGTATGACGCAATGACACTCACGATCTTGTCTGCGTCCATGATCGTCTGTAGACGGTGCGCCACCGTCAGCAGCGTAACATCCTTCCCGAGCTCGGTCCTGAGTGACGTCTGGATGATGCTATCCGTCTCGTAGTCTGCCCACCACAGTCAACGTCAGCGATCACGACCTGTGCATCGAAGCTAGCGCTCGTACCAATAGCAGACGTCGCCTCGTCGAGGATGAGCAGCTTGCTGCGGCGCACGATTGCTCGTGCAAGCGCAAGGATTTGTCGCTGCCCGACAGACAGGTTCGCACCACCGCCCGCGATTTCACTGTCGAGCGTGATCCGCGACTGGTCGTTCTCGTCCTGGAGGTTGAAGAGCCCGGCGGACCGGAGCGCGTCATTGAGCACGGCATCGTCGTGTTCCGAGAACGGGTCGAGGTTTTGCCTCAGCGTCCCACTGAGCAGCTCCGGCTGTCCCAACGGCTCTCATCAGACATGTCTTTCCAGTCCAGAGAGATAGAGGGCCACTCACCACTTGCGGGATGATGGTGACGTTGGACCGAAGCGCGTCTAGATTAAGCTTCTCTGTAGGCAGCCCATCGTACTTGACGGTGCCTTCTGTGAGGATACACCGAAGCAGTGCAAGCGTGAGAGAGCTCTGATAAAAGGTCAGAAGCAAGATACAACGCAGTCAGCCTACTACAAACCTTGCCACTTCCGGTACGACCGACTGATATTGCAAAGGATAGTCAACAGATCGATGAGGCCAAATAACGCAGGATAAGACGAACCTATTCCTACGCGCTCTCCAGATGCGACTTCGAACGAAACCTCGTGCAGGACTTTGGGCCCATCCTACCATCGTTGTGAACGTATGTCCTATTTTGCAGCGCGTAGGGGCACTCACCTCAGAATACTTGGCAGAAAGGTTCTTGACCTCAAGATTCCCGCTTGCAGGCCAATATGCAGGAGGAACCCCCTCGGGGGTCGGCTCCGGCTCGTGCTCGATGAGGAGGTACTGTTCGATACGCTCCAAACTATCGCAACGTTTCAGCCTTATCTAGCTCGTCATACGCATTGTATCCTCACCTGTTGCCTGTGCGAGTGGCTGGATCAGCCGACGAGGATATCCGGTTCATACGACTCGTGCTTACCTGAGATTTCGAACTCGTTGAAGATGCGCACTGCTTGCAGAATAGTGCCACTGAAAGACGCTGCACATCGATCAGTAACGACACCTGGGTCTGTGACCCAAGACCTACCAGCCATAGCAAGAGAGAAACCCGTGTTGGAGGCGCTTAGCCGGTTGAAGTAGGTCAGATAGATCGCGAGGCTCGTGGCGAACAAGGTACCAATGAAGTCAACGCGAATGGTCACCCAGCTACCAGATACATCAACTCTGGTATACGTCGAAGAATGACATCGGACGTACCGGTTGAGGTTGTTGTGAGTGATCGCACACCGAGTATACCTATCTATCCTCCTGTACGACTCCGCTTTGAAGGCGTCCTGAGCCCCATAGGCTCTCAGAGAAGCTGTTGATACCCATCAGCGTGATAATTCGAACACTCCGCTCATGCAACGTCAGAGACACTCACTGATCCCAGTTATGGCGGCCCCAAAGTGTCCAAGAACAGGCGCCTTCGCATTGCTCATCTCCCGCTTCACGGACAGCTGCGCCTTCATGTAGATGTTTCCACACAGACCGCCAGCCAGTGCCACTAGTATAGCGGGAAAGATGAAAGCAGGCGTAAAGACGACAACAGCAAGGACTTTGAGGAGGAGGAAGATAGTGATCTCCACGAGGAATTCGGTAGCTCTTGAAATGCGGTTGTCCACTGCCAACCGTCAGCTCTGGGAGGCCACGCGAGTATGCGCCTTCGATAATCTCCACTCACATGTCTGGACATCTTCCGTGCAGCGTGCGATGATACGTGCGGTCGGGGTCTTGTCGAGCCATCTGAATATCAACATCAGACAACAAGTAGCGCAAACCTCTATAATGTGAGCTCACCTCAGTGTGGTCCCTAGTACGGACTTGACGAGCATGTCGTGCACAATATGTGTAGCGCGAATACTTCCGTACACAAACCAGACGACACAGAACGCGGACCCTACGACCCCAACGATGACGAACACGATGAACGCTGACAGGTAGTACCCCACTGAGACTTCGTTGGCCGGATGAGTCTCGTACTGGGTCGCCCAGTATCCCATCCACCAAGTCTAGAGCAGAAGATGTCAGTTATTCACGGCCTAACATGCTTGCACAAACAGTCTCGTTACTTGTACGTTCGACATCAGGTGACGTGTGAGGTGTCCAGACATGTACACGAGCCAGAACAGAACCGGCCGCTTGGACATGTTACCGAAGTAGAGCATGACTGTGCACGTGTCAAACGAGTACCACAGATCATAAACAAAGGATGACCTTACTGGCTTTCCACCCGACGTGACCCTCTTGCAACTCCTCGGCAACGACAAGTTTGCCCGACTTCTGCGGGGTGTCAGATTCTTCTTGCTTGCCAGAATCGAGCTCCTGTTCCGCCTTCTCCAGTTCGTCCTGCTCTTCCTGTATATCTTTGAGAAGCTTTGAGTCGTGGGCAAGAGCGGTCGAGAGCGAGCCTTGGCTGAGAATGCGGCCATCAGGACCCATGTCGACGACGAACTCCGCGATTGGGCTGCACATTGCAACATTGTGTGTCTAATGTACCGATTCTTAGAGCGGGTCTCTCTACAGTAGTTCTTGTATGTACTTACAACCAGGATGATGGTGCGGTCGCGAAGGAGGTCGCCCTTCAAGCACTTATCCACGATCCATCGGGACGTGTGAACATCGAGCGCAGCGAGAATCTGTCGTTGAAGAGCCATTTAGTCCGGTCTAGTGGTGTGGACCTCGTGGGGACTTACATCGTCAAGAAGGACAACAGAGGCAGTCGAGTACACTGCACGAGCAAGGGTGATGCGAGCCTGAATGATGTCAGAGTCGGTGGGTCAGTCGCAGCGACGACTCAAAGCGCACCTTCTGCCCGCCACTAGAATCATAGAGTGAGTATCTGGTTGACTAGAAAGTGTCCTAACGTCTGTGCATACCTGAGCGTGAGACCTTTCTCTCCGACTTCCGTCTGGTCTCCTGCGTCGAACAGCTCCAGATCACGCTTGAGCGCACATTGATAGATCACTGTGCAACGCACGTAAGCCAACAAACGAGATTGAATACCATTCATGCATACCTTTGTTGTAGCGTTCTTCGTCGAAGGGCGCCCCGAACACGATGTTGTTCTGCACAAGACCAATGCGAGTCAGCATCTATCACCGTGGCTTGCCCGTCAACGTTGCATACCCTGATCGTATCGCTCTGGACCCAAGACTCTTGCGCCGCGAACGCAACGCCCCCTTCCCTCGGAAGGTTGACAAACGAGTCTGGGCCCGCAGGAATGTAATGCATCTCCCCCAGCAACGCCATGAGCAGCGACGTCTTCCCCGCGCCCGTCGGTCCGACGATCAAGTTGATCTTGCCGCGCCTGAACAGCACCTCATCGTCGATGCTAAGCACAAACGTTCGCCGGCGCGTCCCGCCTGGAGTGATAGCCTGTGCGGCCGAGTCGTACGCCCACGTGAACGACGCGTGGCGGATCCCGACCGTGTCTTTGTATTCGTCTGGTACGGGATTAGCTAGAATGGTGTCTCGTTGTTCGTTCTCAGTGAATTCGTCAATGAGTTCGGTCTACGTCATGCAGTCAGTTTGGGGCCAGAATAGGAGGCGGATAGTAAGAGACCTGACATTTTCGAGGAAGTCTTGCAAGCGCTCCAAGGCGATTTTCGCTGCAGAAAATGTCAAATCAGTGGCGACGATCAGAGTTGCTACCAATGAGATATGCGTACACTGAATAAGTTGAGGGAGGATGAAAAAAGTGGCACTGATGTCCATTCGAAGCATATCGAAGACTTATTGAATCGTGCGTCAACTAACAATTCCAAGTCATACCGTCAAGAGCACGCACCTGAGATGGCAGAGAAAACCTTTGCCGCTGTGAGGTGATGAGATATCGTGCAACTCAACAAGCGAGAATGCGCGTTAACGTACCTGACAAGGTTTGCTTCATGATCACAGTCTACAGCAGACATCGTTAGACACTGGATGAAAAGTTGGACGAGTAACGCACATAAGTGAAGAACGTCGTCAACATGACGATAAGAGGAATGACGTAGCTGAACAGTCAAACGTGTCAGAAATAGGTACGATAGAGCGAACAACGTTGGTCATGTACTTGAACAACTGGTTTGACATGCCGAGGATACGGGCCCTTCGGATGTACTGGAGCTCGCTCTCGCGCTTCTCGCTCAGTTGCGCAGCAATCCGATGCTCCCATCCAAATAGTTTGATCATGCGGATGACGTTCAACACTAAGCGGTCGACTTTAGTGCTACAAATGACTTCCCCACAAGATGGACTCACTTTCGGTCACCAATTGAACACGAGCGTCGGTCTACAGGCGTATGAGAGGAACGAAGTCCGCTAAAGTGAGAGAACATGCGTACGCGCTTCATCTTCTCCCTTTGTGTACTCTGGATGAGCTTCGTGATATAGCCTGGGATAGGCAGAGAGAGGACCATGGCAACCAATCCGACGAGAGCGCTGCAGGAGTCTGGGTTAACTAACGACTCTAAGAGAACAAAGCATACACCTCACCTCCAGCCGAGGATTTGGTATAGAAAGATGATACAAAGCATGATCTGGAACGGAGACTCGATCGCTATCCGGAGTATCAGAGCCATGCGGAGGGTGAGAATGACGGAATGATGAGAAGCACGTACTGGCAAACACGATGTACATGCCCAGGTTCTCCAAGCTACTCAGGTCACTGGATACCAAGTTGTTGAGGCGTCCAACGAGGTTTTTGCCGCCTTTCTTCTCCAACTTTTCCTTGGCGGATCCCGTTGTCTTCGGCGGAAGCTGGCTCTCAGATGCATCCTTCGCCTTCGCTTTTCCCTTCACAGAGGAGGGGCTAGGGGCGACGACAGTCGACGTGCTCGGAGCTGCGGAGTGCCCAGCGCTCTCTGTGACGTCCGAACTACTTTCACCGTCGACGTCGCCGTCACCATCACCAACTTGCGAGGCGCTATCCGGGGTCGCGACGGCTGTGTTCTCGCCACTCTTTCCCACGTCTAACGTGTTTGCAGTCTCCGCTTTCATACGGATCCTGAGGGCATGCTCAAAGACGAGCTCTGTGATGATCGCCTGTATGCGAACAGTGATACGCGTCTTATGTGCATAGTGTGAGATTCGCGGTGGGGTAAAGCGATGACAAGCCAGAACTTACATGCATGAACATGAACCATTGATCGGAGATGTTTTTGAATATGCTTCCAAAGAAGAGAAGCGCGATCCAGAACCAAGGCTTGATCGTTTCGCCCTCGCCTCCTTTCTCGAGATAGCTGGAAGGCTCGGTCAGCTCCGAGTCGTAAAACAGTAAATTTTATAGCATACGTACAAAAGGAGATTGTTGAGACTGACAGGAGCAGCGAAAGCCCCAATGACCTGACGTTACGATAGGTAACCGTAAGCCATAAAAGAAGACGGGTACTTACCGCAGTGATAGACATGGCTGCGAGATGCAACAACTCAACCCAGAAAACCCGAATGAGCTTGAATGCGATGTGCCGACGTGACTTGTTGAGCATCGGGTCCAGATGCTACACGACTGATGTGAATTCAAGTCTTCCATGCAATAGCAGAGGTACTCACTGAGAAGCTCCGCGGTACCAAGTTACGGAGATAATCGTAATCAGGCAAAGGCGGGAACATGTCGAAGGGGAGGTGAGGCATGCGGTATGCCAACCACACAATCGGTGCCACAAATGTGAAGGTAAGGAGCGAGGCCAGAGGCGTCGTCTGCTCTGGTGTGGCATCTACGGGATCCTGTCGTGAACCCCGTCAGCGCTATATTGGCAGCAGTGACGAAGGACAATACATGCTTCAGATTTCAAAGGCGTGTACTTGCGTGGCACAGAGAGGGGTACGACCACCGCCGCAAGAGAAAGCAGGCCGAGGTTTACCCAGAGAAGTGGTCCCTCGTCAGCGGGAACGAGATCAGTGGTTGCAAGGGGCCAGATGTCGCGGTAAAGGTAGGCACCCCACACCAGAGCCAGGATCCAAGATACATGTGCATATGCGGTATAATGAAGTCGCGCTGTTCCAAGTAACGCAAGGAGACCCAGGACCGAGCTGTAGAGCTACAGATGTCTCAGTATCCAGCGCAACACTGTCGAACAGAACAACATACGTAGACGCCAACATGGACGATATAGATGATACTTTGACGGTGGAGGCCATGTTGGGACTTAGACTCGTGGCTGAGGATATCTACGAGCTGGAACATAGAGATTCCAAGGAGTACTAGAGTCAAGAGCAGCTGCACAATCCTCCCTGCTAAGATCGCAGGTCCGCCGACGTCTTCTAGTCTCCTAGGCCAATAGGACAGACTTGAACGACGCTCCGTCTCTGCAGTCTTCGGCGCATCGCGTGAGTTTCTCCGGCGAGGCACCGAGTGAAAAAGAAGCAGGAGTATAGACAATCCTGCGCCATATGCGGGAACAACGAGCGAATCCAAGAAAATGCTGCGAAGGTTGCGTCAGCTTCGCATATTGGACAGACGCCCTACGCACCTCTTGCTCGCCGAAGCGATGGTCACGCCCGACGCAGTGAGAGGAATCTGAGAGATGTCGGTAAACCACTGCAGTGAGAGTGCCATGTGTCCGGAATGGCGCAACGCTGCCGAGAGTAAGTGCGGGAGATCAGGTGGACGTCCAAAGCCAAGAGATAGACCTGGGCCGGGGACTGCTTTTGTCGTTCGAGCGCCAGCCTCCACAGGGTTCTTATGAGAGTTACCTGGACACGGGGGGCGATCTGACGAACTATAAACTGACTCACATGCAGTACTCGACTCCCGGCCCCGCATGCCCTCAACCTCAGCACCGCCTCAAGAAAAGCGCTTTGAAAGGGTGCTGTAGTGAGTACTAGTCTATACTTGTTGAGTCTGTTGGGACGATAAACGTGAGAGACGCGACTGCGTGATCATTGGCACCATGAGGGCTCTGACAGACCAGCGCTACAACAATCAACGCAATTCAGTGGCGATGCCATTCCCCACACTCACGGTGACCCCTCACTAGATAACGAATTGCTGTCGCTCGCACTGCACTCAAGAGTCGAAATTCAGTAAGCCGAGCTGAGCAGCTTGTGGATAGAGCATATCGCGAATGTACTGCGTCTTGTAGTCCAGCCAAGTTGTGAGTCAGTATTGCAGCCGGGGCACCAGCCTGAAACGTCTCGGAATTGCCGTCATATGTAGATGCGAGCCGGGCTGACGTGCTTCCATCAACTTTGCCAGTACTTGAAAGCGTCCGACACCATCGCATTGCTTGCGGAATGAACGCGCATGCGTGGGAATAGGTTGTAACAATACAGTCATTCGTGAAGCAGCACAGATATCCAATGACTCTGGAACAGTCACGAAGAGCGAGCGCACCTCGTCAAGGAGTATACGCTGGCGGAGGCAGCGTCTCGGCACCATCTCCCGCGTCGTCGAAGACCGATAAGACGGGCGGTCCCGGAGCACCCGCGCTACTACTAGCTCCAACGTCGGGAGATACTTCTTCCCCAACGTTCGGTTGTGGCTGATAGGTCGCCTTCTCTCTCTTCGCTCCAGGCTTCCCGCGCCGACGCGGTGCAGGTTCAATCGCTCCAGGAGCCTCCTCTACGACTGGCTGAGGTGGGAGGCCATGCGGAGGAGCGACAGGCGGCGGCAGTGGTGATATGGACACAGGCTCGTTGGAGGGTTCCACGCCCGCGTTACTCGATGGAGCGCTCGGAGAGGTGCTCGGTGGCTCGCCTGGCGCGCCCTCGCCGAACGGCAAGGAGACAGGTCCGTGATAGGGCGTAGTGGCGGAGAGAAGATCTACGACAAGCACGGACATCCTGGGTAAGAATGCATACAATGCGCATCTGGAGACAGGAATACATACCGGGTCGTCCATGCTCCTTCCCGACGTTCTCCGGTCGCATCGAGCGTATGTACCGTCGACGTCTCCAGAACAGAATCGCGAATACAGCAAGTGCGATCAAGGCGAGCCCTCCGATGACGCCGCCGGCGATCGCACCCACAGGGACGGCTGCCTTCGACGAGGGGTGGGGATCGGGGCTCTTGGTGGGATCCGCACCAAAGGTGACACTGCGCTGCGTCGAAGTAATCGAGGCGGTCATGCTCGTAGAGGAGGCAGAGGTGGGGAAAGGGTCGGAGGCTCTTGTCACATTGTACTCGAGCCAGTCGAGGACAAGCGCGGCATCTCCCTGCTCCTCGACCGTGATCGTCAAGGTGTGGTCGCCGGTGTCGAGTAGGTCGGACCAATAGTATCGTACATTGTGTTGATCATCGGCGGAGTACGACGAGGAGTATGTGACCTTCTGCTGTCCGTCAATGGCGTAGGACGTCTTCGTTGGTTGAAATGAGCTAGAATTGGATGACGCTGCTGGGACATAACCATACACGGCGACGCGATTCCCTAACACCAATCACACCCAACCCAGGGTTACGCCCCTTTCATCGAAACACACCACCAGTTGACAATGTGCGTACCTTTGAATTGGAAAGTCGCCCAGCACCCGTCCGTCGCAGCCTCCTCTGTATCGTTGTAGAACTTGCCCGGGAAAACGTTGTTCTTCGTGTAGTAAAACCATCCGAGGGAGTCGACCGAATGCTGATGCTGCACTAGACCCGAGGTCGCAGAATCCACGATTACATCACTTTCGGGGGTAGAATCGAACGCGCGAGGCATAGTCAGGATATGGTATTATATCAATGATGTCTTTAGTGACGCGAGGCGGGACTCCTGCAAGAGAGAGGTGAGCTTCGAAACTGCGACTTCTTCCACTGATGCAGACGAACCTCGACGAAATGATGGGCGTACGATACTAACAGAGGAAGCACGAGCTCGTGAAGGGTATATGGGAGTAGAGGAATGGGGAAAGGACAGGGCAGTTCGGTTGCCCTCGGTCTCGCACGAAAAGCCAGACTCAACAGTCTCGGGGATGAAGCAAGGGCGAAGAAACAAATGAGCACGCGCCAAACATGATCTATGCCGTAGAAGCAGCACCCTTCAATTGCGATCCGGGTTCAGATGAATTTGAAAACAAGCCTAAGCACTACAAGGGCGCTGTTGCCAACCGCGAAGAGCCGCGAAGCCTAGCTGAGGGAGAACAGCCAGGAACAACGTATGAGATGCTCGAACCACGTCCTCATCTTTTCCCGCAAAACAAGACTGCCCACCGCAAAGGAAAAGAAGCTCAAGAATAGCAGGATGCGTAAACTCATGCACTCACTTATGCAGCCATACGAGCACCCATACATAGGCGAACCGGCGAACCAAGGCCCAAGGAAATATGCTAGGCAACGATGGCGACATCCAGGACCGCTGGCAGCAAGGTCGGAAAACCCAAGTTCCGGGGCAAGATCTACGGCTGAATGTTGGATGTCTCACCCGAGGACCAATACCGGTCATCATCGGGATGCGTGGTACGTATGCGATGGGCGCGCACGCTGGCAGGGTCTTGTTGATAGACAGATGTGAAGAGATGCGGAAGAGTCTTTTGTTGGAAGCATGGCGAGACAACGATGAGCAGAGCGGGTCGCGGTCGAGGATAGATGAAGGAGCAAAACAATGGCTGGCGCTCAGCACACGGATGGGCGCTTCGCTCCTGAACTCTTTGAATGCGATGTTTATACCGTGAAATGCTAATGCTTAGGAGAGGTACGATAAAGGCTACGAGTACTTATAGACGGGCAGTATCCAGCCTAACGTCAGCTCGGATGACTCGGAGAGAGGACTACAATGCCCTTCTCTACGTTGTTCGGCGAAGCGACCGTCGGGATGGCGGAAGAGGACGCAGACTCATATGGCGGAGGCAAAGAGTCCGGTGGTGGCACAGAGGTCAACGGTGGCGGGCGAATATCGATACGACCTACGTTCTCTGGTGAGCAAACCTGTAAGACCGAGATGGCTCTCAGAACAACATACCTTGCTCCTGTTCTCGGATATCGTGCCCCAAATTGTGCAGCACCGGTGAAGACGAACGTGTTCTGCGCCAGACGCAGTACGCCACAACGATGCCTACGAGTAGCACAACTCCTCCGATAGCGCCGCCCACAGCTGCACCGATATTGACGGGTTTTCCGGACGACTTCGGTTCGATAGTGGGAGATGGCGACGCGGATTTGGTCGAGGGCGCAGTCGGCCTAGGGCTGGTGCTAGGTGACGGAGACGCTTCCGGAAGAGTCGTAGTGTTGTACTCGATCCAGTCCAACGCAAAGTAGTTCCCTCGGTCAACCTCCACCCTCAGCGTATGCTCTCCATGCGGCAGAGGATCCGACTGAAAGAATTCAATACCAAATTGGTAGGACGAGGAGAATGGAGTCTTGTAGTCGCCAACTTGCGTGCCATTGATGCTGTATATCGACCGTGTTGCGATGTATGATGCAGGGCTGGCTGTATCCGCCCTGATGATCACACCGTATACGGCAACACGTATACCTGCACGGCAGCAGCTGTCAGCATGTGCAATGGAGTGCTTGGAAAAGCTGCAAATACTCACCGGTGAAGTTGAGGACAAGAGACGTTCCGTTAGCGGATTCTACCACCGTGTTATTGAAGTAGTCGGTAATATCAAGAGTAGCTGGATGATTGGGATCGTAGAAGAACCAGCTAAACGGAGAATCCGGGAGGTAAGAGATCAAATCCGTCCGTGCGTTGTCGACTATGACATCGCTGTTGGGGGTCTTGGACGTCGCGCGAGGCATTCCTCGAGATCAGCCTCTCAGAGGACAGTTGTCTGCAGAGCTGTTGAGTTGCAACAGCACTTCGAGAGTATACGGCAATACATACGCACTGGCAGGAGTCTCTCAGGCTGGTCACCCCAAGAGCAGGTTGTTAGGGATAGGAACGGTCTTTCTCGGGTATACATGGCGATGGCGGATCGTGTTGTTGTGTTTCGCCGATCTGGCAGTGGGCGCAAGGTCCGCGTTCGCTGTGAAGAGCATCACGATAAGCCGCGCTAGAACACGACGTTGCAGCGCCCCGCCAAGTGTTACGGGCGTCGTATCCCAGCGCTCATCAAGGGAAATGCCTTGTTCCGAATGAGGAAGGCGGTAGCTTTGGATCCTAACAGCGACAAACAACCGTCTTCTTTTAGACGCCAAGTCTTGGACTGGTAGGCCGTGGCAATGCCGTCTTCCAACGAGCATTCACAATCATGAGCTCGATATAAAAATTGACAAAGAGTCTACAAGTAAGTAAGTACATAGATTGGGCCATGCACTTCAAGCGCTCAGCCACCCGGGAATGCTCGGATCGCTAGTAGTGCGGCGATGACACAAAGTCGTCAGCGACTGGCACAAGCTGTCTGAAATACAATTACATACCTGCATCTCTCGGTACCTCGTGCTGTCTAGACAACATGCAGCGAGACCATGGCCAGGATCAATAGAACAAATCCGCCGATAGAGGTTCCGAAGGCGGCACCGAGGTCCGTGGACCTCCCGAACGCCGATGACGGGCTGACCGTGGATGGCGAGGGGCTCGTTGAGGACAAACTTGAGCTCGAACTCGTCACACTTAACGTGGGATTTGGACTCGACGTTGAGGACATCGAAGACGAGGTGCTCGTCGCCGCTTCCGTGACGTTGTATTCTATCCAGTCCAGCATGTAGTAGTCGTCAGACAGTTCCGTGATGATGTCCACATGAAGCTTGTGCGTTCCAAGTGGCAGCGGATCTGACTGGTAGTACTCGACGTACTTCTCATCGGTCGCTGAGAAGGGTTCGGTGTAGGTGAAGTTGTGTGTCCCATTGATGCTGTATATGGAGTGCTGGCCTTTGAACGACGCTTTGTCCGGTGACCGCGCCTTCCCGTAGCCACCGTATACGGCTACCCGCGTGCCTGTAAGCTCGGACTATCAGCTCAGCGATCCAAGTCGTTAGGGTATTGTGGAGTCTCACCCGTGAACTCGAAGTCGAATGAGGTGCCATTGGCTCCAAGCGAGAACGTAGAGTTGTAGTACGCATCGATGGGACCGCCGCCGATGGGAGGCCCGTAGGAGAACCAGCTGTCGGTCTTGTTTGCGACAAAGTTGTACTGTATGAGATCGGTGCGAGCGTCGTCGACAATGAAGTCGCTATTAGGAGTGCCGCTGGTCGCACGAGGCATATTGTAGGATCTGTCTGTGTAAGCTGTGAGTCAGGATACAACGAGCATACATAACACCCTCACAATAACGACACGTGTACGAGTGGGGAAGGCTCAAAGCGGAACGGGCCACAGAACGCGCAGAAAACCAACTGACCAATATATAGGACACCTCGACAGCCCTTGTTAAGCGACAGACTAGTCCGGGCGCACGTCAGCGCGAAAGCGGTGATGCCGTATGGACTATCACCATTGGCCCTCCTTGTGAAGGTGTTGAGGACCCAGGACCCGGGTTCGGCTGTAAAATACAAGAATTTGAAAGGGCGAGGCACCAAATGATATATCATTGACGCCGGGCGTATAGATCCATCAGCCCGGGTTCACCGGAAGAAGTGGAAGTTCGTAAAGCGCTCCATGCATTGTTCCCAGTGCACAGCCATGTGCTGCACACGACTCAAAACAATTAGCCACCACACGTTGTGTACCAACGCTACTAGTACATATTGAGGCCTTTCGTATATACGAATTCCACGACAAGGCGTATCGATGTGCTGAACACCATTAGCTTCGGTTAGGTTGAAGACACTAAATACGAGCTCACATGAACCTATACACCGAGCCACCGGATCTCCACTTCAGCAATCCATTCATACACGTTCAGGGCGAGATGTTGTCGACGGATAGCGACCACATAAACGTTGTCGAGCCACACGCTGCTAGGACCAGGACCATACGAGGACCCAAACTGTCCACCATAGGTATCATGGCTCAAACGTTCCTTTTCCTGACACATAGAGCCCTCTACTTGAGCGCATGCCTCCCGTATGTCATGGATCCGGACGTACCTCATATTTCCACCAGGTCAGCAATTGGTCGGCAACATGCAACAAGAGCATACCCAGCGAGATGCACTGCCCTCTGATTTTGCGCACTGGGTATCCCGGCGTGATCGTGAGAGATCCCGGCCACTACGGAAACGGATAGCAAGCTCAGTGTGTCTCCAGCGTGCAGCGCTCTCGTGCGCAAAAGCATACCTCGTTCCCAACATCCGCAATGCGGATAGTCCTCGCGTGCTCTAAATGCTTGTGTCTGCACAGACACGCACCCGCCCCGTCAACGAACAGCATGATTGAATGCAGGTCGATACGTCGGTCCCCGTCCGTGATACGCGCGAGCGAGACTCCACGGCGCCCTCTCGACATGACGGGGATACTGAACCGTTGATCGACGGACGGTTTGAGCGAAATCGAATGGATAGCAGGCGTTCGCCACGGAAGTGTCGGGAGGTTAGGGAAAACGGCCGGTCTGAGTGGAAATCGCGGCGAGGTGGGTGTCTCGATGGAGGAGGTCGAACACGAAGACGTCGAGGTCCAGTCATCCTCGTCCTCCTCGGACGAAGGTGAGGAATCGAGATACAAGGTGTCTTCGCTCCCTGGGGCGATCAGGTCTGTGGTCTGATCTTGCATCATGTCACTTGTGCGTGTTCTGGGAGTCTTAACGATTGGTGGTGGACGACGATCCGGATATGTACAGCGGTATACCTTGATGGCAGGCGAGACAGGTTGAGCCGGGGCAAGAAGCAGACGGAGGGTGGACGATCAAGTGACGGATAGACGTGGTGAGGAGTTGTGGCCCGAGGCAATAGATGTCTGTCAGGCAGCGTAAGTCGAAGCTGGGGGGAACGTATATGACGGTGCTGTAGGACAAAGCGGTGCCCAGCCACTGCGACCTCGCTTTCACTGACGGGGTTTTGTCTGACGGGTGGCGCGCCCACGTCAGCTGTGGCTTTGCCTTACAGTGGCTCGAGCTGAATTGGCATGTGTTCCCTACCGCATATCGAAGAAGGGTTCGCGGCTGTATGATTTGCAGGACGTTCTCGCTGCAGCCTGAGATTAGGATGAATTCAGCATCAGCGATCGTGGCGACGAGTGGAACAGAAGCACTGACATTTGTCGTATCCGCGCTGCACATCTCCAGCGAGCGCCAAATTCACGCAGAGCGTGTAGGAGGCAGTAGACACACATTGTGTGCGGGCGGGGTATATTGCGAATATGATACAACATAAAACAAGGAAGCGCACAGATCGGACGCAGTCAGTATCCTCACAACGGCGTGTCCGCCCCCTAGT
The DNA here is from genome assembly GCA_020543525.1 of Coriolopsis trogii. Taxonomy (NCBI): domain Eukaryota; kingdom Fungi; phylum Basidiomycota; class Agaricomycetes; order Polyporales; family Polyporaceae; genus Coriolopsis; species Coriolopsis trogii. The sequence goes on from JAHYIO010000039.1 coordinate 262,803, forward strand.
AGTCGCTGGAAGGAGGCGAGGACACAAGATCGCACTCATCCTCGGTATCTCCTGTGTAGAGTGCATATAGTTAGCTAAGGTGAGAAACAGAGGTGGCGAGTGATGATTTGACTCACCTTCGTGTGGTTGCTCGACTCTCTTACTGTAGACGTTGAAGAAATAATCGAACAGCGGCCATACGGGCTTCTGCACCCATACCAGCCGTTTAATGTAGGGTAGTGGGAAATCGGCGGCAGAACGTACATCGCTTGGCAGCAAATATTTCATCTTGTCCGAAGAGATCAATGCCCTGCTCGTATCATCTTCATACTCGTATGACTCGCTTTCGCTAATGGCGACCTACGAACATAGTTTCGTCAGCGTCATGATCCCGAACACAAGCACCACACTCACCCCAGAGATTGCCTCCTCGATCGCCTGCTCCAAGATCCTCGCAAACTCCTCCATATCCCAAAACGCCCTCCCCGCACACCGCGAGCACCGCATCGCCTCCTCCACCGCCCTCCTCACCAACACCGGGTCGCGCGCCACAGCAGGGTCCAGCCCCTCCCCACCCGCAAGCCTCTCCCCGACGGCGTTCATATACTCAACCCAATAGCGCGGCACGTCCACGCGCTCATGCACCGTCTTGTGCCACCTCAGCGTCGTGCGCGGCAGCACGCGCGCACAGTCCCACCCGCACTCCGAGAGGAAACAGAACCGCTTCCACTGCAGCTGGATCCACCACGGCACGGTATCATCAGCGATCCGTGCCACGCGCACCGCGGCGCTCACGCAGGCCCGCCGGTACTGCAGCAGCCGCACGAGCGCAGGGCCCATCTCTGCGAGTTGAGCGGGAGGCGGGATCGGGTCGCGCAAGGTGCGCCGCGCGGCTTGGCGCGCGACGTCGGGGAGGCCTGCGGCGTTGGCCAGGGTGTATACCGTGAGGGGATCGGAGTCGAGGTGGGCGGGGAGGAGGAGGTGGGTTCGCACGCGGGACATGACACTACGGGAGTCGTACCTACGCGCGAGCTCGACGAGGGTAGAGATGTCGTCCAGCGTGAGCGACGGCTCCGGAATGGGGTATATGAAGCGAAGGAGGAGTTCGAGGGCCTCGCTCGATTCCGCGAGCATGATTACGGTGGGTTTGCGGTGGCGGCGCGGTGCAGAAGGTGGCGTTTGTCGTGATGCGACGGAAATCAAGGCGGCGAGGACTGGCGAGGCGAGCGAGACGATGTGCTTGTGGACGCGGAACTCGACATGATCGCTGGAGCGCAAGATCAGGTTCGCATCCTTGGAGCCGAATGGTGCGGCAGACAAGTTCGGGTGGTAGAAAGACATCTTGAGGGGCAGGGTATAACGGGGTCTCTGCGTGACTGTGGTCCTGAATATGTACTCGGACGCTGTAATGAGTCCGTCAGGGGCGATTCCTACACATGAAGGAGCTACATACAATCCTATGCGCGCAGAACGCATACGTGGAATCCACTTTCCAAGGCTGTAAACTGCGGCAGTATGAAGTATGCTCGGCCCAAACAACACGTGTTGGGACACTGCCCAAGTATAGCTCCTGCACGAGAGCGTGCACACGATCCTAGGACATCGAAGAGTGCTGCGGTTGGTTTGTGGGTGATATCTCTGCACCATCGCACAAGTAGTCCAGTGGGGTACGTGATAGCAGACCTTACCGCAGCGCTCTACGCCCATTACCGGCTCACATTTTACCACATGCCCCTCGACGCACTCTAGCTGGGGAGCATACTTCACCTCCCTCCAGGCTGTTTGCAACCGTCCGGATGGGTGCGTTATACGGGCTCCACTTAAGAAGCAGACAGGGGCACGTTCTGTAGTTGGATTCGATTTATCACAGTACCAGGCTTCTCCTCAAGGGACCACCCACGCGGTCCAGAAGCATTAGCATAGCGCCTCACGAAATCCAGCAGACACGAGGGTCTCCAGACTGCCTCTCAGCGCTGCTGCCAGAGTTGCACTGCGCAGATCTGCGGTGATCCGCGATAATGGACGTTCGGCACGAGCGAGGGTCCACGTCGTACGTAAATGCGCTGCAACCTGTTGCTCAATCAGGCTCAGTAACAGACCATAGGACGTCTGAGGCAAGACTTACGTCGGCAGCATCACGGAGGAATTGGGTGACTCTGAAAGGAAGCTCACATTGGTGATCATCGCCTCTAAGCTGGAGTGCGCGAGGCCTGTTAAGCCATGTGTAGTGCTGAAGGACGTTCGCGCGATATGGATCAGATAGAATGGCGCATGGACACGACTTTGCAATGTCAATCTCCTCGCGAAGAGACTCGCCGACTTGGGAGACTGTTGCGAGAGCGAACGTAACGTAAACTGTCGGATCGGCCAGCTTCTTGCATGCGGTGGGATGCACTGCGAGCAAATACGCCGTTGATCAAGTAGAAAGTTCAATTCGTGGAGGACAACACTCAGGTTGGCGGCGACTAACATACCTGAAGGCTGAAGCACTCAGGATGCTCGTCGGTCACATATCCCACTTTCAACACTTGAAGCCTGCGACGTGCGCGCGCATACAATAGGAGCTTCAGGTGCTCTCCACACATGGGCGACCTCGATGTAATGTTCCATCCAATGGCCATTCGGCGCGGTGTTGACACCTCGGGGCAACATCGAGAGGTCGGAGTGCAGCCTAAGCCTTATGCAGCACGCATAGACTTGCGACTACGCACTTCGCCAACGAGTGCTTGATTCTGAGACGAAGTTCCGACAGTTGCTGATGCTGAACAGAGCATGTTGTGCGCAGAGCAGAGAGGGCGATGCATGTGGTGAGAGCTCAGACATCAAACAAGCCATCCGCTTGCTACTCCAGAGAAACGGGCGTCTGCGAAGGAAGCGGCGCCCTCGGCAATACCCGACTTACGCGTCCGCGACGCGTGTCGCGGTCAGACTCAGAGGCCTCTCAACACAAGTTTTTGTTATCCCTCCTCCCACCACCTCCTCCTTCACTTGGCCATGGATATCTCCTTCGCACTTACAGGCAAAGGCTACGTGATTGTTGCAGCGGACACCACCGCCGCCCGGTCTATCGTCAAGATGAAGGTCGACGAGGACAAGATCAAAGTCCTCAGCCCACACCTCCTCATGGCATACTCTGGCGAGCCCGGTACGTCTAGTAGGCTTTCTGTATCGTCTACAACACCACTTATATATGAATGGAAGGTGATACTGTTCAATTTGCCGAGTATATCGAGCGCAATATCCGTCTGTACCAAATCCGTAACACATACCCCCTCCGTCCACCATCTGCCGCTTCCTGGATTCGCCGTAGTCTCGCGGACTCCCTCCGCTCTCGCAAACCTTACTCCGTCAATCTACTAGTTGGCGGCTACGACACCAGCACTCACACACCGCACCTCTACTGGATAGACTACCTCGGAACAATGTCCGAGGTGCCATTCGGCGCCCACGGCTACGGCGCGTACTTTGGCTTGAGTTTGCTTGACCGGTGCGTGTAGTCAGGTCACCGTTTTCAGTTAGTGACGTGCTCATGATATCGCATATAGGTACCATGATCCCGAAGCCCCACTCGAGGAAGGCCTCGCCACCCTCCGGAGATGTCTTGATGAGGTTGCGAAGCGTCTGGTGGTCACCCCCGAGAAGTACAAGGTCAAGGTGGTCGACAAGGATGGTGTAAGGGAGATTGAAATCTGAGCTGTCAGTTCGTCTTTGTGTCTTTGGTACGTGCTAGCCTAGCATTGCTACTCCTTCCGAGCGCTGACGCAGACCAGTGTCATCTAGTGTACCAATAAGACTGAAGAGCTGTTCCTCCAACGATATCTGTCAAGGAACTGGACAGACGCAACATAAGCTGCTCTCTGCCCTGCGATTCACCTCGCACACTCGCTCAAGACTCGTATCGCCTCAGCATTCATTTCACCTACATGTACTTCTGGCATCGATTGACAGGTTATGATCCGGAGGTGCGTGTTTCCCGCCCGATGTAGTAGACCGTTCACTGGTATGGTCCCAATGACAGTGGTGAGAACCGGCTACTCAAGACGCTCTTCGCCATGATGTCACGCGGACGCATCGTGCTCAAGTTCTTTCCAATACCGGCATCGGCAGCTGCGGTAGGGTCTCGACTACATATTACCTGAAGTCAACTGCGATAGTAGGCGCTCCCCTCCCGTCCATTGACGATGTGCAGTACCCGTCCTCCTTATCGCCTCTCTACCACCTGCGACTTTGCCCTTCGCACGAGTGACGGAGATGTCTTCTATATCGCCAAAGGCGTCCTAACGAACGTGTCCTCGGTTTTCGCTGACATGTTTTCTCTCTCGAATCTCCACGCCGACGAGCGAATCGATGGCAAGCCGGTCGTCGACGTACAGGAGCATGGCCAGACGTGGGAGCACATCCTCGGCTTGTGCTATCTCATTCTTCCCGCCCCACCAGCCATGGACGATGTGCACGCTCTCCTCGAAGCTGCGCGCAAGTACGACATCGGGGTCCTGAAGGAGTGGACGCGCCGTCAGCTTTCCCTCCCGCGTTACTACGACTCTTATGCGCTAAGGGTGTATGCACTCGCTTGTGCATATGGCCTGGAAGATGTTGCGCGTCTCGCCGCTCGTGCCTCCCTCGCTCTCCCGAAGCACTTGCCTTATGTCGACGAGTTTGACCTGACCCGCACGCGTTCCTATCATCACCTGCTGGAGTACCGGCGTTCGTGTACCGAGGCTGTCCGACGAGTCCTCATCTGGCCTGCGTCCGATAAGCCCCCAGCGTGGATGCTCGATGGTGCCATGAGAATCACGATCATGCCGATCGCTGCTCCCGGTTACCCCTTCAAGCCCAATCCGGTGGCCGGGAACGGGTCTCTCAGGTGCTGTGTGGCCTTTCAAGCGGGTATGAATATGCTCGGGTATGCGATCGACGGGCAGATCAAGTCGACTCCATCCTTCAACGCCCCACTGCTCACTGGCGTCTTGCCCCATTGCGAGGAGGCATCTCTGGCTCTCGACAAGATTGCCAAATTCGCGGAGATTTTGGACAAGCAGATTGCCAAGGCTATAGCAGATGTACGTCCTGCTCGTCTCACAACCCGAGTCGCTCTCTGAGTTATCCCAGGTCACGTTGGAGTGGACCGAATGATGGAGAGAGATGGCTGGAGACCTGGGGTTGTCATGTTTGTAAGTCTTCTTACTGTTTTGGTGACACTGAGCGCAGGATTCTGATCGCGGCTGCAGAAGAGTCCATATCTGCACACGGGCGTACGCACGTTCTCGGTCCTCGTGGAATGTCTGTTCTCGTACGCGTCGCTACGCTTGCTCACCACATTGGCGTTCATGTCCACGGAACGAGCCTTCGTTCTGCGCAACGGATGAGCGGCTGAGTCTGGCTATTATAGATGCTCTGGCGTTCGAAGTTATCTTCCAATGATCCTTAAATGCAATTCCCCAGGCGCACCCTTGTAGATGTCTATAACTGCCTTGCACTGACCGATAGCGTCCGGGCAGATATGTATAAGGCAAAGACTGATAAGAAGGTCTGTCGACGGCTGTTGCGAGAAGGGGCAGCCTTGTAAGTCAGTGTCACAAAACCCGTATATGTACTTCCAGCGCCCTTCCGTCCAATGGTGGCAGTGAGTCTCCCATGGATTGATTTGGCGCTTATTAAGTGTCAATCTGGACCACGACTTACACCTACCCGGCGATCTCTCACTACTTATCAGCATAGACTCCGAGATCTTGGAAGCGTTTTTGTCTGTCGTTTTCAAAGTAAATATTGCCGATTGTTGTTGAAATGGTGAGTGCGATGCCCATGAGGTTTGCGCCGGTACACTGTTCGGATACTCATCGAATGGTATAATGCCAGCAGGGAGCACCAGACTTGCAGGATGCGTCGATAGGAGACCTTATAATTCGAACTGGCGATGGTACCGACTTTCACGTCTACAAGTACACCATGGCGCACGCTTCTGCCGTCTTTTCAGGGATGTTTTTGCTACCCCAACCTCCCTCGGGTCTAGAGAGCGATAAGAAATATGTGGTTGATGTTCAGGAGTCCACAGCACTCTGGACGCAGATCCTCGCATTCTGTCACTTCCAGCTTCCCTTCTCCAAACAACTACCCACCTTGCAAGTCATCGTCGATCTACTAGAGGCAGGTCGGAAGTACGAAATGGTTGCTCTGACCGAGCACTTGCGACTCACTCTCCTGTTACCGGATTTCCTCGAAAGACACACACTGAGTATCTACGCGATAGGCTGTGCGTATCGCTTGGATGGCGTGGCCCGTGCCGCAGCACGTGCATCTCTCAGCCTCCCCAAACGCATCCCCTTCGTCAAGGAGTTCGATCTCATAACCACCCGCGAGCTCCACAAGCTTCTCGACTACAGGGCGCGATGCGCGGACGCCATCGGGGCCACCATGACCTGGACCGTCTCACCTCCCGAATGGTTTCTGAATCCTGACATTCGCGTAGAGCTCGAGCAAGCCATCAAAGCCCCCGACTCTCTGGGATCAGATATCCGACTAGAGGTCGCCGACTTCTATACCCATCCGGCATGGAGGACGGGCATGGAGAGGCTGAAGAATTACTTCGAGCTCAATCCCCTTCCCATCTCGGCGTTCTCTCTGGAGCTGCTGGAGCCTCTGCTGTCTACGTTCGAGGATGTCAAGGACGCGATGGCGTTCATGCCCCGTGTAAGGCGATTTGCGATCTTGCTCGATAACGAGATCCAGAGAGCGATTCAACAGGTGTGCTCCTACTTCGGTGCAAGTTGTTTTAACTTTGGTCTTTGCTTACTAGTCGCCATCTCCAGGTTACGTTCGGCGATGGCGAGGCGCAATGACCATTACCTCTGCGCAGGAAAGGGGCTGTGGAGGCCTCTTTTTTCTATTCTCTGAATCTGTCGTCGGCACTGGATGTGGTTGGCGTTGACATTTTGAACCCCGCTATGCACGGTTCTCACGTCACCTTGAACATTCGGACTTCCGGCCCCGTCCTTGGTATATAAGCCGCACTCTATCTCCTCCTCGATTTCTGTCCATCTACGCCTGTCCTATGTCTCCCCCAAGTACACCTCCGCCCCCTTCGACCGAGTTCTGGTCTGACCCAACAGTCGGCGATCTGTTGATCAGATCCTCTGACGGGATCGACTTCCACGTACACAAGGACATAATGTCTCGCGAATCGCCTTTCTTCTCCACAATGCTCACTCTTCCACAATCCTGCTTTGGGGATTCGAAACCGGTCGTAGACGCGCAGGAAGATAGCAGAATCTGGTCGAACCTAATCCCTCTCTGCTACGTACCCACCAAATCTGGACTGGACGACCTCTCCCTCCTCGGCGCTCTCCTGGAGGCGGCTCGGAAGTACCAGATGGGAGCTATCACGAGGTCTCTCCACAACGCGCTCCTGCAGCCCGCAGTGGTCTCTAAGAGCCCACTCTCCGTCTATGCGCTCGGCTGCGCGTACGGCTTGTACGACGTCGCCCGCATAGCGGCTCGGCACAGTCTCCGCACACCCATCTACTTCGAGTATGTCGACGAGCTCGAGCTCATCACCCTCCGCACTTTCCACAATCTCTCCGACTACCGCAGGCGCTGCAGCGTCGTTGCTCGCCGGGTCACCTCCTGGCACGGATGGCTGTCCACGCCCTCTGTCCTGAGCCATCAACTTGAGGTCTCTTGCACCACCAAATCGTGCAGGAAGGTCGTGCGCGCAGGCGTGCGGGTCCGCCAGGCTTGGGCGACGTACGTCGAGAAACTCGATCGGATATTTGAGTCTACGCCGGACCCGGACAGGGCGTGCGACGCCGCGCTGCTTGACCCGGTCATCAACTCTGTGAAGGAGAAGGAGTGTGCTCAGTGCGCACGGACTATCCGTGATGATGTTGCCAGATTCTCCGAGGCGGTCCGAGGAGAGGTGGAACGCGCTGTTGCCGCGGTACGCTGCCAGCGTCGCTGTTCTCCTTTGTGACGTGAACTAATGGCGACGATGATAGGTTGAGCTCATCTCGTAAGTATGGTGATCTGTCAGCTATCTGCTACTCCAGTCACGGTCGCGTCGCCCTCGTGCCCGAGATTCGTAGACTGAATGTGTTCTAAGTGTTATAGTATCCTCCCTGCTTCTGCCGCATGGCATTCGGTGCAGTGAATGGCTATGTACCCTGTACTATCGAGACGGTCGTAACAACTGGGAGTGTCGTGTTGTCTCCGTGGTCGGACTGGCAGGCACATCTTTGGTGTAGGCATACGGTGGAGATGCGAGCGCGTTGGTATACCAAGGGCTCAGAGTGTCGTCTGTAGCCTGAGCCCAGTAGCTTCGTACAGAATCCTTCAAATGAGAATGACACGTCTATTATGTCACCTACGCAAGAGCGATCCTTCTGATCTACTTGTGCTCTATTTTAACACCGGCATGCTCGTACGTATTTTGGCAAGTGCAAGGCTTCAGGTATCGAGTTTACGCTGCGAACCTGCGAAGATATATGTGCGCCGGGATAGTCTCTAACCACCGTCTGTTCTACATGCGTGTGTTGGGGATCGATAGGAATTTGTACGGTGGTCCAGACATCATGACCAGAGGGAAGCCGACTGCGAGTCGCTGCGTTGCATACGACGCCCATGTTCACCATATGATGTTGGTTGGTTAGTCAGGATACCGTATATAATCAAAGGTCATCGAGGGCTTCAGACACAGGATGCTAAGCTACAATGCAGGGATGGCGGATGAGTCTCTAATTTCTCTCTCATCTAGCAGAGTAATGTAGCACGATATTACAAAGAAGTTCTGCTGGTTATGTCAAGCGCAGGTAAACACGAGCATCGTGTGGGACAAAAGGTACTGCGCAGGCGCCAGTGCAAGTCCGTCGCCTCTTGACACTTGTCCACCACTCCCGTGCATCATCCGCGAATCCTCCTCATCCAGTCAGCACAATGGCACCCAGGCCAAAGAACGGGAAGGGGGGGAAACGGACAGAAGCTCACGACACCTTGCACAAGTCAAAGAAGGTACGCTCACCGCCTAATTTGCTCTCTTAACCAGAATGTGGGCCAACTGACCGGGTCACTTTTGTACGTTTGGTTAGTACTTGGTCGTCGAGCAGCAGGACTTCGAAGCTCATCTTGCGCAAAATTTGGGATTTGCATTCCAGAACCGCGGGTCGGAGTCCGCATTGTATGGTGTCTATAACCATATCATATCGAGCATTAGCAGCACGATCACGCATCCCGACTTCCCGCACGTCACGATCTCCCACACACCCCAGTCTGTCCTCGGCCCGACGGACACACCAGTCGATCGGAATGGGAACCCAGTCACGAAGGATTCGATCTTCAACGAGCAGCTACCCGACTTTGTCCGTACCTTCATCAAGGCGAGCGAGGAAAAGGACCAAGACGGAAACCGCCGTTACGAGACACTCCCAGTCGATCTGTGGGAGATTAAGCCTCTGGATACCAACGAGGACTGGGACACAGAAGAGGCCCACCTGGCTGCAGCAAAGATCATGGAGGGCGCGATCGAGCAAACGTGGAAGCAGGCGATGGCGGCCTTCGCTCACAACCCTGGCTGGCAGCAGATCCACGTGCTCCTCATCGTAGGCGTTTACTTCTCCCAGTTCAAGTGGATGAGGCCGGAAGGGGAGATCAAACGGCCACTCGACGATCCCCCACATGTAACCAAGGTCTTGTCAGGACCGGAGTTGGCGACCCTGCGAAAGCAGTACGATGACAAGATCGCAGAGTACCAGAACAGGCCTCTTCCCGAGATTGTGTACTTCAACATGCCCGTCTTCGAATTCGCTCGTGGTGGCGAGGAGCGATATCAAGCCTCCCTCTCCCCTGAGTTTCGCTACGCAATGAGACTCCCTTTGTCTCAGCAGCAGTATCGCGACTGTCAGTACCAGCGGACCTGGATGTCCTCACCTGCGAAAAAACCGACGCGTTATTCGAGCGCTAATGATAAGGTAAGGTTCTGAATATGTTGCGTGTACGCTACCTGCTCATTGCCAACAATCAGGACCGTGCGGAAAGAGCGGTAATACGCGCCATTCGTAACAATCACGGTAAGCGGTTGGTTGAGCAGCGAGACAAGGGCTGGGCAATCGGAGACGAGCCTTCACCGTCAGTGTCGTCAGCGCACAATACCAGCTTTGACTCATGGGGTGGGTCGAATGCGGACGTTGAGGAACTGAAGAGAGCCGCCCTGGCGACCCCCCTTGCAGTGAGGACTCGATTTGCAGTGAGGACTCAGTCGGGCCAGGTGCCCGCTAGGATGCTTACTCAATCGAGTCCGGAGCCTGCTCCTGGTCTACCTGCCCTAGGGAATCTAGCATGCTCCCGGTCTCGTGAGGTAAGAGAACTTTTCCCAAGTCCTCCATGCAAGGGACAACATCTCATCGAGCATCAGCACCGCATCCAGGCAATCGACTTCGAGAGACATGACGAGGAGGAGTATGATACCCCGCTATCCTCGGATGAATCTCAGGCTGATAGCGTGGAGGGAGAGGTCCTCGCTGACAGTCGCTACCACGTCTTGAACCACCCCGGAAACAATCGTGGTAAGGTGAACATGCACAACGAGGAAGACGAGAACTTCTTTGTTGACACGGCCTTCGAAGAGCGGGTCAACAACCGCGACAAAGGCTCAAGGAACCACGCACCCGCCAGAAACCTGCCTACCTCACCCCAGTACTCATCGGACGAAGACCGCAATGTGATCGATGACCATGTCGCCTCTCCGGAGACCAGCCTTGGGGATATCGACATGCACTACGATGCGGACAGCGAGGATCTTGAAAACGTCCGGCATATCCTCTCTGATCAGGCAGGAACCCACCCACGGATGCTGTCGAAGGACACGAAGAGCCGGAAGAAGACGTTGAAGCATCGCAAGGCTTAGTGTCTGCAAGCAGGTGAGCATTCTAATTATTCTTTTGATACGTACAGAGAGATGAACTGAATGGCAGTTGATAGAGCCTCATGTGATGCAGCAACATCCGTAGACTCGACTGTGGGATGATATGAACAGCACACAACTTGTAACTATGCAGCGTGGATTCAGTATGCGCCTGTACTACAGGTAATATGTATGTACCTTATGAAAGCTCAAAATTATGGTCTATGCATACGAGTCTTCATCCGTGTATTGTGGATCCGCGGGTCGATTTGTCGAAGCACCAACCAGGCAGGACGCAAGATAGGCGCCCAATCGTGAACATATCTTCGGCGCCTGCGGAGAACGAAACGCGTCCATCTTCAACCAACGTTCGACTGCACCTTGTCTCGAACCACGATTCACATCCCTCAGCCATCGTCCTCTGCCCTCTTATAACACCTCAGCCCACCAACGCTGCTCTCATGTCTTCATCACCACCCGCTCACAACACTCGCCTCGCGACAAAACGCAAACGACTCGCTAACCAAGAGGATGCGCCACCGCCCAAGACACGAAAGACCGTGTCGAAGCTGAGCAGCATGCTGTCAGAGGTCGACCCATCAACTGCTGAGACTGCTGAGACGAGGGTGCGTACTGTTCTCCGGCCATACCCTAGCTTGAGTGTAATGACGGAGGTCGGGCGCAGAAGCGGAAGAGGATGATGAAGCGCTTTGCCCCTAAAGACGTCCTCGATCCCGACGAAGTCGGCAGCAGTGACACCAACCCACCCCTACGCTACTATGGTTGGCCTTTCAAGTACGACCAAGTGCTCAAGTTTGCTCAACGCCATCACATACATTTTGATGTCTCGATGGAATCCCGTCGTCTGTACGGAGGCAAGAAGGAGATGGACTTCGCCGATCTCTCTGATAAGCACTATAGCAATCCTGAGCTGATGCAAAATCTAAAACATCTCGCACTTCTAATCCTTCTCGACAAACTCGCGGAGACGGCAGGTATCCGATTGGACTACGAGCGGGCATGCTCCCTCGACTGGGACGGTGTCATCTACGTCTGGTCGAATTACGATGCGCAGGAGCGGTTTGGCGTCGTTCAACTGCTATCGTCTTGGAAACGAGCGGAGAGGACAATGAGCAAGGCTATGAGCCAGATGTCGGGTCAGCGACTGAAACCGCAGTGGTGGTGGTCGAAACAGAGCGCCCGGGTAAGCCTACTCTATATTTACATTGCGGACAACTTTTCATTTCATCCCACAGCACGCATCATGACCCAGCATAGTCGTCTTACATGTCTCTGGGAGCGGCACTGGCCGCTCTCATGTCGTTCACCTCGTATTGATGATGTATAGCAATGTATAGTATACAATTTTCGGTTCTCTGATCTGCACGAAATGTTCGATTGTCACATCTACTTGGATACACGTTCATGACGTCTTCGGCAGGCTGGGAGTCGGTAAGTCGTCGTTTCGCGCATGATAGTCATCGCTATAGTCTACATCCATACTAATTCATGACGTGCGTAGGACCTCGTGGACCGAGCATGCAAAGACGTCTTCGTCGCAGCGGGGCTCTCGAGCATTCCGGTACATTCAGAGACCTGTACACCCAGTATGTGCCTCTTCACGACGCTCGCTGACAGAGTTCAATTTATACAGCCACTATTCAGAGCTGATCATTTTGTCCGAGGTCGATTGTGATACTCTGCGTAAGCGGGCCGAGTTGCGAATTTGCGTGTACGGTGTGTCCAAGAAGGAGGTGGAGTACTATGTACCATGGCACTGGTGCGGGAAGAGCACTGAATTCAACTGGTACATACATGGCCACTCGATCGCACCGGATGTGAGCTTTGTGAGCAAACGAGAGCGGTATGTCTGATACTAGACATTTGAATGCTGTACCTTACCTGAGCTTTGCGCAGACGTCGAGAACCAGGGCTCGCGGAATATGCGGTATGCTGGTAACGGTGTCCGCTAATCGCGCACTGTGGTCAGAAGGTCGTGAGCTCGCGAGTGTTTCTGAGGTCGAAGTTACCAACCCTTGAACGAAGAACATGCGTGTCCGCAAGTCGCAGAGCGAGTCGTAGCCTATGTGACCCGCGACTACACCTCGCCACCTCCCAAGTCGAGCTTTCAGAACGTTTGGTGAGTACTCGCAACTTCAGATGTCCCAGTGTATCGGCGCCGGCTATGAAGAATTGCGTCATGTATGAGAGGTATCTTTCAGAGTACGCACGTATTTTGCCGAAGAACATGCCTCCTCGCGTCGGTGTGTGTGGGGGGGACCTTCTGGATATGTGTACCCACAGGAAGTCGTTTCGATACAACTCTTGCTGTACGTGTGGAGCAAGCTGCCTGGTGCGGATGGGCACGCGCGAAAGTCGTTGTGTCATGACTCGCCGACGAAGCCCTCGTCTCTATCTACCGTCTGATTTCAGGCCTTCCTTCCCCGCTGACCCTCCTTATTGCCGTTGAATAGTGACATGATATCGGGAAAGACCCTCCATGCTGTTGGTATACAAGGAAACAGCTGAAAGGCGAATGCGAGTAGAGCGGGGCTCGTCTTCCACCGCCTGTCCACCCATCAAACGGCAACGGTTATCACGCTGCGGAACGTGAACGTGAACTCCGAGACCAAGTTGTGAGCGACGCCTGGGCAACTCGGCTCGGGTCAGCGTCCTCGACGACTACATCCTGAGCTCTCGGGTTCAAGACGAGTGCATCTAGCACGATGATATGTGTATTCAGCCATACCACTCATGCATCTTTTCCCGCGTTAGGACCGGTCTGTGTGTTAGATGGCTCCTCACGGCGACCTCTTCGCGAGTGGTGGGAGCGACAACATGCTCAATATATCCAGCGGACGGGTTGGGAACGTATGCACGTCGAATTCGAGGGCGAAGCTGCCGTTGATCCCGCGCTGGACGAAGTGGAATCAACCCAGAGCGGTGCAGGCAGTCGCGTGGTGCCCGTGGAACCCGGCGCTGCTCGTGTCGGGCGGGGGCACGTCGGACGCGACGGTGCATGCGCACATCTGGAACACGACGACGGGCGCGTCGCTGCACTCGCTCGTGACGCCTGCGCAGATCTCGTCGATCCAATGGGCGCCGCACAAGAACGAGTTCTGACGACGCACGGGTACCCGACGAACGCGATCAGGTCCACAGCTACCCGTCGATGGAGCGCGTGGCGGAGATCAAGGATGCGCACGACTCGCGGGTGCTGTTCAGCGCGCTGTCGCCGAACGGGGAGCTCGTGTGCACCGCGGCGGGGGACAAGAACTTGAAGTTTTGGAAGATCTGGGAGGCGCCGAAGGTGTCGAAGAAGGAGGCGAAGGAGAGCTCGAGGATGGGGAGCACGTCGATAGGGATCTTCAGCATCCGGTGAGCGGTGGACTTTGTCGGGCCGGAGGCATCATCTCGTGCCAGTTGGTTGGTATCTCTCGCTGTGTCCTTGTATACGTTGTACGCGTTGCTCGCAGGCTTTCTTTGTGCAGCCATGACCTCCGTGCATCACCGCTTGCAATCTCCCGTCCATGTCACCCCTGGCTTGACAGACACTCTCCTACCTGCGCTTTGGTACTATTCTACATACTCCCGGTTTTACGCATGTATTGCATTCGAGAGCCCGAGCGGTCGTCAAACTGCCGGGCCACTTCCACGTCTACATGAGTCGTTCGTGAACTCGAGTATCCCGGCCTTCACTCAGGCTGATGTACTCTTGCGTCTAGATCTTGATCGCAAGCGTCACGTTCCGATTGCTTCTTGAACTTTGAGGCTGGCGTGTTGCGGACTGTTGTGCATAGCGTTGGTTTTTGGCTAGTACTGAAGGGTTATGGGGAGCAGGGAAACTTGTGGGCTACCGAGACGTACGGTTCCTTGAGTGCGAAGTGCGGTAGGCGCGGATTTGGGCGTCTTCAGAACTAAACGGGCCGCCTCGAGTTTCCAACACGGTCCAACTCGAGCCTTTTTTCCGATCCACGACCTACTCCCCTCAGATACCTCACCTAGTCTTTCTCATATCAATCTACACTATAACCACGCTACTATTATGTCGTCGATGCGAACTTGCACTGCACGCGCCTCCGCGACTCGGACGCGCAGAAGACTGGCTAACCAGGACTCGGAGGACATGCCACTTCCACGCAAGGTCCACAATGTTGTGAAGCAACAGGAAACTGCACTTGCGGCAAGACTTTCGACGGCTACGGATGTAAATACGAAGGTAATCACTGTGCTGTAAGACTGCTCCCGATCCTAGAACTAATGATTTGCTTAGAAACGGAAGAGGTCGGCCTCGCTCCAGGTTGAAGACCCCGTGGATAGCATCGGTCCGGAAGACATCGGCGACAGCGGCAGGAACCCCCCTCTACGCTACTATGGGTGGCCGTTCAAGTACGACCAAGTGCTCGAATACGCCAAGCGTCACCACCTTCGCTTCCATGTCGCCACGCAGGCTCGCACGTCGTTCGAGGGCCAGGAGGAGATGGCCTTCGCCGACCTTCCTGAACTCTACTACAGCGACCCCAAGCTTTTAAGAACAGCGCAGGAGCTCGCTGCGTCCGTTGTATGCACCAGGCTTGCGAATTTGGCAGATCTGAGGCTCGATATTGGCGCTCTGCTCTCCGAGGACTTTGACGGCATCCTGTACGTCTGGGACAACTACACCATGAATCTACGCTGCGACGTGGCCGAGTATACGACGAGCTCGTGGGACAATAGGCTGAGGATACTGGGCGAGGCGATGCAAGATATGACAGGACGACCATCGAAGCTGCAATGGTGGTATTCGTGGAAGAACTGGGTGAGCGGCCTGCGTGCTCTCAGTGTTTTTGCACAATCTGACCTGTGTAACCAGCGTTCGAGAACATGACCTAATTTTAAGTTCTTGCTCAAGAGGGGTCTATGGTGCTCTCTGTGATTTCTCTATGCTATGTGGAGTCACAGGGTAAAAGTCTTGCAATACTATACTACACGAGGGTCATCCGCACTCTCGCGGTATGTGTCGCGTCCGACCTCAGGCCTCTGATACTGCTAGAGCTACAAAATTTATGACGTACTTGGAACGTGAGTTGACGAGGGACACAGGGTTGCTCGTCCCTGGAGCGAGGTCCGAGGGGCACACCCTGCATTAGCCTTTGGGCGTCAATACTACCAAATCCGGAAGGGCTCTACCGAACGCCAGGCGACTTCGAGCGCGACGCCAGCCTTGGTTACGCAAAGGCATAGGGACTTGGGCCAATGGTAAGAGGATAGTCATCAGAAATTTGACATATCACACGTCATTAGTGTGTGGAGAGATAGTCGGCTGCAGGAGTGTCATTGTGCCAAAGCAGTGATTCATAAGAAGGTTTACACTCCATATCCACCGATTCAAGACGTATCGATACCGAAAGGCTAGACTACGAGCCCCATGATTGATTTTAACACCACAGACATTTGATAAATGACACAGGCTTGTGGGTCGGTTCTAACCAGGTTGAAGTCGTCAATTGTCATCGATGTGATCCTCCTCACGAGGAGTGCCTGCACTCTGGGGCTCTGGTTGTAACATATATTTGGGGGTCTGCTCATACATATAGCTAATAATTTTGCCATACAACGTTCTCCTTCCCCCGTAGTCTAGACCAAATACTGGGGAGTATAGAAGCAATATGGCATTGACCCCGTGCAGTGTATATCCTGCCCTACCAACAGCGGGAGAGAGGAACACTTTTTTGGGAGATTGATCATTGTAGAATGCATATGATAATCTCAAGAGCACGTAAGCGCGGCCACCTCATGGTACAATAGCAGGAGAGCAAGCGCTTGTTCGAGTTTGTCGCATCTCTCCGTCTCTCCACCACCACACGCGCGTCCTCATCTTCTCAGCTCTCGTGTCAACTCAGCATGCCAATAATGGAGAATCAGGATACTGTTAGTGCTTGCAAGATTATGCACGACTCGAAAATGGTACGTTCACCACTCGCTACCCGCATAACCAGGACCTGACCGGACTCTGGTTATGCGCGTATGGCTGGTTAGCACGTCGTCATCGACCAGGCGACCTTCGAGGCTGAGCTCTCCAGCAACATTGGCTTTGCATACGAGCGTCGCAAGTATGAGTGGCCGCTGTACGGGGTGTACGACCACATCATCTCCACTCTGTGCAGAACCATCAAGCATCCCGACTTCCCCAAAGTCACAATCTCCCACATCCCTCAAGCTGTGCTCGGCCAGGTAGAGGCTCTAGTCGATGAGAACGGTAACCGAGTCACAAAGGACAGTATCTTTCATGAACAGATACCTGACTTTGTCCGTACGTTCGTGAAGGCTGTCGATGCAGAGGACAATGGCAATGGTGTAGGGAGCGAAAAGGGCAATGGCGGACGCACCTTCCAGACACTGCCCATCGATCTCTGGGAGATAAAGCCTCTGGATACCGAGGGGCGCTGGGACACTGAAGAGGCCCGCAACGCGGCAAAAGAATTCATGGAAGAGTCGATTGAGCAGACGTGGAGACAAGCCATGGCCGCATTTGCGCACAACCCCGACTGGCAGCAAATCCACGTGCTCCTGATCGTTGGTGTCTACTTCTCTCAATTCAAGTGGACGCGACCCGAGGGCGACATCAAACGCCCCCTCCCCGACCAGCCTCCACCTATGACTGGGCCAATGTCGTACGAGGAAGCAGAGGCACTGCGCCAATGGTATAAGGACAAGATTGCGGAGCTTGAGAGTCGATCCTACCCAGAGGTTGAATTCTTCGCCGAACCCGTATTCGATTTCGCCCAGGGTAACGGGAAAGGCTATGAGGCGTCGCTGTCTGCACAGTTTCGTTGTGCCGTAGAGCGTCCCCTGTCTGAACATTATCCTGCCCGTGGCCAACAACCGAGCTGGATGTCCCCGGGACCGGCGAAGGCACCAATGCCTGGAGGAGACTTTCTGGTGAGTGTCTGCGCCTCAATGTACATTATTTCACATCACTAACAGGAGAGCTAGATACGTGGGCGAGAAGCAGTGGAAGTGGCTCTCCGTGGGGGGATCGAAACGTACCGGGAGAATGCTGAGACAGGATGGAAGTTCCGTCTATCGACACCTGACCCAAAGGGGTCAAACCATGACGATCCCAAAGGAACTAGCACAGAGTCCCCTGACTCCACAGCTACCACCACTTCCAGTCCTGACAATTCTGCTCCATCGACACCGTACAGACCGTCCTACAGTGCGTTCAAAGGGCGCTGGAAGGACGTTGCCCCGAATTCGCCAGTCGCAAAGCAGACTCGATTGTCCCGCAACCGACCTCTCTTACCTGGAATAAACCTTCGTATGACCACCCGGAAAAGAGTCAACGGCGCATTGTCAGGCATAGCAAACACTGCCACTTCATCCACAACGAGCCCTCCCCGTAAACGGCGATGCACGTTGGTTGTGGCCGCTCCTGCTCATGGTGCCAACGGGTCACAAGTGGCTAGACCAAGTGGTGTCTCCGCCTCCAGTGGTCGCATTCGTATTCCCGGGGGCCGTATGAACAGACGCATACCCTCGATTGCACTCAATGGTGTCGAACAAAGGGAAGGCTTGGAGGACCCCGAGCCTGGGCCAACCGTCGACAGGCCAGCCTCTCCCAACGATTCCACGGGCGGAGGTGAGACCGGCGCACTCGGTCAACATGCGAGCTCTAGCCACACCACTGTTCGAGGTTTGGAGAAACTGCCTGTGATTGAGGAAGAAGAGCTAGCGCAGTACGTTCACACCCCTGACGACGAAGTACACGACGAAGCAGAGTGTTTCGATGATGATGATGAGATCGCCGATGCAGGAGAGCGCGGATGGGATGCGGAGCTGGAAGGTCGAGAGTAGGTCGATGATGGAACGCGTTGAGATCAAGCAGCGTAGCACGACCGTACGGGGAGAAGTATGTTCTCATGTCAATTATGCACCCATGTTTATGCGTTAGAGAGGGTGAGATACTCAACTGCATGTTCGTAAGCGTAGTTTGATTTTCATCCAGTATGCAAATCTATGTCATGTATGTTCAAGAGACGCGTATGGAGAATGGTTCTTGGACAAGCTGCGAGCCACGAACAGCGGTGCGCGGCAGGCAGGCGCTCAATCAGATATGCATCCTGGGCGCTTGCGGAGATCGAAACGCGTCGCCCAAACAGCGAAACACAGTTCGACTCGAGTTTGTCTCAAACCACGATTCAACGCTCTGCAGCGACCACACCCAGTCCTCTCTATATCAATCTTTATCCGTCGACTTCACTATCATGTCCTCGTCGCATCCGTGCACCGCTCGTTCCTCGGCCAAGCGCAAAAGACTCGCTAACCAGGACGACGCACCACCTCCCCGCAAGGTCCAAAGGACTGTGGCGAAGCGGGAGAACCCACCTACAATCCAGTCAGCCACCGGTACGACCTCTCAGAGCAAGGTATGTCACTAGATTGCGCTCTCGTGCTCCCGCTGTATGGGAATCACCAACGGCCTGTCCAGAAATGCAAGAGATCGGCCAAGACTTTGCTAGATCCCGTGGATAGCATCTTTCCAGAGGATATGGGCGGCGACGGCACGAAACCGCCCTTGCGATATTATGGGTGTCCGTTCAAGTACGAACACGTCCTCGAGTACGCCAAACGTCATCACCTCCGTTTCCGCGTGATCGAGCGGTCACGCCACTTGTTCGGGGGCAAGGAGGAGGTGGACTTCGCCGACCTTTCCGACGAGCACTATAGTGATCCTGTGCTCATGGACAACGTTCTCAGCCTTGCTGCGCTTGTTGTGAGCGTCCGTCTCTCAAAGCGGGCGGGTTTTCGGGTCGAGATTGGATACCCACTCTCCAAGGAGTTCGACGGCATCATGTACGTTTGGAACAACTACAACATAGAGGATCGGTTCGACCTAGCCGTCTTCATGGGCACATGGGACGATGGTGTGAAGATATTGGAGGATGACATGAAGGAGATTACAGGCCGACGTTCGAAGTTGCAATGGTGGCATTCAAGGAGAAATTGGGTAAGCAATCTGCTCTCGTTGTGCTTTCCTCCAACGCCTTATCATCTTTCTGACAGCGCTTGAAGGGATGAGTGCCCTTGGCTCTTTCGTCGTGCTCCATAGTTCCCGTATTTTATTGTGTAGCGTCATCGGATCACCTTTTTTCTGTCTGCATCTTCCATCTTTGTGCGATGGCTGTCTTTCCGAATACGAATCGGTAATGTCCCTTCATTCGTTTGTACTGTACCCATGGGTCTCTACTCGCTGCTCCATAGGCCTTTGCGACTATACGGCTGGTGTACAGATCCTCGCGAAGAGCATGTGCGTCCGTGGCGTCCGGTCAAGTTGAGTCGCATCTTGACAAACGGGAGCAAACTCCCTGACCTTCTGAAGCCAGACGTAGCACAGCCGTGCAATGTTATGAGTAGTTCACGGTCTCGGCATTCGACTGGGATGATAGTCGTTCCATCTTGTGCGTGGCTATGGTCGTTTTTATGCCATTCGCCTTCCTCAACTAACATTATCACCTTCCCCAGGCTCAGCAAATCCTGACATGGACCTTGCATCATGATATGTATGCCTGAGCCTCAACTAGGCTACTGGCCCTCCGCAACGACGTCCGATGAAGCACTCGTCCCGCCCGTCCCTCTCCGCACAACGGCCCTCTGCCGCATCAACGTCCCTCCGTTGCGCTACCGAGCATTTGATCCAGTGCTGCATCGTCTCCGGGGCGTTCTCATGTCCTCACGTATCGTGTGCGGGACCTTGAGACACCGCTTCTCTCACAGTGCGTCACGAACGTCCTGGAGGACGAACATTCCGGGAGGCACCGGTGAGGGAGAACACGGCACTCAGAGGATGTCCCGGCACTCCAATGGAATTCTATGCGGCTCCGGCGGGATCTGTTCTTTGCAGTTGCGTTCTTTGCAGTTGCTGGCGGTGCGGAGACCATCTCTCGTTTGTCGTCGGCTAATACGTCATCGACCCCGCCTAGCGGTGCTGCTCTGTCGGTTCTATCAAGCATACTATGGCGGGGTCTGCTAGCGGACACCCTCATGATATTGCGAAGTCCACGCCCACAGTCTCCCAATATAAATGCCGAAGACTGATGCACCAATGTCCCCGGGTATCAGGCTGAGCATCCGGTGAGTGGTGGGCTCCGTTTTCGCAGAAATAGATCTCGGGCGTGTGCGGATACGGATAGTCGAGCCGACAGTTCGGCTCGAGCTTGTCTCTTACCATTACCGTGATCAACACAACTGTTCTTCTCTACAGTTCACCGACTCGGATATACAGCTCTCATGTCTTCGTGCTTTAGGCGCTCCTCAGGAAAGCGCAAGCGGATAATTAACTAGGAGAGCGGTGCCGACGCACTACGTCCGCTCGAGGTTTAGAAGACCGTGACGAAGCATATCAGCAGACTAGAAGCAGAGCACCCAACGGTCCTGCACGCCCGAAGTAATGTATATGTATACTCTGCCCCTGTATGGCTACGCTTGACTCGACTAACGAACAGTTCATATAGAAGCGGAAGAGGTCGTCCTCACTTCAGGACCGCGTCGATAACAATGGTCACAAAGACCTCGGCGACAGCGGCACCACTCCTCCAGCACGCTTCTTCGGGTGGCCATTCAAATAGTCCCAAGTGCTCGAATACGCCAAGCGTCATCATCTCCGCTTCCAAGTTACCGAACAGCCACGCAATTCGTTCGGGGGCAAGGAGATGGACTATACCTACCTTCCAGAACGTTACAGCGCATACCCCAAGCTGTTACGGAATGCGCAGAAGCTCCCTGCGATTGTGGTATGCAACGCGCTTGCAGATATGGCATACCTTCAGCTCGATATCGGCTATCTGCTCTCGCGGACTTCGACGGCATCATGTACGACAACTGCAACATAGACGAGCGGTCCGACATCGCAGAGTATTATGGCAAGTGGGATGATGGGGTGGAGATATTAGGCGAGGTGATGAATGAGATGACCGGACACCAACCGGCGCCGCAGTGGTGGCGTTCACGGTTCCACTGGGTGAGAGTACTCTGCGTTCTTCGAGCCCGTCTGCAAAGTCTCAGCGATCATTTGACAGCGCGTGAGGGACGATTGACCTCATTTTTGCTCTTGCATGAATGTCTTGCGTCGGGCCCCAAGCGTAGGCAGTAGAGAGTTTGGCAGCCTCAAGAAAGAGCAAGACGGGAAGAGCACTGAATAAAACTGGTACATGGCCACTTGATCGCACCGGATGTGAGCTTTATAAATTGTGAGCAAACGAGAGCGGTATGTTTGATACTAGACATTTGAATGCTGTACCTTACCTGAGCTTTGCGCAGACGTCGAGAACCAGGGCTCGCGTTACATGCGGTATGCTGTTAACGGTGTCCGCTAATCGCGCACTTTGGTCAGAAGGTCGTGAGCTCGCGAGTGTTTCTGAGGTCGAAGTTACCAACTCTTGAACGAAGAACATGAGTGTCCGCAAGTCGCAGAGCGAGTCGTAGGAGAGAGTGATGTGCGCACGAAGCGCGCGCGCGTCGCCTCAGATCCGCAGCAACGTACCTTTGCTTCATTCATCGCGTATCCTCGTTCCTCCGAGCCATCCAGGCTGAGCTAGGCTGCACCGCTCTTTCAACTCATGTTGTATTACAGCAACTCACTCGCTATTTCCAAGGGTCCTAGAGCTGGGATGAGTCAATGGACAAGCGATCGATACAATGTAGAAGTAGGACGAGTCAAGGTATGTTCTCATCCTGACCCGCGATCATGTACCTCCCCCATGCTGTCTTCAAGCAACTCGCTGGGTATGGAAAAGTACGCAGCTTGGGCTGCTCCCATGCTCCCGCCGGCGTAGGGCCTGCCAACATGGGGCGATGGTCGCGATACGATGGGGCATGGGCTCCGGATTCCCCACTTAGCAACAGCCCGACTATTACACCTCTCAGTAGAAGCCCTAACGGCAAGCCTCACAAAGAATAGGAGTTGAAGTTCGACGAGGCTTGGGCATCTCGAGGGTGGAAACTCGTTCACCTCGCAGACCATCATCCTGAGCTTCACATCGGATCAAGAACTCGTGGAAATGCAAAGGCTAGTAGCTCTCCATCACGCTCTCCGGGTAGTCCTGTATCGATCTACAGTACAACCCAGCTGA
This sequence comes from Coriolopsis trogii, assembly GCA_020543525.1. Classification (NCBI taxonomy): domain Eukaryota; kingdom Fungi; phylum Basidiomycota; class Agaricomycetes; order Polyporales; family Polyporaceae; genus Coriolopsis; species Coriolopsis trogii. Next base: position 285,780 of record JAHYIO010000039.1, read on the forward strand.
TCCAGCATTGCAGAGCCTTGATCGCCTTGATCACCTTCTCGCTCCTGACCATGGACCCCCGGACTCCTGATGCTAAGACACGTTCGCTCCGACTGCTGCAGCTCTGGGCGAGTCCATTCCATGAACTCTCGTCTGCCACCTCGCCGCGCTCCGATGAGCTGAGCACTCCCATGACGTGCATACTACAAATTCCTAGTGCCTCAGCTTCTCTCTTCGACCAGGCACGAATACTAGGAAAACCTATCTCGCATCTGCCCAGGAAGAGCACTTGTTCGCTTCGTTACGACGGCATCTACCATATGCCGTTCGGTGGTATGCAAGACATTCTCCCCACATGTTTATCATCTCATGTCCCCGCCAACACAAGCTCTACCTGGACGATTCTGGACGACCTGCCCGGTCGAGTCGACACATATGCCCTATTCGCTACTGATCCTGATCCATGTCAATCATCCTCAGCAGCGAGTATGGGCCTAACACGTTCTCCGACCTCGTTGCCCCTGTTGGCTGGATAATTGTGTTCGACGAACGTCGCTGCGCTGTTGCGCTTGGATTACAGCCGCATCACCCTTACGCAAGATCGGGTAGTACTGAGCCCACCAGACGAGCAGCGACCTCCTCCTACCTCTTGTCGCTCTGTCCCCCGATCCCAAACCTCTGGAACCGCCTCCCCATCGGTATCCTCGTCGACCGCGCCGAAGAAGTCCCAGCCCCCCAGTCGCGTTCCTCACCGACGTTGACCTGAGCTCCCACACTCTTAGCTCGGCCTCTCCCTCCCGCGCTCTCCTTCACATCACCATATTCAAGCACCGCCTCCATGTCGGACCCAGGTACGCCGCCAACGTTTGTCGTCTCCTGCAACGCAGGCCTCGACATCGCGATCGACGCCGACAGCCGCTTGATTGCCTTCAACCCCGGCATCCGCACCGGCAGGTGCGACGACTTCTTCGAACCCGCGTTCACGTTCTCGGGCGGACTCGTCGTCGTCGTCGTCGTCGCCGCACGCTCCCGCTGCCTCCTTCCAGCGGGGCTGGCGCTCCGGCTCGCACTTGGGCTCGCGTTCGGGCTCGCGCGGAACGAGGTCGACGAAAAGTCGTTGTGGAGCACAAGCACGAGGTCCTCGTCCGACCCCTGCCCAAACTCGACCAGCGCGCGCGGAAGCGAGTCGGGCGCGGGTGTCAGCAGCGCGGGTGCTTGCAGGCGCGTGCCTATCTCCGGTGGCTCTTCTTCGTCCACGCACTGGTCTTCGGGGTCTGGAGGGGGCGCGACTAGGACGATGGGCGCGGGTCCCGCGGAGCACGTCGTGAGGGCGTCGGATGGACTGGGGTGGATGGACACGCGAGGGACGCCCATAACCCTCGCATTCCTGCGCCGGGATTTGGCGGACGCCTGGGTAGATTGGGAGAGGAGGAAGAGCTCTGGACGGAGCCACGGATATGCGCGCGCAGTAGAAGTCGAGTTCAACATTGGCAGGACCATGGACGACGATGTAGCAGGTAGTGACGTCTCCGGAGTAATTGGTATTTCCTCCACAGTGCAAGCCCCAAGCAATAGCATCGATGTCGGACTGGGTGGCCGAGGTCCACACGGAGAGAGGCTCGGAAGTGGTGGGGGTTCCTTGAGTGCGAAGTGCGGTAGGCGCGTGTTTGGGCGTCTACCGAACCAAACGTATCGCCGTCTCGAGTTTCCAACACGGTCCAACTCGAGCCTTTGTTCCGATCCACGACCTCACATACCTCACCTAGTCTTTCTTATATCAATCTCCACTATAACCACGCTACTATCATGTCGTCGATGCGAACTTGCGCCGCACGCACCTCCGCGACTCGCACGCGCAGAAGACTGGCTAACCAGGACTCGGAGGACATACCACTTCCACGCAAGGTCCACAATGTTGTGAAGCAACAGGAAACTGCACTTGCGGCAAGACTGTCGACGGCTACGGATGTGAATACGAAGGTAATGACTGTGCTGTAAGACTGCTCCCGATCCTAGAACTGATGATTTGCTTAGAAACGGAAGAGGTCGGCCTCGCTCCAGGTTGAAGACCCCGTGGATAGCATCGGTCCGGAAGACATCGGCGACAGCGGCAGGAACCCCCCTCTACGCTACTATGGGTGGCCGTTCAAGTACGACCAAGTGCTCGAATACGCCAAGCGTCACCACCTCCGCTTCCATGCCGTCGAGCAAGCTCGCACGTCGTTCGAGGGCCAGGAGGAGATGGCCTTCGCCGACCTTCCTGAACGCTACTACAGCGACCCGAAGCTTCTACGAATTGCGCAGGAGCTCGCTGCGTCCGTTGTATGCACCAGGCTTGCAAATTTGGCAGATCTGAGGCTCGATATTGGCGCTCTGCTCTCCGAGGACTTTGACGGCATCCTGTACGTCTGGGACAACTACACCATAAATCTACGCTGCGACGTGGCCGAGTATACGACGAGCTCGTGGGACAATAGGCTGAGGATACTGGGCGAGGCGATGCAAGAAATGACAGGACGACCATCGAAGCTGCAATGGTGGTATTCGTGGAAGAACTGGGTGAGCGACCTGTATGTTTTCTGCGCTTGGCGGAATCTAACCTATGTCACAGCGCTCAAGAAACTGACGCGCTTGGCTTTTTCACCATTATTTTGCTTAAGGGTGAACTATGGTGCTTTCTGTATTTGCTCTCGGGGGTAAAAGTCTTGCAATACTGTACTACACGAGGGTCATCTGCACTCTCGCGGTATGTGTCGCGCCCGACCTCAGGACCTCTGATACTGCTAGAGCTACAAAATATATGACGTACTTGGAACGTGAGTTGACGAGGGACACAGGGTTGCTCGTCCCTGGAGCGAGGTCCGAGGGGCACAGGCCTTTGGGCGTCAATACTACCAAATCCGGAAGGGCTCTACCGAACGCCAGGCGACTTCGAGCGCGACGCCAGCCTTGGTTACGCAAAGGCATAGGGACTTGGGCCAATGGTAAGAGGATCGTCACCAAAAACATGACATATCACACGTCATTAGTGTGTGGAGAGATAGTCGGCTGCAGGAGTGTCATTGTGCCAAAGCAGTGATTCATAAGAAGGTTTACACTCCATATCCACCGATTCAAGACGTATCGATACCGAAAGGCTAGACTACGAGCCCCATGATTGCTTTTAACACCACAGACATTTGATAAATGACACAGGCTTGTGGGTCGGTTCTAACCAAATTGAAGTCGTCAATTGTCATCGATGTGATCCTCCTCACGAGGAGTGCCTGCACTCTGGGGCTCTGGTTGTAACATATATTTGGGGGTCTGCTCATACATATAGCTAATAATTTTGCCATACAACGTTCTCCTTCCCCCGTAGTCTAGACCAAATACTGGGGAGTATAGAAGCAATATGGCATTGACCCCGTGCAGTGTATATCCTGCCCTACCAACAGCGGGAGAGAGGAACACTTTTTTGGGAGATTGATCATTGTAGAATGCATATGATAATCTCAAGAGCACGTAAGCGCGGCCACCTCATGGTACAATAGCAGGAGAGCAAGCGCTTGTTCGAGTTTGTCGCATCTCTCCGTCTCTCCACCACCACACGCGCGTCCTCATCTTCTCAGCTCTCGTGTCAACTCAGCATGCCAATAATGGAGAATCAGGATACTGTTAGTGCTTGCAAGATTATGCACGACTCGAAAATGGTACGTTCACCACTCGCTACTCGCATAACCAGGACCTGACCGGACTCTGGTTATGCGCGTATGGCTGGTTAGCACGTCGTCATTGACCAGGCGACCTTCGAGGCTGAGCTCTCCAGCAACATTGGCTTTGCATACGAGCGTCGCAAGTATGAGTGGCCGCTGTACGGGGTGTACGACCACATCATCTCCACTCTGTGCAGAACCATCAAGCATCCCGACTTCCCCAGGGTCACAATCTCCCACGTCCCTCAGGCTGTGCTCGGCGAGGGAGAGGCTCTAGTCGACGCAAACGGTAACCGGGTCACAAAGGACAGTATCTTTCATGAACAGATACCTGACTTTGTCCGTACGTTCGTGAAGGCTGTCGATGCGGATGACAAGCATGCGGATGGTAATGGTGTAGGAAGCGAAAAGGGCAACGGCGGGCGCACGTTCGAAACCCTGCCCATTGATCTCTGGGAGATCAAACCGCTGGATATCGACGCGCGCTGGGACACTAATGAGGCCCGCGAGGCTGCAATCAAAGAAATGGAAGACTCGATTGAGCAGACGTGGAGACAAGCCATGGCCGCTTTTGCGCACAACCCCGGTTGGAAGCAAATCCATGTCGTCCTGATCGTTGGTGTCTACTTCTCTCAATTCAAGTGGACGCGACCCGAGGGAGATATCAAACGCCCCCTCCCCGACCAGCCTCCACCTATGACTGGACCAATGTCGTACGACGAGACAGAGGCACTCAGACAATGGTACGAAGACAAGATTGCAGAGCTTGAGAGCAGAACACTCCCAGACGTCGAATTTTTCGCCGAACCCGTATTCGATTTCGCCCAGGGTAATAACGACTACCAGGCGTCGCTCTCCGCACAATTTCGATGCGCGATTGGGATTCCCATGTCTCAGTACTATCCCGACTGTGGCCAACAGCCGAGCTGGATGTCCCCTGGACCGGAGAAGGCGCCGATGCCTGGAGGGGAGCTTCTGGTGAGTGTTTGTGCCTTGAGTGTGCGCCTGCACTATTAACAAGAGTGCTAGGTGCGCGGGATAGATGCCGCTGAGGTGGCCATACGCCTTAATCGCATTCGCACGTACAAGGAGAACGCTGAGACGGGGATGAAGTTCCGATTAACGTCACGCGAAGCGGAGTCATCGGAGCAAGACAACTCCAAACAGACCGATACAAAGACCCCCGTACCAGAAGCTCCCAGAACTCCCAGTCCTGACAGGTCTACTCCAGAGGCACCTAGTCCTCAGTACACGACGTACGTACCGTATTCGTACGTGCGGGAACAGGTCCGGCAAAACGCTGCTCTGAAGTCTCCAGTCGCGAAGCAGACTCGCCGATCTCGCAAGCGACCTCTTGTGCCTGGAACACAACCCTCGGGTAACACCTGGCTGGATGGCGATGGACAATCATCAGTCCAAGCCGTGAGTGCTACTTCACCCACAACAAGCCCTCCCCGCAAACGACGATGCACGTTGGTTGCCGCTCGCGCTCACGGCACCAACGGATCGCAAGTGGCTGGGTCAAGTCAAGTCTCTGCTTCAACCAGTCGCATTCGTGCTACCGGAAGTGATAGGCGGTCATCCTCGAGTGCTCTCGAGCGTATCGAGCAAAGTTCGGAAGGCCGCGGGTCTCCCGTCGACAGGCTGTCCTCTCCCAACGCGAGCGAAGGCGTGACTGCACCCGGTCAGCATGCGGGTACTAGCCACGCCGCCATTAAATGTATGGAGAGACTGTCAGAAGATGAGGAGCTAGAGCAGTATGCACACACCTCTGACGACGAGGTATACGATGAAGGAAGCACAACGTCGGAGTTTGTCAGAGACGATGATGAGATCGCTGATGCAGGAGAGCGAGAATGGGATGCAGAGCTGGAAGGTGAAGAGTACGCCGATGATGGGACGCGTTGATACCATTGCATTCAAACGGGAAGATCCTGCACATTGGTGATCGTATGTAGTCCGCAATGCGGCGGTGCAGGACTCTAGGAGAAATATGTACTCATATGCCTATGCACACATGGTTATGCGTTAGATACTGAGGTACTCAACTTTATTCATGCATTATGTTATATTATGCCATTCATGTTCGTACAACGCGTATGAGTGAGAGCTGAGAATGGTTGGAAGAAGCTGCGGGGGCCACAGCAAGGCCACAGCGCCCAGAGGAGAAGCTAGGCGCGCAATCAGATATAGGACTCCGACGCGCGCGGAGATCGAAGCGGTTGTCGACGCGTGGCGACCCAAACACAGTTCAACTCGAGTTTGTCTCAGACCACGATTCAACATACTGCAGCAATCACACCCAGTCCTACCCATATCCACACTCATCCAACGACTACATCATCATGTCCTCGACGCATCCCTGCAGCGCTCGCACCTCAGCCAAGCGCAAGAGACTCGCTAACCAGGACGACGCTCCACCTCCCCGCAAGGTCCAGAAGACCGTGGCGAAGCGGGAGAGCACACCTACAACTCAGCCAACAACTGCTTCGCTCGCTCAGAGCAAGGAGAGCAAGGTATGTGACCAGACTGCGCTCTCGCGCGCCGATGTATGGGAATGACCAACCGCCTGCCTAGAAACCGAAGAGATCGGTCAAGACTTTGCTAGACCCTGTGAATACCATCCCTCCGGAAGAAATCGGCCTCAACGGCAACAAACCTCCCCTGCGGTTCTATGGGTGTCCGTTTAAGTACGAACAAGCAATCGAGTACGCCAAACGCCACCACCTCAGCTTCCGCGTCGATAAGCGGTTCCGCCATTTGTTTGGGGGCAAGGAGCAGATGGACTTCGCCGACCTTACGGAGGAGCATCACAATCACCGTCTACTGATCAAAAGTATTCCGGGACTCGCTGCGCTTGTTATCAGCACGCATCTCTCCGGAACAGCGGGTTTTCAGGTCTACGTCGGCCTTCCGCTTTCAAAAGATTTCGACGGCATCCTATACGTCTGGGACAACTACAACTTAGAGGAGCGGTTTGATCTGATTGACTACATGGGCACATGGGATGATGGGGTGAAGGTATTCGAGGAGGCCATGACGGAGATCAGAGGCCAACGCTCAACGTTGCAATGGTGGCATTCATGGAAGAACTGGGTAAGCAATCTGCTCTCGTTGTACTTTCCTCCGACGCCTTATCATCTCTTTGACAGCGCTTGAAGGGATAATTGTCGTTCGCTCTCTCATTGTGCTCCACAGTGTCTGTATTTTGTTGTGTAGCGTCATCGGATCACCTTTTCTCTCTCTGCATCTTCCATCTCTTTCCGAACATGAACCTTTATTCGTTTATGTTGTACTCATGGGCCTCGACTTGTGTGCAGATCCTCGTGAGAAGCATGTGCGTCCATGGCGTCCGGTCAAGTTGAGTTGCCTCTTGACAAACGGATGTTGAACAAACTACCTGTCCTTCTGATGCTAGACGTAGCACATCCGTACAATGAGTAATTGACGGCCGCGGCATTCAACTGTAATGCCAGGGATGATAGTCGTTCTATCTTGTCGTTTTTATGCCATTCACCCGGCCCCCTCCTCAACTAACATTTCCCCCAAGCTCAGCAACTCTTCCGACGCCATCTCCGCCTCGACTGTGATCCAGAGATCAGCCTTCTTAGTGCTACAAACAACGCCATCCTGACATGTACCTCGCATCAATGATAGGTATGCCTGAGTTTGAACTACACGACCTGTCCTCCGCAACGATATCCAATGAAGCACTCGTCCTGCCCGTTCCTCCCCGCACAACGGCCCTCTGCCGCGTCAACGTCCCTCCGTTGAGCTACCGAGCATTTGATCCAATGCCGCATCGTCTCCGCGGCGTTCTCATGTCCTCGCGGGACGTGTACGGGACCTTGAGATACCGCTTCTCGAACAGCGCCACGCGAACGCCCTCGAGGACGAACGTTGCGGGAGGCACAGGAGAGTGAGAACACGGCACTCAGAGGATGTTCTAGCACTCTAAGGGAAGGTTATGCGGCTTCGGCGGGATTCGTTCTTTGCGGTCGCTGACGGTGCGGAGTCTGTCTCTCGTTCGTCGTCGGCTACTACGTCCGTTGGTCCACTCGCATCCACCCCAACCTCTATCTTCGTCTTGACTTCGGACTCTCGCGGTCGCGTGCGATTCACTGATGAGGGCGCGGTGTTGACGAATGTGATCAAATGCGGTCATGTTGCCGAACGCAACTTGAGGAGAGCGCCGATGCACCACTGCGTCCGCTCGAGGTTCAGGAGACCGTGACGAAGCAGGTCAGCAAATCAGAAGCAGACAAAGGTCCTGCACGCCCGAAGTAATGTACTTGAATACTCTACCTCTATGGCTACGTTTGATTCGACTAACGAATAGTTCATGTAGAAATGAAAGAGGCCGCCCTCATTCCAGGACCCGGGCCCGTCGATGATATTCGTCGCAAAGACCTCGGCGACAGCGGCACCAATCATCCAGTACGCTTCTATGGGTGGCCGTTAAAGTACGCGCAAGTGCTTCGGTACGCCAAGTGTCATCACCTCCGCTTACAAGTTGCCGAACAGTCACGCGAGTTGTGTGGGGCGAGGAGATGGACATTGCTGACCATCCCTAATGTTACAGCCGTGACCCCAAGCTCATAAAAAAACACGCAAAATCTCGCTGCGATGTTGATTTACAACACGCTTGCAGATATGGCATGCAGGCTTCAGCTCGATATTGGCTATCTGCTATCGAAGGACTTCGAAGGCATCCTGTACGTCTGGGACAATTACAACATAGACGAGCGGTTTGACATCACAGAGTATTATGACAAGTGGGACCATGGAGTGGAGATATTAGACGAGGTGATGAATGAGATGACCGGACACCAACCGACGCCGCAGTGGTGGTGTTCACAATTCCACTGGGTGAGTACTCTGCGTTCGTCGACCCCGTCTGCAAAGTCTCAATGTTCGCTTGACAGCGCGTGAGGGAAGATTGACCTCATTGTCGCACTTTCCTTGCTTTTTAATGGGATGATTGATAGGTTCATCCTGTATATCGTGTGGCATGATGCAGTATAACACGCTTTCCCCCGCGCTTTCCGTTCGATGTGCGAGAGCCATACTGACTTGTATGATTCTAGACGTGGCAGACCCCATCTCGCTCGCTGTTCGCTATACCGGCTCAAATGATCGTGACGTGGTATCCACGGCATCGATCGCAGTGCGGGTTCTTCACTGGCCGTGCTCGTGTTCGATTCGTGTCGTGCACGCGGCCTGCCTCATCTTGCACTCGAACCACCACATCCCTAGTCCACACTCACATCCTACTCACACTCCTTGCGACAACCGTCATGCGCTTCCCCAGACTGAGCAACCTCTTCCAGCGCCATCGCCGCGTCAAGTCCGACCCAGAAATCAGTCGTTTCGCCTCTGCGCCAATCGCCATTCCTGAAACACGCCCGGTCTCCACGACATGCATACCCGAACTCGAACTGCACATTCCGCCCTCGTCAACCTCGTTCTCTGGCGTTGGCTTGCTTCTCACATCTTGTGTGCCCACCTCACCCTGCGTCCTACACCCCTCGGATCTCGCTCCTGCATCCCCACTGGTGCTGGACGAACCATCCGTCGCCGTCCCTCCCTTACGCTACCGAGCGTCCGACCCAGTGCAACATCATCCCCATGGCGTCCTCGCAGTCCTCAGGGATCGGGTACGGGACCTCGAGACAGCGCTGCTCGAAGAGTGCAATGCGAACGCGGCTATTCCCCATCTCGAGGCAGCCCTTGAAGACGAGCGTGCAGCACGGGAGGCAGCGGAGAGGGAGAACGTGGCACTCAGAGAGGATGTCGCGGCACTCCAAGGAGAGGTTATTCGGCTCCGGCGGGATTTGTTCTGTGCGATCGCGGGCGGTGCGCAACCTATCTCTTGTTCGTCCTCGACGTCCATGTCTGTCGGTCCACTCGCGTCCATCCCAACCTCGACCTCCGTCTCGACCTCCGACTCCCGTGGTCTCGTGCGCTTTGCTCCTGAGGGCGCGGTGTCCACGAATGCAAGTGCGGTCGTTGTTGCTGAGCGCGACCGTCTGCGGCACTTCGTCGAGCTCATGGTTTCTGTGGGCGCGCACAAACCAGTCATTGATGCCGCGTACCAATGTATTCTGCAGGGTCAGGACGCTGAGGCTGCTCTCGTTGGTGCCATCAAGCGCGCCATGGCACAATCCGACAACGTGTGGCGGGGTCTGCTCGAGCCTGTCACCGGGGTGCGCACGCAGGCGGACTATCTCGCTCAGCTCCGGTGTACGCTCGACGCGAGGAGGCTGACGCTCGACTGGCGCAAGAGGGCCAAGTTCTGGAAGAGCGCTGCGAAGGAGGATGGGAGGCATGTCTATACAGTCACGCCTTCCGTCTCTGCGCTCTCGGACGTCGTCGATGTCGTTCCTGCCGAAAGGCAAGAAAAGGTGGAGGAGATGATGAACAGGCTTAAAGGAGGCACTCTGCCTCTGCAAGTTGTGCATACCGATCTCTCTTATGGCGACTTCGAGTCGATCCTTGCCCCTACCGCTTCCGAGCCTCTCTCCGTGTGGACGTCGGCCACCCAGTCCGACATCGATGCTATTGCTTGCATTGGGGCTTGCACTGTGGAGGAAATACCAATTACTCCGGAGATGTCACTACCTGCTACATCGTCGTCCATGGTCCTGCCAACGTTGAACTCGACTTCTACTGCGCGCATATCCGTGGCTCCGTCCAGAGCTCTTCCTCCTCTCCCAATTGAGTCCTTGTACGCGAGCAGCTCCATCCAGGACGTTTCGCCAAGCGGCATGCGCGCGTCCACCTCAGTATCTACCCAGGCGTCCGCCAAATCCCGGCGCAGGAATGCGAGGGTTATGGGCGTCCCTCGCGTGTCCATCCACCCCAGTCCATCCGACGCCCTCACGACGTGCTCCGCGGGACCCGCGCCCATCGTCCTCGTCGCGCTCCCTCCAGACCCCGAAGGCCAGTGCGTGGACGAAGAAGAGCCACCGGAGATAGGCACGCGCCTGCAAGCACCCGCGCTGCTGACACCCGCGCCCGACTCGCTTCCGCGCGCGCTGGTCGAGTTTGGGCAGGGGTCGGACGAGGACCTCGTGCTTGTGCTCCACAACGACTTTTCGTCGACCTCGTTCCGCGCGAGCCCGAACGCGAGCCCAAGTGCGAGCCGGAGCGCCAGCCCCGCTGGAAGGAGGCAGCGGGAGCGTGCGGCGACGACGACGAGCCCGCCCGAGAACGTGAACGTGAACGCGGGTGCGAAGAAGTCGTCGCACCTGCCGGTGCGGATGCCGGGGTTGAAGGCGATCAAGCGGCTGTCGGCGTCGATCGCGATGTCGAGGCCTGCATTGCAGGAGACGACGAACGTTGGCGGCCTGCCTGGGTCCGACATGGAGGCGGTGCTTGAATATGGTGATGTGAAGGAGGAGAGCGCGGGAGGGAGAGGCCGAGCTAAGAGTGTGGGAGCTCAGGTCATCGTTGGAGGGGAACGCGACTTGGGGACTGGGACCCCTTCGGCGCGGTCGTCGAGGATACCGATGGGGAGGCGGTTCCAGAGGTTTGGGATCGGGGGACAGAGCGACAAGAGGTAGCGCAGAGGATGAGGTCGCTGCTTGTCTGGTGGGCTCAGTACTACCCGATCTTGCGTAAGGGTGATGCGGCTGTAATCCAAGCGCAACAGCGCAGCGACGTTCGTCGAACACACATTATCCAGCCAACACAGTTCTGCAAGCGTTTTGAACAGGGGCAACGAGGTCGGAGAACGTGTTAAGCCCCGACTCACTGCTGAAGATGAATGACATGGATCAGGATCAGTAGCGAATAGGGCAGATGTGTCGACTCGACCGGGTTGAAGAGGCAGGTCGTCCAGAATCGTCCAGGCAGAGCTTGTGTTGGCGGGGACATGGAATGTCGCCCAGAGCTGCAGCAGTCGGAGCGAACGTGTCTTAGCATCAGGGGTCCGGGGGTCCATGGTCAGGAGCGAGAAGGTGATCAAGGTGATCAAGGCTCTGCAATGCTGGTTCAGCTGGGTGGTACTGTAAATCGATACAAGACTACCCGGAGAGCGTGATGGAGAGCTACCAGCCTTTGCATTTCCACGAGTTCCTGATCCGATGTGGAGGTCAGGATGATGGTCTGCGCGATGGACAGGTTTCCACCCTCGAGATGCCCAAGCCCCGTCAGAATTTCAATTCTCCTGTTCTGTGTGAGGCTTGTCGGTATGGCTCCCACTGAGAGGTGCCATAGCCAGGCTGTCGCCAAGTGGGGAATCCGGAGCCCATGCCCCATCGTATCGCGACCATCGCCCCATGGTGGCAGGCCCTACGCCGGCGGGAGCATGGGAGCAGCCCAAGCTGCGTACTTTTCCATACCCAGCAAGTTGCTTGAAGACAGCATGGGGAGGTACACGATCGCGGGTCAGGATGAGAACATACCTTGACTCGTCCTACTTCTACATTGTATCGATCGCTTGTCCATTGACTCATCCCAGCTCTAGGACCCTTGGGAATAGCGAGTGAGTTGCTGTAGTACGACATGGGTTGGGAGAGTGGTGCAGCCTACCTCAGGACCTTTGGCGGGAGAGGTGTGATCAGAGCCCGAAGACCACGAACCCGCGTAGATATGATTGTATGGAGGGCGTTGCTCATCTCAACATCCAGCGCGTTATCACGTTCAGATAATCTGATGAATGGGAATTTGTCTTCGTCATTGGGCCATAAGAGGTCGTTGTTTGCCGGAGGGAGGCCACTGAGATGCTGGAGCGCTCCGCCGCGACGAAGGCGTCTTCAGACGCTCTGCCCTCGGGCACGTCGTGAACCTGAGAGGATATAGCTATGACGCCGATGCGCGAAAGGACGACTTACCAACTCCCAGCCTGTCGAAGACGCCATGGAGATGTATATACCTTGGATCCAGGTAGATGTCGCCGAGGATCTTGCACGCGAACGATTGCCAAACAAGCAAGAAATGTATATGACACGATGCGACACAAATATATACAAGGCAAGCGACATGTCAGCAACCCCTACAGAAACGCAACGCGACTGCGCAGAATCATGATGCGCGCTGTGGGATGAAATGAGAAGTTGTCCGCAATGTAGATATAGAATAGGCTTACCCGGGCGCTCTGTTTCGACCACCACCACTGCGGTTTCAGTCGCTGACCCGACATCTGGCTCATCGCCTTGCTCATTGTCCTCTCCGCTCGTTCCCAAGACGAGAGCAGCTCGACGACGTCAAATCGTTCTTCCGCGTCGTAATTCGACCACACGTAGATGACGCCGTCCCAATCGAGGGAGCATGCCCGCACGAAGTCCAACCGAATGCCTGCCGTTCGTGCGAGTTTACTGACCACATATAGAAGTGCGAGGTATTGTAAGTTCTCCAAGAGATCAGGATCGCTGTAGTGTTCATCGGAGAGGTCGGCGAAATCCATCTCCTCCTTGTCCCCGAAGAGACTGCGCACTTTCTTCGAGACATCGAAGTGTATATGATGACGTTGAGCGAACTTGAGCACTTGCTCATACTTGAAGGGCCAACCATAGTAGCGTAGGGGCGGGTTGGTGTCACTGCTGCCGACTTCGTCGGGATCGAGAACGTCTTTGGGGGCAAAACGTTTCATCGTCCTCTTCCGCTTCTGCACCGCACCTCCGTCATTACACTCAAGCTAGGATATGGCCGGAGAACAGTACGCACCCTCGTCTCAGCAGTCTCAGCAGGTGATGGGTCGACCTCTGACAGCATGCTGCTCAGCTTCGACACGGTCTTTCGTGTCTTGGGCGGTGGCGCATCCTCTTGGTTAGCGAGTCGTTTGCGTTTTGTCGCGAGGCGAGTGTTGTGAGCGGGTGGTGATGAAGACATGAGAGCAGCGTTGGTGGGCTGGGGTGTTATAAGAGGGCAGAGGACGATGGCTAAGGTAGATGAATCGTGGTTCGGGCCAAGATGTAGTCGAACGTTGGTTGAAGATGAACGCGTTTACAAGCCCGTTTCATTCTCCGCAGGCGCCGAAGATATGTTCACGATTGAGCGCCTATCCTACGTCCTGCCTCGTTGGTGCGCTATACCACTGCGACCCGCGGATTCACAAGACACGGATGAAGATTCATATGCATAGACCATAATCTGGAGCTCTCATAAGGTACATACATATTACCTGGAGTACAGGCGCATACTAATTCCACGCTGCATAGTAACAAGTTGTGTGCCGTTCAATTCATCCTACAGTCGAGTCTACGGATGTTGCTGCATCACAAGAGGCTTTGTTGACTAACATTCAGTTCATCTCTCTGTAAGTATTGGAAGAATAATCAGAATGCTCACCTTCTCGCAGACACTAAGCCTTGCGATGCTGCAACGTCTTCTTTCGGCTCTTCGTGTCCTTCAACAGCATCCGTGGGTGGGTTCCTGCCTGATCAGAGAGGATATGCCGGACGTCTCCGAGGCCCTCGCTGTCTTCATCGTCATGCGCGTGGAAAGCGCGAAAGTTGGTGTCCTGAGAGTCGACATGGTCATCGATCGCACTGCGGTCTTCATCCATTGGATCATGGAGCGAGGTAGGCAGGTTTCTGCCAAGTGCGTGGTACTCGGAGCCTCCGTCGCGATTGTTGATCCTGTCATCGGAGGCCATGTCAAAAATGTTCTCCTCTGCCTCATTGTGCATGCCGGCATCACGAAGGCTGTTGTCGCGGTCGAGGTAGCGACTGTTGACGATGGCCTCTCCCTTCGCGCCACCAGCCAGAGATTCATCCGAGGATAGCGGGGTGTCGTACTCTTCCTCGTCATGTCTCTCAAAGTCGATTGCCTGGATGGGTCGCTGACGCTCGATGAGGCGTTGTGGCTTGCCTGCAGGGCTTGGGAACATCTCTGCAGCAAACGAGGAGCCGGGATCCTCAACGCGAGATGGGGGTGGCGCCGGGTTCCGCCGGGAAGCAGGTATACCAGGAACATGCTTCGGGCCCGATTGAATGGGCACCTGAACACGCACCCGGCCGAATCGAGTCCTCACTGCAAGGGGGGTCTTCAAGGCTGCCCTCTTCAGACCCTCTACGTATGCATTCGACCCACCCCATGACTCGTCAGAGCTATCATCATGATTTGACGACACTGACGGTGAGGGCTTGTCTCCGATTGCCCAGCCCTTGTCTCGCTCTTCAATCAACCCTTCAGCATGTCTTCCACTGATGGCTTGTATGACCGCTTTTTCTTCAATGACCTGAATGATGACAATCAGCATGCACGCGAGACATTCATAACCTTACCGTTACACGCGAATTACGCGTCGGTTTCTCTGCTGGTGAGGACATCCAGGTCCGCTGATACTGGCAATCTGGATACTGCTGAGACACAGGGAGTCTCATTGCGTAGCAGAACTCTGGCGAAAGGGAGGCCTGAAATCGCTCTTCGCCACCACGATTGAAATCGAAGACGGGCGCATTGAAGTACTCGATCTCAGGAAGAGGCCTGTTCTGGTACTCCGCGATCTTGTCGTCGTACTGCTTTCGGAGGCGTTCCAACTCCGGTCCTGACAAGACCGTAGTCACATGTGGGGGTTTGTTGAGTGGCCGTTTGATCTCCTCGTCAGGCCTCATCCACTTGAACTGGGAGAAGTATACGCCTACGATGAGGAGCACGTGGATCTGCTGCCAGCCCGGGTTGTGAGCGAAGGCCGCCATCGCCTGCTTCCACGTTTGCTCGATCGCGCCCTTCATGATCTCCTTCGCAACCAGACGGGAATCCTCTGTGTCCCAGTTCTCGTCGGTATCCAGAGGCTTTATCTCCCACAGATCGATTGGGAGTGTCTCGTAACGGCGGTATCCGTCTTGGTCTTTTTCCTCGCTCGCCTTGATGAAGGTACGGACAAAGTCGGGCAGCTGCTCGTTAAAGATCTCATCCTTCGTGACTGGGTTCCCGTTCTGATCGACTGGCATGTCCGTCGCGCCGAGGACAGCCTGGGGTGTGTGGGAGACGGTGACATGCGGGAAGTCAGGATGCATGATGGTGTTGCTAACGCTGGATATAATATGGTTATAGACACCATACAATGCGGACTCCGACCCGCGATTTTGGAACGCGAATCCCAGCTTCTGTGCCAGGTGAGCTTCAAAGTGCTTCTGCTCGACGATCAAATGCTAACCAACCGTACAATAGTGACGAGGTCAGTTGGCCCACATTCTGGTTAAGAGAGCAAATTAGGCGGTGAGCGTACCTTCTCCGACTTGTGCAGGGTGTCGTGAGCTGCTGTCCGCTTTTCCCCCTTCCCTTTCTTTGTCCTGGGTGCCATTATTATGACTGGATGAGGAGGATTGGTGGATGATGCACGGGAGTGGTGGACAAGGGTCAAGAGGCGACGGACGTGCATGGGCGCCCGTGCAGTGCCTTTTGTCCCTCATGGCGTTCGCATTTACCTAACCAAGCGCAGCAATGGTCATAATCCCGGCCTCAAAATCTATCATAATCAAGGTGCTTTATCTACGCATGATTTCTCAATATCTCTGCTCCTGGAACGAGCTTCAAGACGGTGATTCAATATTTCAGAGACACCCGAGTATACATCGACTCAACACAGCCAAGACTTGGGCAGACGTTGAACGTTGGTTGGAGACTAACTTTTAGCACATGTGTTGTAAGTAGGTAGATAGCGTACGATGGTCAGAGCAACAACATGAGAATTACCGAGAAGCGTTCCAGTGGTATAACATCCTGCCCCCGGCCCACCGCTATAATATGTCCTGTGGGGAGAAGTAAGATGGACCTACTAAGTAAGCCTCCTCTAACCATCACCACTGCGGTTTCAACCGCTCGCCCGACATCTCTCTCATCGCCTTGTTTAAAGTCGTCGAGGCGCAGACCCACGACGACAACAGCCGCACAACCTTAAACCAGGCTCGCGTCGTAATTAGACCAGACGTAAATTACGCCGTCCCATTCAGGAAAGCATGCCCACCCAGTCTCTAGTCGTATGCCCGCCGTCCGTGCGAGTTTAACGACAACGTATAGAAGTGCGAGGTGTTGTAGATTCTTCAGGAGCTCAGCGTTGCCGTAATGCTTGTCGGAGAGATCGAAGAAGTCCATCTCCTCCTTGTTTCCGAAGAGACTGCGCGATTTCTCCATGACATCGAAGTGTATGTGATGGTGCTGAGCAAACTTGACTCCTTGGTCGTACTTGAACGGCCAGCCATAGTAGCGTAGAGGAGGATTCTTGCCACTGCTGCCGAGGTCATTAGGACCGAGATTGTCTTGGGGGGCAAAGCGGTTCATCAACTTCCTCTTCTGCTTCTGTTCGGGACCTCCGTGAACTCGCTGTAACCAGTCAGAAGCGGACATGAGCGACGTACCTGCAGCTCCACAGTCTCGACAGTCAACGCGTTGGTGTTTGTCAGCATGCTACGTAGCCTCGACTCCGAGTCGACTTTGGGTACATTGGGCGGCGGTGCTTCCGCGGCTTCCTTAGCTTGGTTAGTGCATTCGCCGCATCGTTTGCGTTTCGCCGCGAGGCCCCTCTGCTCATCGCAACATGTAGCGGATGGAGAGCGAGATGAAAGCTCGAGCCCCCGAAGACGAGCTCGATCCGGCGCAGCTCGCGAGCAGCAGCACGCAGCCCGAGCTCCGTCTCTATGGTTGGCCTTTCACGTATGAATACATGCTTGAGTACGCGCGGCGCCACCACCTCAGCTTTCCCGTCGCGAAGGGTGCACGGAAGTTGTTCGGGGGCAAGAAGGAGTTCAAGTTTGAAGACCTCACGGAGGAGCACTACAGCAACTCGTAACTCATAAATAGCCTTTACTTCGCCGCTGCGTTCATGACACTTGGCGAGCTCGAAAAAGTAACCAGCCTACAGCTGGAAATGGGTAGACCCTACTCGCTCGATTGGGACGGCATCATTTACATGTGGTTGAACTACAACATGGACAACCGGTGGTATGTGGCCGATAAACTCCAGCTGCTCGACACAGGCTGTGGAGACCCTGGATCGGGCAATGAATGAGGCCTGAGGGCGTGCATGGCAAGGGATCGAGGCTCTAGTGGTGGTACACGTTTGATAACGATGTCGAATTCTCTCACTCCGTCACCTATTGATCCAGAATCTGACATTTTGGAGCTTGGCAGAGCCGATACACATCCGGGAGGTGGATGGTCCATCTGCACAACGTCGCGGCTGAATGACTCCTAGCAACTTGTTCTGCTATCTCGGTTCGCGTCTTTGTACGATATCTCTCAATACATTCAGTGAATCCCGACGTCGAGGCCGCGCGAGACGTATTTGTGGGGGGTTCTGAGTCGCCGGAAGGCATCCTCTCGTGTCACGTACAAACGTCGAGCATCCCCAGAAGGATCCTGGGGCTGCTTTACGACACTCCCATAGATGACATTGCACAGACAGTCCGACTCAGTCGAGGGTTCAAAAGAGCGGGCGCGACGAGCCTCACAGAACGATTCAGGCTCGCCCTAACTCACGACGTGACGGATGGTATGGTATGCGCGTGGTACTATCCTCGCGACATTCAGTGTTGAGTAATGGTTGCGAGCATGCCAAGTCGAGGAAGGGAAGGTGAGGAAAACAGGGCTAGTTCGGATCCACGTAGAATCAAATGGTTCTGGGGCACCGGGTATGACAACGATGAGGACCACAGGGGCATGTAGAGTACGGGCGGAAAGCCCCTGAACCTTCATGAAGAGACTGAAGCTGAGAAGCTGACATCGCGAACCGGCATGGCGAGAAGCGGACTTCATTTACGGGCATCTAAGAAGGGCGCGTATGCGGACTGTTTATCCAATAGTCGTGAGTCGCTGAACCACCACGGCGTAAATGGGGATGCGCTTGAGGGGGGTCCGTTCCAGGATAGCTGATCGAGGAATAAGTGGAACGAACTGCGACATCGGTCGAGCTCGGCGGCGGCGACAAAGCCTCAAGCCGCTCAATGCTGGTATAAGACGTGATACTAGACGAGACGAATGTCTACGAGAAGACGACGGCGGTGCCCATGGGCATCTTTAGGGGCTTGAACACGGCAGCTTCCCAGGACTCACCCGCATATCGCGACGAATTGGGGGAAGGAGGAGCACTCGTCCGGAACCCAGGCAAGCCAGGAGAGGAGGGGCTCGTCGATGCTGTCCGCCTGCCGCAACAAGGTGCTCTCTCGCCCGACGTCGCGAACGTAATGGAGCGTTCAGATGGAGTGTCGTGGACGCAATCTATGCACTGGCAACCCTCGCAGCAACCACAGCAGTCCGATGGATAAGTGCATAAGCCCCTCGGACACTTGCAGCATCCCCAGCAGCACTGTTCGGGAATGGGTGGAGAGAATTGTGGAGGCATTGGACTGCTGGGGACGTTCTGCCACGTCGCATAGGGCGACGTCATGGACGGAATGAAGGGCATACCAAATTGGGGGTCGTAGGACGATGAGGGCGGTATGTTGGGAAGAAGAGGATTGTTGGGGCCATTCATCGATCTCTTGCATCTGCGTAGGGTCGAACATCGTACGTGCAGCATCGGTTCCGAGAGTCGCAAGAGAGTTGATGTTGCACTCCAGGCAATCACCGCATTCATGCGGGTTGGGGCTAGGAGCAGACGAATCTGCCCGTAGCACTTGATCTTGGACGCGATCAGGACACAAGCAGGACCAGCCGCAGCCGCACATGGATGGCGAAAGAGGAGAGGGGGTCTTGGTATGCGACAGGAGACGTATCAGTCATCTCCGTGTGAACAGCGCGCGACTGCTCAGCACGATGGCTGTAATCGACAATTGTCTGTCTGCGAACGGGCCTCTGCCCGCCTTGGTAGATAGGAGGACTGTCAGCTATCTGAGCAGGAGACGCGTTTGTGGACGGCTTAGACAGTACCGGTCGCTGGCGGCTAGCATGGGCATGAATAGCCAAAGCAGCCGGCTCAGACATTTTTTCACCTGAAGGTCGAGAGGTAGATGAAGCACCGAAGCTGCGGCGTTCGGAACCTCTCACGGCAGTCTTGGCTCTCTCCCGAGGAGTTCAACAGGTGCACGTGGTGCCTTCCTTGCATGCACATCCACGATCTACGAGCGAGCAATGAGACTATGGTCCTGGTATGAGAAACAAGTAGGTTGCTCACTGCTTTCATCCGATTCAGAACCCTCCGGATGGGACGCGACCGACGCTCCCTGCATGTCTTCAGGCAACCCACAGGGGAACGCGGCGCGAGCGGATAGCTTTGATCCTCCTAAGGGGCAATGGACCAGAGCGGCCTCGAAAGTCAGACCACACTGAGGCGGACTATGACAATGAGCGAACACACCTCTACTGGAGGATGCTTCAGGGCCGTTGTTCCTACTCTCGCACGCGCATTTGACGTGTATTTGACGCGCCTTTCTCAGTTCCCTGTAGTGTTCGCATTGGGTGACTGGACGACCCTTTCTCTTGATCTCAAATAGCGGGCGGTCGGTGTGTTGGCAGGACGAGGAGCGATGGCCTTTGATGCAACTTCCGCTGTCGTGTAGGTCAGCAGAAAGGTAGGAGGGATTGAGCGCGGTGCATACCGGGCGTATTCGTGTCTCCGACAAGGACCTAGGATACACGATTCGTGCCGCAAAGCGCGCGTTATTAGTAGACGGAGAGCGCGATGTAGCTCATCGTGTCTAGGGTTGTGGCCAACATGGGCGAGAGAGTAGGAGGGGGAAACAGGATTGGAAAGGCGAAGTCGATGCCGGTCTCAGGCCCATGACGCCACCGAGCACAAACAGATGCAAAGCTCGGGGCGTCGGTCCGTAAGACCACAGCCATGCATCTCGCGGCCAAGGGAGATCGCGAGTCCCTCGCCGTACTTCATTGTGAGCAAGGGAAGGAAATCAAGCTACGGGCGCGAGGTGACGGACACTGCGTCTGACGGGTGCTATTCACTTTGCATGGGACGTAGCCACCCTCGTCTCGCCTGTGTATGGCGCAAACGAAAGATCGCGGCACACGGGTACGCGGCACCGTTGATGACAGGTTTGTGAGTTCCGACGGAAACCACTGCATGAGCTCGACGAAGTGCGGCGCACGGTCGCGCTTGGCAACGACAACAACATTCGCACTCGTCGCATCGCGGCCTCGGGAACAAAGCACGCACGACCGCGTGAGAAGTCGAGATGGAGTCAGAGGTCGGGATCGATATGAGTGGGCCAACAGATGTAGCAGCAGACAGCGAGCACTGCGCACCAGCGGTTCGCGGTTTCCCTCTCCGCGGCGGCGCGCACTCCTTCCGGCGCCAACTCGGATGTGGGCGAACTGCAAATGCGTCGCATTCTTCGAGTTGTGGTGTCTGAAGGTTGTGCTTGCGCTCCATGAGTACGGCGAGGACACCGTTGAAGATCGGGTCAGACGCTCGGATGTGCGACGTAAGCGGCTGAGGGCTGTCAGACGGAGGGGGATGGGTAGGACGAGTGCGTTATTGGACACTGTTGCGGAGGACGGGTTGCGTAGTTCAAGTTCAGGCATACATGGCATGGATGTAGGGTACGTGTCAGGATTGGCGTCGTTGGTAGAGGCTGGCCTCCGAGTCAAGTTGAGGCGCCAATGGCGCCGGAAGAGTTTCTGAGCATGGGGGAAGGGGAGTGACGTTGGTTGAAGAGATGGATGACATCAAAGCATCTGTAGCGTGCAAGATGGCACAGGCAGCGTGTGCGCAACGCGAATCGAACAAGGGCGCGACGGGTGGGGAATCCGTCTTCGCTGTTATTTCTGGAGATGCGGTTGAAGCTACATAAGCCGCGGCTGTCAATTATTCCGTTGCAGTGAACGAATGTGATAGGATGCAACTCAACTTCACCAGACGCCATGGATATGCATGCTTATTGTGAGCATCTGTACACCTTATGGAACGTAGGAAATGCGTGTGCACTGTGCAGCAAGTTGAGGGCCATGAGTACGAAGCTTAAGCGATCGAAGTGGTATCACAGATACAGCGATCGCAGAGGTGGGAGTTGAAGGTTAAGATGAGATCCAATTGACACGACATCAAATAGTACATGACACTATGGAGCGCAAGACGAGACCGCGAATGGAAGTCATCCTTTCAAACGCTGTCAAAGAAACGATGAGACGTTGGAAGAACACGACAGAAGCTAATTGCTCACCCAGTTCTCCCATGAATGCCACCATTGCAGCTTCGAAGGTTTGCCTCCGATCTCCGTCATGGCCTCCTCGAATACCTTCACACCATCGTCCCATGTGTCCAGGACGTCGGCCAGGTCAAACTGCTCTTCTAGGTTGTAGTTGTCCCAGACGTACATGATGCCATCGAACTCCTTGGAGAGCGGGTAGCCGATATCGACCAGGAAACCCGCCCGCTGTGAGAGACGGATGCGCACAACACGCGCGGCAAGTCTCGGAATACTTTTGATCAGTAGACGGTGACTGTGATGCTCCTCCGTAAGGTCGGCAAAGTCCATCTGCTCCTTGCTCCCAAACAAATGGCGAAACCGCTTATCGACACGGAAGCAGAGGTGGTGGCGTTTGGCGTACTCGAGTACTTGTTCGTACTTGAACGGACACCCATAGAACCGCAAGGGAGGTTTGTTGCCGTTCAGGCCGATGTCTTCCGGACCGATGCTATCCACGGGGTCTAGCAAAGTCTTGACCGCTTTCTTCGCAGGCAGTCGGTCATTCCCATACAGCGGCGCGCGAGAGCAGAGTCTAGTAACCTACCGTGTTCGGAGATGTCGAACTGGTGGCTGACTGAGTTGTAGGTGTGTTCTCCTGCTTCGCCACATTCCTCTGGACCTTACACGAGGTGGTGTGTCGTCCTGGTTAGCAGGTCTTTTGCGCTTCACTGAGGAGCGAGCGGTACAGGGATGCGTTGATGACATGACAAGTAAGTTGATAAGTAAGCGGTGGGTGTGGGGAGGACTGGGTGTGGCCGCTGGAGTAGGTGAGATCGTGGTCTGAGACAAGTTCGTTGAACCTCGTTAGGCGGCCGCTCACAATCTCCGCAGACGCCCGAGATGCAGATTGACTTGGGCGCCTACTTTCACTTGGAGGGGCGCGACATCCTCTCGGAGTTGTCCCTCTCGGATGCCTCGTCCTGGAGGAACTGCGTTCATGTCGCGCTGCTCCAGAGGGGTTTCTATGAGGTTCCGTACACAATCTGTGAAGACGTTGAGAGCGCTGCGGAGACAATGTTGCATTGGATCAAGAGCGGCCCCTCCGAGTCGGTTAGCCGGTAGCGCAACGGAGGGACGTTGATGGGTGCATAGGGTGGTAGGACACAGGGCAAGGCAGCCCTACGAGGGATATGAAGAACGAATACCTCGTTGCGGAGGCAAATCATATTTCCTGCTGCGTCCCATCGCATGCGTGCTCGGGGCGGGAAGGCAGTCGGACATCAGGCCCCGCGCGCGGGCGGACTATCCTGCCAGTCTCCCCCGGCGTTGTCGTTGGTCTGAGCGTCCCGACTCCCCATCAACTCTCTTGCGACACTTGCAACCAATGCTGCAGGTACAATGTCTGCTAACGCTCTCATTGGGTCTGCGTGAGCGGAGTCGTAGGTCTCTCAATACTTGCCGGTATCCGACTTTTGTGTGAACGATAAACACCATGTATACAAACACACAATCAGATATACGAGTGGATCATCCATCCAAGATGCCTCGAGATGACAGAGCTCAACGCTCACCGGATGCTCACGATATCCGTCGACGCCCTCTCCTTCGGCTCCTCCGAGTCCTCTGCCGGCTTTGGCAGCTCACACAACACGTATCTCCTTCTGGCTTCTCCGGTTGCGGTACTCTCGAACCTCCCATTCGCCAACTGATCAGCACCTGCGAGTCGTCCGCTCCGCCAATAGTCCCCGGATGGCTGACAAATAGTCGCATTTGTCGGGCACAGGTGCGTCTTCATAAACCCCGTTTCTGCGACGCCAAGTCTGCGCTGCTCTGCAACGCCTCCGGCCCCTCACGAACTTGGATATCGCGGGGAACAGGTCATGGTCGTTCACGCGGTAGCCCATGAGCGAAAACGCAAAGTGAAGGAGAAACGCGAGCGCCTTCGCGAACTCCCGGAACGGCGTCGACGCCGTGCATTCGAGGATGCACTCCAGCGGGAGGTTCTCGAGCTGGTGTCCGTCCAAGAGCCTAGTGACTCAGGCTGTTGTATTGTAGATGGAGCTTTTGCTCGTGAAGGGCAGGACTCTGAATGAAAAGAATGATATGCCCAGCGGTATCAATAGCATCTAGAGCGAGACAACCTCTGGGCGAAGGCGCGCGAGTCCGCGGGGAAGATGTGCTGGAGCTCATAGCACCGCGCCTGTTGTCGTCTTTCTGATCAACCTCCGCCTGACGCGAGCAGAGCTGGGTTCGACGTGTTCAATGGGCATACGCAACCGCCTTCACTGCTGCAATGGCATAACGCCCTGTCCAACGTGAGGCGGATCACATGTTATGATGTTCGCGCGCCAGCTCTGCGTACCCGTGCTCCTCAACTGTCGTTGAGCACATTGTCATGGCACCACTCTGGAGTTGCTCGCCGTCCGGGTGTCGTTCCAGCAGGTACGCGGCACGTTGATGACCTGGTTTGTGAGCTCCGATGGGAAGCATGAGCTCGACGGAGCGCCGCGGGCAACCTAGACATCGAGATGGAGTTAGAGGTGAAGATCGATGTGGGTGCCGACAGACGTAGCAGCCGACGACGAGCGAGACATAGACTGCGCACCACCAGTGAGGGCGAACTCGCCGATCGGCTCACAGTGACGGGGAATCGTCTCTGAGCGTCGCATTCTCCCTCTCCGCTGGCTGCCGCGCCGCGCGCTCGTCTCCTAGAGCCGGCTCGAAATGTGGGTGAACTGCGGGTGTGTCGCGTTCTTCGAGTCGTGCTGGTTGAAGATTGTGCCTGCGTTCCGTTAAGACGACGGGGACGCCATGATGAAGAATCTGTTTTCGCTGTCATGTCTGAAATTGCGGTTGAAGCTAAGCCGCGGCAGTCAAATGTTCCATTGCAGTGAACGAATAAGACAGGATGCAACTCAACTTGACCGGACGCCATGAATGCGCATGCTCATTGTGAGGATCTGTACACCTGACGGAGACTCAGCCAGACCTGTCAATCAGCGAGTTGGGCCCATGAGTACTCAACATAAGCAAATGAAGGCACGTCAGTCACGTCACCGATACATGGTTCGAAAGACAGCCATCGCACAAAGATGGAAGACGCAGAGAAAAGTGATCCGATGACGCTACACAATATAATACATGACACTCGAGCGAAAAGACGAGACAGACGGAAATCATCCTTTCAAACGCTGTAAGAAAATGGTGAGACGTTGGAAGAAGGCGCGACAAAAGCTGTTTGCTTACCCAGTTCTTCCATGAATGCCACCATTGCAACTTCGAACATCGACCTGTAATCTCCTTCATTGTATCCTCTAATATCTTTGCACCGTCGTCCCAAGTGCCCATGAAGTCGGCCAGGCCAAACCGTTCCTCTATGTTGTAGTTGTCCCAGACGTACATAAGGCCGTCAAAATCCTTGGAGAGTGGGTAGGCGATATCGACCAGGAAACCCGCCTGCTTTGAGAGATGGGTGCTGACAACAAGCGCAGCGAGTTTGAATACGCTCTTCATGAGCCTAGGATCACTATGGTGCTCGTCGGAAAGGTCGGCAAAGTCCATCTCTTCCTTCCCTCCGAACAAGTGGCGTGACCGCTCGATGACGCGGAAACGGAGGTGATGACGTTTGGCGTACTCGAGTACGTGTTCGTATTTAAACGGACACCCATAATATCGCAAGGGCGGTTTCGTGCCGTCACCGCCGATGTCCTCCGGAGAGATGCTATCCACGGGATCTAGCAAAGTCTTGACCGATCTCTTGCATTTCTGGACAGGCGGTTGGTGATTCCCATACAGCGGGAGCACGAGAGCGCAATCTAGTGACATACCTTGCTCTGAGAGGTCGTACCGGTGGCTGACTGGATTGTAGGTGGGTTCTCCCGCTTCGCCACAGTCCTTTGGACCTTGCGGGGAGGTGGTGCGTCGTCCTGGTTAGCGAGTCTTTTGCGCTTGGCCGAGGAACGAGCGGTGCACGGATGCGACGATGACATGATATTGAAGTCGACGGATAAGGATTGATATAGAGAAGACTGGGTGTGGTCGCTGCAGAGCGTTGAATCGTGGTTTGAGACAAACTCGAGTCGAACTGTGTTTCGCTGTTTGGGCGACGCGTTTCGATCTCCGCAAGCGCCCAAGATGCATATCTGATTGAGCGCCTGCCTGCCGCGCACCGCTGTTCGTGGCTCGCAGCTTGTCCAAGAACCATTCTCCATACGCGTCTCTTGAACATACATGACATAGATGAGCATACTGGATGAAAATCAAACTACGTTACGAACATGCAGTTGAGTATCTCACCCTCTCTAACGCATAAACATGGGTGCATAATTGACATGAGAACATACTTCTCCTCGTACGGTCGGGCTACGCTGCTTGATCTCAACGCGTTCCATCATCGACTTACTCTCGACCTTCCAGCTTCGCATCCCATCCGCCCTCTCCTGCATCGGCGATCTCATCATCATCATCGTAACACTCTGCTTCGTCGTGTACTTCGTCGTCAGGGGTGTGAACGTACTGCGCTAGCTCTTCTTCCTCAATCACAGGCAGTGTCTCCATACCTCGAACAGCGGTGTGGCTAGAGCTCGCATGTTGACCGAGTGCGCCGGTCTCACCTTCGCCCGTGGACTCGTTGGGAGAGGCTGGCCTGTCGACGGTCGGCCCAGGGTCCTCCAAGCCTTCCCTTTGTTCGACACCATTGAGTGCAATCGAGGGTATGCGTCTGTTCATACGGCCCCCGGGAATACGAATGCGACCACTGGAGGCGGAGACATCACTTGGTCCAGCCACTTGTAACCCGTTGGCACCATGAGCAGGAGCGGCCACAACCAGCGTGCACCGCCGTTTACGGGGAGGGCTCGTTGTGGATGAAGTGGCAGTGTTTGCTCTGCCTGACAAGGTGCCGTTGACTCTCGGCCTGGCGGTCTCCCAAAGGTTGATTCCAGGGAAGAGAGGTCGCTTGCGGGACAATCGAGTCTGCTTCGCGACCGGCGAATTTGGGGCAACGTTCTTCCACGTCCCCTTGAACACACGGTAGGACGGTCTGTACGGTGTCGATGGAGCAGAATTGTCAGGACTGGAAGTGGTGGTAGCTGTGGAGTCAGGGGACTCTGTGCCAGTTTCTTTGGAATCGTCGTGGTTTGACCCCTCTGGGTCAGGTGTCGATACACGGAACTTCATCCCCTTCTTAGCGTTGTCCTCGTACTTTTTCAACCCCTTAAGCCGTATAGCCTGTTCAACGGCTTCTTTACCATCCATCTAGCTCCAATGTCAATTGTGCAAGATAGTGTACATTGAGGTGTAGACACTCACCAGAGGGTCTCCTCCAGGCATTGGCGCCTTCGCCGAGTCCGGGGATATCCAGCTTGGTTGTTGGCCACAGGCAGGATAATATTCAGACAGGGGAAGTCCTACGGCACAACGGAACTGTGCAGACAGCGACGCCTCATAGCCTTGCCCGTTGCCCTGGGCGAAATCGAAGACGGGTTCAGCATAGAATTCGACCTCTGGGAGGGATCGACTCTCAAGCTCCGCAATCTTGTCCTTGTACCATTGGCGCAGTGCCTCTGCTTCCTCGTACGACATTGGCCCAGTCATAGGTGGAGGCTGGTCGGGCAGGGGGCGTTTGATATCTCCCTCGGGTCGCGTCCACTTGAATTGAGAGAAGTAGACACCAACGATCAGGAGCACGTGGATTTGCTGCCAGTCGGGGTTGTGCGCAAAAGCGGCCATGGCTTGTTTCCACGTCTGCTCAATTGACTCTTCCATGACTTTGATTGCAGCCTCACGAGCCTCTTCAGTGTCCCAGCGCGCCTCGATATCCAGAGGTTTCACCTCCCAGAGATCGATGGGCAGTGTCTGGAAGGTGCGTCCGCCGTTGCTCTTTTCGCTCCCTACACCATTGCCATCTGCGAGCTTGTCATCCGCATCGACAGCCTTCACAAACGTACGGACAAAGTCAGGTATCTGTTCATGAAAGATACTGTCCTTTGTGACCCGGTTACCGTTCTCATCGACTAGAGCCTCTCCCTGGCCGAGCACAGCCTGAGGGACGTGGGAGATCGTGACCCTGGGGAAGTCGGGATGCTTGATGGTTCTGCACAGAGTGGAGATGATGTGGTCGTACACCCCGTACAGCGGCCACTCATACTTTCTACGCTCGTATGCAAAGCCAATATTGTTGGAGAGGTCCGCCTTGAAGGTCGCCTGGTCAATGACGATGTGCTAACCAGCCGTACGCGCATAACCAGAGTCCGGTCAGATCTTGGTTAGGTGAGCAGCGAAGTGGGGAACGTACCGTTTTCGAGTCGTACATAGCGTTGCAAGCCCTGACAGTATCCTGATCCTCCATTCTTGGCATGCTGAGTTGACACGAGAGCTGAGAAGATGAGGACGCGCGTGTAGTGGTGGAGAGACGGAGAGATACGACAAACTCGAACAAGCGCTTGCTCTCCTGCTATTGTACCATGAGGTGGCCGCGCTTACGTGCTCTTGAGATTATCATATGCATTCTACAATGATCAATCTCCCAAAAAAGTGTTCCTCTCTCCCGCTGTTGGTAGGGCAGGATATACACTGCACGCGGTCAATGCCTTATTGCTTCTATACTCCCCAGTATTTGGTCTAGACTACGGGGGAAGGAGAACGTTTTATAGCAAAATCATTGGCCATATGTATGAGCAGACCCCCACATATATGTTACAACCAGAGCCCCAGAGTGCAGGCACTCCTCGTGAGGAGGATCACATCGATGACAATTCACGACTCTAACCTGGTTAGAACTGACCCTCACGCCTGTGTCATAGACGTATTTATCAAAAGTCTGTGGCGTTAAAAGCAACCATGGAGCTCATAGTCGAGCCTTTCGGTATCGATTCGTCTTGAATCGGTGGATATGGAGTGTAAACCTTCTTATGAATTACTGCTTTGGCACAATGACACTCCTGCAGCCAACTATCCCTCCACACACTAATGGCGTGTTATATGTCAAGTTTCTGGTGACGATCCTCTCACCATCGGCTCCGAGTCCCTATGCCTTTGCGTAACCAAGGCTGGCGTCGCGCTCGAAGTCGCCTGGCGTTCGGTAGAGCCCTTCCGGATTTGGTAGTATTGACGCCCAACGGCCAATGCACGCTCCAGGGACGAGCAACCCTGTGTCCCTCGTCAACTCACGTTCCAAGTACATCATAACTCTGGAGCTCTAACAGTATCAGAGGTCGGGCGTGACGCAATCCGCAACGACAGTATGGAGCTGCGAGGTAAACTGTCGGTCCGGGATGAACGACTCTCGTAAAGTATTGCAAGACTTTTATCCCGTGACTCCACATAGCATAGAGAAATCACAGAGAGCACCATAGACCCCTCTTAAGCAAACACATGGAAGCAAATCAAAGCGCGTCATGTTCTCAAACGCTGTTACACAGGTCAGATTGTGCGAAAACACTGAGAGCACGCAGGCCGCTCACCCGATTCTTCCACGAATGCCACCATTGCAGCTTCGATGGTCCCCCTGTCATATCTTGTATCGCCTCGCCCAGTATCCTCAGCCTATTTTCCCACGAGCTCGTATACTCGGCCATGTCGCAGCGTAGATTTATGGTGTGGTTGTCCCAGACGTACAGGATGCCATCGAAGTCCTCGGAGAGCGGAGCGCCAATATCGAGCCTCAGATCTGCCAAATTCGCAAGCCTGGTGCATACAACGGACGCAGCGAGCTCCTGTGCAGTTCTTAGAAGCTTGGGGTCGCTGTAGTAGCGTTCGGGAAGGTCGGCGAAGGCCATCTCCTCCTTGCCCTCGAACGACGTGCGAGCTTGCTCGACGACATGGAAGCGGAGGTGGTGACGCTTGGCGTATTCGAGCACTTGGTCGTACTTTAACGGCCACCCATAGTAGCGTAGAGGGGGGTTCCTGCCGCTGTCGCCGATGTCGTTCGGACCGATGCTATCCACGGGGTCTTCAACCTGGAGCGAGGCCGACCTCTTCCGTTTCTAAGCAAATCATCAGTTTTAGGATCGGGAGCAGTCTTACAGCACAGTCATTACCTTCGTATTCACATCCGTAACCGTCAACAGTCTTGCCGCAAGTTCGATTTCCTGTTGCTTCACAACATTGTGGACCTTGCGTGGAAGTGGCATGTCCTCCGAGTCCTGGTTAGCCAGTCTTCTGCGCGTCCGAGTCGCGGAGGCGTGTGCAGTGCAAGTACGCATCGACGATATAATGGTAGCGTGATTATGGTGGGGATTGTTACAAGAAAGACTAGGTGAGGTATCTGAGGGGAGTAGTAGGTCGTGGATCGAAACAATTGGACCGGGAAGGTATCGCCGCCTCAAGTTTCAACACGTTTGGTTCAGTAGACGCCCAAAAGCACGCCTACCGCACTTCGCACTCAAGGAACCCGTACATCTCGGTAGCCCATAGGTTCCCTGCTCCCCGTAGCTCTTCAGTGCTAGCCAAAACAAACGCCATGCACGACAGTCGGCAACCAGCCTCAAAGTTCAAGATGCAATCGGAACGTGACGCTTGCGATCAAGATCCAGACGCAAGAGTACATCAGTGAAGGACGGGATACTCGGGCTCACGGACGACTCACGTAGACGTGGAAGTGGCCCGGCAGTACCGCTCGGACTCTCGGATGCGATACATGCGTAACACCGGGAGAATGTAGAGTAGGTACCAAAGCGCAGTGTCTGTCAAGCCAGGGGTGACATGGACGGGATTGCAAGCAGTGATGCACGGAGGTCATGGCTGCACAAAGAAAGCCTGCGATCAACGCGTACGACGTACACAGGGACACAGCGAGAGATACCATTACACAAAGCCAATCAAGAGATGATGCCCTCGGCCTCCGAAAGAGCCCCCCGCTCACCGGATGCTCAAGATCCCCG
The DNA here is from genome assembly GCA_020543525.1 of Coriolopsis trogii. Classification (NCBI taxonomy): domain Eukaryota; kingdom Fungi; phylum Basidiomycota; class Agaricomycetes; order Polyporales; family Polyporaceae; genus Coriolopsis; species Coriolopsis trogii. Next base: position 316,365 of record JAHYIO010000039.1, read on the forward strand.
TCGACGTGCTCCCCATCCTCGAGCTCTCCTTCGCCTCCTTCTTCTTCACCTTCGGCGCCTCCCAGATCTTCCAAAACTTCAAGTTCTCGTCCCCCGCCGCGGTGCACACGAGCTCCCCGTTCGGCGACAGCGCGCTGAACAGCACCCGCGAGTCGTGCGCGTCCTTGATCTCCGCCACGCGCTCCATCGACGGGTAGCTGTGGACCATGATCGCGTTCGTCGGATACCCGTGCGTCGTCAGGAACTCCTTCTTGTGCGGCGCCCACTGGATCGACGAGATCTGCGCGGGCGTCACGAGCGAGTGCAGCCGCGCGCCCGTCGTCGTGTTCCAGATGTGCACCGTCGCGTCCGACGTGCCCCCGCCCGACACGAGCAGCGCCGGGTCCATGGGCACCGCGCGACTGCCTGCACCGCTCTGGGTTGATTCCACTTCGTCCAGCGCGGGCTCAATGGCAGCTTCGCCCCCGAGTTCGACGTGCACACGTTCCCAACCCGTCCGCTGGAGATATTGAGCATGTTGTCGCTCCCACCACTCGCGAACAGGTAGCGTGAGGAGCCATGTGAGCACACAGACCGATCCTAATGCGGGAAAAGCTGCATGAGTGGTATGGCTGAATACACATATCGTCGTGCCAGGAGAGCTCAGGATGTAGTCGTCGAGGACGCTGACCCGAGCCGAGTTGCTCAGGCGTCGCTCACAACTTGGTCTCGGAGTTCACGTTCACGTTCCGCAGCGTGATAACCGTTGCCGTTTGATGGGTGGACAGGCGGTGGAAGACGAGCCCCGCTCTACTCGCATTCGCCTTTCAGCTGTTTCCTTGTATACCAACAGCATGGAGGGTCTTTCCCGATATCATGTCACTATTTGACGGCAAGGGGAAGGAGGGCCCGAAATCAGACGGTAGATAGAGACGAGGGCTTCGTCGGCGAGTCATGACACAATGACTTTCGCGCGTGCCCATCCGCACCAGGCAGCTTGATCCACACGTACAGCAAGAGTTGCATCGAAACGACTTCCTGTGGGTGCACATATCCAGAAGGTCCCCCCACACACACACCGACGCGAGGAGGCATTTTCCTCGGCAAAATACGTGCGTACTCTGAACGATACCTCTCATACATGACGCAATTCTTCATAGCCGGCGCCGATACACTGGGACATCTGAAGTTGCGAGTACTCACCAAACGTTCTGAAAGCTCGACTTGGGAGGTGGCGAGGTGTAGTCGCTGGTCGCGTTGCCCAGTCTAATCCCATAAAGCTCGTCCGGACGAATCTATTATGGCTTACCGATTATGCGTGAGCGAAACTTGTCCAAGATATCTTCAGTGTTCACGAGGAATGCGGGTAGAACAACGAGAGGATTTGAGGCATTGGAGAGGTTCTTGCCGAGAGACAATGGGTCAGAATAAATGCTGGGAAGTATGTGAGCTCAGAGTGTGCGCCATAGAGAGTAAACGTAGAGAGGACAGAAGACCTTAGAGAGCGACGCAGCGAGCGTTGGTAGCCAGGGAGACCAGCAAAGCTACAAGCCTTCAGGGGACGTGACATTCGCCAACCGTCTCGAGCTGTTCTCACGCGGATCGTTTTCAAGGCGAGATGGCCGAGCGGTCTAAGGCGCCAGACTAAGGATCTGGTCCGAAAGGGCGTGGGTTCGAATCCCACTCTCGTCAGTGATAGCGTTGAAGGTGTACTTTTGGTCGTCAACCTCCGATCCGCCAAATTGTCATCCTCCCAACACGTCGAAGAACGTGACGAGTAAGAGTACGAAGACGGCAAGTTAGACGGCATGTGTGTGCACATTCGTGGCAGGCTAGAGCACCGAACGTCGAGGAAACTAGCTTATGCATGACATTCTGACTATCCTGGAGACACTGGTATACAGCATCGGGGACCGGTTGGATGGGACCTGACAGACACTATAAGGTTGACGTAGTGCCATTGTAGACAGTCGCGCTGGGCAACTACAACCGCATACGCCTTTGCCGTAGGCGACACCCTGCGCCAACCCTGCGCTCAGTAGCGAAAAACGCGCTTGCGGGGAGAGTGGGACGCGTCTGGGTGCGGAGATGGAAAAGTGACAGATGTAGTAGCCATTGACAAACGAGACTGCGCAGCGCCAGCGACCGCAGTAAGTGCCTCCAGAGCCGAGCTTCGACCTATGTTCATGGTGTTGCAACGGCTCCTTCGATGCTGCGAAGATCTCCATCTTCACCGCGCGCTCGATATGGAGGACCGCATCGAAGTATGGTCGGAATAGCCGCGTTTGTGTCGCATTCTTCGGGAAGCGTTATCTCATTGGGAAAGGATCATCCGTGAGGTGACTGGGAACGACCAGGACGCCATAGGGATGTTGGCATGTTGCACAAGCCCAGACACTTGGTGGTGTGACGGGGAGACGTTGACGACGGCGAAGGGTCCTTCGACCACTCGGCAACGGAGATGCTGGAGCGAGATCGGAGTATTGTAGGACGCAGGGCGATGTGGGAACCCAAGAGGTGAGGATGTTGACGCGAGCGAACGATGTTGACGAGGGCGGGGTGTGCAGGTCGGATTCGGGGATGCACGTCGTAGTGAAACCGGGGGTGTTGCCATTCAGGAATGGGCGATTGGGGCAGAGACGAAACGACTGATTTCTAGGTCGGACTAGTTGACGCGGCGATGGCGCTGGAAAAGGTTGCGTCGCAAGGAGTGTGAGTAGGATGTGAGTGTTGTCTAGGGATGTGGTGGTTTGAGGGCAAGATGTAGCACTGGGCCGCGTGCGCGACACAAATTCAACACGGTGAATGTGCCGGTATAGCGAATAGCGAGCGAAGTCCCGTCTCCTCGGATGTGGTCAACACGGGCACGTCTGCACCGAACGATAACATGATGGCTACTCCCGCAGGCTTTGGAAGATAAGGTCGATACGTCGCGTGAGGTCGACCAGCATTTGGCTGTATGGGAAGGGTCGTGGGGGAGCCTGGGCATCCATGAAGTTGCGCGGATATGCTTGCGGGGAGGACTCCGGTCGATCCATCCCGTCACATTGAGATGAAGAGACTGAATGTGGACTCGACGGTTGTTGGCCATTGGGCGGTCAGACATCGTTTAAGAGTAAGGAGCCTCGCTACGGTGAGGCGGTCTTCCGATGCTTGGCCTCGAAGCTCCTCCATACAATGCAACTATATATCGGATTAGCCGTGACCCCCGCGCGCGAGATGTATAAAGGGTCGCTCACCATGCTTCGGCCAGACCCGGCAAAGACTGCAAGGCAGTAGATCCACATGGAATTTGCTCGTTGTGTCCTGCTCGTCATAGTAGGTTGGATGAACATACAAGAGAACGTACGGGGAGAGATGGGATGTCTTCACGCGAATGATTGCAGGAGGCAGAGAACCGAGAGACCGATAAGATATGACAATGCTACATAAATACAATGCAAGAGGAGCGAGTCGTGTCGCTTCAGACGGGACGCGAGACGACTACATATGAAAACACCACCATCATTTCTCGCCCTATAAGAGATAAAATGAGACATTGCCTTTAACAGAGACAGGCATGATGTGCTTACCAGGTGAGTCTGCTTTGACCACCACCACTGTGGTCTCAATCGCTCGCTCGACATCTCTCTCATCACCTTGTTCAGAGTCTTCTCGGCTCGTTCCCACGACGAGAACAGTTGGACAATTCTAAACCGATTCTCCACGTTGTAGTTCGACCAGACGTAAATGACGCCGTCCCAGTCGAGGGAGTACGTCCAACCGTGCTCGAGTCGAACACCTGTCGTCCGTGCAAGTAAATCGACGACGATGAGAAGCGCGACATGTTTGAGCTTGATCAAGAGTCTAGGATTGCTGTAGTGTTCGTCGGAGAGGTCGGCGAAATCCATCTCCTCCTTGCCACCGAAGAGATGGCGCGATGCTTGCATGACGGGGAAGTGTATGTGATGCCGTTGTGCAAACTCGAGCACCTGATCATACTTGAAAGGCCAGCCATAATAGCGTAGGGGTGGGTTGGTGCCACTGCTGCCGACCTCGTCAGGATCGAGATTGTCTTCGGGGGCATAGCGTTGCATCATCCTCCTCCGCTTCTACAGCGGACCTCCGTCAACTCACTGTACCCAATACACACCTGATGTATCAAGTACGTACTGTCCTCTCCGTAGTCTCAACGGTTGATGTGGCGGTCTCCGACAACATCCTGTTCAGTCTCGTCTTTCGTGTCTTGGGCGGTGGTGCGTCCTCTTGGTTAGCGAGTCGTTTGCGTTTTGTGGCGAGACGGGTGTTGTGAGCGGGTGGTGAGGAAGACATGAGTGCAGCGGCAATGGATTGCGCGTGTAAGGAGGGCAGAATGGGGTGGCTGAGGGATGTAGGTGAATCGTGGTTGGAGACGAGATGCGTTGAACGGTGCTTCAACACACGCGTCTACACATCCGTTTCGATCTCCGCAGACGCCCAAGTATGTCGCCCACTGGGTATAAGCTCTGGGAACAACTACTTAATCTGCTTTCATCGTCTGTATCGCACCTTAGGCATTAGAAGGGACATATTCCTGATGTTATTGCTGGCTCAGTGCGACGCCAGGCTGAACTTAGGTACATACACGTCAATCCGAGTACATGGGCATGTATTCATAAGCGGCATAAGTGCATAGGTCCTTGAAGCTTCGAATTCAGTCATCGCGCGCGAGTGCCAATGCGTAGCAAACACGTTCCTCCAGCAGCCTTGTGGCGCGCTCTGTCCACTATCCCAACCTGAACTCCTGAAGCGTCTTCGGGGGATGCGACGCCTTCCGACCCTTCAAGTTCTTCCTCTTGCCTCTCTCAGTCCGAGTCGCAGTCTTGCGCCGATGCAGCACCTTGTCGGGGGTGGCTGTCCTCCCGAAGAAAATGCGTCGGCTGGGCCCTGGCCCCTCGTTGTCCGCATCGTAGCGTACGCTGACACCACGGATGCTCGCATATGGTGTCTCGACATGCTGACCGATCGCCTCTCCATCTTCATCCATCGGCGAGGCTGGCCTATTTCCGACAGGTGCATTTTCCTCGGGGCCTTCGTCAAGCCCACCGACGCCGTTAAAGGCAGCCACGAACGACATACGCTCGTCATCGTCGTTGCGCATGCCATTATCAGGACGGCTACCGCCTGCGTGTCCGCCTTTGCTTCCAGCGCCACCCGGGGAGGGCGGCCTATCGCTCGCTTGATTGCGTTGTCCTTGGGCTGCATTCTTCCTGAGGGTTCGCTCCTGTTTGAAGAGGCGCTGTCGCTTGGGTGAAGGGCCTGAGGTCATACTCGGGTCCGCAGAGGTCTCGACCTCTTCAACAAGCGGTCGGGTCTTCGTGGGCCGGGGATTGAGTCCGGGAGCGGATTGATTCAATCGAGTCTTCACTGCCAGCGGAGATTCCATAGCAGCCTGTTTCAGTCGCTCTAAATTGAACCCACCGTCCCATTCGGGACTAGTATTCTGGTCTGATGACGTCGCCGGTGAAGAGGTTGCTCCGATGCCCCACCCTTTGTCTCGTTGCTCAATCAATCCTGCGAGCTTTTGACGTATGGCATTTGAAACGATAAGTTCTTCATCGAACTAGCTTGTCATGAGTCGACTGAAGCAATTATTTGGCATAAGGAATTGAACTTCTCACCTCAGGGTTGAATCTGGGACGCGAAGTTGGCTTCTTCCCCGGTGGGGACATCCAGGTCCGCTGGTAGTTGCAGACCGGACGATACTGGGTCAAGGGGAGTCTCATCGCGTAGCAGAACTCTGGAGAGAGGGATGCCTGATAGCGTTCCTCGCGACCAGGAATGAAGTCAAAGACGGGGGCGGTGAAAAACTCGATCTTGGGTAGAGGTCGGTTCTCCAGCTCAGCGATCTTGTCGTCGTACCACTGAACGAACGCCGCTAACTCTGCTTCCGACAAGCGCCCAGTCACCGGTGGAGGATCGTCCGGGAGGGGCCTCTTGATTTCTCCGGCGGGTCTTGCCCACGTGAACTGGGAGAAGTAGACCCCTACAATGAGGAGTACGTGGATCTGCTCCCAGCCTGGGTTGTGTGCGAACGCCGCCATGGCCTGCTTCCAAGTCTGCTCAATGGCCTTCTCCGTTGACCTCTGCGCAGACAGCCAAGCCTCCTCACTGTCCCAGGGTACCTTTGTATCCAGAGGCTTTATCTCCCACAGATCAATGGGGAGGGTCTCGTAGCGGCGGTTGCCATCCGCGTCCTTATCCTGGCTCGCCTTGATGAAGGTCCGCACGAAGTCTGGCAGCTGCTCGTTGAAGAGCTCATCCTTCGTGACTGGGTTCCCGTTTTGATCGAGAGGCATGTCGGTCGTTCCAAGCACAGCCTGGGGGATGTGGGAGATCGTGACATGCGGGAAGTCGGGGTGCCCGATGGTGTTGCTGACGTTCGAGATTATATGGTTGTAGACCCCATACAAGGCGGACTCGGACTGGCGGTTTTGATACGCGAAGCCCAGCTTCTGTGCAAGATGAGCTTCAAAGTTCTGTTGCTCAACAACCAAATGCTAATGAAGCACGAGATTGTAACCAGGTCAGTCGGTTCACACCTTGGTTAAGAGAATATCTAGTATATGAACGTACCTTTTCCGAGGTGTGCAGGGTCTCGTGGGCCACTGTCCGCTTTTGGCCTTTCCCCTTTTTCGACTTAGCCGGCATGGTGCTGAATGAGTGCGAAAGATTCGAGGCTGATGCACGGGTGTGGCGGAGAAAGGGAAAGAGGTGCGCCGAACTTGCATGGGCGCCTTTGTGGAGGCTTTTGTCCCGCAAGTTGCTCGTGTTTACCTGCATTTGGCAATCCAGGCAGAGGCTTTTGGAGCTCTCTAATCATTTAATCTGCTGTAGGAGCATGACTGTAGACTAAAATGCACCAAACACGACACTCAGACATTCTCCCGTTCCGTGAGCCACTGTACTAGATAGTAACCAGCCGTAACCGATGATGTACATGGTGGGCTAGTGACGGGAAGGTTGATAGCTAATTCCCGCTCTGCATCATAATCTTTCTTAGAAAAATGGTACAGCCATGACCTCAGGTATCCCGGCCGGGGTCAAGAGCCTGAGATGTCTTCTAGAGTTGAACTCTGCCATGCTATGTCGTATATACTACTGTTCAACGAGAATTATAGTACATTACTGACGCGTGCGTTACATGCCAAAATGTCAGATACAGTCGCACGAGCAGTGATTCAACACATCCTAATGAAAGGACGGTGATTGTAGGCTATGTCGGAGCACATCGAGTATGAGTAGCAAGTGTGTTGCGGTTTGATCATCGGAGTGCCAGAGAGCATGCACAATATACGAGCTCAACAGCCAGGAGTAAAACTCATGGAGGTTGAAGAGAAACAGAAAAGACGGGCAAAGCACCCGTATGGTTGGCTCTCGCGCGATTTGGAGGATATTGTGAAACATCGGCATATAGAAAAGGCGTTTCATAATGGCTATGCCGAAGTAAATGAAATGCAAAGCGAAGCAGATCATCCTCTCAAGCGCTGACAGATAGGGATTGAGATTATCCAACCACGACGAAGACGAGTAACTTACCTGGCGGTTCTGGATACCACCACTGCAGTTTTGAAGACTGTCCCGTCATCTCGTCCATCGCCTCCCCTATAATCTTCACTCCATCGTCCCACGTGCCGAAGACTTGAGCCAAGTCAAACTGCTCATCGATGTTGTAGTTGTCCCAGACGTACAGGACACCGTCAAAGTCCTTCGAAAGCAGATACCCGATGTCGAGCGGAAGGCCAGACGACTGCGCAAGCGATTGCATACGATGATTCAAGCGTGTTTCTGCATTTATCTGAGAAGCTTGGGATCGCGATGAAACTTTTCAGGAAGGTCGGCAAAGTCCATCTCCGAGTTGCCCTCGAATTACTCGCGTACGTCCTCCATGATATGAAAGAGAAGGTGATGGCGTTTAGCGTACTCGAGTGCCTGTTCATACTTGAACGGCCACCCGTAGTAGCGTAGTAAGGGCTTCGTGCCGCTGCTGCCAAGGTGGTCCGGACTGATGATGTCTACGAGGTCCATCCGGCTGGCCGACCTCTTCCGCTTCTGAAGAGACCCTAGGTCAATAAATGGAACAAGCCTCATTGAACCAACGTGTCACACCTTATGCTCCACGTCCGATACGTTCAACGTTGTGGGGGTGGTTGCCCGATTCCAGGTGGTCCTGTGAATCTTGCGTGCAGCGATTGCGTCCTTCTGGTTAGCTAGTCTTTTGCGCCTCGCTGAGGCACGTGCGATACAGATATGCGTCGAGGGCATGATGGTAGAGTGGACGGGTTAGGGGTGAGAGAACAAAGAAGGCCCGGTGTGAGCACGATGAATGGTGGATTGCAACTTCGAGTTGACCATTTTGGACAGTCATGCGTCACGCCTGCATGGCGCCCACATAGTCGGAACCCGGCCTTCAGCAGCGTAGTGACTTGGAGAGTCCGAGGCAGATATAGCTGTTAGAGTGGGATTCAATGTGAGTGGACTGGCAGACGTAGCAGTCAGGATGAACGAGACAGATACTGCGCACCGCCAGCAATCGCAATCCGTGAGAGCCGCCAAAGCCGAACAACGGTCGCTCATTGTGCCAGTGGTGTGCCACCACATTGTCCTTTCTAGCGTGGTGTTCTACCGCTTGGCCGCCCCATGCGCCACGCGTTCCATCTCTCGGATCACCTCGAGCTCTGCGGCAGCTACTTTTGCGACGCACTGTTCGAGAAGCGCGTCCACGATCCGTAACGACGAGGACGCCATACGAACTCACTAAGATACAACTCACCTTTCCGGGTAACGTTTGTACTCATGGTAGCAATGCGTATGCCTTGTGGAAAGACGCGATGAACTGCAGTGTAACGGATGCGTATAAGCACAGCAGTGTCGACGGAGGAAGAGTGGAATTGCGGAGGCAATCGTCTCTGGGCGTCTGTAAGTCCATTTTGGGAGGCAACAATATGGAACGCCGTGACGTCATGTACTGCCTGGACATTCGAAGCCGGTTAATCCTCATTGCGGAAACGGTGGCAAACAGAGTGCATTCGACATATAGGTTGTCTCGATGTGAATGCAAGAAATGAGAAATTGTTTAGCTCATTACTATAAGGCGAGCCCCATAGGACTGCGGAGGAATTGCAAACGGAATCGTGCGGTCTTACCGCGGGGGACATCTAATCAACTCAAAAAAATCCACCAACTTCCTCTCCTCGGATCCTCTGTCGCACACTATGATACCCTATCCACGTACAAGTCGAAGGCATTGTCGATCGTTCGCCAACTCCTAGTGGGGGTGTTGAGATGACTAGGAAGGCGTCTTTATATGGAGAGCCTCTGAACGCGTTGACGAGAGACGAGCAACGTGACGACGAACGATACATTCATATACGTGCGGCTACTAAGCGTCGTCTCCCGTGACAGGAAGTCGAGCGCCGATAAGGCTACGAGTACTAGTGTGAGACGAGCTATAGACCGCATGTCACAACATCGACTGTGTCCAGGTTGGTTTCGCCCACTCAAGATCACAATATTGATACAGCGAGTGCTACTGGCGCAGACGTCTATCCACTCTTGGCCCCTGCGACGCTCATCACTAGATTGAGCAACTTCTGATAGTCCGGCGTCCCAAGACCAGTAACCTTGCAGACGCGTGATGTTAGTATCATGAACAGTTCACAAGATCCGACCATGCTTACTGGGTCCCAGCCCGGGAGCGCAGGGAAGCCTTGTGCGCCACAGCCAGGGTTGCTCCCGACAGTGATGTCGTTGAGTGCGCTCGCGCCCTGCGAGTACAACAACGGGTTGATGAATCCGAGCGTCGGCAAGCCCGCGTTCAGTCGTTGCTCGTTGAGCAGGGCCACGACGCTCGCGAAAGTCGGCGTGGACGCACTCGTGCCGAGCACGAACTCCTGGAAACTATCGAGCTGGATGATGAAGTTGACGGACTGCGCAGAGACGTCAGGGAACCCGCGGCCTGAGGCGTTGAATAGTCCCGCGTTGGTAGAGCCGAGCGCTGCGAGATATCCCGCGACAGCCGCGTCCTGATAAGAAGGACGAGGGAAGATGCTGGAGAAGCCCCCGCCAGAGAAGGAGGCAGAGACCTCAGGGATGCCTTGCGTTCCGCCGACAGATGTGAGGCTGCGGGATACAGTTGTCAGCGCGACGTACAAATGGAGTGAGCTCACGCACGCACAAAGGGCATCCGCTGGGGAACGTGGCAGCAAACTGCGTTGCGTCACACAGGCTATTGAACGAAAAGCTGTATACGCCGTTGTCTCCTGAGCAGTAGAAAACGCTCGATCCGCGCGCCCCGAGCTGTGCGTAAGTGTTGCAAAGCGACCTGCCACAAGACATAGATGGTCAATATCAACATCCAGCAATGATCTTGGGGAATCTAACTCACTCTGCGAGGTCCACCGCGAACTCGAAGTCGCTCTCGTTGAAACCGTAGCTGACACTCAAGACTGGTGGGACCTCAGATTCCGCCAGCAACGCGTTTGCGAGATCGATGAAACCGTTCGCGAAGTTGTTGCCGTCGGAGAAGAAGTCGACGGGAACGCCAGTAGCGACACCCAAAGTATACTGCAGATCGAGACACTACGTGTATTGGGAGTGCAGATCAGCCGTGTCCCTCGATCAGGATGTCAACGCGACTTACAGCTTCGAGTGTACCAGGACCGCTGGTGATACCCCCATCAACAGACGTGACGGTGTAGGTGGGCACAGGATTTACATCAGGACGGAAGTCCCGGAAGAATGTCTGCAAGACGAACGCGAACAGGGCTTCCATAAGCGCTTCCAGCATACGAGCTCACAGTTAGGACATACTTGAATGTCAGCCTGTGGACAGAATTCACTCAAGAATCCAGCCACAGCGAGGCTGTTCGCAGGGTTCGTCGCTCGAGTCGAGGGGATATTGTAGAGGTCCTGGAGACACACTGGGGTGATCTGCGAACTGCAGGACGCAGGGGGCGTTGCACGCTCGGTCTTCTTCGGTGGTTGAACAACGTCAATTGTTTGCTTGCTCAAAACGGCTTGCGGGATGAACCTGGCCATGCGAATCAGAACTCGCGCCTGATCTGGGACGGCTTTGAGACGTACTGGTTCGTTGGGAAAATGAACTTCAGGTGTTCCTGTACATCTTCTGGCAAGGATATCGACATCGTGCGCGTCACCTGCGTGTTCGTGCTCTTGTCCATGAACGTGGTGAAGTTGGCGCCGAGCAGCGGGTTTGCGATATGCACCGAAATCTCGGCACGCAACATGTCTCCAGATGGAGACACAACTTTCGGCGTAATATTGTTTTTCGCCAGCCAATCTGTCACGACCTTCACGCTCTCAGGCTTGGGAGCAACGAACGCTTCGACCTACGACGCAGTGTGAGCGTCTTTATCGCGCACTGGCATTGATAGGTAGCCAAGGAGATCATGAGGCGCATGCTCACCTCGGACTTTGAGAGATGTTTGCCATATTTGGGGTTAGCGGGGTCACTAACGTCCATCAAAGCCACATGGAGACCATCGATGTTGTTCGGGGGAAGAGCAAAGGTGAGCGTAACGGTCGATTCAGGGGCCGCAGGATGAAGCGGAACGAAGCTGGGGTGAGGCTTCGCGCTGAGCTGCAAGGCATCGGCTCCTAGAAACAGAGCAAAGAGGCACAGAGTAGTGAACGGGCGTGCGAGTGCCACCATGCCGATCTTATTGATGCCGTGGGTCTCGGGGTGTAGTACTTCAGGCCTGGAGGGACAGCTGAGAGAGCGATGCGAACTCTTATACTGATTCGCCATCCAGCGGTGATGGCGAAGTCGAGTCTATTAGGACTTTGCTGCCGACGCCCATGGGACATATCCTCCCATCTGGACAGGCACCGCCGAAGCCGTTCCCTCGACTTCTGGGAGCATACGACCATCCATCAAATGCACTTGTCAACGATGTGCTTCCGGACCGACCGAGTCAACGGAGTTAGAAACCACAGAGGATGATGGTTGAGCGCGCTCACGTAAACCGCGCGTCAAACTCAGATGCAAACTGAGCTGCTTCGCTGCCATGCAAAATAGGACATGGTCTAGACACCGCCCGAAGTACAGTAACGGGAACAAAGGAATGCCAGAGACGCCGATAGAAGCCAGCGGATTGCACCTTTCAATATCAAATATGCAATGGAGCTGATGCTGGGTCAGCGGCACACGGGAAGATGTGCTATCAGTCGGGTCTACCGAGGCATATACAGACACCGTGTGACATACTTCTGGTAGGTGAAGGAGTCCCACTCGGGGATGCCGCGTTGGCTGAACGCTGTATCATGCGGCGAGAGTAAGACTGGCGCCGTGCATACCCACAAGGATAGCGTTCAATGGAAATATTTGGCATCGGGCGTCGAGAATTGTCTGATGGAACAAGGTGGAATGCCTTCCTATTAGCAATCGTTGGTCAATCGGAAACCGAAGAGTGCTCACAATGCAATATCTGGCAGGTCTCGTCGTCTTCCTCATCGCCGTATTATGCCCTATTAGATCGCAGTGCCTTGGTAAAAATATGCACCATACCAGATGTTCAGGACCTAGATGTAGCCCGCCCGTCCCCGAGACCGAACAGCGTACCGGTTCGAGAAAACAGATGATGTTGACAACTCGAGGAGCAGGAGGAATATTTCAGAGAGCTGGAGCCCCGGAGGCATGTCTAATATTATTAATCCTGGACAATCGTAATCCGCAAGCTTAGTAGCTGCAATGTGCGGTGGTTCATGGCAGGGTTTCGTCGGTTGCGTAGCCCAGCATGCACTGATCGCGAGCTGAAAGACCTCTGCGTCCATGGCCTTACCCAGCGTTTTGGTGGAGAAAATTTGTCGTTGAGGTGCGCGGGAATTGTGAGAGCGCCGTGTTTGACTATCTGAGGGACTGATGGACTGTGGGAGGCGGAGGTAAGTAGTAGGCGGGAGAGAAGCTTTGCAGTGGACGCGGCAAACTTTGATGGGCGTCCCATGAGGAGTCCAAACTGGGCGACGATACTAAACGCCATGACGTCATAAGCTCATCCTCGTATCACTCCAGTTCTCGCTGCCAGAGCAGGGAAGGACCAGTCAGTTAGAGGTGACCAGATGGAGCAATCGAAAGCACCTGGTGGATGCAGAAGATGAACAATTGTTTAGTCCGATGCGAGTACCTCTGGCGCCGAATAGCATGCGTGAGGTCTTTGACCGTCGTATGTTACCTTCCCTTCCAAGAAGTCAGACGCTGTGAATACGGCCGTAAGGGACACCGAAGGTTCGAATAGGAAGCTCGGGAAAAGTAGGGATCTTGGAGGACTTCCCAAAGGAAAGTCGGAACTGTTGCGGGGGCGTATTGTGAATTGTGTAGAGAGCAACTATTGTACATGAGGTGTTCATCTTCTACGCTGCACCTCGATATCAGTGAAACCTTACACAAAATGTCCGAGCGACTCACCGTACTCTAAATCCTTGCATCCCAACTGCCCCAGTCTCCGGACTATTCTTGTCTCTCCAAAAATCCGACTCCAGAATTCCGAACCTTGGAGACGAAGTTCTCGTACCATTTCGCGATCATCCCCATAGGTATCATGAGATCGGGTGACATAGCACTCGGGTTCCCGCCCACAAAGCTTGATACGTAGTTGAACAGATTTTTCACTATGCGCTCGGCCATGAGGGTCGCGTCGGCGACCGGGTTTGCGTTCGTGCGTGCGACGGCCGAAGGGAGGGTGGCGACCTCCTGCATGATTTGCGGCAGTGGCTCGATGGAGAGCCCAAGAAAGGCAGTCACATCTGACGGAGCTGCATCGGATGCTGCGCCGGTGAAGACGGCATGCGCGTTAGTGGATTGGGCGGAGTAGGTACCGCGTAGGCGGAAGATGGCTGATGGTTTTTCGTTGGACAGCCTGCACGGTATGTGGTTGATTCGCGTACCGTGTGCGAGGAGAAAATGAAGAAACTCACATGCCTAGCAGCTGGAATCCCTTCTCTGGCCAGTAAAAGTGTACTGTGGCGCCATAGCCTTCTGGGAACGGTACTACATACGGTTCATCAATCGGCATGAATACCAGTCGTGCAAAAGATAGTACAGCGCGGCGCACCTGTTCCAAGTAGGAAGACACATACATGGTTTATGGATCCTGCGGCGGGCAACTCGAAGATGGCATGAGTCTCGTCGATCTGCTGCAAGTTCGTCTGAACGGGGCGACCAGCGACCAAGCACCCAAACATGTCGGCTGTATCTGATGCAGAGGAGAGCGGGACCTAGGAAGATGCGTCGAGACGTTCAAAATCGTGAAGCTGAGAGAACCTGAGCAGGACGCTCTTGAGTGAGCAAGGGGGGTGGGTGTAGGTCCCAGGGCGGACGTTGTTCGAGGACGTTCGCGCGACATCGTGGTGGAGCGCGACGCGCTGCGAGACCGCGCGCCCGCGCCTATGTTCCGCGATCATGTGACGAAGCTATGGGCTCGCGCTCAGGGCCGCGGCGTTGCCGGTCTCTCTTTCTCGCTGCAACATCGAACACCAAGACCCCTCCATGCCCATTGTCACCAGTTCCAAAGCCCAGAATCCACTCACTGCCGAACAATCGGACTTATGAGCAGCGCAAGAACTCATCTTCGTCAGCGGGGACGACATATCTCGCGGTCGTCTCGGTCAAGAGATGGATGAAAGATTCCGCCTCATGTGTTACGAGCCTTGAGCGAGTGCTTGGGAGGCATCGGGGACTCGTGTAACCGACTACCGTGGACGTCATCGATTCTGGTCACCGAGGAAGGCTTTCCCACGAACCCCTAGAATCTTCCTCGGCGAGATTATAAATCGCATTCCAATGTTCAGACGGTACGCATAACAACATCTCCCCCCACTCGCTTTCTCTACCAATCCCAAGTCTGAGATGGCTCCAGTAACCAACGGACGTTTCCTGTTCAACGAAGTGCCCACAGGTGAGCTGGGATCAGCGTCGGGTGCGACAAGTTCCTGAGCAACCCCGGGCTATTCAGGCTTCCCGGTGCCCGGAAAGACGACGGTGTACGACAAGTCGCAGACGATCGATCTTGACGCCCCTCTCAATGGCGGTTTCCTCATCAAGACCCTCGTGCTCTCCATCGACCCGTATATGCGGGGTCGCATGCGCGCCCCTGAGGCGAAGAGCTACAGCGTATGCTTTCCAATGTCACACATCGGCGTCGATATAGCTGACAGTCTCCCTACCGCAGCCTCCATACACTCTGGGAGAGCCGTAAGTGACCCATGATGCCATTCCTGACATTGCACTTATACCTCGTCGTCTTGCGCCAGCCTAGCCAACTTTGGTGTCGGCGTGGTTGTCCGGTCCGAGAACCCCGAGGTCAAGGTTGGCGATCATCTATATGGCTTCTACCGTAAGTCCGCCTGAATGGGCTAGATGAGGTCTTGCCTGACCGCATGACACGCGCAATGTCTAGCTTTCCAAGAGTACACGGTCCAGAACGACCCCAAGGCGTTCCGTGTAATTGACGGCCAGAACAACCTCCCATGGTCCGCGTATGTGGGTATATGCGGTATGCCTGGTAAGTCTCTTGGGGACTCTGTACAAGAAACGCCTGTCTCACTATCGATGACTGACAGGCGAGACGGCGTACTACGCATGGAAGGAATACGCTCAGCCGCAGAAGGTGCGTCACCAATGATTGACATAGTTTGCAGCCATGTTGAGTCGTGCAGGGTGATGTTTTGTTCGTGACCACCGCCTCTGGTAAGTTTGAAGATCGCCACTGCCTACTGGAAGATCAGCGTCGCTGATCACCTCTTGTTGCAACATAGGTCCGGTCGGAGCGTAAGCATACATTTTTATCTTCGCTCGCAACCTTCAGTGACATTCAGGGTCTGCAGTACGGTAGTTCAGCTGGCGAAGGCAGACGGCCTCAAGGTCATCGCGTCCGCAGGGTCCGACGAGAAGGTCGCGTTTGCCAAGGAGGTCGGTGCCGACGTCGCCTTCAACTACAAGACGACCTCGACGAGGGAAGTCCTCGAGAAGGAGGGCCCAATCAATATGTATGTCCCTTTGCATTCACACTTCGCTCTTCAAATTAATTCCGCACGCAGCTACTGGGACAACGTCGGTGGCGAGACGCTGGAGGCCGTGCTAGACAACGCCGCACAAGGAGCCCGCCTCATCGTGAGTTCTGTAGGGCATTTGTCCGAGATGCATGGCACTGACACATACTTTCGCACAGGAATGCGGCATGATCTCTGGCTACAACAGCAAGCCGTACCCCGTGAACAACCTGTTCAAGATAATTGGGCAGGAACTGCACATCCACGGCTTCATCGTGGGCACCCTGCGCCCGAAGTATGTCCAAGAGTTCTACTCGTCGTTCGTGCCCCGTGTTGCGAATGGGGAGATCAAGTACAAGGAGTATCTCGTGCGTGGGCTGGAGAATGCGGGGGAAGCTATTCTGGATGTCCAGAGCGGGAAGAACTTTGGCAAGTGCGTCGTCGTCGTTGCTGATGAGTGAAGGCCTGGGTCTCGTGTACGTATATGAACAGTCGAAGTCGCAATAGTATGTATATTAGGATGACTCGCGTCCGCGTGTTGCTTCATTCACTTCTGCTCGCGAGTTCATCCGGCGCTCTGCGTTAGGGGTCAGGATTGGCAGCAGGTCGGATTCGTCGACGCACGCAAGCGGACTCTGGCGCGTCCGGGCCGCTACGTACATAGCGAGCGCCATTCCAGCGTCTACTTGTTTTCCGTCTTACGCGAGATGACTCGGCCTCGCGCTCATCGTCGCGCACGACGTGGACGACCTCTCAGCACCGCCGATCACGACTACTACGACGGGAGGCCGCAGCGGGCGACTCCTTTTGACAAGCCAGGAGATACCCAGCCGATAACTATCTGGTTCATCGGGGGTCCATTCGTACGCAGCCTGTCGAGCACTTGCCAGCCTAGGCTGCCTCGCCCCCATGATCAGCCTTGCGTCTCGCCGTGTACATAACCCCCTCTTCCGTCTCACAAGCTCTCAATCCTCTTTCTTCTCCTCCACCTCTTGCACCATGCGCCCCCTCACTGTGGACCAGCTCAACCCGGCCATCCTCAAGGTCCAGTACGCCGTGCGCGGTGAGCTCGCGATCAAAGCCGAGGACTTGCGGGAGAAGCTTCAGAGCAACAACCATGACCTTCCCTTCAAGAAGGTCATATCGTCCAACATTGGCAACCCTCAGCAAAAGGGGCTCGACCAACCCCCGCTTACCTTTACGCGTCAGGTATGTGCTTTGCTGAGCGAGTTCGTCGGAAACAGCAGATGGAGTTGTAATACAGGTCGCCGCCCTCATGGAGTACCCTCCCCTTGCAGAGATCGTGAAGGACAAATGGCCCCAGGATGTTCTTGACAGGGCAAAAGAGCTGCAGGAGGAGATTGGATCCATTGGCGCATATTCACATAGCAAAGGTGTCCCCTTCATCCGCAAAAGTGTCGCCAAGTTCATTGAAGGTGCGCTTCGGCCGGCACTCAGGCAAGCCCTGCGCGCCCCGCACTGACATATTGTCCAGAACGCGACGGGTACCCCAGTGACCCCGAAGACATCTTCCTGACCGCGGGCGCGTCTGCAGGCGTGTCGCTCATCCTCAACACCCTCATCACCCCCAACGTGACAGGGGTGCTCATCCCGATCCCGCAGTACCCGCTGTACACTGCGACCCTCGCTCAATTCTCTGGCATCGCGCTCCCGTACCACCTCTCGGAGCCCGAAGGTTGGTCGACCTCGCTTGACGAGATCAAGGCTGCGCTCGCGAGGGCAGAGAACGACGGCGTCGTCCCCAGAGCGCTTGTCATCATCAACCCCGGCAATCCCACCGGTGCCATCCTCGACAAGAAGACGATGCAGGACGTCGTTCGCCTGTGCGAAGAACACTCGCTCGTCCTCCTCGCCGACGAGGTCTACCAGGCGAACCTCCACAGGCCGGACACGCACCCCTTCCACTCGTTCAAACAGGTCGTCCGCGAGCTCAACTCGCCCATCCCCCTCTTCTCCTTCCACTCGATCTCCAAGGGCGTCAAGGGCGAGTGCGGCCGGCGCGGCGGCTACTTTGAATGCACGAACATCGCCGACGAGGTCCGCGCGCTCCTGTACAAGATGGCGAGCGTCACGCTCTGCCCGCCGCTCTCGGGCCAGATCGGTGTGGACTGTCTCGTGCGTCACCCGAAGCCTGGCCAGCCCTCGTACGAGCTCTGGAAGAAGGAGACGGACTCGATCCATACTGCGCTACGCCACCGCACGCAGACGATGGCTGCGCGGCTGAACGCGCTGCCGGGCGTGTCGTGCGTCGACTCTCCTGGGGCGCTCTATTTGTACCCCAAGCTCGAGCTGCCCGAGGGCGCGGTGAAGGAGGCGGAGAGGCAGGGCAAGAGCCCGGATACGCTCTACGCACTCGAATTGCTGGACGCGACGGGGATCTGCGTCGTGCCTGGGTCCGGGTTCGGCCAGAAGGACGGCGAGCACCACTACCGGTTGACGTGTCTGTGCCCGGGCGTGGAGGAGTACGTGAGCGCGCTGGAAAACTTCCACAAGAAATTTGTCGAAAAGTACGGCGGGCTATGATATCTAGTCGAGCGGTATCACGGGGATGTATTGCTTCCATGCTCTTGTTTGCATCGACCGATCGACTCGACCATGTCTGACGGGTGCAGGTAGGTCATCTCAGCTGCATCATTGAGTCGCTCGGCATACTTGGGCTATGTTCTCAAGGCAGCGGGGTATCCGGTTGATTGAAGGGTGACGGTTCTCCATTTATGAGACACGCATAGACGTAACAGTGGGAGAGCGGGGAGGGGAGAGTCGAGCAGCCATTGTATACCGAACAACTCCGTCTTGCCGGCCCTTGGGGATGACATATTTTCGCCGCCAGTGTCTCGGGATTGTTGTGTGCCGACATGGCATGCCTAGAAGTGTTCCGGTAACCGGTTCATGGTGGTCTGGGAACCTCTGGCGCTAACATTCCTAAACGTGGAAAGGGCTCTACTGAACGCCATGGTGGTATATATCGCGATCCAATCCTTCTGGCCCGATGGGTCCTCTCGTCGAATCAGCATCAACGTGTGTTATATAGCAACATGTCAATAACTTCTGCTATCATGGTACGTCAATTGGCTTGTCGCGCACCTCGTAACTCCTAACCAGTAGTCAAGCAGCAAGTCTTCTTGCACCCCCAGCCCTCCTATACACCACAAGCGGGACGTGAAGTATCATATTCTAACAAAACTCGCTCTTCATGATTAAGTCTGGCGATTGATAGTGGATGAATACTCGATTGCTGTCAACATAAATAACGAGTCATGCCGTCAATCAGAATCCAAAAGACTCTCGCATTGCGCCAAGAGGACAGGCCGTTAATCAGGTATCTGAAGGGATGTGAAACCGATGGTGACCACACTAACAGTACAAGACATAAGGGGCATGCAGGAGGTCTGTGAGTACATTCTTCGGTGCTATGCGTCCCCGAAACAGCATCACCGGACCAGCGCGTTGTGAAGAACATGTCTATCGAGGAATATACCCCGCATAAATACCTAAGCGTGGGCTTGCATAACCAACGCAGAGCACAAAAGCGACTACGAAGACGCTCGTGCCGGTTTGTCGCGTCTCTACCTTCCTCCACCATACCCGCGCATCACTGTTGCACCGAGCTCATCCAGTCCACAAAATGAAGCCAAAAGGAGGCAGGGGACAGAGGCGAACGGCCGCTCACAACACTCTCTACAACTCTATGTCGGTATGTTTTCCCTGCGCTATATTTCATAACCAGAATGCGACCTGACTCGCTGGTTACCGTGACTAATCCACCCGGGATTAGCACTTGGTCATTCAACAGGAGGACTTCGAGGCTCGGCTCGCATCAGACCTAGGATTCGCGTACGAGCATCGCGAGTACGAATGGCCTTTGTATGGGGTATACGACCACATTATCTCAGGAGTATGCAATACCATCAGGCATCCAGATTTCCCCGACGTCACAATCTCCAGCATCCCGCAAACGTTGCTCGGCACGCCAAACATTCCGTTCGACGCCAACGGGAATCCGGTGGCCAAAGACGAGATCTTCAACGAGCAATTGCCAGACTTTGTGCGTACTTTCATCCAGGCGAGTGAGGATAGGAACGGTGGTGGGAATGGCAATGGCGACGAAGATGATCACTTCGAGTCACTTCCAATTGATCTCTGGGAGATCAAGCCGTTGAACACGGAGGCGCGCTGGGACACTGAAGAGGCTCGCCAGGTTGCGGAGGAGATCCTGGAAAAGTCTATCGAGCAGACCTGGAAGCAGGCAATGGCGGGATTCGCACACAACCCGGGCTGGCAGCAGATTCACGTCCTCCTGATTGTCGGCGTGTACTTCACCCAGTTCAGATGGCTGCGGCCGACGGGAGACATCTAACGTCCGCTCGACGAGCCTCCGACTGTAACAGAAGTCTTGTCAGCGGCGGAGACGGCAGCGCTTGAGCAGAAGTACCTTGACAAGATCGCTGAATTCAAAAGTCGACCGCTCCCGGAGATCGAGTTTTATAACGAACCTGTCTTCGACCTTTCCCCTGGCTTCGGCAACAAACCTTACAAAGCCTCCCTCTCTGCCAAATTCCGGTACGCGATGAGGCTGCCCCTTTCTCGCCAGTATCCAAACTGTAGACACCAAGGAAGTTGGTTGTCAGCACCCACACAGAAGCCGCTATGTGAAAAGAACAACCTTCTGGTGAGCTTTGATGCAGCCAAGATCGACTCTGTGATACTGGACTGACAGGAGACCTAGCTCACGGATGCAATTCGTACCGTCAAATGGGCTATTAAGATGAAGCATATCAGTCGGTATGAGGAGACACTCGAAGAGGGGATTGGAGCAAAGGGTTCGACGACCTCTAGGACATCGAGCTCGAACCCCAGTCCTGAGGACCCCAGTCCCGGAGGTTTGGAATACACGGCGTCACGGAGCGTGCTGAAAGCAGTCTTGACGAACGCGTCACGCAGGTCTCCGCTTGCAAGGAAGACCCGGTCCACAGCGAGGCAGCCACTGGCAGTCCCTGGAATGGACGTCCAATCCGACGCTGACGACGAATCATCGATCGCAGACAGTATTTCCTGCTCGAGTAGCCCTCCCCGCAAACGGCAACGTCTCATACTTGTTCTCCAGCACAATCAAACAGTGCAAGACTCGAGCGAGGACGAGGCTCAAGACGACCGAGCGTCCGACTCAGGTGATCAAGGGAATCTATACGACACGGGCAGCGAGCGATATAGTCACGACTCTCTGGAAGGCATCCGCGGGATCGGTATGCATCACGACGAAGGTGATGGAGCCACTGGGGTCAACGCTCTTAAGGCGAGTGTCAACAACCCGAGGGTCAGCCGTTCTGAACACGACGCGTTATCACATGGTAGTCCGGAGTCGCGGGCCTCGAAATGCTCTACTAGCGAGGATGAGAGTCACGGTCTGAACGAGACGGACCACGGAGGGACAGTATACCATGGATCGGAGGACAACCGGTCCTCCGATCAGAACCTCATCATTATCAACTCTTGTGCAGGCTCAGCGGACCTTGAGTCTACCGCCAGCAGGCCGTCACCCTCTGACTCCTCTCGCGACGAAACAGCGAGCGGTTACTGGGAAACCAGACTCATACAATACGCCGATTACCTACGGACCGGGGTTCGTGGAATGGACATAGCGCATGAGTCCGATCAAGAGGACTTCCAGTACGATGGGCCCGACTCAGACCCTATCGATGACGCAATGGCAAAATCGGAGAGGATGACGGACTAGCATCTGACAATGACTGGGACGGTATGTATGCCTGAAGAACATTTCGGAATTGGCTGTTGGCACGCAGGCTGGCAAGGCGGCGGCGCACGGGCGGAATCTATATAGGAGGATTATGAACACATATGTACTCATGCTTTTTGAATATGAACACATACTTATGCAGAACAGCTTGTTGACTGGAGGCAATGTTGATCTTGTACTGATCACCCTGGTTTTCTTCTCTCCGGCTTCTCAAGCCATGAATGTGTAGCCAAGCCTGTGATAAACTCGCGAAGTAGTCTTAAAGGGCTACGGTTGACAAGATCTACGGCTTGAAGCTTGAAGCCTGGCGATGAGGGCGATGGTGATGCATACTGATGGCGGACTCGGGGAGAACATAAGCTGTAGGCGCTCATTGGGCGTCTGCGGAGATGGCGCGTCGATGCGGTCAAGCCACGGTTCAACTCAAGCTTGTCTCACACCACCCATTCAGCCCCCCTGAAGTGACTTTACTCTGCCCATCTACTCGTATATTCAACCCAAGTCTTCACTTCACCGTCATGTCCTCTGCGCAAATCTGTACTACACGCTCCTCAGCAAAACGCCGAAGACCAGCTAACCAAGAGGACGCGCCACTCTCACGCAAGATTCAGAAGATTGCGGCGAAGCGAAATATCAGGTCCCCACCTCAGCCAATGATGGTCAATGATGTTGAGAAGAAGGTATGCGTGACTTGGACTCCCTCCTGGGTTACGCTGCGGTGGACTGATTGACGGCCTATGCAGACACAGAAGCGGAAGGCTCGGAAGTCAACCAAGTCCACGGACCCCGTTGACACCATTCGTCCCGACGATCTCGCCCGCAACGGTTCGAGGCCTCTACTGCGGTACTATGGCTGGCCGTTCAAATACGAACAAGTGCTCCAGTACGCACAACGTCATCACTTCCGCTTTGAAGTCGTCGAGCAAGCACGTCAGCTATTCGGAGACAGGGAGGAAATGGACTTCGCCGACCTTTCCGAGGAGCATTACAGCGATCCCAAACTCATGAGAAGACTGGAGAAACTCGCTCTCCTCCTCGTGTGTAGCGAGCTCGCACGAAGGGCAGGCTTGGGGCTCGAAAGAGGTTGCCTACTCTCACAAGACTGGGATGGAATCCTGTACGTCTGGGACAACTACAACGCTGAGCAACAGTTCGGAATAGCCCGATTTTTGGGCTCGTGGGAGAAAGGAGTGAAGGTAATGGAGGAGGCGATGAGCGAGATTACAGGCGAAAAGTCGAAGCTGCAATGGTGGCAGTCATGGGAGAACGGCGCGGTGAGTCCTGTCTTCGCTCTGTACTTTGCAGAGTCTCATCCCCTTGTTCACAGCGGCTGCGCCTAAGATCAAGATGACTCAGACTGCGTCCCCCTACCCCTTGTATCGTTCCAGTACTGTTACAGTGTCTTGTTTGCTCCGCGTGTCCTAGCTGTATTGAAACTTCGTACGCGTTTCCTATTCTTGTGTGTGAGCTATCCGCTTGGCCCCATTGCACAATCTCTTTCGTCAACTCCGTTGTGACCATACGCACCCCCTACAGGTCATCGCGGTTTTCTACAAGGCACACGCACCACTAGCACTTGCTCCAGGGCTCTCATCCCTATGGCGCCCTCGTTGTCACGGATCGTGGTCTTTGCTACAGCACTTCTCGAACAGTGCGACGTAAACGTGGTTGTCGCAGAGTTCGAGGCGATCCGAGAGGTCGAACGCGCGGCGCGTGAGGTAGCAAAGCGGTAGAACGCCCCACGGAGAGGGAGAATGTCGCGGTGTACCACATTGAGTGAAGGTTGTTCGGGTTGCGATCGCTGGTGGTGCAGTATCTGTCTCGTTCATCCTGACTGCTACGTCTGCCAGTGCACTCACATTGAATCCCACTCTAACAGCTATATCTGCCTCGGACTCTCCGAGTCACTACGCTGCTGGAGGCCGGGTTCCGACTATGTGGGCGCCATGCAGAGATCGAATTGGGGCGTGACGCATGACTGTCCAAAATGGTCAACTCGAACTTGCAATCCACCATTCATCGTGCTCACACCTGGCCTTCTTTGTTCTCTCACCCCTAACCCGTCCACTCTACCATCATGCCCTCGACGCATATCTGTATCGCACCTGCCTCAGCGAGGCGCAAAAGACTAGCTAACCAGAAGGTCGCAATCACTGCACGCAAGATTCACAGGACCACCTCAAATCGGGCAACCATCCTCACAACGTTGAACGTATCGGACGTGGAGCATAAGGTGTGACATTTTCGTTCAACGAGGCTTGTACCAGTTACTGACCTAGGGTCTCTTCAGAAGCGGAAGAAATCGACCAGCCGGATGGACCCCTTAGACATCATCAGTCCAGACTACCTTGGCAGCAGCGGCACGAAGCCCTTACTTCGCTACTACGGGTGGCCGTTCAGGTATGAACAGGCACTCGAGTACGCTCAGGCTAAAACGCCGTCACCCCCTCTTTCATATCATGGAGGACGTACGCGAGTATTTCGAGGGCAAGGAGGAGATTGGACTTCGCCGACCTTCCTGAGCATCAATTCCACGACCCCAAGCAACTAAGGTCTATACAGTGGCTTGCCCAGACCGTTGTCTGCAGTGAGGTGAGCTTTCACGGAGGGCTAGACTATGGCTGGACACCGGTTGTTTGCTCTCCGAAGATCACGACGGCATTATGTCCGTCTAGGACAACTACAACATAGAGCAGCGTTTCGAGAAGGCAGAGTTGTTGAGCTCATGGGAAGATGGGGTTGAGATCCTAGGGATGGCGATGAAAGAGATCATGGGACCACAATCGAAGCTGCGATGGTGGATGTCACGGGAGAACCGTCGGTGAGCGACCCGCATTTCATGAACGCTTTGCAATGACTCATCGTCTGTTTCACAGTGCTCTGACATGATGATTGTCGTTTCGCCTCTCACTACCTTGTAGCAATAATCGACGATGCGTTGTGTTTTGTCGTACATTGCCGTGGTCAAGATTGTATTTCAAGTATACCCGATACGCCGTTCTTGTTGTGTGGCGTTCACTAAATCAACCATCCCCCAGTAAGCCCTCCTTCGTCGTCGAGCCGATATTCAGTTCAACAGTGAACTGCTTTCCCAACAGCCATCACGACTCCTACGAGGGAGGAATCTTCGAGTTGGTTCGCAATCAGCGAAGCTCACTACTGACGATATTCTGCCTGACTTGTCGGATTTTGATTGTTGCAGACTCTATCACACTCGGCCGTAAGGCATCTTCCTCTCACAGTGACATCTCTTTCAGCCACTTCACCGCGCCGGCCTCGATCCGGAAGCCGTAGCGCTGATAGCCTGCGGAGATGCAATCGGTGTGTTGGCGCGTAGCCGCCGAAACACGTTCAACTCGAGCTTGTCTCCAACCACGGTTCTCCGTTTTGCAGCGACCATACCCAGTCCTCTATATATCTCTTCTCTCACTCTCATTCAACGACTCTGGAGACATGTCCTCGACGCGTATCTGTACTGCACGTTCCTCAGCCAAGCGCAAAAGGCTGGCTAACCAGGAGGACGCACCACCTCCACGCAAGGTCCAGAAGACTGTGTCGACGCGGGACATCGCCCGTACAGGAGAGCCTTTGACCGTCCCGCATATTGAGCGGAAGGTGTGTGATTTCCTTAATCTCAGTCAATTGACCTACTTCAGAAGCGGAAAAGGTCGACATTGTTCCAGGACCCTGTAGATAACCTCGGTCCCGACGACCTCGGCGACAGTGGCAAAAAGCCACCACTACGCTATTATGGGTGGCCGTTCAAGTACGACCAAGTCTTCGATTACGCCAAACGTCATCACCTGTGCTTCGCGATCGTTGAGCAAACACGCCAGTCGTTTGACGGGAAGATGGAGATGGACTTCGCCGACCTTTCTGAAAAGTTTCATCGCGATCCCAAACTCCTCAGAGAAATGCAAAAACACGCTTCAATCATCGTATGCAATACGCTTGCGCAGTCGTCTGGCCTTCCGCTCGACATCGGGTATCTGCTATCGAAGGACTTTGACGGTGTCCTGTACGTCTGGGACAACTACAACATCGATGAGCAGTTTGACTTGGCTGAACTCTTCGGCACGTGGGACGATGGAGTGAAGATTATAGGGAAGGCGATGGACGAGATGACGGGACAGTCTTCAAAACTGCAGTGGTGGCATTCATGGCTGAACCGCCAGGTGAGCCACTTGTCTTCGTCGAGCGCGTTTGCGAAGATCTCAACACTTACTACTAGCGCTTGAGAGCATGACCTGCTTCGTTTTGCATTCCATTTCTTTGCCTTATCTGTATACCATTCTGCGCAACATCATCTCTGTATCTACCCATCACGCGAGGGCCATCTACAAGGGTCTTTTCCCTGTACTTTCCGTTTCTCTTCAACCTGAACGTGCTCTGAATGTGCCCCTACGTACTCTGCCCCTGCTCTATACTGCTGCGCATGTTATCCAATCTTACACGTGAACGCGCATTCATCCATTCAGTACATAAGCCTGTAATTATCGAGCTCACTGCTATCACTAAACGCACATTCCAGCTCTACCAGTGGCTTTATAACTTGGCCCGTTCCACCTCTGGGTGCTCGCTATACTACAACAGAGACGATCACGACATGGTGATCATGGCTCTGCGCGCAGTGCAAGACTCAGGGCAGCGAAGACGGAACGTTTGCCACGCGTGTATGCGCGCATGGTGCCTGTCTCAACTTGCATCCAGGATTTTGGCCCCATGCACAATGGACACTTTTCTTGCTCAAGCAACTTGAAACTCTAACGCCATTGCCGCGTCCGGTGGGACCCCGAAGTATATGGTGTTGCTTCCGCACCCATCGCTACCGTTCTAGGAATATGCGCACCCCTGCGTCCCAAGGGAGAACATACTTGGGCAAGCTTCCGGTTTCCGCTCTCATCATGGTTGTAACGTCGGCCTCCTCACATCTTCTGTACACCTCACCCTGCGTCCTACAATCCTTCATTCCTGCTTCGGTCCCATCTCTGTTGGTGCTCGACGAAGCCTTCGCCTCCCCGTTACACCGCCGAGCGTCTGCAACACTTACGCCCGGCTTGGGGCGCGCATTTTCTACTGCTCCGTATACAGCTTTTTATTGAATAGACGACGGTACGGAGTTGGTTGCTACGTACCCCAACGGATGTCCCTTGTACGTGCGCAAGCTCGCTTCATTCGTACGACCGCGCTGACGGTTTCATCGCGCAGCCTCACATGCGTTGGTGACACGCAAGGCACACGTCAGGTCTCGTCTCCTTCTCTGACGGTGGCTTCTCAAACGTTTTCGAAAAGATGATGCAAATCGCGGGATATCTCGCTGCACTCGATCGGCTGGCTCCACCAACGCGCCCTCAAGGGCAATAAATGACGGCAATGTCGGGATTCGAACCCACGCCCTTAAGAACTCACCTGCCCTGAAGCCTGGAGGCGTTGCTTGTCCCTAGACAGTACACTGCCAGACGGACCACCTGTGAAATTCCACCGGACGGGGCACCTGTGGATTTCCGGTGATAGGCCGGTCGCATTCCAGAGGACAGCAAAACCTGTGGGATCCCACTAGGCTCGGTACCATCCGTTCGGGTGCGCCACAGAGGAGAAACACCCGAACGGCTGGGCCAACTCGTGGGGGGTTTGGCGCGGTCGCCCAATTTGGTACCCCGTGTGAAAATGTACTTGTGATTTTGGCCAGAGGGCTGTTTTCACCGTTGGCATGCCAGAATCCTGAACTTCTCTCAGACCCCAATACAAAAGAGACAAACTTGCATGGAGGCATGTGAGAATGAATTTCTATATACTCAAATCTTCACATAGAGGCGTTTGCAATGCATGTTATTCCGCGAGAAGGGAGAGAGAGAGCAGCCAGGTATTTAGCCGCCCATCTCTTGCGCCGCGCGCAGAGACCGGTGGGCGCTCTCCAATGGCATTAGCGCCCTTTGACCCTCCAACATCTTCGAGAGGGTGAAATGCTCCCCTGCTGTATTGCAAACATGCAGCAACAATTGAGTATATACAAAACACTTCTATGTACTGCTAGAATACAATTATTTCCTCAGTTCTGAGGATACAGCATCCTGTGGCTTTCCCCACTGAATTCACCTGAAGCCTTGCACGCACAAATTCCAAGTACGTTTTCACACGGGGTACCAAATTGGGCGACCGCGCCAAACCCCCCACGAGTTTGACCAGTCGTTCGGGACGTGTCCCCATTTCGCACTCCGCCATCACGTCCCGAACGACTGGTTCTCGAGTCTAGGATCCCACAATCAGCGGGAGTCATATAGATGACAACGGCGCTACGAGGGCGCTTATAATGTCGGGTGGGTTGGGAGGCATCGGGTGACGGGCAGTTCGTTGGGCGAGGCAGAGCTTTGCATAACGCTTGTACTTCAAGTGTAGCATTGACATGCCTTAGTAATTGGGGAAAATGTATATACATCGGAGTTCAGAACACGTATGGTAGTATATGATCTATGTATAGTGTGCAGCGTCCCCGGCGACGTTACCGAGCTGCCCAAGGCGCACCTCGCCGTTGGCAGCATGGTCGGGAATGTCAAGCTGCACCACACTGACATGGTACATGTCAATAATGGGCGATGGTATGCTGTCATTGCCAACCTGCTCATTGGTAAAGCTCTCCGGTGGGCCCGGAAAGAAGTCCAGGCCCTCCGAAGCAGCAGGGACTGATGGACCTTGCGTGCCATACTTGAGGCGGTCTGCAGCCAGTTCTTGATCTTCCCATCTGTTTGCGATGATTAGAATAGATAGTATCGTGTCAAGAGAAGTCCCTACGCAAGCCATCCAGGCGTGTTACGCTCCTTGCCAAGAGTGTTGTGGAAGTGAGTGAGCAAATCTTCGACGCGGCGCCAGTACTTCTTCTCGGCGTTATCCTGACTGCCAGGAGCAGGGGCCTGATTGCTGTTTGTGCCGGCGGCGCCATCAAGATTGACCGGGACAGTCCGTGTCGGGTCTCCAGCAATGCTCCTCTGGCAAAGGATGAACGGTGTCAGCAGATCGTAGAGGCAGATGACCCGGAACAAGGAGTGTGCTCACCAAGAATGCGAGAGTTGCCATGACGTCTTTAGGTGGCACACTTGGGGCCAGTGGAGCATGATACTTGCGGATCATGGTGCGCGCAAACTCGTCAATAGACACAGAGTTTTTGATGGATGCTTTGATCTAAACGCGGGAAGGTTAGAATAGCATAAATGGCAGGCCCATGGATGCAGGCTCACCTCCTTGTGAAACGTCGCCTTCAAGTTACCAGACTCATGCCTGAGGTACTTCATGATGGTCTTGCGGACAAGAGGATCAGTGAGATATGCGCCGAGACGAAGCCATTCAGCCCGTGCATGAACGTAACGCTGTTAAGACATAAAGTTAGGGCCATGAGAATTTCCGATGACAATAGGCAATGAGGGACTCACTGCAACACGATCCCAAAGATAGTCATAAGACTCGAGTGGCTTGATGAGCCAGTGCTTGAGAAGATCAACCAGGAGTTCCTATACGGTGTGTGAGAAGCGGTCACATGAACATATCTTGTGAATATGCTCACCTCTTGAATAGGGCTTGGAGCCCAGGTCTCACGCATATACTTACCCATCTTGTTGACCTGTTCCCCATTCTGGTCGCCCTTTGCGCGGATGATCTCCATGGCCTTGCCGATCTGTTTGTTGACATTCTGGATTTACGGCTCTACCGGTCCGGAGTTGTGCACACAACCTTTGTATGGTCATGTTTACCTATGTTTAGATAGCGCTTACTATAGGCTGTGTTTCTACTTACCATATACGGTTTTCTCTACGAAACTACTGTACATTCCCATGACCATATGGTTCCCTTGTCTTCCTGTGCGTTCTACAATGCACCGGAACATTCTAGACCTTATGTCTTACTCAGAATACTCTCGGCTCTTACTCATACGCCGAGTACGGACTCTTACTCATCGCTCTATGGTTAACATGTGACTGCTTCATTCGCTTACTCATGCACTCCTCTCTCCAGTATATAAGGCAGTCTGTTTGCCCCTCTGCTCTTCAGTCGTTCGCTCACTGACTGAAGAGTAAGTCTCACTCATTACTTATGCTCTACTACACTTTACTTACTAGTACTTGTAGTCTCTCTTTGTGTGACTTACAGGTACTAAACTATGCAATATAGTCGTTCGCTCACTGACTGAAGATCTCTCTTTGTGTGACTTACAGGTCGCTCCAAGCCTTCCAGGTTCAGAGTTCATCAGGTTATGAGCCCTGCGCTCTAATCGGTTGCTTCTCTGTCGACACCTCTGCGCGCAACTCTTTGTACGTCGACTCTCTGCCCGTGCATCCCACTTTCCTACTCTCTTGACTGTGCCCGCCGACACTGCTGCCAGGGGGACATTTCTGCACTCGTGACGCAGCCCTGAGCGCTTCGTAGTCAGTCTCTAGTCTACTATCGTTGTAACACCTGTTGTGCTCTCGAGGCACCTGGGTGATTCAGGCATCCCTCAGCCAGGTCACGCACTTGCGCCCGCCAGCTGTTGTACCCGGGGTGGTTAGCACCTTTGGACCGGAGGACAACCGTTCGGACCCTCCTTACGATACCTTTTTGCCTCGGTAGTTACTATAGCGTTTCTTGGGCACAGTTGGCGACTTCTACCCGGATTGTCGGTAATTTCGGCTTACTGGCTCTCTGGTTCACCTCAAAAGGTGCCCCTGTCCACCTTCCTCGCACGTGGCACGTCAATCATCGCGTATACTTTGAACCACCGTTCTGGAGCCGACTCTTCCAGCATCTCCTCATTCCTCTGAGTCTGAAGTCGAGGACATCGTTGATACTTCGACAGAAGCATCCTCTGACAGCTCAGGCAACGAGGAATCCTGCGAGGATCTTCCACACGTTTGGGACTCTGACGAACAAGTCGACGCCCACCTTCAAAGCGACGGTTGGTACAATTGTGCCGTGAGCCCCTGTCCTCATCGGTACAACAACGTTGCTTTACCGGAAGATCCCACATCGTTCGCTTGGCAACCTATCTCTCCCTACCAAGCAGACGAGGAGTTTCTTGCTGGAGTCAACACAGCTCTTCCAGTCGCATCCGATACACCCTACGACACACCACTTGTCGTAGCGCTTCCTCTCGCCTCTAACACCCCATACGACACCCCTCTCGTCGCATCTCCGCATCTCTCTCCAATCGAAACTCTCCCTCCTCCTCTCGTCACTGCGCTTCCATCTGTTGCGCCTATATCCTTCACTCTTGACTTCGACAACGAGGATTATCTCCACTCTTCTCAGTACCTGCTTTCAATCATGGGAGATGTCAAGATCGACTCGATCCCTATCCTTTCTTCGGCGAACCAGTACAATGACTGGGCTGCAAAGCTCAAGGGGTACTTCATCTTCATGGGCTGTTGGGAGATTGTCGAAGGCACCAAGACTGAGCCCTCTCCTGCCGGTACTACTGCCACTGCGGCGGAGTTAGTCGCCATAGAGGCATGGCAGAAGCTCAATGGGCAGGCTCGCGGCATGATGTATATGCGGGTCTCACCGAACTTCCACTACGTCCTTGATGCGAAGGTTCTGGGTCAAGGTGGTGCTGCTCCTCGTACCATGACAGCCGCTGAGACCTGGGGCGCCATCAAGACGAAGTTTGGCACGCCCAACAGTGCTCACGTCTGGGGCATGTTCGAGTCGCTCGTTGCAGAGCCTCGCATGAATGATTCGAAACCTCTCCAGGACCAGATGATGAAGATCATCAACCGCCTTCGCGACATCGATAGCAACGGCGTCAAGCTCAGCGAGACCATGCAGGCTCTCCTGTTGCTGTCGAAGGTCCCCGAGTCCTACCAGTCCATGGTTTCTGCGCTAATGGCTATTACGGACATCGACAAGGTCACCCTCGACGACATCCAGTCGAAGACCTTGGCCGAGGAGTCATTGCGCAAGAACGGACAGTCCGCCAACAAGGTCTCCCAGACCAAGCCGAAGCCTAAGGGTCCTTGCTCCTTCTGTGGCGGTAGTTCTCACCACGAGTCCAACTGCTACAAGAAGCACCCAGACAAGCGTCCCAAGGGCAAGAAGAAGGAGAAGGAGAGGGATAAGGACAAGGACAAGGGGAAGAACAAGGACACTACTTCTCATAGCCATGCACATGTCGTCTCTGAGTCTGTATCTGCTGTAAACGTACTTTCGGGTCCCTCGAACATCGCTGCTTCTTTCTATAATGAGGCTATGGCCTCAGACAGCTCGAAGTGGACCATGTGGCTTATGGACTCAGGAGCCTCTCAACATATCACCGGCGACATGTCTGACTTTTCTACCTACCAGCCTTCCGAGACCACTGTTCCCTTTGGAACGGCTGCGTCAGGTGAAAGTAGTGTTATCCATGCGCTTGGATCGGGAACGGTTGAAGGGATCGCGTACATTGATAATCAGAGCGTCCCAGTCACCTTCAACAACGTCTACTACATCCCGCATGTGGAAGGTCGTCTTTTCTCGACGGGCTCCATCGAGCGCAATGGTTATTCCTTGTTCCAAGGCGAAGGTCGCATGTGTATCTTTGACAAGCTACCTGATGGTGCTGTCAAACATGGTTCGATGATTCGTATCATGGGTCGAAAGATCCTTGAGGCAAGGTACAACCCGAATAGCAACACGTACTGGACACTCCTCGAACTCCGTAATGGTCAGCGTGTCCACCTCAATGTCCGTCGCTTCAAGACCTGGCATCGTCGCTTTGGTCATGCGGGCAAGGACGTGGTACGTCATCTTCCTAAGAACACCAAGGGAGTTGATGCCGTTGATCCTGCGGATGAAGAGCCATGTGACGGATGTGCCTTTGGCAAATCCACTCGCGCCCCCTTTCCACCTTCTGAGAAGCGTGCGACTGAAGTTCTCGAGCTCATCCATACAGATCTCGATGGACCGATGCGTACTCAGGCTATCGGAGGATGGAAGTATTTTGCCGGTTTCATTGACGATTACTCTGGTCTTGCTCGCGCCTACTACCTTAAGCACAAGTCGGACGCTGTTAAAGCATTCCTCGACTATAAGGCATGGGCTGAGACTCAGACCGGTAAAAAGATCAAGAAAGTCCGCTCTGATCGAGGGGGGGAATACACGTCTAGCGAGTTCAGCGAGCTTCTTCGTTCGCATGGCATCGAGCACCAGAAGACAGTTGCGGGTTCACCTCAACAGAATGGACGTGCTGAACGCTGGAACCGTACCATCACCGAGAAGGCTTTGTGTATGTTACATCAGGCTGGACTTAGTCACGGTTTCTGGCAACTTGCCATCGATGCAGCTGTTCATATCTACAATCGTCAACCTATGCGACGACACAAATGGCAATGCCCTATCACGTTGTGGGACGGCACCATACCGGACGTTTCCTACTTCCGCGTGTTTGGGTGCAAAGCCTTTGTGCATGTGCAGAAGGCGAAGCGCGAAGGGAAGCTCGACAAGAAGGCAGTCGAGATGATCTTCGTGGGGTATGAGCAGGGTTCCAAGGGGTATCGTTTTTGGAATCCGGCCACCCGCTCTATCGTCGTGTCCTGCGATGTGACATTCGATGAAGAGTCTTTCCCTGCACGAAAACTTCCTGGCAATCAACCTGTCGCCCCCAGTGATAATCCGTTTGTGAATGACCAGTCGGATGAGTCCTCGAACGATGACTCTGACTCGGTCGATCCCAACGACATCCTGGACATTCCCCTTCCCATTCCGCTTGATGTCCCACCACCGCTTGATCACTCTGTAGACGATGATGCGCCTGAAGCACCTGCTCCGGCTAATGCCCCTGATCGTCCTCCAACACCACCGCCTGTTCCTGCTCCTCATCCTCCTCACCGTCGTGGTCGTAACAGACCAGTGGGAGATAATCAGCCTAGCATTGCTCGTGACCGTCCTCGTCGTGACAAAGCAGGCATTCCCCACCCGAGTAGGACTCAGGACAACATCTATGGTGACGAGAACCCGGTTCATGTTGACGCTCGGACAGATCCGGATGGAGATCAGTGGGAGGCAGAGACTTTCCTCGCTTTTCTCGCTGCTGCTCAGTCGAAAGCTGGTATTCCTCAATCCCACAAGGAGGCCATGCGATCGCCTGATGCTCCTAAGTGGCGCGAAGCTGAGAAGTCGGAGTATGACTCGCTCATCGAGAACAGAACCTGGTTACTTGTTCCTCGTCCTAAAGGTCGACACGTCGTCTCAAACCGCTGGGTTTATGACATTAAACATGATGGGCGGTATAAAGCTCGTCTTGTTGCTCGCGGTTTTACTCAAGTATGGGGTGAGGACTATCACGAGACGTTCTCTCCGGTTGCGCGGTTCGAGTCTATCCGGTATCTTCTTGCGCATGCTGCGCTTGAGGACTGGGACATCGAATCTATGGATGTCAAGACCGCGTTTCTGAATGGCGATCTCGAAGAGGAAATCTACATGGAACAGCCCGAAGGCTGGGTCGTTCCTGGGAAGGAAGATCACGTCTGTCTGCTCAAAAAGGCTATCTATGGTCTTAAACAGGCGTCGCGTCAATGGAATGCGAAGATTCATCAGTCGCTTCTTGACTTGGGATTCCAACGGACCTATTCTGATGCCGGGATCTACGTATATCGGCGACAAGGGGGGGAACACATAACAATTGTCGTACTCTATGTCGACGATCTACTTCTCATTGGCGATCAGTCTAGTCACATCAAGCACGTCAAGCGCTCTCTCTCTAAGCAGTACAAGATGACGGACTTGGGACCAGTCAAGCGCTTCCTTGGTCTTCGCATCACTCGAGATCGTTCCACTCGAACACTCGACATCGACCAGGAAGAGTATATCCAGTCTGTCCTTGAGCGTTTCCAGATGGCTGACTGTAAACCGTCGCGTACTCCTCTCCCTGCTGGTGCTGTTTTGGTGAAAACCGATCAGCCCGCTTCCGATTCATTCAGGCAACGCTACCAGAGTCTTATTGGCAGTCTTTTGTACGCCATGCTCGGGACGCGCCCTGATATTGCTTTCGCTGTCACACGGTTATCCAAGTACAATGCCAATCCCTCTGAAGCGCACATGAACTATGCCAAGTATGTCCTGCGTTACCTTCAGGGAACAAAGGCGTACCGGCTGCGCTACAAGGGAGCGTCTAATGACGGTCTGATTTCGTACTCAGATTCGGACTGGGCGGAAGACCGTGATGATCGGCACTCAACCTCTGGCTTTGTCTTCTTGATGGCAGGTGGTGCTGTATCGTGGGCATCGAGGCGTCAGCCTACCATTTCGCTCTCCTCGACCGAGGCGGAATATAAAGCGGCCTCCGACACTTGTCGTCAGTTGGCATGGCTGAGGACCTTCGGCAATGAACTCGGAGATGACGTGACTGATCCGACGCCTTTGTGTCTCGACAACCAAGGCTCGATCTTCTTGTCTGTCAATCCAGTCATTGACCGTCGTACCAAGCACATAGAGATCCGTTATCACTTCATTCGTGAACAGGTCGAGATGGGATCTGTCGAGATCTACTATGTCGCTTCTGAGGACCAATTGGCCGACCCCCTCACGAAGAACGTGCCTTACTCCAATCAGGCCAAATTCGTTGAGGAGATAGGTCTTGTGTCCGTTGCATCTTGAACGAGTGGGAGTGTTGACATTCTGGATTTACGGCTCTACCGGTCCGGAGTTGTGCACACAACCTTTGTATGGTCATGTTTACCTATGTTTAGATAGCGCTTACTATAGGCTGTGTTTCTACTTACCATATACGGTTTTCTCTACGAAACTACTGTACATTCCCATGACCATATGGTTCCCTTGTCTTCCTGTGCGTTCTACAATGCACCGGAACATTCTAGACCTTATGTCTTACTCAGAATACTCTCGGCTCTTACTCATACGCCGAGTACGGACTCTTACTCATCGCTCTATGGTTAACATGTAACTGCTTCATTCGCTTACTCATGCACTCCTCTCTCCAGTATATAAGGCAGTCTGTTTGCCCCTCTGCTCTTCAGTCGTTCGCTCACTGACTGAAGAGTAAGTCTCACTCATTACTTATGCTCTACTACACTTTACTTACTAGTACTTGTAGTCTCTCTTTGTGTGACTTACAGGTACTAAACTATGCAATATAGTCGTTCGCTCACTGACTGAAGATCTCTCTTTGTGTGACTTACAGGTCGCTCCAAGCCTTCCAGGTTCAGAGTTCATCAGTGGAACGATCTCGAGTGATGCGAAGACCAAGGAAGCGCTTGACTGGTCCCAAGTCCGTCATCTTGTACTGCTTAGAGAGAGAGCGCTTGACGTGCTTGATGTGACTAGACTGATCGCCAATGAGAAGTAGATCGTCGACATAGAGTACGACAATTGTTACGTGTTCCCCCCCTTGTCGCCGATATACGTAGATCCCGGCATCAGAATAGGTCCGTTGGAATCCCAAGTCAAGAAGCGACTGATGAATCTTCGCATTCCATTGACGCGACGCCTGTTTAAGACCATAGATAGCCTTTTTGAGCAGACAGACGTGATCTTCCTTCCCAGGAACGACCCAGCCTTCGGGCTGTTCCATGTAGATTTCCTCTTCGAGATCGCCATTCAGAAACGCGGTCTTGACATCCATAGATTCGATGTCCCAGTCCTCAAGCGCAGCATGCGCAAGAAGATACCGGATAGACTCGAACCGCGCAACCGGAGAGAACGTCTCGTGATAGTCCTCACCCCATACTTGAGTAAAACCGCGAGCAACAAGACGAGCTTTATACCGCCCATCATGTTTAATGTCATAAACCCAGCGGTTTGAGACGACGTGTCGACCTTTAGGACGAGGAACAAGTAACCAGGTTCTGTTCTCGATGAGCGAGTCATACTCCGACTTCTCAGCTTCGCGCCACTTAGGAGCATCAGGCGATCGCATGGCCTCCTTGTGATTGAGGAATACCAGCTTTCGACTGAGCAGCAGCGAGAAAAGCGAGGAAAGTCTCTGCCTCCCACTGATCTCCATCCGGATCTGTCCGAGCGTCAACATGAACCGGGTTCTCGTCACCATAGATGTTGTCCTGAGTCCTACTCGGGTGGGGAATGCCTGCTTTGTCACGACGAGGACGGTCACGAGCAATGCTAGGCTGATTATCTCCCACTGGTCTGTTACGACCACGACGGTGAGGAGGATGAGGAGCAGGAACAGGCGGTGGTGTTGGAGGACGATCAGGGGCATTAGCCGGAGCAGGTGCTTCAGGCGCATCATCGTCTACAGAGTGATCAAGCGGTGGTGGGACATCAAGCGGAATGGGAAGGGGAATGTCCAGGATGTCGTTGGGATCGACCGAGTCAGAGTCATCGTTCGAGGACTCATCCGACTGGTCATTCACAAACGGATTATCACTGGGGGCGACAGGTTGATTGCCAGGAAGTTTTCGTGCAGGGAAAGACTCTTCATCGAATGTCACATCGCAGGACACGACGATAGAGCGGGTGGCCGGATTCCAAAAACGATACCCCTTGGAACCCTGCTCATACCCCACGAAGATCATCTCGACTGCCTTCTTGTCGAGCTTCCCTTCGCGCTTCGCCTTCTGCACATGCACAAAGGCTTTGCACCCAAACACGCGGAAGTAGGAAACGTCCGGTATGGTGCCGTCCCACAACGTGATAGGGCATTGCCATTTGTGTCGTCGCATAGGTTGACGATTGTAGATATGAACAGCTGCATCGATGGCAAGTTGCCAGAAACCGTGACTAAGTCCAGCCTGATGTAACATACACAAAGCCTTCTCGGTGATGGTACGGTTCCAGCGTTCAGCACGTCCATTCTGTTGAGGTGAACCCGCAACTGTCTTCTGGTGCTCGATGCCATGCGAACGAAGAAGCTCGCTGAACTCGCTAGACGTGTATTCCCCCCCTCGATCAGAGCGGACTTTCGTGATCTTTTTACCGGTCTGAGTCTCAGCCCATGCCTTATAGTCGAGGAATGCTTTAACAGCGTCCGACTTGTGCTTAAGGTAGTAGGCGCGAGCAAGACCAGAGTAATCGTCAATGAAACCGGCAAAATACTTCCATCCTCCGATAGCCTGAGTACGCATCGGTCCATCGAGATCTGTATGGATGAGCTCGAGAACTTCAGTCGCACGCTTCTCAGAAGGTGGAAAGGGGGCGCGAGTGGATTTGCCAAAGGCACATCCGTCACATGGCTCTTCATCCGCAGGATCAACGGCATCAACTCCCTTGGTGTTCTTAGGAAGATGACGTACCACGTCCTTGCCCGCATGACCAAAGCGACGATGCCAGGTCTTGAAGCGACGGACATTGAGGTGGACACGCTGACCATTACGGAGTTCGAGGAGTGTCCAGTACGTGTTGCTATTCGGGTTGTACCTTGCCTCAAGGATCTTTCGACCCATGATACGAATCATCGAACCATGTTTGACAGCACCATCAGGTAGCTTGTCAAAGATACACATGCGACCTTCGCCTTGGAACAAGGAATAACCATTGCGCTCGATGGAGCCCGTCGAGAAAAGACGACCTTCCACATGCGGGATGTAGTAGACGTTGTTGAAGGTGACTGGGACGCTCTGATTATCAATGTACGCGATCCCTTCAACCGTTCCCGATCCAAGCGCATGGATAACACTACTTTCACCTGACGCAGCCGTTCCAAAGGGAACAGTGGTCTCGGAAGGCTGGTAGGTAGAAAAGTCAGACATGTCGCCGGTGATATGTTGAGAGGCTCCTGAGTCCATAAGCCACATGGTCCACTTCGAGCTGTCTGAGGCCATAGCCTCATTATAGAAAGAAGCAGCGATGTTCGAGGGACCCGAAAGTACGTTTACAGCAGATACAGACTCAGAGACGACATGTGCATGGCTATGAGAAGTAGTGTCCTTGTTCTTCCCCTTGTCCTTGTCCTTATCCCTCTCCTTCTCCTTCTTCTTGCCCTTGGGACGCTTGTCTGGGTGCTTCTTGTAGCAGTTGGACTCGTGGTGAGAACTACCGCCACAGAAGGAGCAAGGACCCTTAGGCTTCGGCTTGGTCTGGGAGACCTTGTTGGCGGACTGTCCGTTCTTGCGCAATGACTCCTCGGCCAAGGTCTTCGACTGGATGTCGTCGAGGGTGACCTTGTCGATGTCCGTAATAGCCATTAGCGCAGAAACCATGGACTGGTAGGACTCGGGGACCTTCGACAGCAACAGGAGAGCCTGCATGGTCTCGCTGAGCTTGACGCCGTTGCTATCGATGTCGCGAAGGCGGTTGATGATCTTCATCATCTGGTCCTGGAGAGGTTTCGAATCATTCATGCGAGGCTCTGCAACGAGCGACTCGAACATGCCCCAGACGTGAGCACTGTTGGGCGTGCCAAACTTCGTCTTGATGGCGCCCCAGGTCTCAGCGGCTGTCATGGTACGAGGAGCAGCACCACCTTGACCCAGAACCTTCGCATCAAGGACGTAGTGGAAGTTCGGTGAGACCCGCATATACATCATGCCGCGAGCCTGCCCATTGAGCTTCTGCCATGCCTCTATGGCGACTAACTCCGCCGCAGTGGCAGTAGTACCGGCAGGAGAGGGCTCAGTCTTGGTGCCTTCGACAATCTCCCAACAGCCCATGAAGATGAAGTACCCCTTGAGCTTTGCAGCCCAGTCATTGTACTGGTTCGCCGAAGAAAGGATAGGGATCGAGTCGATCTTGACATCTCCCATGATTGAAAGCAGGTACTGAGAAGAGTGGAGATAATCCTCGTCGTCGAAGTCAAGAGTGAAGGATATAGGCGCAACAGATGGAAGCGCAGTGACGAGAGGAGGAGGGAGAGTTTCGATTGGAGAGAGATGCGGAGATGCGACGAGAGGGGTGTCGTATGGGGTGTTAGAGGCGAGAGGAAGCGCTACGACAAGTGGTGTGTCGTAGGGTGTATCGGATGCGACTGGAAGAGCTGTGTTGACTCCAGCAAGAAACTCCTCGTCTGCTTGGTAGGGAGAGATAGGTTGCCAAGCGAACGATGTGGGATCTTCCGGTAAAGCAACGTTGTTGTACCGATGAGGACAGGGGCTCACGGCACAATTGTACCAACCGTCGCTTTGAAGGTGGGCGTCGACTTGTTCGTCAGAGTCCCAAACGTGTGGAAGATCCTCGCAGGATTCCTCGTTGCCTGAGCTGTCAGAGGATGCTTCTGTCGAAGTATCAACGATGTCCTCGACTTCAGACTCAGAGGAATGAGGAGATGCTGGAAGAGTCGGCTCCAGAACGGTGGTTCAAAGTATACGCGATGATTGACGTGCCACGTGCGAGGAAGGTGGACAGGGGCACCTTTTGAGGTGAACCAGAGAGCCAGTAAGCCGAAATTACCGACAATCCGGGTAGAAGTCGCCAACTGTGCCCAAGAAACGCTATAGTAACTACCGAGGCAAAAAGGTATCGTAAGGAGGGTCCGAACGGTTGTCCTCCGGTCCAAAGGTGCTAACCACCCCGGGTACAACAGCTGGCGGGCGCAAGTGCGTGACCTGGCTGAGGGATGCCTGAATCACCCAGGTGCCTCGAGAGCACAACAGGTGTTACAACGATAGTAGACTAGAGACTGACTACGAAGCGCTCAGGGCTGCGTCACGAGTGCAGAAATGTCCCCCTGGCAGCAGTGTCGGCGGGCACAGTCAAGAGAGTAGGAAAGTGGGATGCACGGGCAGAGAGTCGACGTACAAAGAGTTGCGCGCAGAGGTGTCGACAGAGAAGCAACCGATTAGAGCGCAGGGCTCATAACCTGATGAACTCTGAACCTGGAAGGCTTGGAGCGACCTGTAAGTCACACAAAGAGAGATCTTCAGTCAGTGAGCGAACGACTATATTGCATAGTTTAGTACCTGTAAGTCACACAAAGAGAGACTACAAGTACTAGTAAGTAAAGTGTAGTAGAGCATAAGTAATGAGTGAGACTTACTCTTCAGTCAGTGAGCGAACGACTGAAGAGCAGAGGGGCAAACAGACTGCCTTATATACTGGAGAGAGGAGTGCATGAGTAAGCGAATGAAGCAGTCACATGTTAACCATAGAGCGATGAGTAAGAGTCCGTACTCGGCATATGAGTAAGAGCCGAGAGTATTCTGAGTAAGACATAAGGTCTAGAATGTTCCGGTGCATTGTAGAACGCACAGGAAGACAAGGGAACCATATGGTCATGGGAATGTACAGTAGTTTCGTAGAGAAAACCGTATATGGTAAGTAGAAACACAGCCTATAGTAAGCGCTATCTAAACATAGGTAAACATGACCATACAAAGGTTGTGTGCACAACTCCGGACCGGTAGAGCCGTAAATCCAGAATGTCAACATCCACTCGAACACTCGACATCGACCAGGAAGAGTATATCCAGTCTGTCCTTGAGCGTTTCCAGATGGCTGACTGTAAACCGTCGCGTACTCCTCTCCCTGCTGGTGCTGTTTTGGTGAAAACCGATCAGCCCGCTTCCGATTCATTCAGGCAATGCTACCAGAGTCTTATTGGCAGTCTTTTGTACGCCATGCTCGGGACGCGCCCTGATATTGCTTTCGCTGTCACACGGTTATCCAAGTACAATGCCAATCCCTCTGAAGCGCACATGAACTATGCCAAGTATGTCCTGCGTTACCTTCAGGGAACAAAGGCGTACCGGCTGCGCTACAAGGGAGCGTCTAATGACGGTCTGATTTCGTACTCAGATTCGGACTGGGCGGAAGACCGTGATGATCGGCACTCAACCTCTGGCTTTGTCTTCTTGATGGCAGGTGGTGCTGTATCGTGGGCATCGAGGCGTCAGCCTACCATTTCGCTCTCCTCGACCGAGGCGGAATATAAAGCGGCCTCCGACACTTGTCGTCAGTTGGCATGGCTGAGGACCTTCGGCAATGAACTCGGAGATGACGTGACTGATCCGACGCCTTTGTGTCTCGACAACCAAGGCTCGATCTTCTTGTCTGTCAATCCAGTCATTGACCGTCGTACCAAGCACATAGAGATCCGTTATCACTTCATTCGTGAACAGGTCGAGATGGGATCTGTCGAGATCTACTATGTCGCTTCTGAGGACCAATTGGCCGACCCCCTCACGAAGAACGTGCCTTACTCCAATCAGGCCAAATTCGTTGAGGAGATAGGTCTTGTGTCCGTTGCATCTTGAACGAGTGGGAGTGTTGACATTCTGGATTTACGGCTCTACCGGTCCGGAGTTGTGCACACAACCTTTGTATGGTCATGTTTACCTATGTTTAGATAGCGCTTACTATAGGCTGTGTTTCTACTTACCATATACGGTTTTCTCTACGAAACTACTGTACATTCCCATGACCATATGGTTCCCTTGTCTTCCTGTGCGTTCTACAATGCACCGGAACATTCTAGACCTTATGTCTTACTCAGAATACTCTCGGCTCTTACTCATACGCCGAGTACGGACTCTTACTCATCACTCTATGGTTAACATGTGACTGCTTCATTCGCTTACTCATGCACTCCTCTCTCCAGTATATAAGGCAGTCTGTTTGCCCCTCTGCTCTTCAGTCGTTCGCTCACTGACTGAAGAGTAAGTCTCACTCATTACTTATGCTCTACTACACTTTACTTACTAGTACTTGTAGTCTCTCTTTGTGTGACTTACAGGTACTAAACTATGCAATATAGTCGTTCGCTCACTGACTGAAGATCTCTCTTTGTGTGACTTACAGGTCGCTCCAAGCCTTCCAGGTTCAGAGTTCATCACTGTTTGAGCTCAATGAACATGAGAAGATTCTGCTCAGATTCGGTTGCCTGTAAGTGGAGGAGTGCATTGAGTATGTGGGCAATATGTGCAAATTGGAAACGGTCAATCACCTCTGCGAAATGGTAGATGTCATCCTTGGCGCTCCAGATGTTGTTAGCCTCGATGAGGCGGTCAATCTTCATATGCATGGTACTGGAATGATATGCTCCATTGTATTGGTCGCTGGTGACCACGCTGGCAATGTGTGGAGCACCGTAAATGGCGGGACTAGCGACATTGTGACTACGCGGCAGAGGGCCGCAGCTCTCGATGAAAGGCGATGGATCATTCACCAGTGGAGTGGCAGGGAATGGAGATGGCGGGCGATTTTCATCAGGAGCCTGGTCGGAGAGTCGAGTGAGCGACCGGACAGGCTCGTATGGGTGGTATCAGGTCCCGGTGCCGGTGAGGGGCGGGCGGTGGATGAGAGTTGGACCTGGGGTTCGTACAGGGATGCTGTCTGTGGATGACATTATGGGCAGAGCAAGACTGAAAAGAATATGGAAGAGAGGAAGATGAGGGCAGGAAAGCGAGAGAGAGGTGGAGATCAGGCGCCGGGCGCCATGGCATTGCAGAGGGCGGACAGTCCCCAAGTTGTGCTGGGGAGGCTTGGCGCTATCGCCCAATTGGGAGCTCGTCATCGCTCAGGCACCCAAATCTGTGGCTCCTGAGGTTAAAGACATGAAAGGATGGTAAACACAAGAGCTAAGAAGACTCACCCTATGTCACACTGCCTCCAAATTACCGTATCTGGATGTTCAACGAGGTCGCAGAAGGGACCCGGCTGATTCTCTCTTTGACCAAAATTGGACGAGTGACTGTAGCTCAAGGATCTGATGGTGAAGGTCATGATGCTCCTCGCTCCTTACCAGAAGGACGAGTAGCAGTGGATTCAGCTGGTATACAAAGAGGCACAACGTAGGAACAGTAACGGGGCTGTGCATCGGTAAGCACATGTTCATGTCCGTTTGCAGAAGCCAAATTCCTGTCACCAGAAAGCCTCGGACACTTGTAGGCTGGTGGTGGTTGAAACCAGACTTCGCGCTCAGGCGGCACAGTGTGTGGCATCGTTTGGAACTGAATGCCGTATATGTGACAGTCACAGGATGATTCAGAGCGCGGCAAGTGGGCGACTTCCTTTGGCACGCGCCCGCTACTGCCAGCACAACGTCCTCCCTTCCTCCCACCATGCTCGTATTTTATGACAATTCTCTCTATCTAAGTCGGTACACTTGCCCTAGTCCTATGTCATCTCTGCAGGTCTGTCCAGGCGTGAACGTTTGTCCACATGCCCTACAAAGCCAGGTTAGTATCGACCGACTTGGAATTTGTACCAGTGACTCTTTGCTAACCTTCAGCAGCTGTCGCATTTGGATGGGTGGGAGGAGATGGGGTCGCAGGTCGCTTCTGTGTATGTGGTGTTGGCTCCTTTGCAGCCTTCCGCTGTGCGCGTACTTGTCGCTTACGCTCCGCTTCCAGTTTACGCTGCTCTTGCTCTAGCTTCTTTCGATCTGCATCTGCGTTCATCCTTTGACGGTTGGTCACGGCCTCATCAACCAAAGCATCACGAGCGAGATTCAGATAGTGCGAATTGGGTCCTGAGGGCCGGAACGCGTCAAGAAGTGCAGCATTCGTCAATTGTGCAAGATTGAGTACGACGTCGGTGGGACAGGTGTGATCAATCTCTTCTCCCATATCTGTCATTGCGATACATTCTTGATATATTGTCCGTGTCTTCGCCACTCTACAGTCGTGTCGCGCACAGTGATGGAATACGTGTGCGGTTCCGAGGACGTCCTACATGTTATGTCAGCGACTCAGCACCATATTCTGGTTGTTTGTTCAAGGTCATGAGACATACATTCAATGAGACAAACAGACGATCTGCAGGTATGTGAGTGAGAGATGGTAGTCGGTAAGGTTCCTGTGCCGATGAGCTGACAGTCGCCTTGGACAGGAACACTCCCAGTGGATGGCCACTCTTCGACTGTGCAAGAACTTCATCGACGTGGGCCACCTGGACTGGCTGGTCTGCGCAGGCATGGTAAAGTACCCATCCACCGTGGCGCAACAGGTCGCCGTTTGCAAGGTATATGCCTTCGCATCGCAAGACGGTGGAGGATGGTGAGACGTCAACGTGTGAGACACCTGCACGAGCTGTCTGCGTGTTGCTGAAGCGCACTTGGGGGCTCTTGAACAACAACGGAAGCCGATCTGTTTCGTACTAGTACTCAGTAATCAATTCATGTTGAGGGCAACAAGCAGGCATCACCTTTTTCGTCCGCATCGAGCATGCCATCCATGCCCATGAGGTGGCGGAACACCTTGTCTGCAACCAAGGTATGCACACCCTGTCCTGCTTGCCGTCGCATTTCTTGTCCAGTCACCTCATCCTTGGTAAAGACATAGCCACCGCTCACGAGATGGCGTACGGCATGGAGGAAGCTGAATGCCTGT
Organism: Coriolopsis trogii; assembly: GCA_020543525.1. Taxonomy (NCBI): domain Eukaryota; kingdom Fungi; phylum Basidiomycota; class Agaricomycetes; order Polyporales; family Polyporaceae; genus Coriolopsis; species Coriolopsis trogii. Next base: position 361,323 of record JAHYIO010000039.1, read on the forward strand.
GCGATATCGGCACTTGGTGCATGCCAATTGGAATGAACGCTGTGTAACCTGATGATAAAATTGTATGACTCGAAACCTTCAGTGGCGTAAAGGATTGCAGGTCCAAAGCGGCGTATGTAGAACGGTAAGTGAAGGAACAAGTGGAATTTGGGCTTGTTGAACCATTGTGTCGACCACAGGGCAGTGGCAGCCAAGAAATCTTCGATCGCATTTTGAAGGCGACGCTATGATGACCAGTAAACTGTGAGCATTGTTTCATCTTTGACAGGAGTTATGTGCACTGACTTTGTAAGCGGTGCGGTCATAAATTACAGGCTGGAAGATTAATGGTGCCAGACGCGCCAAAGCCAGCCATGCTTCGTATGCCTTCACAGGTATGAGACCATGGAGAACAGCGGGTGCAACCTGAAGTATAGCGCGGAAATCTCGCCCCACCAGCGACCCAGCATAGAAGACCAGAGTCTCCCCGCGCAGGTGAGGCAGTCCAAGGCCGCGCATGTCGATACTGTTTAGGCGGGTGATCAATGTTTGCTTTCTTTCAGCATTCTGACGAGACACCGCGTCCCGCCAGAAGTATTTTGTTGCACCAAGGAGTACAACATGGAGCGCCTCGAACGGAGTGTCCCGGTTCGCATCAAACTCTGGCAGGTTCGGTGAGTCAGCATACGATAGTCCCAACTGTATAGAAAATCACAACATGCCTGGTATGCGCAGTGCTGGATTGAAGAGGTTCTTGGGCATCTTCGCACGGACTTCCCGCAGGGTACGTCGCAACTCATCAGCCTTTGTGAGACCAGGAGGTGGATCATGTGTGCGCTGAGTTTCTTGAACCTCCTTCGCTGTCTCTTGCAGCTTTGCGACGTAATAGCTGAAATACTTATCTTTGGTGCCCGATTCTGTCGCCATCTCGTCGACGGCACTTGGGGCACCGCCAAGAACGCGCTCTAGCTGATCACGAAGATCTCTGCACGTTGATGCTTTACTTCGATCCTCCTGGCTGATCTACAGGCAAAATAGTGAGCACCACACTTGACTTGCTATTACAACTGACATACGTCTAGGAAGTCGCGGAGGCGTTCTTTCTCGCCTTCAAGACCGGGTGCGCGTTTCTTGACATCCGCCCCTGTCACTTTGCATTTGCGGCAGAAGCATTTCCCCTGCATGCCAATGTGTGATGAAAATTCACTCGACATCGGATTGTCCCCCAGGAATGCGAGGACCCAGGGTACAACAAGGACAAATTCTTGTCGCAGGACGTCCCACACAACTATCCCGGTCTCACGGGCTTTGCTGGAAACACAGCACCACAGTACGGTCAGTACAAGTTGATCGGAATACCTAGAAGGTGTAGCTCACCATAGTTGTTCGACGAACTCCTCCATCATTTCTAACGGAGAGGCAAGGTTTGATGTCGCGAGATAGTGAATGTTGTACATGAGATGGACAAGTGATCGTGGTAAGCCGGCCAGAGTAAACAGCAGTGAGTTATGCTTGTTCCATTTCTTGCTCGTGTTGCCTGACGTATCGTCGCAATATAGCCAGAGAGGACATCCGTCAACACGCAAGCCCTTGGACACGTCGCGCCACCGGTTGCGGACAGAATGAGTCCATGTGCCAAGCAATTCCTCGTCATTGTCCAGAGTGCCTGCGAACGGTATGAGAACCAGCTGTCGCTGATATGATGATTGTGTACTCACCGCTGATGTTCACCTGTGGACGAGAGCCACTCATGGGATCTCTGCCAAGCAAGTCCTCCACGCACCATCGGAACGCGAGAAGTGGTATCTCCAGCGCGCTCCCTTCGTGCAAGTCCACCACAGAGCTTGCGCGGTCGTCGGCCAACAAGAGAGGCCTTGCGCTAGCCCAGACAACACCCTCCCGCATGAACCACCGCTGTACCATCACGGGAGCAATCCCTCCTTGAGCGTTTATAACTGCCATTGCGACCTCATTGACGAAATAATCCCTGCCGTCCGGCGCACGGGCCATAGGACAGGCAAGGTCCGGATCGACTTCAACTCCCCAGCATTCACCATGGAAAGCCTCGCCGAGGACCTCGCCGCTCTTCTCCAGATAGTTATGAAGATGGGGACGTATCAGAGGGTTCGCATATTCCTGCGAATGACAGATGAGAAGGTGTGTTGATGTAAGAGCCTGAGCCTCAGAATTCCCTTCACTTACATGCTGCAGAATCGTCTCCAGGTTGGCCATTGTGTGCATATTATTCATAGCTGAATGAAGCATCTTGGGGTCCGATCCAGCAGCGTCAACAACACTCGACCTTGCTCGCTTTACCGCCTTCACACTCGGCAAATCACGCACTCCGTTGGCATGAGAGAACCACCGTGTTGCTTCAATCTCGCTCTCGGAGAACAGCGACCGTGGAAACCCTCTGAGAACGTCTAGAGTACAATGCTAGTATGTGTAAGTCCTATGTCCCTGCTAGGGTGCCAGGCTGCAGTTGATGTAATAACACTCACCGCCCAGTTCTTCCATGGCCAATAGTCGTCAGGTCCCTCGAAATGTACACTCGGCATATAGTGAGGACCTTCCGCTAATATCCTACTATCAGATTCATATCAATACTTTTCTCAGTGGACGTACCAATTGTATCTGCAACAGCATCTCCCGAGATACTGCTCAGCGAAAACTGCGGCCCTGCCCGCTCGAGGTCCGCGGCCTCAACCGCATCCACCAACTCATCCCCCAACGTCTCTGGCTCCATGTCCATGCCCAGCATCTCATCGTCCCCTGGTTCCGGACGATTGTACTGCAAGACGCCGCCCCAATTGTCGTACGTCTGGTCCGAGGGATCTTCTGGCAATGCCAGACCATGCAGACTTGTTGGCCCGGGTGGGCTATTGTCTCGGTCTCTAGTTGCCTTAGTCGCAGCAGGTAGTTCTCCCGCCAGCCAATGGTCGTATGCTGCAAGGTCCGCAAGTATAGACTCGGAAGTCTCCGTTGAAGGTGGTGTCCCGCGAGAGTCTGCCAGTGTATGTAGTGCTGAACTGCCAATGCGCGATGTTGACAGTTGGGAGTCTTCAACAGGGAGGAACGTATCGTTCGCATCCTTCATGCGGACAGCGTGGATGTGGTAGCTTTTGTCTTCATGGCGGATAGCGAGGGATAACGATACAGGGGCTTGCGGCAGCGGGCACACGTTACACACATAAGTCCGATGGTTGGGGGAGTATGTGAAGACTGTTGCATATTGTCAACATTGATGAGGATAACTAAGATATATAGCATACGTTGATGGGCAGCCCGCTGTGCTGAGCGTGCAGCCCGCGGATGTCAGTCAGCATCCGCAGGCGAAGCGTACAAGCCGGTGGGCTCAGTCAGCATCTCGCTTGCCTTTTTCGTACTATCCGCTCTGTCTCATCTACGATAGGTTCCTGTCGGTAGTCCAGGTCTCGTCTGGCCCGCTCTGTGTATTTTCTCTTTGTATCCGACCCCCTTACTCTCTTTTTCATGATCGCGACGCGTCGGCCACGCACCACGTGACTGCGCCCCTTCCATAGCGCCGTCGTGTTCGTCTCCTCTCTGCCTTCGCGTCACTCGTTCTAAGACCTTTCTGCTGTCCCTCGCTCCCCCTGTATGCTGCGTCCTTCGTATATAGGTTGATCTGTAGCTACGGAGATATACATGTTCTAGTTCCCCTCCACTTCCGTGTGCGACCGCGACTTCGACCTGTGGCTTGCGACCTTCGACCTCGACACTCGGCTTCGCCTCGTGTCTCGCGCTTCTACTCTCATCCTCTCTCTCACCCACTCGTGTCCTCTCGTCCACGTTCGGTGGACTCGCCCTCGCATCGTCAGTCCCAGCGGCGGGACAGACTCATCATATTGGAGCCCACCGCGAGGGGGTCGAATCCACACAGCCGCACTCCGAGCCTCTGTGCTAGACGACACTCACCTACACTCTTTCACCTCCTTTGACTAGTCACAACGGCGTCACCTTCGACGTCCCAACCGCCCAGTCCGACTTTCCGCCTGCGACCGGCTGACTGGTCCAACGACCCGTATTCGCATCCGACGTCAGCCGACCACTCCCCCATTTCGGACGACGAGCACAACGTTACTCGGCTCCTCGACCTTGACTCCAACCCAGACGACGAACTACGCACTGCCTTCGACACCGTCAACCGACTACAGCAAGACACCTATTCGACGCGAAACAGAGAACAAGTCCACGACGCCTTTCGGGCCAACCTTGGCCAAACTCAGCGTGCCTCCTCACCCGTCTCACGTGCATCCACTCCGCCTGTCTCAGCCTGGGCAACGTTACCTCTCTCCGTCAACGGCCAACCTAGTTTTCTCCCAATTGCAGGCACGCTTATTCAACAAATTCAGCTCGCTAACTCAATGTCTTCCACGTTCCGACTACCACCACGCGGCGGCGCGGGAGCCCCCAACTTCGACCCGAACCAGCCAAGCGAAATCGAAACCTTTTTTGAAGACCTCGATTACCTCTTCGAGCAAGGACAGGTGCAGGACGATCAGAAGAAAAAGGAACACGCGACACGCTACGCCCCGCCCTCCGAAAAAGCGCTCTGGAGAGGACTCATCGCATATACTGACCAGAACAAAACTTACGACGACTTTTGTAAGGCAGTGGTAAAGGAGTACCTAGGCGAAGATGGGAAACGTCTCCATTCACTCAGCGACCTCCAAGCCTTAGTGACCGCCACCGCCACCTCCCGCATCCATTCCACGTCCGACTTCACCGTCTACAGCCGCAAATTCCGGGTACTTGCTAACTATCTCGTCACGCACGACATACTACGCGCGGACGATCGCGACCGCCTCTTCCTCAAAGGCCTCCCTGACCAACTTCGCGCACAAGTACTCGAACGTCTCCGTTACAAGTGTCCTGATGTCCTGGCGCCGCGGAACCCATACAATGTTCAACAGGTCACGGAGGCCACTGAATTTGTTCTTGACTCACAGGACGAAGACATCCAATACCTTGGGACACGTACACCTGCCGCCACTGCAACTTCCACGCCGTCTACAAGGCCTCAACCGACAATCAAGACCGAACCCGACTTAGCAAGTGCAGTCAAGGTGCTAGCTCAGGAACTCCGCCACCTCCTGCAGCCTCCCACCCAAGCGCTGTGCCGTCAACTCCCGCCGCATCTCGACGCACAGACGGCTCCGCAACGACCGGCCGGCTGTGTCTACTGCGCCGACGAAGGCCACCAGATACGGGCATGTCCTGCGGTCGAGGCTGACATCAACGCACGTCTCATAAAGCGAGGCCCAACTGGCCATATCATTCTCGCCTCCGGCCGCTACATCCCTGCCTCTGCCACAGCCGACAACGTGCGCGCACGAGTACAAGAGTATTACCGCCAGAATCCAGACGAACGCCCGCACCCGCCTATCGCCCAACAGCAGCTCTTCTTCTCCCCAGTCCTTCGTCAACCCGTGCTCACCCAAAATTACCCAAACTCGTCCATCGACGCACCACCTGATATGCCTACCATCGCTCGGGAAGACGTCTACGCGGCATTCAACAAGGGCAAGCAACCTGCTCAAGACCGGCGCCACCTAACCCGCGACCAGCGCGCCGAAATACGCCAAGCACGATTCGACAAACCAGACGCACTCAGTGAAGAACCCCTGCCAGCACGGGGTGTTAGCCGCAAATGGGAACAAGTTCCTCGACGCGCCCACATTGAGGAGGTCGAGGAAGAGAACATACCAGTCGCCGAGTCCTCCGTCTCGCAGACAGCACCTCCACCGACAGTAACTCCGTCGTCAACGCCTGAACATCCTTTCGCATCAGCCCGGGATGCTGTGTACGCTCCCCCGCAGACTCGCAACTTCGCTGCACCTGTCAAATCTGCTCCGCCGACCAGGAAATCCGATCCCGCCTATCGAACCACCGCCCCCGTCTACGACAAGCAACACGCTATCAACGTCTTCAAGCGATGTCTCGAGGCGCCAATCTCTCTCACCCACGAAGAACTACTCGCGCTCGCCCCTGAGATTCGCTACGCAACACGTGAAGCGTGTTCTGCGCGGCGAGTCCCGGTGGACACGAACCTCTTGGCTGACGCACCATTGCTACCTACCTCGAACGAGACTCCCCCGAGCCCATCACGCGCACAGGAACGCGCTGACTTATTTCTCAACGACATGCCTAACAGTTTCACGCAGTCCACTGATCCTCCACCAGGCTCGCTCGTCATCAACGACCCGTTCGAACAATACCTACGCGCTCTGCCTCCCGGTGAGCTGGCGGCTCCCATCCGAGTTTCGCTCGACTCTGCTGCCATCCGAGCCATTGACGGTCTGTTTCAGCCGGCCGCACACGTTTCGTGCATCCTTGATAGCGGTTCCGCCATAGTGTCAATGTCAGAAGACCTCTGCCATCACCTGGGCCTCGCCTACGACCCTCGCATCATTCTCGAGATGCAGAGTGCCAATGGTGCCCTCAACAATTCACTCGGTCTCGCACGAAATGTGCCGGTCCGGTTTGGTGCCATAATAGTTTTTCTTCAATTTCATATCATTCGCTCGCCTGCTTACGATGTCTTACTTGGTCGCCCGTTTGATATCTTAACAGAGAGCCTCGTAAAAACAACCCGCGACGGCACCCAGTCTATCACCCTCTTTGATCCCAACTCTGACCTCCAATCAGTAATCCCCACCCTGCCACGACGCGAACCGCAATATCTACGAGGTCTCTCATCACCGCCTAGCTCTGCCGGTGTGGATTTTCGCGACTCGATGATCTGATCTCTGACCAGGGAGATGTCGCGCTTGTTCTCAGCTCTATCCCCGGCATCCCCGACTCGCTAGCGCTCATAGCCTCGACCACACTCTCCGCTAATTTTGACCACTCAACGCTCGACCTCCTCTACCTTTCTGCCTGCGACCCCTCTTTGCTCAACACTGAGTCCCTATGCGACCCATCCTTCCCGTATGCAACACTCTACAATCACCGGTCCAATAGCACCACCTGCCATAATCCCACAGCCATCGCCTCGACGACAGCGCCCCTAACCGAACGATCTCCCACAGTACCCGTCCCCGTGTTCTCCATCCACTCGCATGCCATTTCGTCACCTTCATACACACGACACCCCTCGGCTCCTGTCGTCCGTCCGTCTTCCACGCCGGGCGTACTCAACATCGCCAAGCCTGCCCAGCCGTCTGCACAACCAACGTATGCTGCCACCAAAAAGAAGTACAAACCTGTCGCGCGCAAAACAAAGCCGGTGCTTGCGCCCCTTCCAGACAAATTCCGTATCATCCGCAACATTACTGGCAACCCTCTCGCTGAGCTTCCGCGACTTCCCTCCCATCCTCCGCCATTCTCGCCGACTGGTCGCTACACAGAGGACCGCAAAGCACGCATCGACGCGAACCATCCTGGCGACTTCATCTGGCCTCAAGAACGACTCCTGCTGCACCACCTCCTCTCACTGCATCATGACGCATTCGCCTGGGATGACAGCGAGCGCGGGTCCTTCAAACGCGAATACTTTCCGGACATCATCATTCCAACCATTGACCACGTCCCATGGGTACAGAAGAACCGCCCGCTCCCACCAGGCCTCCGTGATCGCATCTGCGAAATCATTCGCTCAAAAGAGGCTGCCGGTGTGTACGAACCGTCTAACTCATCTTACAGGTCACGCTGGTTTTGTGTTGTGAAAAAGGACGGCTCGTCTCTACGCCTTGTCCACTCACTCAAACCTCTCAACGCGGTCACCATTCAACACTCAGGCGTGCCACCATTCACTGAGGAGTTGGCTGACCATCTCGCAGGACGCGCGTGTGGAGGTGTCCTCGACCTCTACGTCGGCTACGACGAGCGCCGCATTGCTGAAGAATCCCGCGACCTCACCACCTTCATGACACCATACGGCGCGCGTCGACTGGTCACCCTGCCCATGGGTTGGACCAATTCCGTTCCTATTTTTCATGATGACGTTACTTACATACTTCAGCCCGAAATCCCAGACTTTTGTGTTGTTTTCATAGACGATGTTTCGACGCGCGGCCCTGAAACGCGCTACGAACTCCCCAACGGCGGCTTCGAAACTATTCCCGACAATCCCGGCATACGACGCTTCGTCTGGGAGTACCTCGGAAACGTCAATCGCATCATTCAACGCATGAAGTACGCGGGTGGCACATTCAGCGGCCCAAAGGCCTTTATCCTCCTCGACGAATACACAGCAATTGGCCACCGCTGCACGTACGCCGGTCGCGTACCCGAGCCCTCCAACTATGCAAAAATCACCAATTGGGGTCCATGCAAGAATCTTTCCGACGTCCGCGCCTTCCTCGGCACGGTTGGTGTGGCACGCGCCTTCATCGCCAACTTCGGCAAGCTCGCCTGGCCTCTCACTCAACTAACGCGTAAAGATGTACTCTTCGTGTGGGGACCCGAACAAGAACGAGCGCAGACCGCTCTCAAGGACGCTCTCATTGCCTCGCCAGCTCTCCGTCCAATCAACTACGACTCCCCGGCCGACGTCATCCTCGCTGTCGACACCTCCAAGATTGCAATTGGTTACCTCCTGGCGCAATGCGCTCTGGACGCTCCCACCCGTCGACACTACGCCCGCTTTGGATCGATCGTACTCAACGAACGGGAGGCAGCCTATTCGCAAGCCAAACTCGAACTCTACGGTCTCTTCCGCTCCCTTCGGGCCACAAAGCGATTACTCATAGGCGTACGCAACCTCGTGGTCGAAGTCGATGCCAAATATATCAAGGGAATGCTCAACAACCCTGACGACGTCCCCAGCGCGTCCATAAACAGGTGGATTGTTTCCATACTCACATTTCACTTCCGCCTAGTCCATGTTCCTGGCGCCATGCATGGCCCCGACGGCCTCTCACGACGACCATGCCAACCGCAAGATGCTGCTGACCCGGACGACGACGACGACGACGACTGGATCGACCGCCTCAACGGCCTTCTGCACCTCATCAACCCCGCACCCTTTCATTGTCGGCGACTACCCCCACCGACATCTCTCCCAATGATGGACGCACAGAAGCCCCCATCCCTATTCTCCTCCTCACCTGCATCCATTACGCTCTCTTCGGTACCTTCACGGGTTTATTCTCCTATGATATGTTCCATTTCTCCTCTCGATGCGCTCTCGCTTTCTCTCCGGCTCGCATATTCGGCTCGTTCCCCTGGCGCTTCTTGCACATCTCCACCTCTCCTACCTAAACTCAATTATCCACATCGCATTTCCTCTCTTTCTCTCTATCCAGTGTCCATTCTACATTCAGATAACCCCTCTACAACATTACAAATACAAACAAACCCCTCTATAACACCAGAAAAAATCGAAAACAACAAAATACCGTCTTCCGACTCTATCCCCGAGCACTCCGACATCGCCGACACCCCCGAACCCCCCTCCATTTCCATCCCCCGCTCAGCCTCCGCCAATACTGAAGACCTCCGCCTAATACAAGTTCTCAATTACCTCAAAACGTTCCGGGCTCCGCCTGAACTCGACCCCCCCGCTCTCGTATCATTCATCAACTATGCAGGCCGCTTCTTCCTCCGCTCAGACCAACTCTTTCGACGTTCGCCCTCCCTCGCGCACCGATTGGTTATCTGGCCGGACGACCGCCTCCGCATCCTCGCGCAAGCACACGACGACGTGGGACACAAAGGAGTGTATGCAACAACAGCGCTACTGGCGGAACGCGTCTGGTGGCCGCACATGAAAGCGGACATCCACTGGTATGTACGCACTTGCCATCTCTGCCAGGTCCGCCAGCTTCGACAAGTCACCCTGCCTCCCACTGTCGCCACACCCGCTCCGCTGTTTGTCAAAATCTATGTCGACACAATGCACCTCCCCACGTCGAACGGCTTCAAATATCTGGTACAAGGCCGATGCTCCCTCACCTCGTATCCCGAAGCGCGCGCACTCCGACGCGAGACTGGCCAGGCCCTCGGTGCATGGCTCTTCCAAGACGTGTTAACACGTTGGGGCTGCCTGCGCGAGATTGTCAGCGACAACGGAACACCTTTCATCAAAGCCCTCACCTACCTCGAGAAGCAGTACGGCATCAAACACATCCGCATCTCTGGCTACAACTCACAGGCTAACGGCGCGGTGGAACACCCCCACTTCGACTTCCGCCAGTCCCTGTTCAAGGCTGCCGCTGGAGACCAGTCGAAATGGTCACAGCACGTCCACCATGTGCTCTGGGCCGACCGCATCACCATCCGTCGACGGCTCGGATGCTCACCGTACTTTGCCACCACCGGCTGCCAGCCAATCCTCCCCTTCGACATCACCGAAGCCACATACCTTATGCCTACACCCGACTCGCTCATCTCCACCACTGACCTCATCGGAGCTCGCGCACGCGCCCTCGCCCGCCGTCAGGACGACCTCGCTCGCATCCATTCAAAAGTCTATGAAGCTCGCCTCCGCGCCGCACGACAGCTCAAGCGCGACCGCATGGACTCTCTGCGCGACTTCGACTTTGGTCGGGGCGCGCTGGTCCTCGTCCGCAACACCGCCATCGAGAAATCGCTCAATAAAAAGATGCGCCCTCGCTATCTGGGTCCCTTCGTCGTCCTCTCGCGCAACAGTGGCGGTGCTTACATCGTCTGCGAGCTCGACGGCAGTGTCTTCGACCGCCCTGTAGCCGCGTTTCGCCTCATCCCTTACCTCGCCCGCACTCACATCCATCTACCATGGCTCGACGCCGCAGACTACCTCGACATCACAACAGCGCGTCTCCGCGAGATGGAGGCCTCCCGGGACATGGGCGACGACGATGACGACAATATGGAAGAAACATCCAATCCGGACAGCCAGCTGCGCCCCGACGACGCACCTGTGTGACCTGTTCCGGACACACCCCGGCGACGATGTCCTCACGCTGCACCGCAGATGGGGAAAGAGTCGAATCGAGTCATCACGGTCCAGACTGTGCGAGTGTATGCTCGCTTTCGTACGTGGTTCATTCCTGCTTTGTTTCACTTCCGCTGCCTTCGTAGACCGTGGACGGTCTAGATTTCAGTGGGGGGGAGATGATGGGCAGCCCGCTGTGCTGAGCGTGCAGCCCGCGGATGTCAGTCAGCATCCGCAGGCGAAGCGTACAAGCCGGTGGGCTCAGTCAGCATCTCGCTTGCCTTTTTTGTACTATCCGCTCTGTCTCGTCTACGATAGGTTCCTGTCGGTAGTCCAGGTCTCGTCTGGCCCGCTCTGTGTATTTTCTCTTTGTATCCGACCCCCTTACTCTCTTTTTCATGATCGCGACGCGTCGGCCACGCACCACGTGACCGCGCCCCTTCCATAGCGCCGTCGTGTTCGTCTCCTCTCTGCCTTCGCGTCACTCGTTCTAAGACCTTTCTGCTGTCCCTCGCTCCCCCTGTATGCTGCGTCCTTCGTATATAGGTTGATCTGTAGCTACGGAGATATACATGTTCTAGTTCCCCTCCACTTCCGTGTGCGACCGCGACTTCGACCTGTGGCTTGCGACCTTCGACCTCGACACTCGGCTTCGCCTCGTGTCTCGCGCTTCTACTCTCATCCTCTCTCTCACCCACTCATGTCCTCTCGTCCACGTTCGGCGGACTCGCCCTCGCATCGTCAGTCCCAGCGGCGGGACAGACTCATCAACGTTGTGGGTTGATTAACTGGTGTCGGGGAGGCATGGTGTATGCAGCAAGATAGCGCGCGAGTCGGATGAGACTGTAAGGATATGGGCGCTCCCATTACCTTTTTCGTACTGCTACGCTCGGCGCCTTACGCGCCTCTTTCTCTCTCTCTCTCTTGCTCTATTCTTCCTATGACTCGACTCGATTCCTTTTGCTTTCCTAAACACTCCTATTCTTTCTAATCTTACCAATCCATTCGGCTCCCGGCTACTACACACCCGAGGAGCGTCTACATCATGTATATAATCTCTCTAGTCTCCGGGAATATGCCCCAGCTCTATCGAAGATACGACTTTGACCACTCATATCGCTTCTTCGACCAGATTGCTCTCTTGTGTTTCTCGACGCGACCGACTTGACCTCTCGCTCAAAACGCCCCGAGGCCTATCGGACGCCCGAGTTTCTCACATTTTTTGAGTGTTCTAAAATTTTTTTCGTGTCTCGAAGCTGACGCTCGCGGTCTGATCACCCGCCAGTTGACAGCTTCTACTCGAACGTTCACGCTATGTCGACAGCGACGAATGTTCGTAATAGCAAACGGACCTTTTCGGAGGCGGCCGTCTCCCTTACCGGTACCGAAGAACGCGTACGCCGGGAGGTGAGTTCGAGTTCGGGAGCCGAACTCGAGGGATTAGGTGAGTGCCCCAGTCCCATTTTCATCCCTCCTCCACTTCCTCCCGTCGAAGCATCGAAGTCTCGATGGTCGAAACCCAAGAAGAAACCACTTCTCGCTGACTCCGACAAGGAACTCAGCGAGAAGTGGGGTCTCCAAGGCTATGTTCAGAACAGGGAGTTGTCCGGAGGGCGGGTGACACGCACTGCGACACGCGCGGCTCGTGAGAACGGGGATTCAACCCCTCGGACGGAGGGCGCGGTAAGCAGTATTCTTAGTAGTAGAAGCGGGGCGCGCGAGGATGACAACGCGGCGCCCGGCTCTCAAAAGACGGTGCGCGTACAAACGCAGCAACCGGCGCCCGAGCAGCAGGCCCCTGTGGTCAAAACTGCGCTCATGGCTTGGAATAGCACAATAGGTGCTGGGGTGGAGACGCGCCGGAAAGGCAGTCGTCAAATGCACCACAAATGGACGGTAGTGGTACCAAAGAAAGGTCTCCGCCGATCGAAGCCCAATTCGAGTCTCCGCCTGACCGGACCCTCCTGGTTCGAAATGAGCATGGTAGACGAACAGCTCGGTCGTCTCCCAGAGGAATGGCCTTACTGTGAGCAGGCCATTCCTATGCTGCCGTCCATTGACAACAAAATGAGGGATGATTCACTAGTGGATGAGTTCTGGCAGGAGGTACAGCAGATTTCTGACTACTCAGACAGCGAGTACGATTCAGATTGGCAAACAGCCATTGAAGCCTCATTGGCCACAGCGCGCGCCAAAGCGCAACATGTAGAAATAAATAGTGACATTGAATACATACCTGTCATGGCGGCAATTGTAGAAATTGCGGACGACGACCCGAGACCTGCCGGCTCGGATGGACGATACACATCATCTCAGAAGAATAAAAACGTCCCACGCAACGACGAACAGCGCGAGTTTCTACAGAGGTTCGCTAGTGAACAACAGTCAGACGGCGAGGGTCACACTCAACACAAACGAGAAACCGGATCGAATGCCCAGTCTGCCAGACACCCTAAGAAGCAGACCAAGGGCCGCGATCACGACAAATTTCGTCGTGAAGACTCGCAAGTACCTGAAGGCGGATATTTCCGGAAGACTACCGCTGAAGGCGGGTCCGGAGGGCGAGGTCCCCCCTCGGCAAGTTCGAGCTCTAACAGCAGTGAGTCAAGCGACTCTTCGAGCAGCATTTCGGATGAAGACTCGGACACTATATCGTCGTCGAGCTCAAATATCTCGGACCATGAGCATGAGCACCATAGGCGACACAGACGGCCGTCTGAAAAGACTCACAGGAAGCAACAAAAAGCGGACTCACGTCGCTTGAAGAAGGCTCTCACAGGTGTCAAAATCAAGGCTCCCTTTGTATGGGATGGTACGCCAAACCTCGACACTTTTGATCATTGGACTTACGAAGTGGACACATGGGGAGAGCTATCTGGGCTCGACGATCGTCTACTGCTCAAAATAATTGTTCAATTCATGTCGGGCAGCCCAAGTCGTTTCTTTATGTGTCATGTCGCTACGAAACAGTCTGAATGGACTGTAAAAAAGCTGTATGAGGCGCTGTTCGACTACTGCTTCCCATGGACTACAAAGCAAAGCTCCGCCTGAGGCTGGAACGGTCAGTGCAAGGCAAAAACAAAGTCTGAGACTTCGTATGAGACATACAGCAGTTGGCGGAGCGATTTCCCAATGTCACTGACTTCCAACTCGTCCAGATCTTCTGGAGGGGTCTGAATCAACCACTGCGACTCTATCTCATTGAGAAGGGCCTAGATCCCGAGAAAACTCCTCTGCATAAGCTCGTCAAATACGCTGTCCGCAAAGAAAACTCATATGAGGCGGCGCGACGAGAGGAACGTATGTTTGAGGGTCAGATCTCTGGGCGCACGTGGGGACGATTCTCAGGTCGAAACCGTGACCTGGAACCGATGCAGCGCACCAACGTTTCACTACGGTCCGGCTCACAAGGGACTCGGGCACAGAACAATAACAACAAGTTCGATAAACGAAGGGACAGGCGACCTGAGGCTCAAGGGGATAAGTCACGCACGTCGCGACCTCAGGAAAAGCTGGACAGGCCCCGTGAAAGGCGCAACGCACTCTCGAGGGAAGAACTCGACCGGTTGCGGGCGGAGGGATGTTGTTTCCATTGCAAAGAGGTCGGGCATGAGAGTAAAAACTGTAGACAGCGAAGGACGGCAAAGGCACCACACACAGGCCTTAGTGCAAGCTCCGTGAGATTCGCATCTCTCGAAGAACTTGCACACCGTGCCCGCAAAGCGAACGATGATACCATATTCGCCGGTTCGGTTTGCCTCATCATAGAGAAGGAAGTTGCCCAGGATCCTGCGGGGGATCCAGAAGAAACCGTCTGTCCACCGCCTGCGATGGGCATCTTACAGCACTACAACGTTAGCATGAGTATTCCCGAGATGAGTACAGCGTCCACGTCGGCTGTTCACTCTCGACATACTGAGGGTGATCTCACAGGCTCGGAGGACAATAAGTTTGATAGTAACACAGATATCATGGCTGTTGATGTGTTGAACGGCCCTACCTATGGCTTATGGACTCGAGCACATCCGGATGACTGTATTGAATACATTCGTGCCTTGTTCTACAGCTACTTTGACCTGGAAGAGGCGAGTGTCGTTGGCATACTACCGGAAGAGCGCTTCTCAGTGTCCCCATTTGGCAGCTCAGGCGCTCATTGTGATGCATTTGCTGTTTACGACGATGCGTCACCGCGTGGATTCCCATGGGAGTTCATAGTGACTTGGGCTCAATTAGATGACCCTAGATGGGAAGTGAGTCATACCGTCCGGGAAGAGTGGGAAGCCTTTGTTATGGTACCTCAGTCACCAGCACTAGGGACTGGCTTCCCTATGTATCCTGGCATCACAGAGCCCGAAATTGGTCAGGCACTTTTACCATGGCTGTGGGCACACACTTCAGTATATCTCAAAGAGACTTTTTCTAACCTGTCCGGACGGGACGGACTGCTTTCTATTCATCCGGAGGGCGAGTCATATGTAATACAATCCATGTTGGACGATGAGAAACACACACTATCCCGGGCTAAGATCGTCTCTGAAAAGTTCAATTTTCGACAAGTACTGTCCAACATTCTCAATGCGGAGGATATGGATGAGGTAATGAGTCGATGGCAATCGGTTATGCGTGTCCATAGACGTTGTATGAATGTACTACTTGGAAATGTTAAAGTTGGGAAAGGTCAGCGTAAATTGAAGGCTCGAAAGCCAGAGTTCGATGAAACACATATCCCAGCTATAGAGCGAAATGCCATGCAGCCGAAAGACTTCACACGAAAGATACCCCAGCCTATTGTGGTTGCGGCAAAGGTCAACGGCTGTGAGGTCCGTGCTCTTATCGATACAGGTTCAATGGCGGATTTTCTCTCGACTACGATAGTGGATCAGCTGAATCTCAATACGGAGGTATTGGTGAAACCGTTGCCTGTACAGCTCGCGGTACATGGCTCTTGATCGAAGATTAACTGTTGTACAACAGTAGATTTTTCGTATCAGGGTATATCAGGCAAGCGGAGGTTTGACATTGTCAATCTTGACAACTACGACATGATTCTGGGCACACCGTTCATTTTTCAGCACAAACTCGCGATTACTTTGAACCCTGTACAGGTACACGTCGGTTCAGAATCTCCCTTGCGAATTGAAGGTGTCACTACTGCAGCGATTACCTCCGCAGCGGCTGACTTACTCGACGACTCTCTAGAGCCTCTGAGAGAGGAACTACGACAGGAGGCACAGGATCTTTGCCAGGACAGTGCCCGCACGGCCTTACCGCCGCTAAGAGTGATCAACCACACTATTCCATTGATAGATGAACACAAAATCTATTCATCACGGCAGTCGAAGTGCGCTGATGCACTGAAGCCACTCTTTCGTGATAAAAAGGTGGACTACTTATGTTCAGGCCGATGGGAGCTCGCCTCTGGAGTGAATGCGGCACCCATGCTCATGATTCCGAAACCTCCTCAAGAAGACGGAGTTCTCCGACTGCGAACCGTGGTAGACAAGCGGCAGCAGAATGCAAACACGCATAAGATGGCAGCGCCATTGCCTGATATTGACGGCATCCTACGGAATGTTGTGAAACATAAGTACCGCAGTATCATAGATGGCAAAGACACATATGAACAAATCCGAGTCATTCCAGAGCACGTACCTAGGACCCTATTCTCGACACCGGATGGAACCATGGTCAGTCTGGTCCTACAACAGGGCGACATCAATGGGCCGGCCACATACCAGTCGGTTATGAACCACATCTTTGCACCCTACATCGGAGTATTCATGGACGTATATCTGGACGATATTGTCATATATTCCGACACAATTGAAGACCACTTGAAACATGTTCACACCGTGTTCGAGGTTCTGCGCAGGAAAAAGTTCTATCTCGGTGCGGACAAGATGAACTTCTTTGCTGAACGACTAAAAATACTCGGACATGTTATTGACGAACACGGCATTGCAATGGACCCACATAAGGTTGACTCGGTTCTCAACTGGAAAATTCCAACAAATAAAAGCCTACTCAGTAGTTTTTTGGGTGCAGTTGGGTTCCTGGCACCGGATTGTGAGGGTATACGCATCCCTATGGGAGTTTTGGCTCCTCTCACCAGCGCAACGAAGCCATAGAACTGGACCCAGACGTGTCAGCGAGCGTTTGAACAGGTAAAGGAAAAGGTCCATACCTAGCGCAATAACCGATGGGTGGCCCTTGACTATTGTGATGGGGCTCCCATGATTAACCTGGTAATGGATGCGTCACTGACTGGGGCTAGTGGATATATCAGCCAAGGCAACGATCTCAAAACTTCGAAAGTCGTCACTTTTTGGTCGGGAAAGTTCAATTCTGCACAACAGAACTACCCCGTACATGAGCAAGAGTTACTCGCAATAGTTGAATCCCTCAAACGATTCAGGCCACTGCTTTATGGAACGACATTCCGCATATGCACAGATCATAAGGCTCTTGAGTTTCTGATGAACCAAAAGCACCTATCTCCGCGTCAGCACCGCTGGATTGATGTTCTCAATGAGTTCAAATTCACCATCGAATACATACCTGGTGAAACAAACGTCTTGGCGGACGCTCTGTCTCGCATATATAGCGATGAGCCCCTGGGAACAGAGCGAGCTCCATCGGAGTATGTAGGCAATGATGGCGCTGGAATACCACATATGTCTCAGAGCCTCGAGGTTCTTCGGCCTGTCTATACAGGTGCGGCGACAGTCATTGACTTCACACCGAGGCGATCCAGCCGATTAGCAATGAAACCTGTAGCAGAAGGCACATACCGGGCGATGCATCACGGCAGATCGAAGGATACACAGCGAGTTCATGCTCCTATTGCAGGGATGACTGGGTCCTCGAAGCATGAGACTACCAGACCAATGAGTGAGCAGGGACAATATGCGCTACAACGGCAGCAGAAGCGACAGCAAAAGAAGGCGCATGATATAGTCATAAAAGAGACAAATACGCGGAGTATCATGTCCACAGCTGGTGAACTTGGCATGGAGTTGCCCAGCAGTCTTCGCGGTCGGTATGCAGAGGACACATATTTCAAGTCCATTGTTTTTAACCCTTACGCTCACTCGAAGTTTCAGTACATCGATGGTCTTCTGTATATGAATGACGAAGGACGACACCTCCTCTGCGTCCCGGACATCTGGATCGGCATGCGCAGGGTGCGGGAGATGGTTATACGACACGCTCACTCCATACTCGCACATTTGGGGAAGCGTAAGACATTAGAATACCTACGCAGCGAAGTCTGGTGGCCGACAATGGTTACAGATGTCGATGCCTACTGCAAGACATGCAGTGTGTGCGCGACCACTAAGTCTGCAACATCAAAACCTCTAGGACTTCTCAAACCATTGCCGGTCCCTAGACGTCCATGGCAATATATTGCACTCGATTTTGTGGGCCCTTTGCCTCTCTCAGCCAATCGAACGGGTGAATATGACATGATATGCGTGATTATTGATCAATTAACTTCTATGGTTCATTTGGTCCCAACAAAACAGACATACGGAGCGGCTGAAATGGCCGAAGTCATATTTGAGAACGTGTACAAATTACATGGCCTGCCGGAGCGCATTATTAGTGATCGCGACACGCTCTTCACAAGTACATTCTGGCAACAACTACATTTGTTACTGGGCACTGAGCTACGGCTTTCGTCGGCTTATCACCCGCAGACGGACGGAGCAACTGAACGGGCAAACCAAACAATGACACAAATGTTGCGACAGTGCGTCCGACCTGACCAAAAAGACTGGGCAATTCGACTGCCAGCTATTGAGATGGCAATGAACATGGCACGCTCAGACACAACGGGTTTTTCACCATTTTTCCTCAACTACGGTCAGATGCTGCGGTCTGCAATTTGGTCATCCGAATCAGCATACCCAGGGGTCACTCAGTTTGCTGAGCGTATGAAATCTGCACTCATGACGGCTCATGATTCGATCATTGCGGCCCGTACGCTTCAGACGGAACACGCGAACCGAAAGCGAAGGAAAGCCTTGTTTAAGGAGGGCGATCTCGTTTATGTGTCCACTAAAAACATGTCATTACCAAAGGGACGTGCCCGCAAGCTGGTACCTAAATATTTAGGCCCCTTTCGAATCCAGAGTGAGATATCGGAGGGCGCATCATACCGACTTGAACTGTCAGACGAGCTGAGAGCCCGGGGGCTCCATGATGTTTTTCACGCTTCTCTCCTACGGCCTCACTTTCCGAATGATGATCGACGGTTTCCGGGGCGGCAATTTCATCAGCTTCCGGGCTTTGGTGAACAGCCTCGAGAATGGGCTGTGGATCGCATCTTATCCCATTCGGGACAAGGTGCGGACGCTCAGTTCGAAGTCCAATGGACGACGGGAGATGTTACTTGGGTCCTATACCACGACGTTAAACATCTACAAGCGCTACAGGAATACTACGAAGCATTAGGTATCTCAAATGCTCGACAACTCTCTGGTACACCCGGGAGAGAGAACTCTCCGGCTGCAACACACACGGTGGACGAGACTGCGGAAGTGATCGATGCGGGTGCGGATCGTCCTATTGAGGTATCCGCTCTCCGATTCACATGCGAGGAGTTGGTGAGCGGGGGCAGATCACGACGCCGCAAAATTTCTGGTGAGAAAGAAGCCCATAAAACACACGAGCCGGTGGTGAAAATGCGTTCCAACAGTCTCGTGCATCCTGCATTAACCCCCTCGTACTTTCTCTGCTCTACTCTCATCATGTCAGCTGTCCCCAACCACTATAGCCCTGAGCAGCGGCTCGGCTGGGAACGCTATGCTGCCGCGTTCACCGACTGGCTAGCGCGGCGAGGCCCTTACCCTGGACCACCACCGCCAGGCTACATGGAGATCTTCCGGGTGCAGCAGCGATTCGCGCCGTGCCCGGACGACTACCCTGAACTAGTGACCAACACGGTGCACAGGCACAACAGCACGACACTAAACCGTTCACATCAAAGCGGCATATCCAAAGGCATATTCACGGAACTCCTCTCGTTCAGTCGAGAAGTTACCGCGAGCATGTCTTCTCTTGCAGGCACCGCTCTCACCGCTGGTCCTACTTCGTTCCGACAGCCAGCATTCATTGGGGACCGGGGGACAAGCACACAACCATGGCAACGCGGTGCTCATTTCAAACAGAGGTCCTATGGACGCTATCAGCCTCCGACTGACGCGAACGCCAGTTGCGGTCGACACCGTGGACCGAAGCGAGGATCCCGAGGTGGACGAGGCAAGAAGAAAACGGACATACCTGTTGCAGAAGTCCCGGAACAGGAAGACATATCCGCACCTCTTTGTATGGTCGATGTTGCTGCTGCTGCTACTGCTGCTGCTGAGCCTACGGCGGCAACTCCACGCGCTCAGTGTTGACATTCTGGATTTACGGCTCTACCGGTCCGGAGTTGTGCACACAACCTTTGTATGGTCATGTTTACCTATGTTTAGATAGCGCTTACTATAGGCTGTGTTTCTACTTACTATATACGGTTTTCTCTACGAAACTACTGTACATTCCCATGACCATATGGTTCCCTTGTCTTCCTGTGCGTTCTACAATGCACCGGAACATTCTAGACCTTATGTCTTACTCAGAATACTCTCGGCTCTTACTCATACGCCGAGTACGGACTCTTACTCATCGCTCTATGGTTAACATGTGACTGCTTCATTCGCTTACTCATGCACTCCTCTCTCCAGTATATAAGGCAGTCTGTTTGCCCCTCTGCTCTTCAGTCGTTCGCTCACTGACTGAAGAGTAAGTCTCACTCATTACTTATGCTCTACTACACTTTACTTACTAGTACTTGTAGTCTCTCTTTGTGTGACTTACAGGTACTGGACTATGCAATATAGTCGTTCGCTCACTGACTGAAGATCTCTCTTTGTGTGACTTACAGTCGCTCCAAGCCTTCCAGGTTCAGAGTTCATCACTCAGGAGGGGGCAGATTCGATGTCTGTGGCTTATAGTGGTGAGCCGCTTGATGACCCGGTTAACCCTTTGGTTTCGGCTCTCACTGACGTTTTGATTGCCCTAGCATTGGAGTACACCACTCCGTCGGCAGTTCCAGTTGCTGGTCCTTCGAATACGGAGGCACCAGTGGCACCCGCAGTTCCGGCGACCTTGACAAGCATGCCTGCGCCGGTTCCAAGGGATGTTGCAGGAGATTCTCCGAAGGAGGTGGACACTGAAATGACAGACAATTTAGTGGATTACACTAGCGATCGGGAGTAGATTCCCCATACTTCAAAAATGTCGTGGTGGACACGACGACGAAAAATGCAGGTTCGCTTGAGTAGGACTCGTTTGCGAGTCCTGGAGGGCGAATGTAAGGATATGGGCGCTCCCATTACCTTTTTCGTACTGCTACGCTCGGCGCCTTACGCGCCTCTTTCTCTCTCTCTCTCTTGCTCTATTCTTCCTATGACTCGACTCGATTCCTTTTGCTTTCCTAAACACTCCTATTCTTTCTAATCTTACCAATCCATTCGGCTCCCAGCTACTACACACCCGAGGAGCGTCTACATCATGTATATAATCTCTCTAGTCTCCGGGGATATGCCCCAGCTCTATCGAAGATACGACTTTGACCACTCATATCGCTTATTCAACCAGATTGCTCTCTCGTGTTTCTCGACGCGACCGACTTGACCTCTCGCTCAAAACGCCCCGAGGCCTATCGGACGCCCGAGTTTCTCACAGAGACGCGACGCACAGAAACACAAGTCTCCCGCATCACGTGCCCTAGCGGATGCTGACCATGTCCTTCGAGGTCATTGAGCGCCCATGCCTGCGGAAATCCAGCGTTTTCTCTGTGGCGACCACCGTCCTTGTCAATCACATAGATTCCACCTGCTATCTACCCTGAAAATCCATAATCCCATCAATCCCTCTGGAATCCCACAATCGTCCGTCTGGCAGTGTAGACTCCCTACCAACGCCCTCGCTGCGTTGTCTCTTGTCCTCTACCTCAGCTGTTCTATGGCGCACACTCTGAGCTCGGATGCTTCCCAGCGTCCATTCTCGCCCATTGTCTCTCGGCAAGAACCTCTCTAATGTCTCAAATCCTCTCGTTGCTCCGCCCGCATTCTTCGTGAAGATATCTTGGACAAGTTTCGCTCGTGCATAAGCGGTAAGCCATCATAGATTCGTCCGGACGAGATTTTGTGGGACTGGACTGGGCATTGTGACCCGCGACTACCTCCCAAGTCGAGCTTTCACAACGTTGGTGAGTACTCACAACTCTAGACGCCCCAGTGTATCGGCGCTGGCTATCATCATGAAGGATGCGTCGTGTATGATAGCTAGTTCTCAAAATAGGAAGTCTTCAAAGTACGCACACATTTTGCCAAAGAAAATCCTTCCTCGCGTCAGGGTGGGGCTTTCTGGAGACGTGCATCCATAGGATGTCGTCTCAATACAACTGTTGTTGTAGGTGTGGATTAAGCTGCCTGGTGCGGATGGGCACTTGCGAGAGGCGTTGTGTCTTCGAAATCCTCGGCTCCTTCGCCTCTGATCTACCGTCTGATTTCGCGCCCTCCTTCCCTGCTGACCCTCCTTATTGCCGTCAAATAGTGACATACATTCCTTCTTTAGCATGATCATTGGGAAAGCCCCTCCATGCTGTCGGTATATAAGGGAACAGCTGAAGAGCGAATGCAAGTAGAGCGGTGCTCGTCTTCTACCGCCTGTCAGCCTATCAATTGGCAACCAGTTCCCTCGCATCGGCTACTCGGACACTCTAAGGAACGTGAACACCGAGACCCAACTGGTGAGCAATGACTAGGCACTCGGCTCGGGTCAGCGTCCTCGACGACTACATCCTGAGCTCTCGGGTTCAAGACGAGTGCATCTAGCACGATGATATGTGTATTCAGCCATACCACTCATGCATCTTTTCCCGCGTTAGGACCGGTCTGTGTGTTAGATGGCTCCTCACGGCGACCTCTTCGCAAGTGGTGGGAGCGACAACATGCTCAATATCTCCAGCGGACGGGTTGGGAACGTGTGCACGTCGAACTCGAGGGCGAAGCTGCCGCTGATCCCGCGCTGGACGAAGTGGAATCAACCCAGAGCGGTGCAGGCGGTCGCGTGGTGCCCGTGGAACCCGGCGCTGCTCGCGTCGGGCAGGGGCACGTCGGACGCGACGGTGCACATCTGGAACACGACGATGGGCGCGTCGCTGCACTCGCTCGTGACGCCCGCGCAGATCTCGTCGATCTAGTGGGCGCCGCACAAGTTTTGACGAAGCACGGGCACCTGGCGAACGCAATCATGGCCCACAGCTATCCGTCGATGAAGCGCGTGACGGAGGTCAAGGACGTTAACGTTAACATTCATGTGCCCTCGCGGAAGGCCTTATGGACCGCCGAGGGCGCACAATATCAACAGACACGCAGACACCGATACAAACGCAGACAGACATAGAACGAGGTAGCTGTCATTCGTCGCACACCACCCTGTACTTGTCCATGTCCTGGTCCTTGTCTTTGGACCTGTGTGCCGCCAGTCCGCGCCGTGTCGTGAGCTGACGTCTTTTTATGTAGAGTACAGCGTGCCGTACGCGGCTCTTGCAGAGATCCTGCCGACCGGATGCACAGCAGGCACAGAAGCGGAGCTTGCCAGAGAACGCGTCGCCATCATCCTCGCAATGCATCCCCCGTGCGTGCGGCAGACGGGACAAATGGGCGAGACGACTCGCGGGTGCTGTTCAGCGCGGAGCTCGTGTTGACCGCAACGGGGGGCGAGAACCTGGTTTCGGAAGATCTGGAAGGCACTGAGGGTCGAGAAGGAGGCTCGGAAGTCGATGGGTATCCTGCGCATCCGGTGAGCGTTGGCTTCGTTCTCGCAAAAACGTCTCTTAGTTAGATTATGCATAAGCCATGTCCTTGTCGTAATTCCACTCGTTGGTCGCTTTTGTCCTCAGAGACACGCCCGATGACCATATCTCCGGCCGTAGGCAAGTCACGTCGATGTAGGTATATTCTCCGCAGGCCGTGTATATGCAGGTAGTCTCCGTTGTGCATCTTAGTAGCATAGGTCTGAAAACCAATATAGACAAGTGTTCTGACGCGATATGTTTTTGGCGCTTAGTGAGCGTCGTCGGTTCAAATTTGGGTGTTGCAGTCTCATGCCAACTTCAACCACGACTGCCACCTAGCCCCTCACATAGAACCCAGCTCAATGTTGCCGTCCAGTTCAAGAGGTTACTTTCTCATGTCCTCGTCGCACCCATACAACACCCGCCTCGCGGCGAAACACAAACGATGCGAATGCACTAACCAAGCTGAGGAAGCACCACCGCCCAAGGCCCCAAAAGTCGAGCCAAGGCTGCGTACCATGGTGTCAAACACCGATCCGTTTACTGTCGAGACTGCAGAGCAGCAGGTACGTCGCTTATGTCCGCTTCACTGGTTAGTACAGCGAGTTGACGGAGGTCCCGAGCAGAAGCGGAAGAGGTTGATGAACCACTTTGCCCCCCAAGACAATCTCGGTCCAAATGACATCGGCAGCAGTTGCTAACGCCTCCTCTACGCTACTATGGCTGCCCGTTCAAGTATGATCAAGTGCTCAATCTTGCTCAGCCCCATCACATACATCTCGATGACATGCAGAATTCACGCAGTCTCTGGGGGGCAAGGAGAAGATTAACTTCTTCGATCTCTCCGACAATCATTACAGCAACCGTGAGCTACTGACAAGTCTACAACTCCTCGCACTTCTATACGTTGTTGGCAAACTCGCACGGACGGCGGGCAAACGACTTGAGACTGGGTGGGCATGCTGTCCTGAATGGGACGGCGTGATTTACGTCTGGTCTAGTTACGACGCGAGCCTGGTTTAAGGTTGTGCGGCTGTTGTCGTCGTGGGTCCGCGCCTTGACGACTTGAAACAAGGCGATGAGAGAGGTGTCGGGCGAGCGGTTGAAAGCGCAGTGGTGGTGGTCAGAGGAGGCTTCAAACTGAGTAGGTCGATCTTACTTCTCCCCACAGGACGTACTATAGCGGTGGGCCGGGGGCAGGATGTTATACCACTGAAACGCTTCTCGGGAATTCTAATGTTGTTGCTCTGACCATCGTACGCTATCTACCTACTTACAACACATGTGCTACAAATTAGTCTCTAACCAACGTTCAACATCTGCCCGTCTTAGCTGTGTTGAGTCAATGTATGCTTGGATGTCTCTGAATTGTTGATTCACCGTCTTGAGGCCGGAATTATGACCATTGCTGCGCTTGGTAATGTTAAGCGCAGGTAAATGCGAACGCCATGAGGGACAAAAGGTACTGCGCTGGCGCCCATGCACGTCCGTCGCCTCTTGACCCTTGTCCACCACTCCAGTGCATCATCCACCAACCCTCCTCATCCAATCAACACGATGGCATCCAGGCCAAAGAATGGGAAGGGGGGAAAACGGACAGAAGCTCACGAAACCTTGCACAAGTCGAAGAAGGTACGTTCACTGCCTATTTTGCTCTCTTAACCAGAATGTGGGCCGACTGACCTGGTCACTATTATACGTTTGGTTAGTACTTGGTCGTTGACCAGCAGGACTTTGAAGCTCATCTTGCACAAAAGCTGGGATTTGCGTACCAACACCGCAAGTCCGAGTCCGCTCTATATGGTGTCTATAACCATATCATCTCGGGTGTCAGTAGCACCATCAAGCACCCTGACTTCCCGCACGTCACGATCTCCCACGCCCCCCAGGCTGTCCTTGGCCAGATGGACATGCCAGTCGATCGGAACGGGAACCCAGTCACGAAGGATTCAATCTTCAACGAGCAGCTCCCCGACTTTGTCCGTACCTTCATCAAGGCGAGCGAGGAAAAGGACCAAGACGGAAACCGCCGCTACGAGACGCTCCCAATCGATTTGTGGGAAATCAAGCCTTTGAAGACAGACCAGCCGTGGGACACAGAGGAGGCCCGTCTCGCTGCAGCAAAGATCATGGAGAAGGCCACTGAGCAGACGTGGAAGCAGGCAATGGCGGCCTTTGCTCACAACCCGGGCTGGCAGCAGATCCACGTGCTCCTCATCGTAGGCGTGTACTTCTCCCAATTCAAGTGGATGAGGCCGGACGGGGAGATCAAACGGCCACTCGACGATCCCCCACATCTGACTGAGGTCTTGTCAGGACCGGAGTTGGAGAACTTCCGAAAGCAGTACGATGACAAGATCGCAGAGTACCAGAACAGGCCTCTTCCCGAGATCGTGTACTTCAACGTGCCCGTCTTCGAATTCGCTCGTGGTGGCGAGGAGCGATATCAGGCCTCCCTCTCTCCCGAGTTTCGCTACGCAATGAGACTCCCTTTGTCTCAGGAGTATCCAGACTGCCAGTACCAGCGGACCTGGATGTCTTCACCTGCGAAGAAACCGACGCGTAATATGCGCGGTAAGGTAAGGTGCTGAATACTCCGCGTGTACGCTCCCTGCTGATTGCCAACAATCAGCGCTTTGGAGAAAGAGCGGTCACAATTGGCATTTGTGACAAGCATGTTGAGGGGTTGGTTGAGCAGCGAGACAAGGGCTGGGCAATCGGAGACGAGCCTTCACCGTCAGTGTCGTCAGCGCACAATACCAGCTTTGACTCATGGGGTGGGTCGAATGCGGACGTTGAGGAACTGAAGAGAGCCGCCCTGGCGACCCCCCTTGCAGTGAGGACTCGATTTGCAGTGAGGACTCAGTCGGGCCAGGTGCCCGCTAGGATGCTTACTCAATCGAGTCCGGAGCCTGCTCCTGGTCTACCTGCCCTAGGGAATCTAGCAGGCTCCCGGTCTCGTGAGGTAAGAGAACTTTTCTTAAGCCCTCCGCGCAAGGGACAACATCTAATCGAGCATCAGCACCGCATCCAGGCAATCGACTTCGAGAGACATGACGAGGAGGAGTATGATACCCCGCTATCCTCGGATGAATCTCAGGCTGATAGCGCGGAGGGAGAGGTCCTCGCTGACAGTCGCTACCACGTCTTGAACCACCCCGGCAACAATCGTCGTAAGGTGAACATGTACAACGAGGAAGACGAGAACTTCTTTGTTGACACGGCCTTCGAAGAGCGGGTCAACAACCGCGACAAAGGCTCAAGGAACCACGCACCCGCCAGAAACCTGCCTACCTCACCCCAGTACTCATCGGACGAAGACCGCGATGTGATCGATGACCATGTCGCCTCTCCGGACACCAGCCTTGGGGATATCGACATGCACTACGATGCGGACAGCGAGGGTCTTGGAAACGTCCGGCATATCCTCTCTGATCAGGCAGGAACCCACCCACGGATGCTGTCGAAGGACACGAAGAGCCGGAAGAAGACGTTGAAGCATCGCAAGGCTTAATGTCTGCAAGCAGGTGAGCATTCTAATTATTCTTTCGATACGTACAGAGAGATGAACTGAATGTCAGTCAACAAAGCCTCTTGTGATGCGGCTGTAGGATGATATGTCGGACGGCACACAACTTGTTACTATGCAGCGTGGAATTAGTATGCGCCTGTACTCCAGGTAATATGTTATACCTTATAAGAGCTCCAAATTATGGTCTATGCATATGAATCTTCATCCGTGTCTTGTGAATCCGCGGGTCGATTTGTCGAAGCAGTGGTATAGAGCACCAACGAGGCAGGACGTTGGATAGGCGCTCAATCGTGAACATATCTTCGGCGCCTGCGGAGAATGAAACGGGCTTGTAAACGCGCCCATCTTCAACCAACATTCGACTACATCTTGGCCCGAACCACGATTCATCTACCTCAGCCATCGTCCTCTGCCCTCTTATAACACCACAGTCCACCAACCTTGCTATCATGTCTTCATCACCACCCGCTCACAACACTCGCCTCGCGACAAAACGCAAACGACTCGCTAACCAAGAGGATGCGCCACCGCCCAAGACACGAAAGACCGTGTCGAAGCTGAGCAGCATGCTGTCAGAGGTCGACTCATCAACTGCTGAGACTGCTGAGACGAGGGTGCGTACTGTTCTCTGGCCATACCCTAGCTTGAGTGTAATGACGGAGGTCGGGCGCAGAAGCGGAAGAGGATGATGAATCGCTTTGCCCCCAAAGACGTCCTCGATCCCGACGAAGTCGGCAGCAGTGACACCAACCCACCCCTACGCTACTATGGCTGGCCGTTCAAGTACGACCAAGTCCTCAAGTTCGCTCAACGCCATCACATACATTTTGATGCCTCGAAGGAATCCCGCAGTCTGTTCGGAGGCAAGAAGGAGATGGATTTTGCCGATCTCTCCGACAAGCACTACAACAATCCTGAGCTCATGCAAGACCTAAAGCAACTCGCACTTCTGTACGTTCTCACTAAACTCGCACGGACGGCCGGCATCCGGTTGGACTACGAGCGGGCATGCTCCCTCGACTGGGACGGCGTCATCTACGTCTGGTCGAATTACGATGCGCAGGAGCGGTTTGGCGTCGTCCAACTGCTATCGTCTTGGAAACGAGCGGAGAGGACAATGAGCAAAGCGATGAGCCAGATGTCGGGTCAGCGACTGAAACCACAGTGGTGGTGGTCGAAAGAGAGTTCCCTGGTAAGCACATGCCGTCTTGTATCTACATTGCGGACAACTTCTCATTACTGCCTTACAGGATGCATCATGATTCTGCGCAGTCTTCTCCGTTACTATAGGACCTGCAGGAGTTGCCCTGTGTCTATTCTGTTTAGTACTGTATTGTATCGTATACATTTCTCGGTTTCCTGCTTTGCAATCATTCGCGCGAAGAAACACATTCAGCGGATTGTCTATTTAGAACTTCTCTTTCAAATGTAGGATAACAAGGACGAGTGGAACCTGATGTACCCCCCTCGATACACGCCTCCGCGGCCTGGAGTCGGTGAGATGTCCATCGGGAGCAATCGGACCACGACGCACGAATGCAGGGACACAAAGTGGCTGCTCGGGCACCAAGATGAGGTGTGTTCGTTGGAGCCACGTTTGGGGTGCGCGGGTACGCAGAGCTCGAGCGTGAATATGCCATCCGCCTCACGTTAGACAGAGCGTTATGTGATCGCAGCAGCGAAGGCGGTTGCGTATGCCCATTAAATACCTCGAGCCGCGGAGGGACATCTGGAAGACGACAACCGGCGCGCCGCTGTGATCCTCAGGGCATCTTCCCCACGGACTCGCGCGCCTTCGCCCAACTGTTCTTGGACGGACTCGAGAGCCTCCGGATGGAGTGTATCCTCGAATGCACGGCGTCGACCCTTTTCCGGAAGTTCGCGAAGTGGCTTCGAAGTCCGTTCCTCCTTCACTTTGCATCCTCGCTCACGGGCTACCACATGAATGACCACGACCTGTTCCCCGCGAGTTCCTGAGGGACCGGACCGCGTTGCGGAGCCTTCAGCTTACGGTGCCGAGCGCAGACTGGGCGTCGCACAAACGGACTTCCTGAAGACGCACCAGGCGCGACACACGCGACCAATGACCATTTGTCACCCATCCGTAGACCATGGCATGTGTGGCGAGGCGGAGGGCTCGCGGGTGTTGCTCCGCGTGCTGTTGCTGAATGGGAAGTTTGCACACCGCAATGAGAAGCCAGAAGGAGATATGGGAGGTGCCGAAGTGGCCGCGACAGAGGACGGTATCGTGAGCACCCGGTGAGCGTTGAGCTTTGTCGTCTCGAGGCAAGTCAAGATTGGATGATGTACTTACATATCTGACTATGCGTTTGTATATATGGTAATCTTGTTCACACAGAAGTCAGGGTACCAGCGAGTATAGAGACCTGCGACTCTGAGTGCATGCTCACCCAGACCCTTAGCAGACCTCGCTCATGTGCACGCATCTACGTACAGAATTCTCAGGAATTGTACATATTCTGAACACTCTGTAGTGTGCATGCTCGCAGCGATAGTCTTAACTCGAAGCCTCTAAAATGAGACGATACGTCCTCAGCGCTTAGTGAGCGTTGTTCGATCGCGGGGTAGCCGCCTCAGGTTGACTTCAACGACCACGACTTTCATCTCGCTCCTCACTTCGTACCAGCTCATCGCTGCTTTCCTACCACTCAATTAAGTATATATTACTCTTTCATGTCCTTATCGCACCCATACAACACCCGCCTCGCGGCGAAACACAAAGGGTGCGAGTGCCCCAACCAACTTGAAGAGGAAGTACCGCCGCCCAAGGCACCAAAAGTCGAGTCGAGGCTGCGTAGCATGCTGTCAAATACAGACACGTTGACTTTCGAGACTGCGGAGCAGACGGTAAGACATTTTTGCATTGTATGCACTGGTTACAGTTAGTTGATGGAGGTCACGAGTAGAAGCGGAGGAGGATGATGAAACGCTATTCCCCCGAAGACAATCTCGATCCCGACGAAGTCGGAAGCAGTGGCACGAATCCGCCCCTACGCTATTATGGCTGGCCGTTCAAATACGACCAAGTGCTCAAGTTTGCGCAACGGCATCACATACACTTCCCCGTCATGCAAGCATCGCGCCATCTCTTCGGTGGCAAGGAGGAGATGGATTTCGCCGACCTCTCCGACGAACACTACAGCAATCCTAGACTCTTGATCAGGCTCAAACACCTCGCGCTTCTAATCGTCGTTGATTTACTTGTAGAGACGGCAGGTGTTCGACTCGAGCATGGTTGGACGTACTCCCTCGACTGGGATGGCGTCATTTACGTCTGGACGAACTACAACGTGGAGAGTCGATATATGGTTGTGGAGGCGTTGTCGTCGTGGGAACGAGCCGAGAAGACTCTGAACAAGGCGATGAGAGATATGTCGGGCGAGCGATTGAGACCACAGTGGTGGTGGTCAAAGCAGACTCGCCTGGTAAGCACATCATGCATGTCTGTGTTGTAGGCCATGTCTTATGTTATCTGTTACAGGACGAGAAATGACGGTGGTGTTTTCGTATGCAGTCGTCTCGCATCCCGTCCGAGGCGACACGACTCGCTCCTTTTGCATTGTATTTATGTAGCATTGTCATTATATGATCGGTCTCTCGGTTCTCTGCCTCCTGCAATCATTCGCGTGAAGATTGATGGACGTCCCATCTCTCCCCATACGTTCTCTTGTATGTTCATCCAACCTATGACAAGCAGGACACGACGAGCAAATTCCACCGCATCCATATGGATCTGCTGCCATGTAGTCTTGGGCAGGTCTGGCCGAAGCATGGTGAGCGACCCTTTATATATCTCGCGCGCGGGGGTCACGGCTAACCCAATATCCAATTGCGTTGTATGGAGGAGCTTCAGAGCCAAGCATCGGACAACCACCTCACCGCAGCAAGGCTCCTTCTCCCAAACGATGTCTGACCGCCCAATAGCTGACAACCCTTGGGTCCACATCCAAGCCCCTCATCTCAACGTGAGGGGATGAATCGTTCCAAGTCCTTCGCGCAAGCCTATTCGCACAACTCTATGGACATCCAGGCTCCCCTACGACCCTTTCCTAATAGTCAAATGCTGGTCGACTTCACGCGATGTATCAAGCTTGTCTCACAAAGCCTGTGGGAGTAGCCATCATGGTATTGTTTGGTGTGAACGTGCCCGTGCTGACCACATCCGAGGAGATGGGATTTCCGTCGCCCTTTTGGTTGATGTGCGAGAGGCCTAATCCTAGGCGTGCCAATTCATTTCGCTCGCTATTAACTATAACGGCGCATTCACCGTGTTGAATCTGTGTCGTGCGCGCGGCCCATGGCCACATCTTGCACTCAAGGAACAGAGGTTGGAAACAAAAACAAACGTATAATGAACGGTACATTGACGAGAGTGGGATTCGAACCCACGCCCTTTCGGACCAGATCCTTAGTCTGGCGCCTTAGACCGCTCGGCCATCTCGCCATACACCCTGGCGGAACACCGGTTTATGGATCCCCATTTCTGCAACGCGGTCACGACGAACGCGTGCGCGACGCGTGGTCGCGTGTTTGTCTGCAACCTCGTCCCGTTCGGCGCTCGTGGCCATCCCTGTACTGCCAGTGACTGCCACCTCCCCCTCTCTCTTCTCTCTCTCCCCCTTCGCGTCTTGCTATGGCATATGCTCCGAAAACACCCACCCGACACCGCTCTCGCTCAGAGACAAAAACCCCTCTTTCCGCGTCCTTTTTCGCCACGAACAACCTCGCCGATGCCTCCAATCCCTTCATCGTCCCGAGCAGGCCCGCGTCCCCCGTGAAGAAGAGTTCTGGGCAGGTTTCCGCGACCCTCAAGCGGCAAGCCAGCGTAGGGCTTATCCGGAAGGGGGGTGTCGAGAGTCGACTGGACGTCGTGACCCGCGACTACATTCCGCCTCCTCCGAAGTCCGAGAAGCGTTCGCGGTCCCAACCTTCGGTGAGTACTCGCTGCTTTGCATGCACCTCGTCTTTGCTTTGGCGATGTTGGCTTGGAGGAAGCATAATGCCTGAGAGGCGTACCCACGCGACACGCATTCATCCATGACATGAACCAAAGCCCTTTGTGCCATTGCCTCCCACTTGCAGTCCGGATTGGGCGGCATTCTCACTTCCCATCTGCTCTTGTTGTCAATATGGTCTCACAAAACCCGCAGCGTGATAATAGGGATCGGTTCATTACGACCCGCGACCCGGTTGATGAGGTCGCGGCGACGCTCGACCTAATGTCCCTCAACCCCGAGTCTGCGTCCCCGGGACATACTGCCCGACTTGCCGCAGCCACAGGCGTGCCAATCAACCGTCGTATCCTCGCATACCACGAGCCACCTCCGCCGGCGTCCTCCGATCCCCTCATGGCACAAGCACGCGAGCTGGTTAAACCACTGTATGCACGCGCAGGGTCGGCGCCCGCAGGTGGCTCTGGCTCGACCGGCGCAAAAGACCGCAAGATCGCGACCTTCCCGTACAAGATTCTCGATGCGCCGGGGATGATTGACGACTTCTATCTGAACCTCATCACCTGGAGCAGCCTCAACATCGTCGGGATCGCGCTGGGGAACAGCGTATACATCTGGAAGGCGGAGACGGGTGAAGTCGTACTGGTTTCCGAGGGACCTGAAGGGTCTTACATCGCTTCGGTTGACTTCTCAAACGACGGCCAGTTCCTCGGTATCGGCTACCCGAACGGTGCCGTCGAGCTGTGGGACGTGGAGTCCCAGACGAAGCTGCGAACGATGACGGGGCACTCGGCTCAGGTTGGTGTCCTCTCTTGGAACGGCCACGTCCTCAGCTCCGGGTGTCAGGATGGGAGCATTTGGCACCACGACGTGCGCGTGCAGCGGCACAAGGTGATGGAGCTGCTCGGGCACCAGGGCGAGGTGTGCGGGCTCAAATGGCGCTCTGACGGTGAGCTGCTCGCGAGTGGGGGGAACGACAACGTGCTCAACGTCTGGGACGGGCGGGTTGGAGACGTGGGCATGCCGAGCTCGAGCGCGAACACACGCTCGGCCGCTCGCTGGACGAAGCGGAACCACACCGCGGCGGTGAAGGCGGTGGCGTGGTGCCCGTGGAACCCGGCGCTGCTCGCGTCGGGCGGGGGCACGTCGGACGCGACGGTGCACATCTGGAACACGACGACGGGCGCGCGGCTGCACTCGCTCGTGACGCCCGCGCAGATCTCGTCGATCCAGTGGGCGCCGCACAAGAAGGAGTTCCTGACGACGCACGGGTATCCGACGAACGCGATCATGGTCCACAGCTACCCGTCGATGGAGCGCGTGGCGGAGATCAAGGACGCGCACGACTCGCGGGTGCTGTTCAGCGCGCTGTCGCCGAACGGGGAGCTCGTGTGCACCGCGGCGGGGGACGAGAACTTGAAGTTTTGGAAGATCTGGGAGGCGCCGAAGGTGAAGAAGAAGGAGGCGAAGGAGAGCTCGAGGATGGGGAGCACGTCGACGGGTATCTTGAGTATCCGGTGAGCGGGGGGCTCTTTCGGAGGCCGAGGGCATCATCTCTTGATTGGATTTGTGTATTGGTATCTCTCGCTGTGTCCCTGTGTACGTCGTACGCGTTGATCGCAGGCTTTCTTTGTGCAGTCATGCCCTCCGTGCATCACCGCTTGCAATCCCGTCCATGTCACCCCTGGCTTGACGGACACTGCGCTTTGGTACCTATTCCGAATTCTCCCGATATTACGCATGTATCGCATTCGAGAGCCCGAGCG
The DNA here is from genome assembly GCA_020543525.1 of Coriolopsis trogii. Lineage (NCBI taxonomy): Eukaryota > Fungi > Basidiomycota > Agaricomycetes > Polyporales > Polyporaceae > Coriolopsis > Coriolopsis trogii. The sequence goes on from JAHYIO010000039.1 coordinate 395,305, forward strand.
GTACTGCCGGGCCACTTCCACGTCTACGTGAGTCGTCCGTGAGCCCGAGTATCCCGTCCTTCACTGATGTACTCTTGTGTCTAGATCTTGATCGCAAGCGTCACGTTCCGATTGCTTCTCGAACTTTGAGGCTGGCGCGTTGCGGACTGTCGTGCATGGCGTTTGTTTTGGCTAGTACTGAAGGGTTATGGGGAGCAGGGAAACTGTGGGCTACCGAGAAGTACGGGTTCCTTGAGTGCGAAGTGCGGTAGGCGCGCGTTTGGGCGTCTACCGAACCAAACGGGAAGGTATCGCCGCCTCAAGTTTCCAACACGGTCCGACTCGAGCCTTGTTTCGATCCACGACCTACCCCCCTCAAATACCTCACCTAGTCTTTCTTACATCAATCCCCACTATAACCACGCTACATCATGTCGTCGATGCGAACTTGCACTGCACGCGCCTCCGCGACTCGGACGCGCAGAAGACTCGCTAACCAGGACTCGGAGGACATGCCACTTCCACGCAAGGTCCACATTGTTGTGAAGCAACAGGAAACTGCACTCGCGGCAAGACTGTCGACGGCTACGGATGTGAATACGAAGGTAATGACTGTGCTGTAAGACTGCTCCCGATCCTAGAACTGATGATTTGCTTAGAAACGGAAGAGGTCGGCCTCGCTCCAGGTTGAAGACCCCGTGGATAGCATCGGTCCGAACGACATCGGCGACAGCGGCAGGAACCCCCCTCTACGCTACTATGGGTGGCCGTTTAAGTACGACCAAGTGCTCGAATACGCCAAGCGTCACCACCTCCGCTTCCATGTCGTCGAGCAAGCTCGCACGTCGTTCGAGGGCAAGGAGGAGATGGCCTTCGCCGACCTTCCCGAACGCTACTACAGCGACCCCAAGCTTCTAAGAACTGCACAGGAGCTCGCTGCGTCCGTTGTATGCACCAGGCTTGCGAATTTGGCAGATCTGAGGCTCGATATTGGCGCTCCGCTCTCCTCGGACTTCGACGGCATCCTGTACGTCTGGGACAACTACACCATAAATCTACGCTGCGACGTGGCCGAGTATACGAGCTTGTGGGACAATAGGCTGAGGATACTGGGCGAGGCGATGCAAGAAATGACAGGACGACCTTCGAAGCTGCAATGGTGGTTTTCGTGGAAGAACTGGGTGAGCGGCCTGCGTGCTCTCAGTGTTTTCGCACAATCTGACCTGTGTAACAGCGTTCGAGAACATGAAGCACTTTGCTTTGCTTCCATGTATTTTTGTTTAAGAGAGGTCTATGGTGCTCTCCGTGATTTATCTATGCTATGTGGATTCACGGGATAAAAGTCGCAACACCTGTATTGGCCATTGGGCGTCAACATTACCAAATGCGGAAGGGCTCTACCGAACGCTAGGCGACTTCAAGCGCGACGCCAGCCTTAGTTATGCTAAGACACAGGGACTCGGGGCCGATGGTTAGAGGAACATAGACTCCTGATCAATACATCTATGACACAGGCTTGAGGGTCAGTTCTAACCAGGCTAGAGTCGTGAATTGTCATCAATTTGATCCTCCTCACGAGGAGTGCCTGCACTCTGGGGCTCTGGCTGTAACATATATGGAGGGGTCTGCTCATAAATATGGCTAATAATTTTGCTATAGAACTTTCTCCTTCCCCCGTAGTCTAGACCCAATACTAGGGAGTTTAGAAGCAATAAGGCATTGACGGCGTTCAGTATATATCCTGCCCTACCAACAGCGGGAGAGGAACACTTTTTGGGAGATTGATCATTGTAGAATGCATATGATAATCTCAATAGCACGTAAGCGCGGCTACCTCATGCTACAATAGCAGGAGAGCAAGCGCTTGTTCGAGTTTGTCGCGTCTCTCCGTCTCTCCACCACCACACGCGCGTCCTCATCTTCTCAGCTCTCGTGTCAACTCAGCATGCCAGTAATGGAGAACCAGGATACTGTTAGTGCTCGCAACGCTATGCACGACTCGAAAACGGTACGTTCACCACCTCTCTGCTCGCATAACCAGGACCTGACCGGACTCTGGTTATGCGCGCATGGCTGGTTAGCACGTCGTCATTGACCAGGCGACCTTTGAGGCGGAGCTCTCCAGCAACATTGGCTTCGCATACGAGCGCCGCAAGTATGAGTGGCCGCTGTACGGGGTGTACGACCACATCATCTCCACTTTGAGCAGAACCATCAAGCATCCCGACTTCCCCAGAGTCACGATCTCCCACGTCCCTCAGGCTGTGCTCGGCCAGGGAGAGGCTCTAGTCGACGAGAACGGCCAACGAGTCACAAAGGACAGTATCTTTCATGAACAGATACCCGACTTTGTGCGTACGTTCGTGAAGGCTGTCGATGCGGAGGACAAGCTCGCGGATGGTAATGGTGTAGGGAGCGAAAAGGGCAACGGCGGACGCACCTTCCAGACACTGCCCATCGATCTCTGGGAGGTGAAACCTCTGGATATCGAGGCGCGCTGGGACACTGAAGAGGCTCGCGAGGCTGCAATCAAAGTCATGGAAAAGTCGATCGAGCAGACGTGGAAACAAGCCATGGCCGCTTTTGCGCACAACCCAGGCTGGCAGCAAATCCATGTGCTCCTGATCGTTGGTGTCTACTTCTCTCAATTCAAGTGGACGCGACCCGAGGGCAAAATCAGTCGCCCCCTCCCCGACCAGCCTCCACCTATGACTGGGCCAATGTCGTACGAGGAAGCAGAGGCACTGCGCCAGTGGTACAAGGACAAAGTTGCGGAGCTAGAGAGTCGATCCTTCCCCGAGGTCGAATTCTTTGCCGAACCCGTCTTCGATTTCGCCCAGGGTAACGGGCAAGGCTACGAGGCGTCACTGTCTGCACAGTTTCGTTGTGCCGTAGGGCTTCCCCTGTCTGAATATTATCCTGCCTGTGACCAACAACCGAGCTGGATGTCCCCCGGACCGGCGAAGGCACCAATGCCTGGAGGTAACCTTCTGGTGAGTGAATGTGCCTCGATGTACACTATGTTGCACCGTTAATATGAAAACTAGATGCAAGGGCGAGATGCCGTTGAAATGGCTCTCCATGGGGAAATTGAAAGGTACCGGGAGAACGCTAAGAAGGGGATGAACTTCCGTCTATCGACACCTAACCCAAAGGGGTCAAACCACGACGATTCCAAAGGAACTGGCACATCGTCCCCTGACTCAACAGCTACCACCACTTCCAGTCCTGACAATTCTGCTCCGTCGACACCGTACAGACCGTCCTACAGTGCGTTCAAAGGGCGCTGGAAGGACGTTGCCCCGAATTCGCCGGTCGCAAAGCAGACTAGATTGTCCCGCAAGCGACCTCTCTTCCCTGGGATTAACCTTTGGGAGACCGCCCGGCCGAGAGTCAGCGGCGCCTTGTCAGGCAGAGCAAAAACTGCCACTCCATCCACAACGAGCCCTCCCCGTAAACGGCGATGCACGCTGGTTGTGGCCGCTCCTGCTCATGGTGCCAACGGGTCACAAGTGGCTGGACCAAGTGGTGTTGTCTCCGCCTCCAGTGGTCGCATTCGTATTCCCGGGGGTCGTATGAACAGACGCATACCCTCAATTGCTCTCAATAATGTCGAAGGCTCGGAGGACCCTGAGTCAACCGTCGACAGGCCAGCCTCTCCCAACGAGTCCACGGGCGAAGGTGGGACCGCCGCACTCACTCAACATGCGAGCTCTAGCCACACCGCTGTTCGAGGTATATACAGACTGCCTGTGATTGAAGAGGAAGTGTTAGCTCAGTACGTTCACACCTCCGACGGCGAAGCAGACTCAACATCAGAACATTTCGATGACGACGATGATGAGATCGCCGACTCCGCAGGAAAAGGATGGTATGCAGAGCTGAAAGATCGAGAGTACGCCGATGATGGAGCACGTTGAACATCCGAGCAGGGACTATCTGCCAATTGATAGTCTCTTGGCTCTCGAAATGCAGCAGCGCACGACTGTACGAGAAAACTATATTCTCATATCTGTATGATTATGCACCCATGTTTATGAGTTAGGACTCGGAAGGCTTAGCTACTCAACTGCATGTTCGTAAGAGTAGTTTTGTTCTCGTTCATTATGCTCATCTATGCCATGTATGTTCATGCGATGCGTATGGAGAATGGTTCTTGGACAAGCTGCGAGCCACGGACACCGGTGCGATGGGACGCGGCGCAGGAGAGCTGAATAGGCGCGCAATCAGATACGCATCTCGGGCGCCTGCGGAGATTGAAACGCGTCGCCAAGCACAGTTCGACCCGAGTTCGTCTCAAACCACGATTCAACGCTCTGCAACGACCACACCCAGTCCTCTCTATATCAATCCTTATCCGTCGACTTCACTATCATGTCCTCGTCGCATCCGTGCACCGTCCGTTCCTCAGCGAAGCGCAAAAGACTTGCTAACCAGGACGACGCACCACCTCCCCGCAAGGTCCAGAGGACTGTGGCAAAGCGGGAGAGCACACCTACAACTCAGTCAGCCACCAGTTCGACATCTCAGAGCAAGGTATGTGACTGATTCTTCCATCATGCTCTCGCTGAATGGGAATGTCCGTGTTCAGAAACGCAAGAGATCGGTCAAGACTTTGCTCGATCCCGTGGATAGCATCCCTCCGGAGGAAATCGGCGGCGACGGCACCAAACCTCCCTTGCGATATTATGGGTGTCCGTTCAAGTACGAACACGTACTCGAGTACGCCAAACGCCACCACCTCTGCTTCCGCGTCGACAAGCGGTTCCGCCATCTGTTCGAGGGGAAGGAGATGATGGACTTTGCCGACCTTACGGAGGAGCATCACAGTCACCCTCTAATCACCAAAAACATTCCGAAACTAGCTGCAATTGTTGTGTGCGTCCGTCTCACAGAGCGGGCGGGTTTTCAGGTCCAGATCGGTTACCCACTTTCCAAGGAATTCGACGCCATCATGTACGTCTGGGACAACTACAACATAGAGGCGCGTTATACCCTGGCCGACCTCATGGGCACATGGGACGATGGCGCGAAGAAATTGGAGGCTACAATGAAGGAGATTACAGGCCAACGTTCGAAGTTGCAATGGTGGCATTCATGGGAGAACTGGGTAAGCAAACAGCTTTTGTCGTGCCTTCTTCCAACGTCTCACTATTTTCTTACAGCGTTTGAAAGGATGATTTCCGTCTGTCTCGTCTTTTCGCTCGAGTGTCATGTATTATATTATGTAGCGTCATCGGATCACTTTTCTCTGCGTCTTCCATCTTTGTGCGATGGCTGTCTTTCGAACCATGTATCGGTGACGTGACTGACGTCCCTTCATTTGCTTATGTTGAGTACTCATGGGCCCAACTCGCTGATTGACAGGTCTGGCTGAGTAGGTGTACAGATCCACACAATGAGCATGCGCATCCGTGGCGTCCGGTCAAATTGAGTTGCATCCTATCTTATTCGTTCACTGCAACGGAATAATTGACCGCCGCGGCTTAGCTTCAACCGCGATTTCAGACATGACAGCGAACCGGATTCTTCGTCGCGCGTTGCGCACACTGCCCATTCCATCTTGCGCGCCGTTCACGACATTCACCTATTCTTCAACCCACATTCCCCTCACCCCATGCTCAGCAACACTTGGGACGCCATTGCCGCCTAGACTCTGATCCGGACATGAGCCTTCTTACCCCTACAAAGAACATCATTCCTGACACGTACCCGGCATCCATGACATGTATGCCGAACTTGCACTACACGACCCCTCCTTTGCAACGATAACCAATGACGCACTCGTCCTGCCCTTTCCTCTCTGTTTGACAGCTCTCGGCCACTTCAACGTCCTTCCGTTGCACTACCATCCGTCTGACCCAATGCAACGTCATGTTCACGGCGTCCCCGTCGTCTTAATGGAACGCAGGCACAACCTCCAACCAGCACGACTCGAAGAACGCGACACACTTGCAGTTCACCCGCATTTCGAGCCGGCTCTAGGAGACGAGCGCGCGGCGCGGCAGACAGCGGAGAGGGAGAATGCGACGCTCAGAGACGATCCCCCGTCACTGAGCCAATCGGCGAGTTCGCCCTCACTGGTGGTGCGCAGTCTATTTCTCGCTCGTCGTCAGCTGCTACGTCTGTCGGCACTCACATTGATCTTCACCTCTTACTCCATCTCGATTTCTAGGTTGCCCGCGGCGCTCCGTCGAGCTCATGGTTCCCATCGGAGCTCACAAACCAGTCATCAACATGCCGCGTACCTGCTGGAACGACGCCCGGACGGCGAGCAACTCTAGAGTGGTGCCATGACAATGTGCTCAACGACAGTCGAGGAGCGCGGGTACGCAGAGCTGGCGCGCGAGCATCACAACATGTGATTCGCCTCACGTTAGACAGGGTGTTTTGCCATTGCAGCAGTGAAGGCGGTTGCGTATGCCCATTGAACGCGTCGAACCCAGCTCTGCTCGCGTCAGGCGGAGGCAGATCTGGAAGACGACAACAGGCGTGGTGCTATGAGCTCCAGCACATCCGCTCACGCAGACCCAATGAGAGCGTTAGCAGACATCGTACCTGCAGCATTGGTGTCGCAAGTGTCGCAAGTGTCGCAATAGAGTTGATGGGGAGTCGGGACGCTCAGACCAATGACAACGCCGGGGGAAACTGGCAGGATAGTCCGCCCGCGCGCGGGGCCTGGGATATACTCATTCCGATCGTACCTGTCCGAGCCTTCCCGCCCCGAGCACGCATGCGATGGGACGCAGCAGGAAATGTAATTTGCCTTTTCAACGAGGTATTCGTTCTTCCTATCCCTCGTAGAGCTGCCTTGCCCTGTGTCCTACCACCCTATGCACCGGCCAACGTCCTTCCGTTGCGCTACCGGCTAATCGAGGGGCCGCTCTTGATCCGATGCAGCATTGTCTCCGCGGCGCTCTCAACATCTTCACGGATTGAGTACGGAACCTCATAAAAACCCTTCTGGAGCAGCGCGACACGAACGCGGTTCCTCCAGGACGAGGCATCCGAGAGGGACAACTTCGAGAGGATGTCGCGCCTCTCCAAGTGAAAGTAGTCGCGCAAGTAGATCTGCATCTCGGGGCGTCTGCGGAGATCATGAGGAGCGGCCGCCTAACCAGCTTGTCTCAAACCACGATCCCACGTGCGGCCACACCCAGTCCTCCCTATACCCACCCCTTACACATCGATTAACCGTCATGTCATTGACTCGGACACATCCCTGTACCGCTCGCTCCTCAGCGAAGCGCAAAAGACTCCAAGCTAACCAGGACGACGCTCCACCTCCCCGCAAGATCCAGAAGACCGTGGCGAAGCGGGAGAGCACAACTACAACTCAACTAACTACTGTTTCGGTCGCTCAGAGCAAGGAGAGCGAGGTATGTGACCAGACTGCGTTCTCGCGCGCCGATGTATGGAATGACCAACCGCCTGCCTAGAAACCGAAGAGTTCGGTCAAGACTTTGCTAGACCCCGTAGATACTATCGGTCCGGAAGACATCGGCCTCAACGGCAACAAACCTCCCCTGCGGTATTATGGGTGTCCGTTCAAGTACGAACAAGTACTCGAGTACGCCAAACGCCACCACCTCTGCTTCCGCGTCGATAAGCGGTTCCGCCATTTATTTGGGGGCAAGGAGCAGATGGACTTTGCCGACCTTACGGAGGAGCATCACAGTCACCATCTACTCATCCAAAGTATTCCGAGACTTGCTGCGCTTGTTGTGAGCGTCCGTCTCTCACAGCGGGCGGGTTTCCGAATCGATATCGGCTACCCGCTCTCCAAGGAGTTCGATGGCATGATGTACGTCTGGGACAACTACAACTTAGAGAAGCGGTTTGACCTGGCCGACCTCATGGACACATGGGACGATGGTGTGAAGATATTGGAGGATGCGATGACAGAGATTACAGGCCGACGTTCGAAGTTGCAATGGTGGCATTCATGGAAGAACTGGGTAAGCAATCTGCTCTCGTTGTGCTTTCCTCCAACGCCTTATCATCTCTTTCACAGCGCTTGAAGGGATGATAGTCGTTCGCTGTCTTGTCATTCTGCTCCATAACTAGTGTCTTGTACTATATCGTGTGGCGTCATTGGATCACATCTCTTCTCTGCGTCTTCCATCTTTGCGACAGCTGTCTTCATAACCACGTATTTGCGATGTCCCTTCATCCGCCTATGCTGATTACTCATGGGCCTCACCTTTCTGCACACGTATCTCCCACTATCCATAAGGTGTACAGATCCTCACAACGAGCGCGTGCATCCATCACGCATAGTCAAGTTGAGCTGTGTCTCACAAACGGTCAGATGCTCGTCCTGCAATCATTGACAGCCCTGCCGTGAAGCGGATGCCAGGGATGAATATGAATATTTGAATCGATGACAGCGAAGACCGTGACCTTCGTCGTGCTCTCCTTCAATTCGCATTATTTCCCGCCCACAACCTGTTCCATCTTGCGCGCTATTATTGACAGTCATTTTCATATCCTCCTTCCTCTCTTTAATCAACATCACTCCCTAACTTGAACTATAAGACCCGTCGGATCCCTCGCAACGACATCCAATGACGCACTCGTCCTGCCCGTCTCCCTCCGTCTAACGGCCCTCCGCCGCGCCACCTTCCCTCCGTTGCGCTATGGAGCGTTTGACCCAGCACCGCATTGTCTCTCCGTTATCAATCGTGCTATGGCGCAATCCAACAACATGAAGCGAGGTGTGCTCGGCTTTGTCACCGGGGCGCACGCAGGCGGACTGAGCCCCAGCGCACGCTCGATATGAGGAGGCTGGCGCGCAACTGGCGCGAGCGGGCGAAGAAGAGCTCTGGTGGAGATGGGAGGGAACCTGCCCCTACAAGCGCTGCTGACACCTGCACCCGACTCCCTTCCGCGCGCGCTGGTCGAGTTCGGACAAGGATCGGACGAGGAGCTCGTGCTCGTGCTCCACAACGACTTTTCGTCGACCTCGTTCCGCGCGAGCCCCAACGCGAGTCCGAGTGCGAGCCGGAGCGCTAGCCCCGCTGGATGGAGGCAGCGGGAGCGGGTGGCGACGACGACGATAGTGAGCCCGCCGGAGAACATGAACGTGAACACGAGTTTGAAGAAGTCGTCGCACCTGCCGTTGCGCATGCCGGGGTTGAAGGCGATCAAGCGGCTGTCGGCGTCGATCGCGATGTCGAGGCCTGCGCTACAGGAGACGACGAACGTCGGCGGCGTACCTGGATCAAAGATAGAGGCAGTGCTTCAAGATAGTAATGTGGAGGAGAGCGCAAGAGCTGCATACGCCCTTCGACCTCCGTGTCTACACAGGCATCCGCCAAATCCCAACGTAGGAATGCGAGTGTCCATCACCCCTGTAGGACGGCCTCACGATCATGAGCCCTGCAGATCCTCATCGCACCTCCTCTCGATCCTGATGGCGGACCGACATGCCAACCCATAGAGCCGCGCGAGAGTGGCAGGATGGCCCACGGACGCCTGCCTTCCCGCCCTAAGTAATAGGGATGCAGCAGGAGGAAATGTAAGTCGGCGCGCAAGCGGATAGTAGTCCGTCCAAGAGCCTAGTGATTCAGGCTGTTGCACTGTAGCTGGAGCTGGAGCTCGTGAAGGGCAGGACTCTGTATGAAGAAACGATAGCCTGGAGATACATCTGCGCGCCCGTTGTCGTCTTCCAGAAGTGCCTCCGCCTGACGCGAGCAGGGCTAGGTTCGATGCGCGGGCATACGCAACCGCCTTCACTGCTGCAATGACATAACACTCTGTCTAACGTGAGGCAGATCACATGTTTGCGCTCCAGCTCTGCGTACCCGCGCACCTCGACTGTCGTTGAGCACATTGTCGTGGCACCACTCTGGAGTAGCTCGCCGTCCGAGCGTCGTTCCACTGAACACATCTCGCCTTGGTGCCCGAGCAGCTGCATCACTTTGTGTCAGGGTCGTTCCAGCGGGTACGCGCCACCGTTGGTGACTGATTTGTGAGCTCCGATGGGAACCATTGAGTCGACGGAGCGCCGCGCGCAACCGCGTGAGAAATAGAGATGGAGTAAGGTGTGGAGATCGATGTGAGTGGACCGACAGACGTAGCAGCCGACGACGAGCGAGACATCGACTGCGCACCACCAGTGAGGGCGAACCCGCCGATTTGTTCACAGTGACGGAGAATCTTCTCTGAGCGTCGCATTCTCCCTTTCCGCTGCCCGCCACGTCGCGAACTTGTCTTCCAGAGCCGACTCGAGATGTCGGTGAACTGCAAATGTGTCGCATTCTTCGAGTCGTGCTGGTTGGAGGTTGTGCTTACGCTCCGTGAGGACGACGAGTGCGCCGTGAATATGGCGTTGCATCGGGTCAGACGCTCGAGGAAGGACGTTGAAGCGGCTGAGGGCTGTCAAACGGAGGGCAATGGGCAGGACAAGTGCGTCATTGCATAACGTTGCGGAGGATGGGTCATGTAGTGCACGTTCGGCCATACATGCCATGGATGTCGGGTACGTGTTGTTTGTGAAGGCGAGAAGACTCGTTTCTGGATCAGAATCCAGGCGGAGATGGCGTTGCTGAGCATGGGGAAAGCGGATAATTTTAGTTGAAGAGTGAGTGGATGACATGAACGACGCGCAAGATTGAACGGGCAGTGCGCGCAACGCGAATCGAATAAGAGCGCAACGAACAATCGGTCTTCGCTGTCATGCCTGGAAACGCGGTTGAAGCTAAGCCGCGGCTGTCAATTATTCCATTGCAGTGAATATTGAAATGAAATGGATGCAACTCAACTTTACTGGACGCCATGAATGTGCATACTCGTTGTGTGAATCTGTACACCTGACGGAGAGTCAGCAAGGCCTGTCTATCAGCGAGTTTGGCCTAGGAGTATTCAGCATAAGCAAATGAAGGGACGTCACCGACACATGGATGGAAAGACGGCCATCGCACGAAGATGGCAGACGCAGAAGAAAGTGATCCGAGGGCGCTATACAATATAATACATGACACTCTCGAGCGAAAAGACGAGACAGCAAATGGAAATCATTCTTTCAAATGCTATCAAAGAGATGATGAGACGTTGGGAGAAGGCGCGACAAAAGCTAATTGCTTACCCAGTTCTCCCATGAATGCCACCATTGCAACTTCGAACGTCGGCCTGTAATCTCCGTCATCGCATCCTCCAATATCTTCACGCCATCATCCCACGTGTCCATGAGGTCGGCAAGGTCAAACCGCTCCTCTAAGTTGTAGTTGTCCCAGACGTACATGATGCCGTCGAACTCCTTGGAGAGCGGGTAGCCTAAATCGACTAGGAAACCCGCCCGCTGTGAGAGACGGACGCTCACAACAAGCGCAGCAAGTCCCGGAATACTTTTGATGAGTAGACGGTGACTGTGATGCTCCTCCGTAAGGTCGGCAAAGTCCATCTGCTCCTTGCCCCCAAATAAATGGCGGAACCGCTTGTCGACGCGGAAGCAGAGGTGGTGGCGTTTGGCGTACTCGATTACTTGTTCATACTTGAACGGACACCCATACAACCGCAAGGGAGGTTTGTTGCCGTTGAGACCGATGTCTTCCGGACCGATGGTATCTACGGGGTCTAGCAAAGTCTTGACCGAACTCTTTGGTTTCTAGGCAGGCGGTTGGTCATTCCCGTACATCGGCGCGTGAGAGCGCAGTCTGGTCACATACCTTGCTCTCCTTGCTCTGAGCGAGCGAAGCAGTTGTTGGCTGAGTTGTAGGTGTGCTCTCCCGCTTCGCCACGGTCTTCTGGACCTTGCGGGGAGGTGGAGCGTCGTCCTGGTTAGCGAGTCTCTTGCGTTTGGCTGAGGTGCGAGCGCTGCAGGGATGTGTCGAGGACATGATGGTGTAGTCGCTGGATGAGTATGGATATAGGTAGGACTGGGTGTGGTTGCTGCAGTATGTTGAATCGTGGTTTGAGACAAACTCGAGTTGAACTGTGTTTGGGCCGCCACGCGTCAACAACCGCACGCGTCCGAGTCCCATATCTGATTGCGCGCCTAGCTTCTCCTCTGGGCGCTGTGGCCTCGCTGTGGCCCGCAGCTTCTTCAAACCATTCTCAGCTCTCACTCATACGCGTTGTACGAACATGAATGGCATAATATAACATAATGCATGAATAAAGTTGAGTACCTCAGTATCTAACGCATAACCATGTGTGCATAGGCATATGAGTACATATTTCTCCTACAGTCCTGCACCGCCGCATTGCGGACTACATAAGATCACCAATGTGCAGAATCTTCCCGTTTGAGTGCAATGGTATCAACGCGTCCCATCATCGGCGTACTCTTCACCTTCCAGCTCTGCATCCCATTCTCGCTCTCCTGCATCAGCGGTCTCATCATTGTCACCAAAGCTCTCGTCGTCAGAGGTGTATGCATACTGATCTAGCTCCTCATCTTCTGACAGTCTCTCCGTATCTTCAACGGCGGCGTGGCTAGTACCCGCATGTTGACGGATTCCGATACACGGCTGCGAACCGGAGCTCCGAACTTGCATCTGCTTGTGATCGGTGGCGTCATAGGCCTGATATGTAAATACTGAGATCAGCATCGACTCGCCTTTCCATTCTTTGTTCCTCCTTGCTCATGTTAACCAATAACGTGCGCTTTGCGTCGCGGACGTACGACTCGCGTCTGGGGCGTTTTCACCACTATTCCACCTCATTACTCCACTCAAGCCCACCATGGTAGATGTTGACACTGCCTTGTCGGAGGCTGGTGGCATCGAACCTACCTCTGGTGTATCCTAGGTCCTTGTCGGAGAGAGTATGCGCCGCGCTCCATCTCTTACACATTTCTGCTGACACACATGACAGCGAAACTTGCATGAAGAGCCATCGCTTCTCGTCCGGCCAACACACCGACCGCCCGCTATTTGAGATTAAGAGAAAGGGTCGTCCAGTCACCCAATGCGAACACTGCAGGGAACTGAGAAAGGCGCGTCAAATACACGTCAAATGCGCGTGCGAGAGTAGGAACAACGGCTATCTCCAGGAGAGGTGTGTTCGCTCATTCGCATAGTCCATCTCGGTGTAGTCTGACTTTCAAGGCCGCTCTGGTCCATTGCCCCTTAGGAGGATCAAGGTTACCCGCTCGCGCCGCGTTCCCCAGTGGGTTGCCCGAAGACCTGCTGGGAGCGTCGGTCGCGTCCCATCCGGAAGGTTCCGAGTCCGACGAAAGCAGTAAGGAGTCATTGTTCCTCATACTAGGACCGTATTCTTATGGCACGCTCGTAGACCGTGGATGTTCATGCAAGGAGGGTACCACGTGCACTTGTTGGACTCCCCGGGAGAGAGCTAAAACTTCCGCGAGATGTTCTGAACGCCGCGGCTTTGGTGCCTCATCTTCCTCTCGGCCTTCAGGAGACCAGCTCTCTGAGCCTGCTGCTTTGGCTATCCATGCTCACGCTAGTCGCCAGCGTCCAATACTGCCCAAACCCTCCGCAGATGCATCATCTGCTCGTATACCACACAGTCCTGCCATCTACCAAGGCGGGCAGAGCCCCGTCCACGGACAGACGTCTGTTGACTCTTGCCGTCGTAGTTCTGAGCAGTTGCGCGCCGCTCACTCGGAGATGACTGACACGTCCCCTGTCGCATACCAAAGCTCGCTCAACTATTCTCAGGTCCCAAGTCCTTCCTACGACAGCTGGCCAACGCCTACGGACAGTTCTTTCGCGTTGTCTCCTGTCTCTCCTTCTACATGCGGCTGCGGCTGGTCGTGCTCGTGCCCTGATTGCTTCGAGCATCAAGGGCGACGCACAGATTCATCCGCTCCCTGCACCAACCCGAATGAGTGCGGCGCTTGCCTGGAGTGCAACATCAACTCTCTTGCGACACTTGGAATCGATGCTGATATTCGACCCTACACAGATGCAAGAGATCGATGAATGCCTTCAAAAATCCTCTTCTCTCCACAATATACCGCCCTCATCGTCCTACGACCCCAATTTGGTATGCCCGTCATTCCGTCCATGACGTCGCCCTACGGGACCTGGCAGAACATCCCCAGCAGTCCAATGCCTCCACATTTCTCTCCACCCATTCCCGAGGAGTGCTGCAGCGGACGCTGCAAGTGTCCGAGAGGCTTGTGCGCTTGCCCAACGGACTGCTCTCGTTGCTGCGAGGGTTGCCAGTGGATAGATCGCGTCCACGACACTCCATCTGAACGCTCCATCATGTTCGCGACGTCGGGCGAGAGAGCACCTTGTTGCGGCGGGCGGACACCATCGACGAGCACCTCTCCTGGCTTGCCTGGGTTCCGGACGAGCGCTGACCCTAGTTCCACAAGTCCTTCCCCAATTCGTCGCGGAACGCGGGTGGATCCTGGGAGGCTGCCGCGTTTCATGCCCCAAGGATGCCCATGAGTCCCGCGCCGTCGTCTTCTCGTAGACATTCGTCCAGTGTCGCGTCTCCTACCAGCATTGGGCGGCTTGAGGCTTTGTCGCCGCCGCCGAGCTCGATCGATGCCACAGTTAGGGCCCCCTACTCCTCGATAGGCTATCCTGGAACGGACCTCCCTCAGACGCCTCCTCACTCACGCCGTCGTGGTTCAGAGACTCACGACTATCGGACGAACAGTTCGCAGTCCACGTGTCCCTTTTAGATGCTTCCATGAGTCTCGTCGATGAAGTCGTTCTGTGAGGCTCGTCGCGCCCGCTCAGTCGAACCCTCGACTGAGTCGGACTGTCTGTGCCATGTCATTTGTAGGAGTATCGGAGAGCAGCCCTCCTGGGGATGCTCGACGTTTTTACGTGACACGAGAGGATACCTTCCGGCGACTCAGAGCCCCACACATATGTCTCGAGCGGGCTCAACGTCGGAATTCACAGAATGCATTGAGAGATATCGTACAAAGACGCGAACCGAGATAGCAGAACATTTTGCTAGGAGTCATTCAGCCGCGACGTTGTGCAGATGGACCATCACCTTCCGGATGTGTAACGGCTCTGTCAAGCTCCAAAATGTCAGATTCTGGATCAATAGGTGATGGAGTGAGATAATTGGACTCACGACATCGTTATCAAACGTGTACCACCACTGGAGCCGTGATCCCTTGCCACGCACGCCCTCTTTCATCGCCCGATCCAGGGTCTCCACAGCTGTGTCGAGCAGCTTGAGTTTATCGGCCACATACCACCGACTGTCCATGTCGTAGTTCGACCACATGTAAATGATGCCATCCCAATCGAGCGAGTAGGGTCTACCCATTTCCAGCCTCAGGCTGGTGACTTTTTCGAGCTCGCCAAGTGTCATGAACGCAGCGGCGAAGTAAAGGCTACTCCTGAGTCGCGAGTTGCTGTAGTGCTCCTCCGTAAGGTCTTCAAACTTGAACTCCTGTTTGCCCCCGAACAACTTCCGTGCACCCTTCGCGACGGGAAAGCTAAGGTGGTGGCGCCGCGCGTACTCAAGCATGTATTCATACGTGAAAGGCCAACCGTACAGACGTAGCTCGGGTTGCGTGCTGCTGCTCGCGAGCTGCGCCGGATCGAGCTCGTCTTCGGGGGCTCGAGCTTTCATCTCGCTCTCCATCCGCTACATGAAGTTGCTGTGAGCAGAGGGGGTACATCGGAGTTGCAATCAAGCGCACCTTGCGTTCAGCCAATGCAATCATCTCTGCCTTCTCTGCTGCCACTGATTGTATGCATTGGAACTTCGAGTTGGTCTGTTGCACCTTGGAAGCGCGAGGAGCGTCCCCCTGGTTATCGAGTCTCTTGCGCTTCGCTGCGGAGCGGGTGTTATATGTATGTGATGTAGACATAATTGTAGTGTTGATGTGGAGTGTGTATAGGGAGAGTACACTGGCTCGGTGAGAATCAGTGGTGGCCTGAGACAAGTTCAAGTTCAACCGTGGATTGACGCTATAGGTGAAGCTCTGGTTACGAACACCACAAGCGCCGGAGCTCCATGAGCACGACTAGTACAACTATAGGATGGGCGACAAGTCGGGCTCCAAGATGCATCACAAAAATGAACCGATAGAAAATGAAGTCGGATAATTTCCGCTGTGCGTTTCTGTTCCAGCTGAGGCCGGACGTGCTGGCTGGGCGGCAGCCTGCGAGATCGGACTATGCAAACTACCACGCACCTATACCATCCATGCCATGTCTTCCGTCTATCCTGACGCACACAACACGACCTCGATGACGATAGGTTGAGACAGTGGATCCCAAATGTAATACAAAGAGGCGCAGAATAAGGATACATGATATATAAGATAAAGGCAACACGAAGACCCAACAAGGCGCGGCAATAGGTTATCGACGCCGTGATGTGTATCGGCTCTATTCAAGCATAGAATGTCAGATGGCCCGTAATGTAAGGCATGCGATAGAGACTCACGACATCATTATCGAATGTGTACCACCATTGCAATTTCGATCGATCGACGCCCTCATTCATCGCCCTATCAATGAGTTCCACCCCTTTGTCAAGGTACCCCAGTGTGTGGGCCACACGCCATCGCTGCTCCATGTCGTAGTTCGACCAGATGTAAACGATGCCGTCCCAATCGAGGGAGTAAGGCCGACCAATGTTCAACCGCAGACCCGTCTCTTTCTGGAGCATGCGCATCATCATGAACGCAGCGCCATAGTATACACTACTCATGAACCGCTGATTGCTGTAGTGCTCCTCCGTGAGTTCTGCAAAGTCGGCCACCTTCTTGCCTCCGAACATCTCCTGTGAACCTTCTGCGACGTTGAAGTGGATGTGATGGCGTTGTGCGTAGTCGAGCATGTATTCATCCTTGAAGGGCCAGCCATAGAGACGTAGCTCGGGCTGTGTGCCGCTGCTGGCGAGCTCCGTCGGGAAGATCTCATCTTGGGGGGCGCGAGCCTTCATGAGAATCGCCAGCCTCTACAGGTCGTCGTAAGCAAAAGGAGACCAATATCGCAGTCCTGAGATACGCACCTTTCGCTCAGCTCGCTCAGCCCTCTCTGCTGCCCTCGATAGTTTGTATGGCGGCTCCGGGTTGGTCTTTTGCACCTTGGGTGCGCGAGGGGCTTCCTCTTGATTGTCGGATCTCTTTCGCTTGGCAGCGAGGCGAGTGTTGTATTTGTGGGACGTAGACATGACGATGGCGTTGTGAGGTGCGCAATGGGAAGGGAATCAGAGCGGCTCAGTGGTGTGAATCGTGGTTAGACACAAGGTTCACTTCAACATCCAACTAACGCGCGCGGCCCTTCGTGGAACTCTTCAGGCGCCCAAGATCCCCATCGTTCGCCCCCAACTTCGTCCTCGCGACGTTGACTGACGTGTGGATTCGGACGGCGAGCGTTTGACTCGTACTCGTACTATCCTGCCTCAATACTCCTCATACATACCACCTCTTGATTTCATCCCACGACACCTGGCAATACACCAACTGACAAGTGCCACGCAACTCTGGCAGCATACCCCGCTCGCGCGCAGGGCCTAGGCATCTCATACCTACCATGTCCGACAGCCTATCCGCCCCGAGTACGCATGCGATGGGAGGAGATGTAGCAAGTTCTTAGTAGGCGAGCAAGCGGATAAGCATCTCGGGCGCCTGCGGAGTGTGAAACGGGGTGAATTCGACGCCCCTGAGATGGTTCAACTCCCGAGTCGAGCTTGCAATTGTTAAAGCACGATCCAACATGTCCTCGACGCATCCCTGCCCCGCTCGCTCCTCAGCCAAGCGCAAGAGACTGGTTAACCATAGTGACATACCAACTCCCCACAAGGTCCGGAAAACGTTCAACAAGCGGGAGTGCCCACCTACTTTGACCAACTTCCTGTCCAGAAACGGAAGACATCGGTCAAGACTTTACTAGATCCCGTGGATAGCATCTTTCCAGAGGATATGGGCGGCGACGGCGCCAAACCGCCCTTGCGATATTATGGGTGTCCGTTCAAGTACGAACACGTCCTCGAGTACGCCAAACGTCATCACCTCCGTTTCCGCGTCATCGAGCGGTCACGCCACTTGTTCGGAGGGAAGGAAGAGATGGACTTTGCCGACCTTTCCGAGGAGCACTATCGTAATCCTAAACTCATGAAGAGCGTCCACAAACTTGCTGCGCTTGTTGTAAGCGTCCGCCTCTCAGAGCGGGCAGGTTTCCTCGTCGATATTGGATACCCACTCTCCAAGGATTTTGACGGCCTTATGTACGTCTGGGACAACTACAACATAGAGGATCGGTTCGACCTAGCCGTCTTCATGGGCACATGGGACGATGGCGTGAAGATATTGGAGGCTACAATGAAGGAGATTACAGGCCTACGTTCGAAGTTGCAATGGTGGCATTCATGGGAGAACTGGGTAAGCAAGCAGCTTTTGTTGTTCCTTCTTTCAACGTCTCATCATGTCTTTTACAGCATTTTAAAGGATGACTTCCGTTTGCTGTCTCGTCTTTTCGCTTGAGTGTCATGTATTATGTCGTGTAGCGTCGCAGATCACTATTCTCTGCGTCTTCCGTCTTTGTGCGATGGCTGTCTTTCGGATCATGTATCGGTGACGTGACCGACATCCCTTCATTTGCTTATGCTGAGTACTCATGGGCCTCAACCTGCTGCACACGCATTTCCGATTACACTCTACTTAGTACTGCACAGCTTGGATAGTTGAGCCCGCGTTTCCTGATGTATCTGACCTCTAGTCAAGTTGGGGTATGTCTTTACAAACGGTCAGATGCTCTCGTCCTGCGATCATTGACAGCCGCGCCGTGGAGCGAATGCCAGGGATGAATCGATGGTCGGCGCAGACGTTCGTCGCGCTCTCGTTCAATTCGCGTTCCTGTTCCATCTTGCGCGCTATTATTTTCATATCCTCCTTCCTCTCTTCAAAACCAACATCATTCCCTTTCCCATGCCCAACAACTCTTCCGACGCCATCGCCGCCTCAAGTCTTACTCAGAGACCAGCCTTCTTGCTTGTACAAGCAACGCCCTGCTGACATGTACCTTGCATCCATCTGAACTTGACCTACAAGACCCTCCCTCGCAACGACATCCAATGACGCACTCGTCCTGCCTGTCCCCCTCCGCCATGTCACCGTCCCTCTGTTGCGCTATGGAGCGTTTGACCCAGCGTCGCATCGTCTCTCCGTTATCAAGCGTGCCATGACGGCGCAATGCAATCCGACAACGTGAAGCGGGGTCTGCTTCAGCCTGTCACCGGGGCGCACGCAGGAGGACTGAGCCGAGAGTACGCAGGCGGATTGAGCTCCAGCGCACGCTCGATGCGAGGAGGCTGGCACTCGACTGACGCGAGCGGGCTCTGCAAAGGAGGATGGGAGACATGTCTACACCGTCATGCCTTCTGTGTCGGTGGTGTCGGTGTCCTTCCTGCCCAAAGGTGGAGGAGATGGGAGGGAGCCCCTACGATTCGTACGTACCATCTCTCTTTCGGTGACTTCGAGTCGATACTTGCACCCACCGCCTCTCTTCGAGTGGACCTCCGCCACTCAGTCCGACATCGACGCTATCGCTTCCATCGGGGCTTGTGCTATGGAAGAGCCAACGATTTCTCCGGGTGGGTCATGACCTGCTACACTGGCATCTAAGGTGCTCCCTATATGTAACTCGAGTTCTACGGCGCGCATCTCCGCGGCCCCATCCCGAACTCTTCTCCCTCTCCTGAGCGATCCCTTCTGCGTGATCAGCTGCATTCAGGACGTCTCGCAGAGCTGCATACGCCCTTCGATCTCCGTGTCTACCCAGGCATCCGCCAAATCCCAGCGTAGGAATGCGAGTGTCCATCACGACGTCCTCACGATCACAAGCCCTGCAGATCCTCATCGCACCTCCTCTCGGTCCCGGTGATGGCGGACTGACATGCTAACCCATAGAGCCGCGCGAGAGTGGCAGGATGGCCCACGGACGCCTGCCCTCCCGCCCCGAGTGATAGGGACGCAGGAGGTGGAGATGTGAGTGGGCGTGCAAGCGGATACGCATCTCGGGCGTCTGCGGAGATCGATTGACGAGTGGCCGTCTAACTCGAACTTGTCTCAAACCACGATTCAACGTACTTTAGCGACCATACTTAGTCCTTCCCATACCCACCCTATCCGCCGAGCTCACTAACATGTTTACGACGCATCCCTGTACCTCTCGCTCCTCAGCCAAGCGCAAGAGACTCCTTAACCAGAATGACATACCGACTCCCCACAAGGCCCAGAAAACGTTGAACAAGCGGGAGTGCCCACCTACTACTGCTTCGGTCGCTCAGAGCAAGGTATGTGACCAGTTTACGCTCTCGCACCCCACTGTATGCGAACTTTGACCAACTTCCTGTCCAGAAACGGAAGACATCGGTCAAGACTCTACTAGATCCCGTGGATAGCATCCCTCCAGAGGATATCGGCGGCGACAGCGCCAAACCGCCCTTGCGATATTATGGGTGTCCGTTCAAGTACGACCAAGTACTCGAGTACGCCAAACGACATCACCTCTACTTTAGCGTCATCGAGCAGTCACGCCACTTGTTTGGGGGCAAAGAGGAGATGGACTTTGCCGACCTTTCCGAGGAGCATTACAGTGACCCTAAGCTTATGGAAAACGTGCGCGACATCGCTGCGCTTCTCGTATGCACGCATCTTGCAAAGTCGGCGGGCTTCCATGTCGACGTTGGCTACCCGCTCTGCAAGGAGTTCGACGGCGTCATGTACGTCTGGGACAACTACAACATAGAGGAGCGGTTCGACCTGATTGACTTCATGGGCACATGGGACGATGGCGTACATGTATTTGAGGAGGCTATGACGGAGATCAGAGGCCAACGTTCGAAGCTCCAATGGTGGCATTCATGGCAGAACTGGGTGAGCAATCAGCTTCTGTCGTGTTGTCCCGACCTCTCATCATTTCTTCGACAGCGTTTGAAAGGCTGATTTCCATTCGCCGTGTCGTCTTTCTGTTCCATAATCTCATGAACTATATCGTTTAGCGTGGTTTTCGCATCTTCTATCTCCGTGCAATGGCTGTCGTTCCGACTGTGCATCGGTGGTGTCCGATCCCTTCTTCGTTAATGCTGAGTACTCGTGGGCCTCAACTCGCTGCTTACAGGCCTTTCTGACTATCCGTCAGGTGTACAGATTCACGCAATGAGCGTGCGCATCAATGGCGTCCGGTCGAGTTGAGTTGCGTCCTATCTCGTTCATTCACTGGAATGGAATATTTTACAGCCGCGGCTTGGCTTCAACCGCGATTCCAAACATGACAGCGAAGACGGATTCTACGGCGTCGCGCAGTGCACGCTGTCGGCTGCTACATCTGTCGGCCCACTCATATCGATCCCGACCTCTGACTCCATCTCGACATCTCACGCGGTCGTGCGTGCTTTGTTCCTGAGGCCGCGCGATACGACGAATGGGAATGTCGTTGTCGTTGCCGAGCGCGACCGTGCGCGGCACTTCGTCGAGCTCATGCAGTGGTTTCCGTCGAATCTCACAAACCTGTCATCAACGGTACCGCGTACCAGTGTTTCCTGCAGAGTCAAGGCGCCGAGGATACTGTCGTCGATGCTATCAGCGCGCCTCCAACAACGTATGGCGGGGTCTATTTGAGCCTGTCACCGATGTGCGCACGCAGGCGGATTATCTCGCTCAGCTCCAGTGTATGGAGTCGGTGCGAGAAGTCTAGGGCCCACGCCTTGCCTCATACCCCCTCGTGCGAGGAGGGGCCGCCAACTTCCGTTTGCGCCATACATGGAAGCCTGCGAGTGCCCAGTAACAAAACAGGCGAGACGAGGGTGGCTACGTCCCATGCAAAAGCTATCAGATATTGTGGATAGCACCCATCAGACGCAGTGTCCGTCACCTCCCGCCCGTAGCTTGATTTCCTTCCCTTGCTCACGATGAAGTACGGCGAGGGACACCGACGACCGACGCCCCGAGCTTTGCATCTGTTTGTGCTCGGTGGCGTCATGGGCCTGAGACCGGCATCGACTGGCCTTTCCAATCCTGTTTCCCCCTCCTACTCTCTCGCCCATGGTGGCCGCAACCCTAGACACGATAAGCTACATCGCGCTCTCCGTCTACCAATAACGCGCGCTTTGCGTCGCGGACGTACGACTCGCGTCCGGGGCGTTTTCACCACTCGACACTCCATCTGCACGCTTCATCATGTTCGCGACGTCGGGCGAGAGAGCACCTTGTTGCTGCGGGCGGACACCGTCGACGAGCACCTCTCATGGCTCACCTGGGTTCCGGATGAACGCCGACCCGAGTTCCACAAGTCCTTCCCCAATTCGTCGCGGAACGCGGGTGGATCCTGGGAGGGTGCCGCGTTGAATGCCCCAAGGATGCCCATGAGTCCCGCGCCGTCGTCTTCTCGTAGAAATTCGTCCAGTGTCGCGTCTCCTACAGGCATTGGGCGGCTTGAGGCTTTGTCGCCGCCGCCGAGCTCGATCCATGCCACAGTTAGGGCCCCCTACTCCTCGATAGGCTATCCTGGAACGGACCTCCCTCAGACGCCTCCTCACTCACGCCGTCGTGGTTCAGAGACTCACGACTATCGGACGAACAGTTCGCAGTCCACGCGTCCCTTTTAGATGCTTCCATGAGTCTCGTCGATGAAGTCGTTCTGTGAGGCTCTTCGCGCCCGCTTAGTCGAACCCCCCACACATACGTCACGAGCGGCCTCAACGTCGGGATTCACTGAATGCATTGAGAAATATCGGACGAAGACACGAACTGAAACAGCAGAACATGTTGCTAGGAGTCAATTCAGCCGCGACGTTGTGAGGATGTACCATCACCTTCCGGATGTGTAACGGCTCTGCAATGCTCCAGAATGTCAAATTCTGCATCAATAGGTGATGGATTGAGAGAATTGGACTCACGACATCGTTGTCAAAGGTGTACCATCATTGCAGTTTCGATCCCTGACCATGCGCGCCCTCATTCATCGCCCGACCAAGAATCTCTACACCTTCGTCGAGTCCGAGTTTCTCGGCCACATACCACCGGTTTTCCGTGTCGTAGTTCGACCACATGTAAACGATGCCGTCCCAATCGAGCGAGTAGGGTCTACCCATTTCCAGCTGTAGGCCGGTGACTTCCTCAAGCTTCCCAATTGTCATGAACGCAGCGGCGAAGTAAAGGCTACTCCTGAGTCGCGATTTGCTGTAGTGCTCCTCCGTAAGGTCTTCGAACTTGAACTCCTTGCCCCCGAACAATTTCCGTGCACCCTTCACGACGGGAAAGCTGAGGTGGTGGCGCCGCGCGTACTCAAGCATGTATTCATACGTGAAAGGCCAACATAGAGACGCAGCTCCGGCTGCGTGCTCATGGTCGCGAGCTGCCAGTGCGCCGGATCGAGCTCGTCTTCGGGGGCTCGAGCCTTCATGAGGCTCTCCATCCGCTACATGTTGCTGAGAGCCGAGGGTGTACGTCGAAGTAGCAAGCATGCGCACCTGTTGTTCAGCCTTTTCGAACATTTCTGCTCTCTCTGCTGCCGCTGATCGTCTGCATTGGGGCTTCGAGTTGGTCTTTTGCACCTTGGGAGCGCCGCGAGGAGCATCCCGCTGGTTATCGAGTCTCTTCCGAGGAGCGGGTGTTATACGTATGTGTTCTAGATATTATTGTTATGTTGATGTGGAGGGTGTACAGAGACCCTGAGAGTACGCTGGCTCGGCGAGAATCAATGGTGGCTTGAGACAAGTTCAAGTTCAACCGTGGATTGACGCTCCAGATGGAGTTCGTAAGCGTCATCGTTCCATGAGCACTCTAGCAACTAGCGCTACTATAGGATGAGCGACAAGTCGGGGTACAAGATGCATCACAAACATGAACTGATATCATTGAAGTCGAAGGGTGATAGTAGCCATTGTGCGTTCTTGTTTTAGCTGAGGCCGGGCGTGCTGGCTAGGCTGCAGCTCTTACCACCGTTACGAGGCAAAATCCGGCACGGAATCTAACAAGTGTGACCTCATGTAAGGTTAGCTTAAAGTATACTCAGAACGACTCCATCATATGATTGAGAGACATGATAGGAATTCGCAGCTCTCAAATCCCCAACGAGGACAGCATGAGAACGGAAACAGGTGCGACTCAAACAGCCTGAGAATGTATGCCAATGCCCGAGGTGTATCGGTACTATAATACACAATACCAGATACTGGAATGGAATGTGGCAGACCATGGAGACTCACAACATCGTTATCATATGTGTACCACCACCGTAGTTTCGATCCGCCGCCATGCCCCTCATTCATCGCCCGGTTGAAGGTCTTCACGCCTGAGCCACTCGTTACCGCCTCTTGAAGTCGTAATCGGATCGGATGTAGACAACGCCGTCCCAATCGAGGGAGCAAGGTCGCCCGATCATCATGCGTAAGCTAGTGACTTCTCTGAGTTTGTGAAACACGGCGACGTCATACGCGCTACTCATGAATCTCGGGTTCCTGAGTTCCTGAAGTGCTTATCCGTAAGGTCTGTTAGCGGCTAGCCACAACTAACACACGGACAAGAACAAGACACTCACCAGGCTGTTAGGATAGGGATACACAACTGCAGCTCCAGTCGGCCGCTGCCGCCTCTTTGATCGGCTCGTCTGTCATCGTCGTCTTTGACGGAAACCCTGAGCGGCTCGACGCCTTGTCAGCATTGTCAGGTCTCGCACGGAGCTGAAGAAATACGAGGTGTATTCGTCTTGAGTGATCACCGACTGCGTTGGTGCTGGTGTCGGCACGCGTGGTGCTGGTGCAGATATCGACATTCCGGCTTTCCCCCAGCCTGCCGGACGGTAGTTCAAGTACGGTAGGTCGTCGTGCCACACATCGACAGCGGCGCAGAGGGGAAGCCATGCCCTCGTTCGACGGCATCAAGAAGTGAGTTCGTGGGCGAAAGATCTTGGGGAAGTGGTGAGAGCGGCATGGTGGCGGGAAGATGACGACTCGGGGATGTCATGAGGGACCCAGTCACCATCTGCGAGAAGCTACCGTCAGCAAGCGCTCCCTCTGAACAAGGCATGTACGCGACCTTGCTGGTAATTTTGATGAGTGTGGTAGAAGAGAGGACAAGGAGAAGCACTGGCAGCAACCTCACAGCCGATGGAGAGGCAAATATCGTCCGAACCTAGCACACTGCACACTCAGGCTGTCGCCAACCTCTGGAGAGCATGCTCTATCGAGCTGCTACCACAGCTCCATGGCGGGCCTAACAAAAGTTGTGCGTTGTATGCGCGAGAGGCGTCCCAGGACACTGGCTCCATATGCGAGACGACACTTGCACAAAGTGGAAAGGTTAACACAGTAACAGGCCAGAAATATTGCAGACATACCTTGACATGCCTTGTTCACCCATACCGCGTTCCGGCTCTGCCTTTGCAGAGGTCGTTCTTGATAATAACGCAAAGACCTAGAGACTAGGGGATGGAGGGACGAGTGAGGGTTGCTGCCAGCAAACACAGGGCGTCAGTTAGCGTCAGCTAAGAGGCACCCGGGCTGGTCGCTTGAGTATGCGCGCCGTCCGCCCCCCGTCTCTGCATACGGCGTAGGTAGCTGCGCTACTGGACGCCATGTGTGGGCTGCGCACGTCGCTGTGCAATGGGTACAGGACGTCTCTGCCCCGGGTGCTGCATGCTAGTGCTCAATTCTCTGCACTTGCGTCGCGTTTCGGCAACATCATGCTGCGCCTGTCCATGTCCGCCTTGACCCCCATGATGCTTGGTGGTACCAAACGAAGAGCAAGGTCGTCGGATACGGAAATGCCGTCGCAGCCTGTGCATCTCGTCGACGTCCAGTCATTTGTACGGGACACCAGTGATTGCCACACGATGGAGCATGGCCGTCGCACCTGTATTTCACCAACTCGCATCGCTGATGGTCCAACTTCAGACCCGATACGGACATTGTGCGCTGTCTTATAAGAGATGTGGAAGAAAGACCGCGTCCATACGCGATGAAGCGTTCGAGTGAGAGATGTGAAGAAGAGGGATAATACAATGGCTCACAAGCTGGAGCTGGACCCGGAAGGTACACTAGTTGAAGGGTACGAGCGATCGTCATATGCTTCACGTGGCCACCAGCGACATCGAACCAACGTGAGTGAGTAAAGAACGTATACCGATGGCAATGCTAGGCACAGAGGTGCGAAGGTTGAAAGTCAACGACGTAGATACGATAATGCACCGATTTGCCCAAAGCTTGTTCGTCAACGCCGCACGCGTCTCGGACTATGCAAACTACCACGCACCTATACCATCCATGCCATGTCTTCCGTCTATCCTGACGCACACAGCACGACCTCGATGACGATAGGTTGAGATAGTGAATCCCAGATGTGATACAAAGACGCGCAGAATAAGGATACATAATATATAAGATCAAGGCAACACGGAGACCCAATCAGGCGCGGCAATAGGTTATCGACGCCGTGATGTGTATCGGCTCTATTCAAGCATAGAATGTCAGATGGCCCGTAATGTGAGACACGCGATAGAGACTCACGACATCATTATCGAATGTGTACCACCATTGCAATTTCGATCGATCGACGCCCTCATTCATCGCCCTATCGATGAGTTCCACCCCTTTGTCAAGGTACCCCAGTGTGTGGGCCACACGCCATCGCTGCTCCATGTCGTAGTTCGACCAGATGTAAACGATGCCGTCCCAATCGAGGGAGTAAGGCCGACCGATGTCCAACCGCAGACCCGTCTCTTTCTGGAGCTTGCGCATCATCATGAACGCAGCGCCATAGTATACACTACTCATGAACCGCTGATTGCTGTAGTGCTCCTCCGTGAGTTCTGCAAAGTCGGCCACCTTCTTGCCCCCGAACATCTCCTGTGAACCTTCTGCGACGTTGAAGTGGATGTGGTGGCGTTGTGCGTAGTCGAGCATGTATTCATTCTTGAAGGGCCAGCCATAGAGACGTAGCTCGGGCTGTGTGCCGCTGCTGGCGAGCTCCGTCGGGAGAATCTCATCTTGGGGGGCGCGAGCCTTCATGAGAATCGCCAGCCTCTACAGGTCGTCGTAAGCAAAAGAAGGCCAATACCGCAGTCTTGGGATACGCACCTTTCGCTCAGCTCGCTCAGCCCTCTCTGCTGCCCTCGATAGTTTGTATGGCGGCTCCGGGTTGGTCTTTTGCACCTTGGGTGCGCGAGGTGCTTCCTCTTGGTTGTCGGATCTCTTTCGCTTGGCAGCGAGGCGAGTGTTGTATTTGTGGGACGTAGACATGACGATGGCGTTGTGAGGTGCGGAATGAGAAGGGAAGTACGGTGGCTCAGTGGTGTGAATCGTGGTTAGAGACAAGGTCAAGTTCAACATCGCATAAACGCGCACGGCCCCTTGGTGTATATTGAAACTCCGCAAGCGCCCAAGATCCTCATCGTGAGCGCCCAACCACTCATCGCGGCGTCGTTGAAACGTTGACTGATGACTCGGTCGTCGAGCGTACGGAGCGCAAGACATTGCATGTTGAATGCTCCGTTTTTTGGCATGACTATTCCACTTGTGATACAATGTTTGACTCGTACTCGTACTATCCCCGTGCCTCAATCCTCCTCGTACATGCCACCTCTCGTATCATCCCACAACACGCACCGTGACCGCCGCCGGGGCCCTCTGCCTGGAGAGGCGACGTGTGCACGTTCCCGCGGACAGCTGGGACCCACTCCACCGTCCCGACATTGGGGGAAGCATTCCTGTTCTCCGCACCTCATTGTCTGGCCTTGGCCAGAAGCCTTGCGCTCCGTCGCCTTCCCTCTTGGTGCTCTGCGACTTGCTCCTCACTGTCTGGGTCTTCTGGCTCGTCGCAAAAGAGGGGGGCAGCAATCAAAATTGGTGCTGCGACTGCATCAAGACCAGGCATCTTGATACGCTTCGGCCTCCGTCCCGCGAGCGGAGACTCGGGCTCGTCCCACACTCTACCAGGCGAGGGAATGTAGGGGCTGTTGTTACCAACCGTCGTGGGCGAAGCGCTCTGAGACAGAATGGTCTGGAGGTCCTCTTCAAAGCGGTGGACATCTCGACGTATTGCCCACTCGACCACATCATCCGGGTTCACCTGTTAGCAATGTTACTCGACTGACCTGCAGGCATTGACTTGAACAGAGTGCTTACGGCAAGTTGTCTCGTATCAGCAGGCTTCTCTGGTCCCGGCGACAGCCAGTCGACTTGGTACGAGTACCCCTCGTAGTTCTGCAAGAGAGGTATTCCGGTTGCATAGAGGAACTCTTCCGACAGTGACGCCTCGAACGACGTCCCGTGACGACCCTTAGAAGAGAACTTCATAACGGGTGCGTTGAAGAACAGAATCTTTGGAAGAGGTCGGTTCTGATGCTCCTTGATAAGGTCTTTATACCGCTTGACCACTTGTTCCATCTCAGCAGGTGTCAAGACACGGTTGATCGTGGGCTCAGAAAGTGGCCGTTTGATCTCCCCGGCCGGGCGTTCCCATTTAAACATGGAGAAGAAGACGCCGATGATGAGGAGAGCATACACGTGTTCCCACTCCGGGTTATGCGCGAACGCGGCCATCGCTTGGTTGTATATTTGCTCGACGTGATCTTTGATCCCCATGAACGCGGCTTCCTGAGCTTTCTTCGAATCCCACCGGACGGAGATGTTCAGAGGCTTAATCTCCCAGATGTCGATTGGGAGACTCTCAAGCTTCAGGCCAGAATGGCATTTGAGGAACGCTCGTACGAAATCCGGGACCTTCTTTTCCCGATAGTAACGCAGCTTGATGACGTTCCTGCCAATCTCTCCCGCAGGGATCACGCGAGGGCCGAGCACGGCTTGAGGGCGAAACGAGATGGTTGTACGCGGGCGGCCGCCGGGTGGGTTGACGTTGTGGCAAAGGTGAGAAATGATATGGCCATACAGCGAGTAAAGCGGGCTCTCCTTGGCCCGGTCGGCATAGGCTTCGCCGATGAGGACGGAAAGGTCGGAATCGAACCTATCCTTCGTGACAATGCACTGATTGAGTCGTTAACCAGGCGTCAGCGCACATAACCATGTGGTTGTGGTTCACGTACCAGTAGTGCTTGCGACTCTCGCGCTCTGTCGCGTGCCTCCTGTACTCGGTTTTCGTTCAGAGGCATGATGCTTCCGGAGGTTTGAAGCTCAAGGAGAGCGCATGTGATGGCAGCAGAGGAGTGAGAGTTGAACTTGTGAGCGCCTGTGTAGCAGCTATTGTGCACCGAGGTGAGCATGGGCGGCCCACGCTCAGCCTGTGTGGGTGTCCCGTTTGGGTAAGATTGACTAAGCTCCATAGTTAGTTCTTTTGCCAAGTCAGTCCACGCCTTTTTGAAGGTAAATTCGTCCGTTTTCCACAATGTTACAATCTCTTCTACTCGCCAACCCTCGAGTAGCCCGCCTCTCAATTTCAGGTAGAATACATCTCGTTTTGTGGTTGTTTATCAATTAACAAAAGTTTCATTCCTTGGTTAGACATTGATAGCGTGCTCTGCGCAGACTAGGCTCGGTCAAGACGTGCTATGCAGGACCGAACGTGGCCCTACATCAGTCTAAGTGCCCTCACAGCTCTAATCAAACAGCTTCAAGTTGCGCTTTGGAGGAGCCATCCATTGCTCGGGCTTCGGGTGCGACACTAGGTGACTAACTACGTTGTCATCCATGTGTTAAACCGGAGTTCCAGTGTGTGTATTTCAGTGAACCTGTGAAATCTCTTCCATCGTTGTGCTACGGTGATTCTCTCATGCTTTTTCACTGGCCGAAATTGCTGCTCTACAAACCATCACGTCAACACATGAGGATCATTATAGTGAGAGCGCGCATACATGGCGTCCGGTGAAGGTGAGTTGCATCTTCGCGAATGGTCGGATGCCGAACATACTCCCTTACTTTGTGATACCAAATGTGAGGAGATGCTCTTTCATTCCGTTCACAGTTCACTGCATTACCTCTGCAACAAGCGCTATTCCTGAAGCATTTCAGGTTCTACCCCACTCTATTTTAACAGTCTCCGTCGCCGTCATCTTCCCTCCGTTACGCTCCCTAGCGTCTGCAAAGTGCACCATCATATCCGCGACGTCCTCGCGTCCACACGAAGCGTAGATATGACTGCGAACCAGCACTTCCCAGACATCAATACGTACTTAATGAGGAGCAGGGGGCGCGGGACGCAGCACAGAGGGAGAACGCGACGCTCAACGAAGATTTTGCCTCATCATCTGCCGCATCTATCGGTCTCAGCTCCGAGAGTCTCACATCAATCCAATATCTCGTTCTCAATCTCCGACTCTCACGACTGTATGCGCTGCGCTTCTGAGGGCATGGTCCGTTTGAAAATGCGCATATAGTTGTCGTTAGTGAACACGGCCAAGTTCTTGGTTTCCGTCGCAGTCCAACCTATTCAAGGCACGGGCGTGCGAGCAGTCCACCTCTCTCAACTCACGAAAGTGCAAAGATGGAACGTTTCATCAATTTATACATGTTCCGTTGTGAAATAGTACAATACATAACTCTATAAGTGACGACTGAGGCCTGAGTCCTTGTAACAGGCAGACAAGCTTTAGTAGGGGCGCGGTTGGCCGCGCGCGTTAATCCAATGTTGAACTTGCCTCAAACCACGATACACCACTGCTGAGCCATCGCACTCTCCGTGTGATTACTCTCACCACAACGCCACTATCATGTCTACAACACACAACTACAACACTCGTTCCTCCGCCAAGCGAAAGAGACCCGATAACCAGGAGGACGCAGCTCGCGTACCGAAGGCGCAAAAGACCAATCCGAAGCCTCCGCAGTACAAGCGGTCGACGACAGCAGCAGAGACTTGGACAGGGTACTGGCATACTATCGATAAGAAGGTGCGTAGCCAAGTGGTGACTTCGCTCGTAGCCCTGGACTTATGGCGGCATGCAGGAGCTGGAGAGCGCGATGAAGGCTCGTGGCCCCGAGGACGAGCTCGATCCGGCGGAACTCGCGAGCAGCGGCACACAGCCTGAGCTACGTCTCTATGGCTGGCCCTTCAAGTACGAGTACATGCTTGAGTACGCGCGGCGCCATCACCTCGGCTTTCCCGTCGCGAAGGGTGCACGAAAGTTGTTCGGCAATAAGAGGACGTTCAAGTTTGCAGACCTGACGGAGGAGCACTACAGCAATACCATGCTCATGAGTAGCGTGTACCACGCCGCTGCGTTTGTGACAATGTGCAAGCTCGAAGAGGAAACGGAGCTCCAGCTGTGGATGGGTCGACCTTACTCCGTCGATTGGGACGGCATGATCTACATCTGGTCGAACTACGACTTCGAGAAGCTGTGGCGAGTGGCCGACAAACTCGATCTCTTCGACACCGGCGCGGAGACTATCGATAGGGCGATGAACGAAGGCGTGCATGGCAAGGGGTCGAAATTGCAATGGTGGTATACATATGACAATGATGTTGTGAGTCGACACTCGCCATGCACATTTCGAGCAGTATCTGACGTCTTTGATCTCGATAGAGCCGGTTTACCTCAAGTTGGTGATAGTCTGTTCGCATGTAGTCGCGTTTGTTCGTCGTCCCATGCTGCTTTTGTCTCGTATTCTGTATCTTTATTTGCGTCTTGTATCTGGTATCATATCCTGGATTCTGCCAAACCGCCCTAGCCATCACCTTTGAAGTCGTGCCCAGAGAATTAGAGGCAATGGAGTCCGCTGGCTCGCTCAAGATGAGTGTTATGATCAGATTCAGGAAGGTACGGAGACTCCAGTTGTCTGCGCCTTTGACAGTTTATCTCTAGCCGGCCTGAGCTACCGCACTTTCCCCCTCCCTTCTGACTACGTTGGGTACCTGCGATCCGCAAAGCGCCCCCTTGAGCAAGACAGCACTGCACAACACTTCTGAAAGATTCGGACGACGGTCGAGCCTGAGGAATGGGTAGTAGACCAAGCACTGAACAGTCAGTGATGCCAGCTAGTAAAGAAAGGTGCGCTACACACATTTCCTATCGTGTGCGCAGTCACTGACATTCCGTGCCGAGAAGACAGAACTTGATGGACTGCAGAGGCCTCGTCGACGACTTCGTTCGCGTTGACCTTGCCGGCGGCGGCACAAAACGGGTACTTACAGGTGCTAGAGTACGCGCGATACCATTCCCTTCGAGCCTGCACACCAGTCTTGTTGGGGCCAAGAAGGAGCTGTTTATCAATCTGTCGGAGGAACGTGGCCACCTTACGGAGCAACATATAAGTCTGTAGAAACGCGGCGCGAGTGCAGCGACGTGCAGCTCCCGACGTTGTGCAGCGTCGCAGCCAGTGCAGAAGCTTGCAGAAAGATGCAGCGTCATGCGCAGTGATATATGCACACATGGCGTCCAGTAGCGCAGCTACCTGGGCGGTATGCAGCGACGGGTTATGCGAGTGTGGAGGAGGTACCGGTGAAGCGGCATACTCAAGCGACCGGCCCGGTGCCTCTTAGCTGCGGCTCACTGACGCGCTGCGCTTTGCTGGCGGCAATCTTCGTCGTCCGTTCCTCCTCCTCAGTCCTTGTCTGCATGTCTTCGCGTTACTCCCAATGCCTCCGCTTTCTCCCCAAGCGGCCTTTGCAAAAGTAGAGCCAAAACACGGTATGGGACACCAAGTTGCTCAGGGCGTGTCAAGGTATGTCTTCAATATGTTTGGCCTCCGTTTCTGTTACACCCTCCATTTTTCCTGCAAGTCTCGTCTCGCGTATGGAACCAGTGTCCTCGGTCGCCTCTCGCGCATATAATGCACATCTTCCGTTAGGCCCATCATAGGGCAGCGGTCGCAGTTCGATGGAGCATGGGCTCCAGACGCTGGCGACAGCCTGACCGTGCGGACGAGTCTACCATGGGGTAGCAGTCGAAGTCCGACGAGGCATGGGCCTTCGAGGCTGGCGGCGACTTGTCCGTAGTGCATGACACGAAAACCCTTGCTGTAAGCAGATGGCAGTGCGTTCCGGGGGTCACTGTCTCCGAATCAATATGCATATCTGCACCCACACCAGCGGATGTCATACAGGCGCAATGCGGGCATGTTCGCTTGGTCGCACCGTGGCCCTGTGTGCAGTTTCCGCAGCTGTGTCGCCGACCTACGAACAGTTGTTACGACAGTGCACGATTGCTCGCTGGGCCACACCATGGCCCTATGAGCGGGTCCCTATTGCACCAGGCGGGCGACTGTGTAGAGGACATGACACGAAGCTCTATCGGTAGTGGAGGTCACTCGCTCAATTCGCCGAATCCATATGTCCATTCCGCCGACTTTTTGTCCTAGCCTCTTCTGCCCGCGTCGAATGCTGACATCCCGTTTTTTCCTCCACGTCCCTCGGTGCACATCGATCACAGGGCGAGCCGCATAGGACGAAAGGCGTGTGACGTCCACTGTCATTATCGCTTCCGTATGGTACCCAGCCGAAGCGCGGGTGTGGAGGCAAGGCTTGTCAGTGATGAGTCGCCTTCGCGTTCTTCGATCGACACATTTCAGGGTACCGCAAGGAGGTTACAGCGGACGGGAAATGACAAGTAAGCGATAGCATCAAGGGGTAGTGCCCGTGCGTTTATGCCCTCGCGACAAATGTTGCGCCACGGTACAGGCGGATGTGCTGCTGATCATTCTTTTCTCTGTGCGCTTTTCCCTCCTTCAAGTCCGTGTTGCATATGACCGTATGTCAATTGCGGACGCCACCGCCTCCTGCCGCGTACCACGTACCACACATCAGCATGAGGAACGAGTCCCGATAGGCCTGGCACGCTACCAGCGTCCCGCCAGGTGTCGCTAGTCCCAGACTCAAAGGAGCCTCTGCCGGAACAATAGTGCGCGCGCGAGACGTACCGTGCGCAACCCGTGAAATTTGTCTGCCACATGGACATCCTGTCACGTTCCCAACACGACGAACATATCGGCTAAGCATCTCTTCTGCACCCTCCATTCTGTACCATATCCTTAGCGATGCAAGATTGCGAGTGTGCACGCCTGGTGTCCCGTCTCGGTTCGATGTTCTATGCCTCTCCATCTTCGGCTGTGAGTTCGCTGCTTCTCCTCGTTCCCTCTACTACCACACTCACGAGAATCACCAGCAATAGCGCATACTTGCATTGAGACATACCTTGTTCGGCGGGCGCGCTTGCCAGTGCTGGCGGTAGCTTCTCGCAGATGCTGACTGGGTCCCTCATGACATCCCTCGTCATCATCCCGCCACCACGTCGCTCTCACCACTCCCACCACGGCCAGATGCACCATCATCAAGATCTTTCGCCCAGTGTTCCGAACTCACTCCATGATGCCGTCGAACGATGGCATGGCTTCCCCTCTCGATATGTGGCTACGAAGACCTACCATACTCGAACTACCGTCCGGTAGGCCAGGTGATAGCGGGCATGTCGATGTTTGCACCACCACCACGCGTGTCGACATTAGCACCAACGCAGTCGGGGATTACCCAAAACGAATACACCTCGTATTTCTTCAGCTCCGTGCGAGACCTGACAATGCTGACATACGTCGTTGCGCGCGAGGTTTTACGCAACGTCCTACTTCCTAAGAGTGTTTTGAGGGCTCGAGCCTACCTGGTTTGCTCGAGGTCGGCGTTTGCGTAACTGCTAGATCGGTGCAGCCAATTTTGTCCGTAATCAATGGTCCCAATGTCGAGTCTCGACCAGCTACGACTGTCGAATTTTGCCTGACGTCGCTGCTCGAGGTTCATTAGGTCATCATGGGGTGCGTGACTGGGAACGACGGTACACTCCTTCCTGGATACGCACGGAACACTCTTACAAAGTACACGCTGATCTCCCGTTCCTGTCCACAGTCGGTCTAACACAAGCCTCGCGGTGCCGTCACCCTCCCATTCTGCCCCTTCGTCGCGTTCCATCAGCCCGGATGACGCAGAGCCCGCCGCCGATCCTTCAAGTTGAAGGCGCGGGCGCGGAGAGGTCCGTACCGCGCCGATTCTACAACCGCGCGCTGATGCGCCTCCTGCACGGCCTGCATGCAAACAGGATCGGGCACGAATGCGGTCACCGCCGTGCACCTCATCGTCTACTCCCTCCTCACAGCCTGAGTCGTATGGGCGGAGGTTGCGGATTTGCTGCTAGGCGCGCAAGATGGCGGATCATGGGCGCTGGTAGTGGCGGCGGGGCGTCAATCCGACGTTGAACTCGAACCTTGTCTCAAACCAGCACGAACCAAGACTCAAGGGTACTGTTCAGCCGCTCTACTTCACCCCCATCGCAACACCATCATGATGCTCACCGCCCACAAGTACGACACCCGCCTCTCCGCGAAGCGAAAGAGACTTGAGACCCTGGACGACGTACTACTACCCGCCCCCAAGGCACAAAAGACCACTTCCACGACACAATGCAAGTCATCAAGAGCAATGGACCTGTACGACGCGCTACCTGCTTCCAAGGTGAAGAAGACCATCCCCAAGACGCGATCTAGACCATCAAGGGCGGCAGAGAGAGCTGAGAGGGCTGAACGCAAGGTACGTCTGTACTATGGCTTGGCTATCTACACCTTACTTACACGGTAGCGTGTAGAATGTGGAAGGGCGCATGAAGAATCGAGCCCCCGAGGACGAAATCGACCCGGCGGAGCTCGCCAGTAGCGGTACGAAGCCTGAGCTACGTCTCTATGGCTGGCCGTACAAAAGGCAGCACATGCTGGACTACGCGATACGCCATCACATCCGTTTCCCCGTTGCGGAGGCCTACCGGGAGTTGTTTGGGGGCATGGAGGAGTTCGAGTTCGCAGACCTTACGGGAGGAGCACTACAGCAACTCGCGACTTATGACCAACATCTACTGTGGCGCTGCGTTCATGACGATCTGCAAGCTGCAAGAAGTTACAGGTTTACAGCTGAACATCGGGCGACCTTACTCTCCCCATTGGGATGGCATGGTCTACATCTGGTCGAACTACGACATGGAGAAGCGGTGGCGGCTGGCTAGCAGACTCGAGCGTTTCGAGAGGGGTGTGGAGATCATCGACAGGGCGATGAATGAGGGGGTGCGTGGCGAGCGATCGAAACTGCAGTGGTGGTACACATATGACAAAGACGTCGTGAGTCTGCTCGGTGGTCATACGCATTTCGCCGCACTGACGTCGTCGCCTACGATAGAGTCGATTCGCCTCACGTCGATGATCCGCATACATGTTGTTGCGCACATGTATTCCCGTTCTATCTTTATTTGCGTCTACGTATTATACATCAAGTCTAAATTCTGTGTCTATCTGAACCTGGTACAAGACGACATATGGCTCGAAAGGCTGTCATGGCGATCGGCGACGTATTATGCCAACAGCTTCGCCATCGGCGATGCAAGCAGGTTGAACAATAGTGTGCTACTCTCATATGCTCTCTTGTGCGATACCGTCGCTGGCATCCTGGTTAGAGAAGACGGAAATGGCGACGGCCCCGACTTGGATGACCTGTTAATGGTTTAGCGTGAATCGACTACGTGTGACAAGACCTCAAACTGCAAGGTGGTGAATCGTGATGTGTGTACCTGGGAAAGCTACACCGCACGGCGCCGAGGCACGGATCGAACTCTTGAGCTGGTGAGCTGGTGTCTTGATCATGCATGCCTTAGTGGACCACGCTGGTGGATTCCGAGCGCCTGTGAGGTTCGTAACCAGGAGTTGAACGTTGACCGTGAGCGCTACGATCGAACAGAACTCCAGCTTGCCTAGGACCACCACTCATTCCTGGCTAAGCCTGCCTACACTCCGTTCGAATCTTCCGAACTCGCCGTTGCGACCAAGTCCACAGGGCACACATACAACACCCGCTCCTCGGCGAAGAAGCGGCAGAGCCCCGATAAGCAGAGGGACGCAGCTCGCGCACCGAAGGCGCGAAAGACCAATCCGAAGCCGCAGTACAAGTGGTCGACGACAGCAGCCGAGACTTGGACAGGGTACTGGCATACTAAAGCTATAAAAGTGCGTAGCCAAGTGGTGACTTTGCTCGTAGCCCTGGACTTATGGCGGCATGCAGGAGCTGGAGAGCGCGATGAAGGCTCATGGCCCCGAGGACGAGCTCGATCCTGCGGAACTCCGAGTCGCCAGTAGTGGCTCCAAACCCGAGCTACGCCTCAATGGCTGGCCGTACAAGAGAGAGTACATGCTCGAGTACGCGCGACGCCATAACCTCCGCTTTCCCGTCGCGAACGGCACACGGAAGTTGTTCGGGGGCAAGAGGACGTTCAAGTTCGCAGACCTCACGGAGGAGCACTATAACAACCGGCGACTCATGTGTAGTCGTTCATGACAATGTGCAAGATTGAAAAAGAGACGGAGCTCCAGCCGGAGATGAGTAAACCTTACTCCCTCGATTGGGACGGCATGATTTACATCTGGTCCAACTATGACTTCGAGAGCCGGTGGCTGATACGCTCGACCTCTTTGACAGAGGCGTGGAGACTATTGACCGAGCGATGAATGAGGGTGCGCAAGGCGAGAGATCAAAACTACAATGGTGGTACACGTATGATCATGATGTCGTGAGTCTACATCTCCCGACATACTTATGCCATTTCAGTATCTGACATTTTGGACCTTGGCAGAGCCGATACACCTCCCGGATGTGATCAATGTCGCGACCGATCAACTCACAGTGACACCTCACGTTTAGTTGTATATTCTGCATGTTCAGTTAGCGTCTTTGTACGATCTCTCTCAATGCATTCAGTGAATCCCGACGTTGAGGCCGCTCGAGACGTGTGTGTGGCGCTCTGAGTCGGCGGAAAGTATCCGCTCATGGCACGTACAAACGTCGAGCATCCCCGGGATCGCTTCCAAGGACTCCGCGGCTGCTTTCCCATAAATGTCATCGCACAGACAGTCGAGGGTTCGATGAGCGGGGGCGACGAGCCTTACAGAACCACTCACCCTGACTCACGACGTGACGGCCGGTATGGTATACGCGTGGTACTATGCCCGAGGTTTTCAGCGTAGAGGTTACGAGCATGCACAAGTCGAGGAAGGGAAGTGGAGATATGTCATGAAAACAGGGCTATTTCGGACCCGCGGGTTCTTCGATGAGAGAGGAAAGGAACGGGGTGCCGGGGATGACAACGATGAGGACCGCAGGATCATGTACGTGCGACAGGCGAATGAAACCTTCCTGGAGAGCACTCATGCAAGGGAGTGTACATACTCGCGCTGTGGAGGGGGAGGTTGTCGGCTATCGACGACAACTTTCCATTGACCGTTCCGAGCCGTCGTGAAAGAAAGAACCCCATCGAAAGCCAACGGAGAGCGAGCATGAATTGCTCGCACGCATGCGAAATCAACTCTGCCTCTGGACACTGATGGGCATAGGGATGTAGACGGCTGCATTCCAATCTAACGACAAGCTGGGTAAACACGTGTGTGCCAAAACGAACTCTGAAGTTTCGTGAAGAGACTGAAGCTGAGAAGCTGAGATCGCGAACCGCCATCTATGGCTAGAAGCAGACTTCAACGGCGATACCCATGGAAGTCTCTAGAAGGGACGCGTGCGCTGCGAACTGTTCGTCCGATAATCATGAGTCTCTGAACCACGGCGCCGAGAGTGAGGAGGCGCCTGAGGGGGGTCCGGTCCAGAATAAGCTGTGGAGGGATAGAAGGATCGATCCGCTACGTCCATCGGGGTCGGCTGGGGTGACAAGCCCTCAAGTCGTCCAATGTTGTGCGGAGACGTCGCACTGGACGAATGTCTACGAGAAGACGACGGCGCGGGACCCATGGGCATCCTTGGGGCATTGAACGCGGCAACCTCCCAAGATCCACCCGCGTTCCGCGACAGATTCGGAAACGGGCTTGTAGAATTCGGGTCGGTGCCAGGCGAGCCAGGAGAGGAGGGGCTCGTCGATGCTGTCCGCCCGCCGCAACAAGGTGCCCTCTCGCCCGACGTCGCGAACGTGATGGAGCGTGCAGATGGAGTGTCGTGGACGCAGTCTGTGCATTGGCAACCCTCGCAACAACCACAGCAGTCCGGTGGACAAGTGCATAGGCCTCTCGGACACTTGCAACGTCCACCGCAGCACTCTTCGGGAATGGGTGGAGAGAATTGTGGAGGCATTGGACTGCTGGGGACGTTCTGCCACGTCGCATAGGGCGACCTCATGGACGGAATGAAGGGCATACCAAATTGGGGGTCGTAGGACGATGAGGGCGGTATGTTGTGGAGAGAAGAGGATTGTTGGAGCCATTCATCGATCTCTTGCATCTGCGTAGGGTCGAACATCGTACGTGCAGCATCGGTTCCAAGAGTCGCAAGAGAGTTTATGTTGCACTCCAGGCAAGCGCCGCATTCGTTGGGGTTGGCGCAGGGAGCGGATGAATCTGCGCGTCGCCCTTGATGCTCGACACAACCAGCGCACGAGCACGACGAGCCGCAGCCGCACGTAGAAGAAGAGACAGGAGACAACACGAAAGAACTGTCCGCAGGCGTTGGCCAACTGTCGTAGGAAGGACTTGGGACCTGAGAATAGTTGAGCGAGCCTTGGTATGCGATAGGGGACGTCTCAGTCATCTCCGAGTCAACGGCGGGTGACTGTTCCGAACGACGGCTGTAAGAGTCGAAACCTGTAAGTCCGTGAATGGGGCTATGCCCGCCTTGGTAGATGGCAGGACTGTGCGGTATACGAGCAGATGATGCATCTGCGGAGGGTTTGGGCAGTACTGGACGCTGGCGACTAGCGTGAGCATGGATAGCCAAAGCAGCAGGCTCAGACATTTGTTCGCCTGAAGGTCGAGAGGAAGATGAAGCACCAAAGCCGCGGCGTTCAGAACCTCTCGCGAAAGTTTTAGCTCTCTCGCGGGGAGTCCAACAAGTGCACGTGGTGCCCTCCTTGCATGAACATCCACGGTCTACGAGCGTGCCATAAGAATACGGTCCTAGTATGAGGAACAATGACTCCTTACTGCTTTCGTCGGACTCGGAACCTTCGGGATGGGACGCGACCGACGCTCCCAGCAGGTCTTCGGGCAACCCACTGGGGAACGCGGCGCGAGCGGGTAGCCTTGATCCTCCTGAGGAGCAATGGACCAGAGCGGCCTTGAAAGTCAGACCACACTGAGATGGACTATGACAATGAGCGAACACACCTCTACTGGAGGATGCTTCAGGGCCGTTGTTCCTACTCTCGCACGCGCATTTGACGTGTATTTGACGCGTTTTTCTCAGTTCCCTGCAGTGTTCGCATTGGGTGACTGGACGACCCTTTCTCTTGATTTCAAATAGCGGGCGGTCGGTGTGTTGGCAGGACGAGGAGCGATGGCCCTTGATGCAAGTTTCGCTGTCGTGAGGGTCAGGAGAAATGTACACGCGATCGAGCGCGGCGCATACCAGGCGTATTTCGTGTCTCCGACAAGGACCTGGGATACACCAGAGGTAGGTTCAATGACACCAGCCTCCGACGAGGCAGTGTCAACACCTACCATGGTGGGTTTGAGTGGAGAAATGAGGTGGAATAGTGGTAGAAACGCCCCGG
Organism: Coriolopsis trogii; assembly: GCA_020543525.1. Lineage (NCBI taxonomy): Eukaryota > Fungi > Basidiomycota > Agaricomycetes > Polyporales > Polyporaceae > Coriolopsis > Coriolopsis trogii. The sequence goes on from JAHYIO010000039.1 coordinate 435,645, forward strand.
ACGCGAGTCGTACGTCCGCGACGCAAAGCGCGCGTTATTGGTAGACAGAGAGCGCGATGTAGCTGATCGTGTGTGGGGTCGCGACCAACATGGGCAAGGAAGTAAAAAGAGAGGAAAAAAGAATAGAAAGGCGGGTCGATGCTGGGCTCAGTATTTATCAGGCCCATGACGCCACCGATCACAAACAGATGCAAAGTTCGGGGCTTCGGTCCGTAGGACCACAGCCATGCATCCCACCACCCAGCGTAGTCGCGAGTGGCGATATTCACGCTCGCCGCGCGAGTCGAGGGTTGCGTCAACGCTGGACGTGGAACACACCGGGTACGTCCTAGGAGAAAGCTATCAGATTGTGAACGTCACCCGCCAGCCACTGTCCAGCACCTCGCGCCGATATCTCCCTATTTCCTTCCCTCGTTCGCGATGCTCGCAAAGTACGGCGAGGGATCCGCAAGGAGACGCGGAGGCTGTTTTGCGATAGAGCCTTCGATCCATGGCTGTCCGTCCGTGGACAACCAGAGGGTCTGGTGGCATCCGGAGTTATCGGAGAAGCCCCCATTTCCCGCTTTCCATGAGGCTCGACGCTTCCCTGTCCTGCATCCGAGGGCAATCCGCTCCGAGGTTGCTACAGTTAGTTGCACGGCCTGTGCAGACCCTGCCCCATCCAGGAAACTTCTGGATGCTGCTGCGCAACGAACGTCATGGCGTGTAGACGCAGCAGCAGGACACAAGTGATCGTCCCTGCCCTCTTAGTGACTTCCACTGCTTCGCGGTTAGCTGAGGCGGGTGCTACACAGCCTCGGGAGTTTGTGAAGCGCACGAAGCAGGCGGACGTCGGATCGTGCATGAGGAAGGACTCGATGAGCAGAACATCGTGCAGAAGGCGAAGGTCCGTGCTTCCGTGAGCACAGCTTCCACGGCGGTTCAACATCCGGGAGTTCAATGCGTGTATATATTCCAGGGATATATGGATACGTCAACATCCCATGGCAGATGTAATACGAGTGCAACCGTATGCTTCGATCCGACCACCATCGAGGATGCGAAACTTGGCAGAAGGGGTCATGACGTCCATTATTCTGGCGCGGTTGGGTCTCGGATATAAGCATACCCCAAGCGGAAGCTTTCCAGCGAGCAGTCTCAGATTGGGGAGGTCTGCCAGGAATTGAGCAAATTGGGTCGGGGTCACACGACAGAGTCGATGTACCTCACAAATCTGAAGTACACGTGCTCAGCATAACTTGGATAGCATGAAAGCAAGCACTACCGCTCCCTTGCACGATACGAGCACTTGGAATCACTTGAGACCGGTGAAGTCGACGAGGACTGGGATAGCACAATTGCAACACTGCTACATAGGCGCTCCCTCAGGCAGCCTAGAGAGAGCACGTGAGTTTTCTCAGGGAATGAGCGCCAAAAAGTTCTGCTACGCGCACAGAGATTTGCTCAACGTCTGCGTTTCCTTCCATTTCTTGCTATGCCCGACGCCTTCTTCGCCTCCAACAAAAACCGAAAGCGCAAACGGTCGACGACGAGAGATGCCGGACCGTCATCATCCAAGAAGGTAGCGCGAGGGGTAAAAGGCAAGGCGCGGACCCAGGACTCTGCGGCCGGGAAGAAGAAACGGAAAGCGGCAGATGAAGAACTCTCGGACGAGACTCACGATGACGATGACCGCGAGGGAATTGACGAGATGGACCTCAGGGCGCCGGACGTGGACCCAGATGCATACGAGAGTGGAGAGGAGGACGAGGACGAGACTCCTGCGCAGAAGAGACTTCGTCTCGCCAAGCTATACCTCGACAGTGTCAAGCAGGGGCTCTCATTGGGTGAGTTGCGATGTCTTCATATGCGCAAACGGGTGCTCATGATGCCTGCAGCGGATGGCGAGTTTGACGCGGCGGAGATCGACCGCGAGCTCATCTCTGCACGACTAAAACGGGACGTGTTGGAGCACTCGGGGAAAGTACATCTATTTGTTGCAGACAGCGTGAGTCCATGCCTCACACATCGTACGTGTCCTCCTAGGTTCTGATGCTGCCCCCAGTACGATTTCTCTGAATCCCCGTCAATACGAACGAAACGCGCACACCGTTTCTCGGTCACAACAGCAGTAGCTTCTTCCGACGCACACTGGCTCTACACGTCAGGCAAGGAGGGCTCCATCACCAAATGGGATCTCCATTCTGGCCGACAGGTGCATACGTTCCACAAGTGCCGCCCTGACAAGGGAAAGGGCAAGTCGCGCGACCTTGGCGATCTCAAGGGCCACACAGACGAGGTCTGGGTTCTGGCAGTCAGCCCGGATGGAAAGTACTTGGCGAGTGGTGGCAAGGACAAGCGGGTGGGTGTGTGGGATGTCGAGAAGAATGAGTGGGTGAAGGGGTTTGGGGGACACCGCGATTGCATATCGGTAAGTACTCACCAATCAACGCAACGTGCCTTCCCTGACACTCACGTTTCTCGTAGGCATTGGCGTTCCGAAAAGTACAACCATCGTTACAGAACCCGACGCAGCTCTACTCCGGCTCCTACGACCGGACACTGAAGCTCTTCGACCTGTCCACGATGGGTTACGTCGAGACGTTGTTCGGGCACCAAGCCCCCGTCCTCTCCATTGATGCGTTGCGCGGCGAGACAGCTGTGAGCGCCGGCGGACGAGACAAAACGGTGCGATATTGGAAGATCCCAGAGGAGACGCAGCTCGTGCTCCGAGGTGGTGGAGGGAGCACATGGTACGACGATCTGGACGGCATGGACGAAGACGCGGAAGCGGGAGAAGGTGCCAGGCCTAGGCCCAAGGGCGACGCGAAGTCGGAGAAGTTCGTCGAAGGGAGCATCGAGTGCGTCGCGATGATCGACGAGACCACGTTCGTGAGCGGGGGAGACAGTGGGTTGGTGTTCCGAAGTTCCTGCGCACCACTACCCCTGGATATGTATGCTGACTGGTCACGTCATGTCTTTCCCAATTTTTAGTTCTATCAGCCTGTGGTCGACGCAGCGGAAAAAGCCCGTGTTCACGCAGGCCCTCGCGCACGGGATGGACCTGTCGCAAGTCGAGGCGGAGGATATCGAGACGGTCCGGAAACCACGCTGGGTGACCTCTCTGGGCAGCCTGCCGTACTCGGACATGTTCGCATCTGGTGCGTTTCTCTGTCTGCTTGCCTCGGTGTTGTACTTACTCATCGGCTCTTTACAGGCTCGTGGGACGGCGAGATCCGACTGTGGAAACTCGACTCGAAGCTCAAGTCCTTCTCCCTCGTCGGGACGATATCGGCCCTCGGAGTCGTCAACTCGCTCCAGTTCATCACCCCGCCCAAGGAGTTCTTCGCCGCAGCATCGTGGGCGAAGGCGCGCCCCGTGGAGCCACAGGCCCAGGAGACAAGTGCGCTGCAAACGAACGGGAAGACCGCAAAGTCGAGGGCGTTGACTCCACCTCCCGTTCTTCTGGTCGCTGGGGTCGGTCAAGAGTTGCGCGGCGGGCGGTGGGTGCAGCAAAAGGGCGAGGGCTACGTGAATGGCGCTCTTGTGTTTGCTCTTCATCCTCGGACATGACCGCTGTACTGTGACGCTCTTTCGCGTGCATGTGAGACCTAGGTCCTCAAGCACGTTGTGTATTGCGACGCATTGCCTGCGATGACCTGGCTGTTGTGTGCGTGAATTTTGTGGCTGACGACGACTCGTAGTCTTCGGCGCTCCGAATGCACGTGATTAGTCCTCTTGGTTAGAAACTTAAAGGCTCTTGCGCCAACGTGTGTTGTGTACTTGTGCACCGCAGACGACCTTCCCCAAGCGTGTCTTGTGCGAGAGGGTACAGAAAGTAGTTGAAGTACATGTATGAGTGGAAATCAGCGGCAATATGCAATCGATATCAGTACACCTCGAAAATTATCGTCCTTCACGAGACGACCAAGAGTTCTGGCTATACAACAGCAGCAAGAAACATGTGTTTTGGACAGACGCTTGGATGGACATCTTGATTGGACCGCATAAGACATGACGGATGGCAAAATAGCATCAGCAAGTTCTGCTCTTGCCCGCGTTGGCATGAAGAGTCATCGTATGAAAGCGAGTTCACATTGCTCCCCTACCAGCCAAGTACGTCGCTGAGAAGAGACTCAATCATTAGAGGTAATAAGCAGGAGTGCTCGGTGTTGTGATACAAGGACGCAAAATAAAGATAAGGAGAATAATACAGGGATAGGGTCCAATCAATCCATGGGAGCTACGGGTTCGTGAATAGTTCCTGTGAAGAAAAGGCATGTAAGGTTCGGCCCAAACACGACGACTAGGAGGAGACTCACACTATCAGTGTATGTATACCACCACTGCAATTTTGATCGCTCTCCCTTCACGTCCTCATTCAATGCCTGGTCCACGACCTCCACGATCCTATCGAATAGCCCGAGGCTCTCGATCACGTCGCATCGCTCCTCAGCGTTGTAGTTGGAATAGATGTACACGAGGCCATCATAGTCAAGCGAGTAGGGCTGAGCAACGCGCAAAGTGATTCCTACGAGTTCTGAAAGCTTGCGGACGGTCCTGAAGACAGCTGAGTTGCGCAAGTTGATCGTCAACACGGGGTTGCGGTAGTGTTCTTCGGTGAGGTCCGCAAAGTCCACCTCCTCCTTGCCTCCGAAAAACTTGCGCGCGGCCTTCGAGGGGACGAAACGCAGGTGATGACGTTGCGCATATGCGAGCATATTCTCGGACTTGATAGGCCACCCGTAGAGGCGCACCTCAGGCCTTGTTCCGCTGCTGGCGAGCTCTGTCTCATCGATCTCGTCTACAGGACATTTGACCGCCATCGATATGCGCAGTTCCTGCATTCCATGTCAGGCTGGTTACCGAATGCGTGACTATCTGACCACACACCCGCCTCATAGCCCTGTCGGATCTCTCTAGTGCTTGCGAACGCTTGTATAGCGGCCGTTCCGCGACGATGTTTCGCGTCCGAGGCGCACGTACATTGTCCCCATGAAGGTTGGGACCTTTCAACTTCTGCTTTACTGAGCTTTGAGTCCGCGCAAATTGTCTGGTTAGAACGCAACAATGACCGTACCGCTTCAGGTTCTCCTGGGCCGCGGCCGCCCTCGCGCGAAATGTCTTTGGCCATCTTGCGCTTCAAGGAGGCCCGTGTATTGTAGACGCGGGTCGTCTGGGATTTCATACAGACGGTGTTGTACCAGAGAAATACGGTGGTCAGTAAATCGAAGTCGTGGTTCAAGTCAAGAAGGGTCGCGAACAATTGGATCAACATGCTGATGGCGAAGCGCCGAAGATCCAGCTGCGCTCTTCGCTATTTGGGCTGACTTCATCATTCAGCTGGGTGACTTGGCATGATAAGAGCGTCGTTCGCTTAAAGAGCAACGATGCCCACTATTCACCGCCGAGTTCAGAGGTGACCACACAGTCGAGTCTGCACACGCAGAGCGCTGCAGAACGCGCGAAGCCCGCTGCGTCAACGTCACCTTGTGTTACTGTTGTAGCTGCCATTGGCCAACGTCGACCATGAGGCGGGTATGGGCCGGCAGCCATACACTTGCGGGTCCCCTCTGTATACCAGGGGTACGAGGCCGTTCGCAGAAGAGCTGCCAGTGTCAAGGCTCGTTCCGCTCATTTTTGCGTAATGCTACACTCGGCATGATGAGCTACATCATAAGGACAGATAAATCAGCAGGTGTGGATGAAGCGGCATACTATGACAATACAGGTAAGGGGACAAGGATTACGGAAAACGAAGGTTCTGCGCGCATGAGGACTACTACCTCGTGGAGGATTGGTACTATCGGCTCTGCCAAACATAAGAATAAGACTCCGCTCCAGAGGAACATGCGGTGCAGACTTACAACGTCGTAATGATATGTATATTACCACTGCGACTTCGATCGCGAACCCTTCGTGGCTTCATTCATCGCTATATTGACAATCTTCACGCCCTCGTCGTATGCGCCGCGACTCTCCGCCAGGAAATTTTGCTCGTCGATGTCATAGTTTGACCAGATATAGACGATCCCGTCCCAGTCGAGACTCGGAGTACGGCCTGTCCATGTCTAGGCGTAGGCCCGTAACTTTTGAGCCTGCGGACCATGAGCTATACTCGATGCCCTCCATGAGATCGGGATCGCGGTGGTGTTCATTCGTGAGTTCAGCGAAGTCGAACTTCGCCTTCCCCCCCACTGCCCCTGTGCGTCCTTCGAGACGGTCGAGCGGAGGCGATGACGCTTGTCATCCTTCGAGCATGTATTCGTCCTTGAACAGCCATACCTAGTAGCGTAGCGGGGGCGGCCGGGAGGCTCTTTCTCATCGATGTCGTCGACGGTGCTCTGACTCCTTAGAGCTTCCACCAGAGCTTACAGGCATCGTCAATCGGTGGTGCCAGGAGGGATATCGTCGACATGCCGCACCTTTCTGTCGGTCCGTTCTGCTCTCCTTGCTGCTGTTGACATTGTGGCTTCAACGTGGCCTTCGGTGCCTCGCACGCACGGGGTTCGTGTTCTTGGTTAGAGACTCCCTTGCGCTTTCGGAGAATTGTGTACTGTACTTTCGCACTGTAGATATACTGTTTGGTGTCGTGCGTGCGGTGGAAGGTGGGTATATTGAGAACTCGACGAGGAGATGCTGAAAGTAGTTGCGGTTGAAGTGCGAGTGCATCAATTAGTGGCAACACAATCGACATCAGTACGCCTCGAAATTCATCACCATTTGCGCACTGACCAGCGACGGCCCCAACAGCCAAATTTCCTGGACAGATGCTTGGATGCACAGGTGAATAGGAGGGACAGAAGATACATGACGGGACGGCAAAATTACATCCAGAGCTTCATATTGTCATGAAAAGTCAAAGCAAATTCACACTTTGCCTCATATGAGTCAAGTACGTCAGTGGATCGTCTGTACGAGGACATATAAGCAGGGATACTCGGTAGTATACAAGGACGCAAAATAAAGATATGGAGTATAATACATTGGTGTTCGATCAAGCCTTGAAAGCTATGGGTCCGTAAATAGTTCCTGTGGGAAGAGGCATTTGAGCATCGGCGCAGAACATGACGAATACGAGAAACTTACACTGTCGGTGTATGTATACCACCACTGCAGTCTCGACCGCTCTCCTTTCGCATGCTCATTCATCGCTTCATCCATGACCTCCACGACCTTATCAAATAGTCCAAGAGTCTCGAGGACGTCGCATTCCCGCTCAGCGTCGTAGTTGGAATAGAGGTACACGAGGCCATCCCAGTGGAGGGAGTACGGTCGAGCGACGCGCAACGGAGTTCCCACCAGTTCTGATAGCTTGTTGACGGTCATGAAGGCTGCGGCATGGTGCACGCCGGCCATCAGCAGGGGATTGCGGTAATGTTCTTCGGTGAGATCCGCAAAGTCGACCTCCTTCTTGCCCCCGAACAGCTTGCGCGTAGCCTTCGAGAGAGGAAAGCGGAGGTGATGACGTTGCGCATATGCAAGCATGTGCTCGGACTTGAAAGGCCATCCGTATAGGCGCACCTCAGGCCTTGTTCCGCTGCTGGCGAGTTCTGTCTCATCGATCTCGTCGACGGGACCTCGGACCTTCATCGCTTGCGCCAATCTCTACACGGCAGATAATCAACTTGTACGAACCAGTCCAAATAGGTCCACTCACCCTCCTTTCAGCTCTCTGCGCCCTCTCTGCTGCTGGCGAAAGCTTATATGGTGGCTTTGCGACAATCTTCTGTGCCTTAGGCGCACGCGGTTCGTCCTCCTGGTTATCGAGTCTCTTGCGCTTGGTGGAGGACCGCGTGTTATACTTGTGTGATGGTGGCATGGTTGTAGATGTGAATTTGAGGATGAGAGTTGGTGAGGAAGGTGAAGGATACAGCAGGTGAGACAGGTTAGAGATGGTGGTTGGAGGCAAGTCTGAACCGCTGATTGTTCGTACTATGGGTTTGTAAGCGCCAAAGATTGGCCATCTTGCGCGTCTGCCGTCTTCCAGCGTCTACCGACTCCGACTCTCTATCCGCGACCTCCATCTGGCCACACTAGCCTCCCGACACACAAACTGAGACTTCATTCAGCTGAAACACAGTACCGGGTTCAATTGGAAGCATATTGTGGTTATCATACATTGTCATACTACATGGTATGTCACTTCATCCCTTTCTGCCGTGTACGAATCGCTTAGCTAGTAGGTTCATCCTGGCCCTTTCGACGCCTCGCCAACTAGACTGTGCTGACTTGAGTACTGGATAGCAACTGATGAGTGCTGTCACTTACCGAAATGTAGTCGCGTTGACAGTGCTGTCCTTAGTTCCTCGCCCGGATCCGTGCACTCCGCCTGAGACCTGCCTGTCCTTCTTGCTGCTCCCGAGTGACTCCTGCTTGCTGATCGCCTTCGGTATATTGTTGTAGGTCCAACGCGGTTGAGCTACTGTCGGCTTCTTGCTCGTCTTCCAAGGTATGTGCCGCGAGCAAGATAGGCGCAGCTGCCCTCTTAGTACCACGTACCGCGCACTTTGGCCTTTCCGCCGCAAGGGACGACTCTACATCCTTCATTCTTCTTGGCTTGGGAACATAAGGACTAGCTGTCACTAGGATGTGCCTCAGGTCCCGCCTGAGTTGTGCGACGTGTGTATCGCGTATTGCCTTTTTGACGAGCGCATCGGGGTCAATCTATTGGAGGCCTCTATCAGTCAGAGCATTCGCATGACCACCGACGCGCGACCACTTACGCCTAGCTGATCGTTCGCAGGTGGCTTGGCTTCTCCCGGTGTGAACCAGCTGTCTGTATACGAACACTCGTACTGTTGAGACAGGGGAAGTCTCACTGCGTAGAGGAACTGCTCCGAGAGCGATGCCCGGAAATTCTCTCCGCGACGACCGGACGAGGTGAACTCTAGAACGGGTATGTTGAAGAATTCGATCTTCGGGAGAGGCCGGTTCTCATACTCCTCTATCAGGCTCTCGTAGCGCTTGATCATCCTCGGCACCTCATCCTGTCTCAGGACTCGGTTGACATTGGGCTTCGGACGCGAACGCTTGATATCCCCCGCGGGCCGGACCCATTTGAATTGCGAGAAGAATACGCCGATGAGAAGGAGCACGTACACCCGCTTCCAGCTCGGGTTGTGCGCAAACGCGGCCATCGCCTGCTTGTAGGTCTGGTCGATGTGGTCCCTGATGATGTTAATCGCAGCCTTACGAGCTTCGTTCGTGTCCCACCGAAATGGGATGTCCAGCCGTTTGATTTCCCAAACATCTATAGGCAACATCTCCAGCTTTAGCTTGGGACCACACTTGATGAAGGTGCGTCCAAAGTCTGGCGTTTGCCTCTGGTAGACCCGCCTCTTGTTGATCTTCACACCAGTAGCACCCTTCGGAACGACGTGTGGGCCAAACACGGGCTGGGGGCTGAAGGCGAGGGACATATCTTCGCTACCTCTAGGGGGTTCGACCGTCTGGCAGAGGTGGGCAAGGATGTGCCCATAGACGGTGTAGAGATAACTCTCATCAGCTCGGTTCACATAGGCGTTGCCGATGTAGGCGGACAATTTGGCCTCGAAAGTCTCCTTCGTGACAGTGTACTGATTAAGCCGTACCCAGACACGTTAGTGTACATGGTCGTACAAAGATGTGGTCGTGGTTACATACCGATAGCGTCCTGTAAACCGGTGGAACGTTACCAGGTACGCTGCGCGTCGGTGGGGCTTTTTCGGGGGATTTCTTTGTTCGTTTTGACGGCCTCATTCTGAACAGCAGGTTACGGAGGACTCATAGGGTGGTGGGGGTGTGAGGAAGAGGTATGTTCGACATGCAAGCGCCTATGCAACAACTATTGTGCATCGAGCAGCCACGCTCGCCAACATGGTTATGACGCACGTCTCTTAGTTACAGCTAATGCTATAGGGCATCCTCGTTTTTTAAGAGCAACAACGAGGAGATTCCGATGTGGTCACCTATTTGGCTGCAGTGGACACATTGAGCATGGATTCGACCTTCATTGCCGGCTCAGCCGCAAGCCAACTGTTCTCTTTTCGCCGCTAGCTAGAGACCAATACTTCATCGACAAACTTGCATTTTTCTACGGTTTAGATATTTAGATGTATATTCACAGGGAGTCGAAAGTGAAGCAGGCTTCATGGAACTTCATGGAGAGAAAACGCGCCAGTATATAGTCATCTTCACCACAGCTACAAATTATACTCCTCCTCAACGATCATTTATCCCAGAGAGTGCATGAATCATATAGTCGAGAGATGGTAAAACACGGTACTGAGACGCAGGCGATGCGAAGCTGAACGTCAGTCGTGCGACGCGTATCGCATGCAACAACGAAGGTTGTACTCGAGTACAAGCCACAAAAATTATGAGTCCTCCCAAGGTCTCTAAAGTATGCAGATTAGCTCTGACACAACCAGCGAGAATGACAAGACACTCACAATATCGCTAAACGTGTACCACCATTGTAGTTTCGATCGTTCCCCTTTCCACTCCTCGTTCATTGCCTTGTCCATGACCTCTATGATCCTGTCGAACAGTCCGAGATTCTCAAGGGTTTCGCATCGCTCCTCAATGTCGTAGTTGGAGTAGATGTATACAACGCCGTCCCAATCCAGGGAATACGGCCGAGCAACTCTCAAAGGAGTTCCCGCGAGTTCCGATAGCCTCCCGATTGTCGCAACCATGGCGGCATGTTCCACTCTGATCTTTGACCTGCGGCTGCGAGAATGCTCTTCGATGAGATCCGCGAAGTCGACCTCCTTCTTGCCCCCAAACCACTTGCGTGCTCCCTCTGCGAGCAGAGCGTGGAGATGATGACGCTTTGCGTATTCCAGCATATGCTCGTACTTGAACGGCCAACCGTAGAGGCGTACCTCAGGCCTGGTCCCATTGCTTCCCAGCTCTGTCTCATCTATTTCGTCTTCGGGACGTCGGACTCTCATCACTCTGGCCATTTTCTACATTGCGAGTTAGCGGGTCTGCTCAAGCAACAATGCTCAGTTGACGTACCCTCCGCTCGGCCCTGCGCGCCCTCTCTGCTCTCTCTGCTACCTGCGAGAGCTTGCACCTCGGTCTCGGGGTCTTCTCTTGGTCCTTAGGCCCACGTACTTCGTACCCCTGAGTATGTAGCCTGTGACGATCCTAATTTGCAGAACTTGAGTGAGTGCAAATGTATGACTGGTTAGGAGGAGAGAATGTCCATACCACTTCTCCGTCGCCCTCGCCCGAGGTGTCCGTGGCTCTCTTGCGCTTCAATGCGGCCCGTGTATTGTAATTGTGGATCTTCTTCAGAGAATCCATAGATACAGTGCTGTGCTAGAGAAGAGCCACGGTGGTTGGTATACCGGAGTGACATACGAAGTGGTGGGCGAAGTCAAGGGAGTGAACTCGGTCGCGAACAATTGGATCAGCGTGCTGATGGAGAAGCGCCGAAGATCCAGCATCGAATGTTCCGAGTCTGCGTTCAAGCTGTACACAACTCTCAAGGGGCTTCGCTACTCAGGCTGATATTCAGCTACAAATGGATGTAATTACACAGATGCAGGATGCTGGCCAGATAGCGGCGTGTAGCAACGTTACTGCTTGATCGTTAAGTTCAGAGGTGAACACACAGAAGTTGAGCCTGGACGCGCGACTTGCTCATCCTCATCCTCCACAACTTTCCTCTAACCATCTAATGCTTACCTCTATAGTGTGGGGAGAAGTGTGCTGCAGACCAAATGAAGAGCGAAAAAACCAGGACGTCAACCCCACTCTACAATCTGTGCTAGCTGGGCCGACGTCAGCCGCTCGATGCGCGCGAAGCGCGCGCGCTGGTGCACAGTTGGCAGTTGGTGTGTACTGCAGAGACAGTCAACAGCGATACACATCCACTGTCGTATTGCCTCTGTATGTCTTGTGCGAGAGGCCGTTGGCAGTAGCGTTGTCAAGGCTCGTTCTGCTCGGTCGGTTCGCGGTGAGTCGGCCCAACTCTGAGCTGCGTCTCACAACCAGACAATTTGAAGATGGAAATGAAACGGCAACATGTTGTAGAGGAAGGGGACGAGTAGAGACACAAGGAGATATGAGTTTACTGAAAACCAAGGTTCCGCGCGTAAGAAGACCACCACCTCCTGGAGAATTCGTACCCCCTCTACCGAAATGGAGAATCAGACACTGCGCCAGAGGAACGAGCGATGCAGACTTACGACGTCGTTAGCATATGTATACCACCACTGCAACTTAGACCGCGTGCCCTTCACATCCTCATTCACCGCCTTGTCGACCATCTCCACGCCGTAGTCGTACACGCCGCCGCCAGGAACCACCGCTCGTTAATATGGTAGTTCGACCAAACGTAGACGATCCCGTCCCAGTCGAGGGAGTATGGCCTGTCGATGTCAATGTGAAGGCCCGTAACCTCCTTGAGCCTGCGGACCGTGACGTATGCAGCCGCATACTCGATACCTTCCATGAGATCAGGGTCGCGGTAGTGTTCATTCGTGAGTTTAGCGAACTTGTCGAACTCCGCCTTTCCCCGCATTGCCCTCGTGCGTCCTGTGAGACGGTGAAGCGAAGGTGATGACGCTTGGCATACTCGGTTATGTATTCGTACTTGAATGGCCAGCCGTAGTAGGGTAGCGCGGGCTTCCGACCAGGGAGCTCCTTCTCGTCAAGTTCGTCGACGGGGCCTCGTCTCTTCATGACTTCCACCAGAGTCTAGAGATGATGTCAGTTCGCGATGCTAGAAAGGGTATCGCCGACGTGACGCACCTTCCTCTCCGCCCATTCTGCCCTCGTAGCTACTACTCGCATCGCGCTTTGAGAGAAGTCTTCGGTGCCTTGGACGCACGAGTTTCGTCTTCTTGGTTAGGGAGTCTCTTGCGTTTCTCAGATGAACAGGTGTTGTACTAGTGCATTGCAGACATCCTCTCCCAGTCGTATCGTGCGTGATCCGGAAAGTAGAAAAAGCGAGGGCTCGACGAGGTGCCGGAAGTTCTGAAGGGAGGAGGTACTGTTCGAGTGTGAGTGGAACAATTAACGACGATACCAATGATATCAGTACGCACCGAAAATGGTCGTCCTTGGCAGACTGACCAGAACATCAATAGCTACAAGATCCGAGTGCCCGTTTGGATGGACGGTTTTGTCAAGGGCATACCATAAACGTGACGGATGGCAGGATAGCACCCGCGTTGATTGTGGATTGCGAGAGGATGAGAGGGAAGTAGTATTCTTCTCCTTACCAGTATGGTTTGCCGGCAGACGAAGTAGACAGTTCTGTACCGGGGCTGATAAGTAGGAATTCACGATGGTACCGTACAAGGTCGCAAAATGAAGATATATAGCATGATACACCGGTGACAGTTGCCACTGGAAGGAGATGCAGTCCGTCCAACCATGGCGACTATGAGTCCTCCCATGGTCTCTGAGGTGTTCATATTAGCGCTAGCGCAAACGAAGAGGACGGGAGACTCACGATATCGCTGAACGTATACCACCACTGCAGCTTCGATCGCTCTCCCTTCCACTCCTCATTCATCGCCTCGTCCACGACCTCCAAGATCCTGTCCAACAGTCCGAGAGTCTCGAGGGTTTCGCATCGCTCCTCAATGTCATAATTGGAGTAGACGTATACAAGGCCGTCCCAGTCAAGGGAATACGGTCGAGCGACTTCCAAGCCGGTTCCAGCGAGTTCCGATAGCCTGTCGATTGTCGCCACCATGGCGGCATGTTCGATATTGATCCTCGACAAAGGGTTGCGAAGGTGTTCTTCGGTGAGATCCGCGAAGTCGACCTCTTTCTTGCCCCCAAACTGCTTGCGTGCTCCCTTCGCGAGTGGAAAGCGGAGATGATGACGCTTGGCGTATTCGAGCATGTGCGCGTACTTGAACGGCCAGCCGTAGAGGCGTACCTCGGGTCTGGACCCGTTCCTGGCAAGCTCCGTCTCATCGATCTCATCTTCGGGACCTCGTACTTTCATTATCCTCGCCAATTTCTACGCTGCGTGTCAGCTTGTCCGCTGAGGCAGTGGGTGGTATTGTTGTACACACCTTCCTCTCGGCACTTCGCGCCTTCTCTGCTCTCTCTGCTGCTGGCGAGACCTTGCATGGCGGCTTCGCGATGATCTTTTGCGCCTTGGGCGCACGTGATTCGTCCTCCTGGTTATCGACTCTCTTTCGCTTGGCGGAGGAGCGGGTGTTGTAGTTGTGTGATGGTCGCATGATGGCAGACGGGAGGTTATGAGAATGAGATGGGGAGAGTTCGGTGGCGAAGACGGGTATGAATGGTGGTTGGAGACAAGTTGCAGAGCACGAACGGTTGTTTGTTACAACTCCGCAAGCGCCCGAGATCCCCATCTCGCGCGTCTATGGCAAGTTCCTCCGACCCCTGTTTCTTTCCAAGACGGCACAAGAGGACATAAGGAGAGAGACTGGCTTGCCTGCATCGACATCAGAGTAATCAGCAACGCTTGCGCGACATAAGACGACCTCATTATACGCACCGATACCAGGCTGGCCCGTGATGACCATCGACTCAACCCTAGAGAGGTACCCGGTGTCAAGCATCTTCAAAAACAAAGCCGTACTCCTCCCGAACCACGAGGACGTCTTCGACCGACTTTGGGCTACCGAGGCACGCCTTTAAGACCGACTTGAGACTCCCAAACCAATGGACTCCCACACATTCGGCATCGTGCCAGTGCTGAAAACGTCGTCGTATTCCTCCGGCAGTACGTCCTCTTCCTCTGGCGGTACGTCCTCGTCCGGGATGATTGCTCCTGTGGTACTTTGCGTATCGACCGATGGGGCCACGGCTTGCCCCAGGCATGTTTACAGAGGTCTTGCGCAAGCGCAAGAGTGTGTGGTGAAAGCTCAGCCATGGCGAGGCAGCTGAATGTTGAGCGAGGCGAATGTCGATTGACAAACACAAGTCAAACCACTGACCAGACGTTCGGAGTCGCGTCCGCCATGGCCATTCGACGCGAGCTCAGCGTTCCTGGTCCAGCCCCCCACCTCGTTCACCATCGCACAGCACCTACAGCACTTCGTCCATTGTCGATCGAGCAGCGTCACACCTCCGTACGGAGCAAACTCTAAGATTGCGAAGCAGTCAGTAAGGACGGATTAAGACAGAAACGGAGAAACCACTCGAGCATGTACATATTTTCACTTGGACGGCCAGTCGTAGTAGCGTAGTGCGGGCTTCCGACCACGTTCAAGTTCGTCGACGGGGCCTCGAGTCTTCGTGGCTTCCGTCAGAGCCTGTACGCATGGCCAGTTGCATAGTCAGTTGGCGATACCAGTAATAACAACATTGACGTGACGCGCCTTCCTTTTTGTCCAGTTTGCCTTCCTTGCTGCGGCTGACGACTCGTATTGCAGCTTTATTGTGGTCTTCGGCACCTTTGACGTACCGGATTGATCCTTTGGGTTAGGGAGTCTCTTGCGCTTCTCGGACAAACGTGTCTTGTACCTGTGCACTACAGACGTGAACGTGGATGGACAGCTTCATGAAGGGCACGCAGGAGACGTGACGCGATGGCAGAAAAACACTGGTATGTTCATACCAGTGATGCCATCCTTACAGGTCGACAAACAAAAGTACTCAGATTCATCTGTACCAGGGGCGATAATGCTGAATGCATTGTGATATGAAAAAGGTCGCAGGATAAAGATATGGTGAAAAGTACACTGGTGACAAGTGCCACTGGAGGGTGATGTGGCCAGTCTAAGCATCGTGACTATGAGTCCATCCATGGTCTCTGGATCCCAGCATGAGTTCCAGTCTGAAACACGATGAAGTGGGACTTACGATATCGCTGTATGTATACCACCACTGCAGCTTCGATCGCCGCTCCTTGCACCCCTCATTCATCGCCTTGTCCAAGACCTCCAGTAACCTGTCGAGTATTCCGAGAATCTCGAGATCGTCGCATCGCTCCTCAGCGTTGTAATTGGAGTAGATGTACACGAGGCCGTCCCAGTCGAGAGAGAAGGGCCGTGCGATCTCCAACTGAGTCCCCGCGAGTTCCGACAGCCTGTCGAGAGTCGCGACGGTGGCGGCATGGTTCACGCCGATCATTATAAGAGGATCCCGGTAGTGTTTATCGGTGAGATCCGCAAAGTCGACGTCCTTCTTGCCCCCAAAAAGCTTGCGTGGATCCTTCCCAACCGGGAAGCGGAGATGATGACGTTGTGCGTAATCGAGCATATACTCGAACTTGAATGGCCAGCCGTAGAGGCGTACCTCGGGCCTCCTCCTGCCGCTTGGGAGATCCGTCTCATCGATTTCATCAACGGGACCTCGTACCTTCATCACTCTTGCGAGTTTCTACGTTAGGTGTGAGCATGATTCGTCGGACAACTAATGAGTAGTCCACGCACCTTCCTCTCAGCCCGCTGCGCCTTCTCTTCTGCCGGTGAAAGCTTGTATAGTGGCTTCGGGACCACCTTTCGTGCCTTGGGCACACGCGGCTCGTCATCCTGGTTATCGAGTCTCTTGCGCTTGGCGGAAGAGCGAGTATTGTAGTTGTGTGATGGTGGCATGATGGCGGTATGGGAGTTTGTGAGAAGACGAAGGGAGGGTGTAGTGCTGGGGCAGGTACGAGTTGAAGACAAGTTGCGCTTTCCAACTTCCAAGCCTGATTGTGTTGTTCTGAACCCCGCAGGCGCCGGAGATCCGCCCTCTCGAGCAATCTCTTGTTCCATCACTACACTCCTCCCAGGCCACGACTGCTAGTATAGATCTAAGATTTCAATTTATTTCCATTCGTGAAGCATATGTTGCCATAAGATCTCATATCAGTACTCATCAGAACCTTCGAGTCCCACCAATAACGAACAGTCCAAAATGTCCAAGATTATCGAGGGTTTTGCATCGCTCCTTGATGTTATAGTTCGAATACATGTATACGAAGCCTTGCCAGTCAAGGGAATACGGCCACGCGAGTTCGAAGTACGTTCCTGAGAGTTCCGATAGCCTGTCGACTCCCGCAACCATGGCGGCATGTTCGATATTGATCTTCGACAGGAGGACTGGGATAGTGTTTCTCAGTGAGATCCGCGAAGACGACCTCCTTACTACCCCCGAGCCATGTGCGTGCTCCCTCCGCGCGCGAGCGGAATACGGAGGTGATGACGTTTGGCATTTTTCGAGCATGTGCTCGTACCTGAACGGCCAGTCACTGAGTCATCGAGGCGTACCTCGGACCTGGTCCCGTTACTGCCCAGCTCTGTCTCGTCGATGTTGTCTTTGGGACCTCGGACTCACATCACACTCTAGTTTCTACGTGACGCGTCAATGTGTCTGCTAAAGCAGCGACTATCATTTCACGTACCTTCCTCTCGGCCCTCCGTACCCTCTCTGCTGCTCGCGAGAGCTTGCACGTCGGCTTCGCGACGAGGTTTCGTGCCTTCGACGCATGCGTGCCGCCGGGCTTGGTATGGAGCCTAGCGCGTTTCTGGTTTACTGACATTGGGTCGATGCAGAGTATCTGGTTAGAACGACCGCATAACGCACCAGGCTCCTAAAACCATCCGTCCTTAGTGTTCTCGTTCCCCTTTATCCTGTAGCGTAGATAGATCCTAATCAAGTATGTTGCGAGACCAAGCTGGATATGTTAGGCGCGCACGAGAGTTTCCTAATTGAGCGTGAACAAGGGAAGAGAACACTATAGGACGGCTGGCCAAAGTGGTCATTCCGAGATCACCGAGCATAATACTCGACCTCTACGCGAACAAAAAAGTCTCGGCGCTCAGCAAATAATGTCTCGTCGGGTAGCAGTCGGCATTTGCGGCGGCGCACAACCGTGTCACAGCGTCAACACGGCCAGACGCGTCGCGTTACATCGCGCATACAGCGACGCGCTCTCCCAGCCTGTTCCTCGACGTACTAATGCCGCCGAATTGTTATCAGTAGCTAATCATAGTCATCGCAATAGAAGGGGCTTCCCGTGGGATGTCCACTCCACTCATATATACTGACCGTGACTCAGTGCACACAAAGGGGGGGGGATTCGCACTCGCTCAACAATGATACCTTTCGCGCAACTAGCTCGCTTGCACGATTGCTTTCAAGATCTCGATATCTCTCTTTCAGACCTTGTTGTGACCTTGCTTGCCAGCCCGGACAATGGCGCTGGGCTACATCAATTCAGCATCGAAGTCAGCAGGATCCTCACGGCGCTGGTCGGTGGCTCCGACACACATGATACCACCACCTCCTGGGCGCGTGACCTCTGCAAAGATGTTTGCCGTCAGGAGGTGCTTGCGCTCACCCATCGTGATGCTGGGTTGCACTTCGCGGCGTCACAGGCCACCCAAGATCAGTTGGAGAGCTTCAGCGCAGCCGAGCTGGTCGAGAAGTATCGCACCACAGCTCCTGTACTGTGGGACTTCTGTGGTGTACTCCTCAATGCAGACCCGGGCTTGGTGGCTCGTCAGGAGCGTAGGAGGAGATTGAAAAAAAAGCGGAGGGGACGCGCTCAAGCGGCTCAGAGAGAGGACGTTCAGGAGCCGCTTGTGTCAGTGCCGGCTGAGGATAATATGGACGTTGATGAAGAAGGCCCGGGCCGTGGAGACGGTCGCCAGGCCACCGCTGATAGTGAGCGATCCCGAACGCCTCTACTATGGGACGAAGAAGACGACGAGTTGTATTGGGACAACTATGTCGATACTGCGAATATTCATGGCAGGGATGCTCAGCCCCACGACTCCGACAGCGAGGAGGACTACTGGCAGTACATTGAACCACTTGATGAAGATGGTGAGGAGGAAGAGGAGCGGGCGAGTGCCGCAGACGAGCGAGCAAGACAGCCCGGCGCCGAGCTTGAAGATGACGATGCTGCTGAGAGTCAGACAAGGCGCGAAAGGATCTCGGACATGGTCAGTTATTGATAAACACCGTTTTGGAAGCTTCGACTGACAATTGCATTCCCAGAAAGCGGTGCTCGTAATCAGCATTTTGTTACAAAACAGCAATCAGCAATGTAATGCATTTCAAACTGCCACTGGAATGTACTTACATGCGTGCCGTGCATCCGAGTCTATCATCGAGCTACTCTCCCGGCTTGGCATCTCCATCTCTCGTATGTCCATTGACAACGGGATACATAACCTGTGGGGTGAAGCGCATGTCAATATCAGGCTGCTGGCACAAATACTCCTCGGGTCATATGCATACGATAACTTCGACGTCGAGACCAGGCACCTCGTTCCAACAGCTGAGAAGCCCGCGGATTCCCTCCTGCATTTGACGTGCGGCACGATGTTACGGCTCGATCACGGCGTGACTCTTGAAGACTTGAGGTGCTCGGAGGCTGTGTGGCAAAGGCTCAAGATCAACCCCGCAAATCGCGACTTACCAATACCGGGCGCGGACTGGATGCAATTGATGAATCTCCATCCTGAGCAGCCCCACGCTTCAGGGTTAACACGTCGTCAACGGTTCAATCAATGGAAGTTCTTGGCTGATCTTGTTCATCATGGGCCGTCGTACTTCCACCAGTTTGCGGGAGTCCTCGGAGAGCCGGATGCAGTAGAGGAGATTCCGGTCGTCAAGTCGCATCAAGTTCCTATGGAGGGAATGGACATCAATCAGTCGTCTGTGCAGGGGAACGCCGAGGCTCTCGCGCACCTTTTCAGGCAAGGAGGAGTGGGTGATCCGAGAGAAACTCCAGGTGTCAAGGATGTCGGAGACCATGTCATTCTTGTTCACGGTGACCTATCTACCTGTGAGCGCGTTCAAAGCCTGCAGGAGTCACGCGCGGTGGAGAACACACCCTGGCGTCATTTGCAACCTGTTGTCTTCTGCATGGGCTTATTTCACCTCAAAATGGCATGCGCAGATGCGATCTGGAAGATTCTGATTCAACCCACCGCCGCACGAGAAGATCCAACCAGTCTGATGTTGTATGTGGCTCAAATTCGTCCAAAAGAGACGGGGAAGATCAGATCAAAGCCAGGTTTCCGTCGGATGCACGAGATCATTCAACATGTTGGCATCGCGTCAAGGCTGGATTGCTGGCGTGCTGAAGTAGCCAAGCGTCACCTGGGAGAGACGTTAGAAGAGTGGGCCGAGCACAAGCCACAATGGGAGGACATACAGCAGCTTGCAGCTCATCTAGTCCGACACTATGTCGCAGACAAACACTTCCAGCAACTTCGCTTCCAACCGCCCGCAGTTCGGGATCAACAATGGGAGAACACGCTCCTCCGAGAGCAATACTCGCTTCTCTATGAGGAGTTGTCGTATGCGATGAACAGGGGAGATATCGGGGCTGTTGAGCTGTGCTTTATGCCGTGGGTTTTCATTTTCCGTGGCTGCGGGAAGCATAAGTATGCGGCGCAAATGGTGAAGTTCTTACACAACGTGCATCACGTCTATCCGCCCGGTCTAAGGTGAGGCTCATTAGTGATCAAAATCGTCAGGTTCTCACCTGATACACAGGCGTGCTATATGTATGAATATCCTGTGCAACTCTACCGGCAAGAAGCACCACTTCCGAGCAATTGATTGGTTGGTGGAGCACAATAACTTATATATTAAAGTACGAGCAAGCGCAGATCATGGCAATGTCAGTGGCTGATTGGGATTTATAGCGCATCTATGGGGGTCAGTTTTCAAATCGAACTAAGAAGCGGATACTGAAGCAAGCGGCGCTCTTGGGTGTCTACAAAGCAATCAGGAT
Source organism: Coriolopsis trogii (assembly GCA_020543525.1). Classification (NCBI taxonomy): domain Eukaryota; kingdom Fungi; phylum Basidiomycota; class Agaricomycetes; order Polyporales; family Polyporaceae; genus Coriolopsis; species Coriolopsis trogii. Next base: position 456,289 of record JAHYIO010000039.1, read on the forward strand.
CAGCTTCGAAGAGATGTTCGTACTAGAGCACCGCACATACCGTCATGCCGCGCCCAAGCTAGAGAAAACCCTGACCAAGTTACGTACTTACATGGCGACCCACAAAGCGCACGTCGCTACTCCTGCGCGCACATCAAAACACGTCGTCGCTGATATGTCAGACGCTGGACTTCACAAGCTCATGAGTTCGGGCGTGGAGGTGGAAGGCGAGAGCGCGGTGGAGAGCGAGGCTGCTATCGAAGATCATGTTGATGCAGATGACGGGGATCTAGACGTGTGAGATTAGGGTCTGTAACTATGCCACATGTATGTGTTCGTCCAGGCGTTGTTCGCCGAGCCTGACACCTCCCCACCAACTTGTCCAGGCTGTGCATCTGTGCGATGGGTCAGTATCCGACTAATTTTTCGCCACTCTGTCCGTACCTGTCACCTCTCGAACCCTCCCTAGTCCATGCACGGCTTGCGAGCGTGCCAAGCGTCTGTCGCCGCCCAGACCACCATTGAGATCTGCTCCCTCTTCGAGGGTACCGACTTCTACACCTCCCTCACCTGTGCGCGTTTCGAGGAGCTCTGCCAAGACCTCTTCCGCAGCACTCTTGAGCCCGTTGGGAAGGCTTGATGCGGATGTGGATGCAATCGGACCTATGTTCTCGTTACCAGCCGGGTTCTTCGGTTGCCACATTGGACAGACGCGACTACGCTCTGTCAGGGCCCTGTTAGTATGGATTGGCAATTCGCAGGCGTCCCGAACACCGTACTCGTGTGTCCAGCTTGGAAGCATGCTTGGCAAGTAGGAGCCTTCCGCTTCACTCTAGCAACCGGAGGCTGGGCGTGATTAATAATGGCCGCATTCGAGACGTCTAGACTGATAGCAGCCGGAGGCACTGGGCAAGGGAGCTTCGGGGCAGGGGGTGGGGGCGGGGGTGGGGGTGGAAATATGGAATGGATTAATTCAAGAAGATGCTGGCCGTGCTTGTCTATAAGGTCGTGTCGCCAGCTCAGTTCACGTTTAAGATTATCTACGGTGACGAGTTTGCCTGCTTGGGCGCACTCGATTATACGAGTGATAGTTTGTACGGGCATGAATAAGCTCCCGCCGAAGTCCTCGAGGTTCGCAGCACCGAACAGCTCGAGCGCGCGTTGATCGCGCCACTTGAAGACGGCCTTGCGAAGAGAGGCGCATTGCGGGGTGATGGTAATGTCATTAACATGGCTCTTCTTTGGTTTCTTGGCGACAGGAGGCGCGAGGTCAAGTAGGGCAAGCATATCTATGAAGGCAGTCGGAGTGCAGAGGTCGCAACAGATCAGGAGAGGTTTCGGTGAGCAGCGAGAGCAACCAGTGGAAGAAGCTAGGTCGCAGTCTATGTGATCGGAAACTGGGTGGTTTGAGTTAGAATAGAGGATTAGATTCAGTGAGGCAATACGTACCACGTTTGTCGTTCGAGTAGTATAATTCGAGGATCTTTCGTCTACAACCAAACCCACGCCGTTGGGCGTTGAGGTAGTCATCAAGGACCTGAGGAATCGAGTCCTTACGCAAGGCACGTGCAGGGGCGGTCGCCGCCTTGGAGGGGCGCTTGTTGTACGTGCTCCTTCGCTCTTCCTCCCAACCCGGAGCTGCTGTGCCGCCCACCGCTGCCTCTCCATTGTCTCGCCTGTTTTGTCCTGTGATATCTACTCAGTGATGCCGTTCGCTACCGACCTTCCCAGCTTGCTCACCATGACTGGGCTCTCCGTCTTCATCTACGTCCATAGGCTCAACCGGACTCCGATCCTCGACCTTCCATGGAGTCATCTGCGCGACACCTGGTGCCATCGCGTTGGAGGCTGGACCAGTCGAGCCACCATTGGTCAAGAAAGAGTCGGGACCAAGCAGACTCTTCGATGAAGACGCCTTACTCAGCGATAGAGCGTTCGGCTTCCCTGAGGCATAGAGGAGGCTGCCACCGAGTTGGCTCAAGCCCGCCTTAGGAGGTTTCGACGTCAACCCAGATACGTGCAGCTGAGGATTGGATGAAGCAAAGGCTATGGAGGGAGGAGACAGAGAGGAAGAGCTCGCCGTTGCAGGCCGCTTCAGTGGTACGTTCTGCCTTGCTTCACATTTGCGCTTCCGCGCTCGCTGGTTCTTCCTCTTCTCCGCTTGTACCACCTTCTTGTCTCTCTCCTCATCGAAGTAGTCCTTTTCCGCAAGGAGGATGGCAAAGGCATATTGCCCGCCGCCTCGAGCAGCTCTTCCAAATCGTTGCCACAGCGTGTTCATTGTCTGCGGCACCTTCCATTGCACTATGAGTTCAATGTCTGCAAGGTCCAGTCCCTATCACGAAGTCAATAAGCGAGCTCATAGCGATGTTTAATTGGCCCACCATTCCAAATGAGTCCGTCACACACAGACCGAATGTCTCTCCAGTCCTTATCTTCTCGAATTCATCCGCGCAATAGAATGATGTCATCGTGCCATGGAAGTATCTTACTTTGTCACGAAGAGTTGTTGGGAGACGTGCACTCAAGTGGGCAGTTGCAGCCTCTGCCTCTTTCGTGTTGTCAAAGAATATAAGGAACTTCGGAGGACGGACACCGTCCTCCCAAGAACCCTCCGGGATTATGAAGTCGAGGTCCTTAAATGAACTCGCAGCGTACTGTAAGGGCCGCACAACAAGCGCAACCTCAGGTCTATCATTAGACCGGAGAATGTGGGTTGTTTTGTCCTTTTGTAGAAGCATCGTCTCGGAAACCTCCGTAAGCAGGCCTGGTGGGAGCGTCGCAGAGGGTATGTAGAAAGGAGGAGTACTCCCGGCAATGATATATCGCAGGGAGCCAAGATGTTTGTATTGTTCCCGGAACGATGACCACTCACTAATGCAGTGGCCTTCGTCGTATATGAAGTAGAGGATCTTGGATGTGAAAGATTGTTTCTGCCACAGGTGCTCGCAATGCCTGCCTTCCAACATCAGAAGCTCCGGACCGAACATGATTACACGGTATACACCGTTCTCAATACTCTGCAAGAACACATGAGTATGGGATTATTAGCTCAACACATGCAATATTACTCACCTTGAATAAATCATCTGTAGCATTCTCTGAATCGATGGCCTTAATGCCTGCCGCATGGAGGAGGTTCTCGTTCTGTTTACCTAATTGATTAAGTGGAGTTACGACTATGATTATTCTATCTTCTCCGTCCTCGAGTGCCATGAGAAGCCCGATCCAAAACAAGAGAGTCTTCCCAGAACCGGTAGCTGCGACAGCGACTACATCATGTTGTCTGTCCCTCAAAGCTTGCGCGACCTTGATTTGCCAGAGACAAGGTCGCTTTCCCAATTTCCTGACGACCAGTTCACGGATGCGAGGCAGAGTCCAGCTCGGCGCAGTGGTCGGCGGCATTAGTACGTCGAGGAACAGGCTGGGAGAGCGCGTCGCTGTATGCGCGATGTAACGCGACGCGTCTGGCCGTGTTGACGCTGTAACACGATTGTGCGCCGCCGCAAATGCCGACTGCTACCCGACGAGACATTATTTGCTGAGCGCCGAGACTTTTTTGTTCGCGTAGAGGTCAAGTATTATGCTCGGTGATCTCGGAATGACCACTTTGGCCAGCCGTCCTATAGTGTTCTCTTCCCTTGTTCACGCTCAATTAGGAAACTCTCGTGCGCGCCTAACATATCCAGCTTGGTCTCGCAACATACTTGATTAGGATCTATCTACGCTACAGGATAAAGGGGACACCTGATCATCACGATATCAGGGCATCATTAGCCTGGTGGGAAAATTTCCTCCCTGGCTAAATGAGCCTGTTCCCCTCGTTCCCCACCACTACGAGTATCACTAGCAATAATTGTGTTTGTTCCTTGTATGGTAGGCCCAGCGCCCCCTCCCAAAGGAGTACTCTGAGGGCGGGCAAGGGCGGGCCCCGGCTAATTCCGAGTTCGATCCCGGCCTGAGCCTTCGCGTCACGTGGATAGCGTCCACTCTGCCAAGACTCCCTCCCGCAATGTGGGTGACGCCGCCCGCCCGCCTCGGCTAGTCTCCCCTCTGCTGCGCCCATCGTTGATGCCGCCCGCCCGCCTCGGCTAGTCTCCCCTCCGTTGCGCCCATCGTTGCCGATGCCGCCATGCCTCCCGACGCTGTCCCTCGCGATGAGCGCAATGAATCCACCGTTCTGACCGTTCCTCTGAGCCGTTTCGCGTGCGGGTTGATGCGTTGAATGTGTTGGATCTCCCTGGGGCTCTATACATGTAGGTCGTACTAAGCGTCCCAACGGCTACTTCGTGACATGCACCGTTGTATCACCAAGGATGTTGCGGTCATCGAGACTCATCAAGCCGAACGCAGAGGAGAACCCGCCCTCGCCCTCTTGCACGTTCAAATTCTATTGGACTGGTAACGAGCGTCGTACACCTCCCTTCCCACCCATGTCTGCTCGAGTCCGGAGGTTGCTCATAGGATTCTGTCTAGATTGTGCATGCCGCGCCTCCCGAGATGGGGCGGTAAGCCAAGAGGGTGATGACATCATAACATGTCACAATCAGATCGCTATCTCGGTCGCGATTTGGATATAGCGTAACCTTGTCTTCCTCCTCTCTCCTCTCTCCTCCTGCTTCTTGTCCCACGCTATGGCTAACCTTTATCTCATATCATTATATTCGCTCCCTGCTACACAGTACACTCTCCCTTTGTCACACCCAACGTCTGTCCGACCCCTCCAGCCGATGGATTCGTCTTGCAATCAACTGCCACCGCATCAACTGACCCATGGGACGGATCAGCCGGTGTGATGGGGCCTGGTGCCTGCTTGTTACGATGATGCCATGTACTACCCTCCCTCTTGACAATGGCATGCATGTCGAACACGCGTTTTTTATCGATGGCTTGGAAAGTGATATATTCTGCCCGCCTACGATGCATAAACAGGTTCCCATTCCACTCCAACTGACATTCCTTAGACATGCCGAAAGATCGCAAGAGAGGGGTGTCAAAGGGAGTCCGTGTATCGGCTCCCGCGTATCACGCATCATCATCAGGCACTCACGCGTTTCAGACATTTCAGCAACGTCGCTTCAGTGCCAAGGCCTTGGAGGAAGAGAGGAAGAAGGCGAGCGACACCTTCTCCCGGCTGTGTCAAGGTATCGTTATAGCTGTACGTTCAGGGCATACGAGTAGCTGACAGCTGTTCGCAGGTGCAAGCACACAGGATCTGCAGGCCCTCGCAGATTTTCGTGGAGACGATCTTCAAGACCTGACGCAGCCGCAAGAGGCGGTTGATCCCATGACTTTCATTGATGAGGGTGCCGACGAAGATTGGGAAGACGTCCCGGATCAGCACCCCGAGTCTATCACCTACGCGATCCGTGATATCCTCGAAGCCACGTGAGTAGCGACTGCTAGAGGGTATATGCGAATCTCTCTCTGACTGGTACCCAACAGCCCTACGTATCGTCATCGCATGAACAAGGACACGCGCACATGGGCACAGCGCATACAGAACTTGGACGAGAACTGGGGCCCGAAGATTCCATTGTTTGTGACGGCCTTTCTTCACCACAAGTACGGTCCCCCAGCCGAGCCACTTCCCTCGAGTAGCTTTACGATTGATGTTCTCGACATCTACACATGCGCTACCTCGGTGACCGTGCCGATCGGAGAAGGACAATCGGCAACCGAAGCTTTGGTCGCCGCCGGGTACCTAGGCACCACCCCTATAGCCCCGTCCTTGGCAATTTCCTTCAAGACGCTCGAACTCTTTCGCAGCATTCGACTATTCAAGTCCTCCTTCAGCACAGAGGCATTTACGAAGCTTTTGTGCCATTATTATTACGTAGGCTCGCTACAAATCCTATGAAGATCACGCTCTTACTATTCTCCTCTCTGTAGATTCCGTACCGCCGATACTATCGCACCGCCATTGCCGATGCATTTGATATCTACCTCCTCATTTTGAGCCACGTGGACACCCGAGTGCAAGACGCCCTCGGGCGATCAGATCCTGAGTGGCGGGCGCGGAATAGTTGTCCGGCATGCGTGTATGCGGTACGTCATCGGTTCATTCTCTCGGGTCCGTTCTGTTGGGATGACAAGAATGCTCGCAGGTCGTCGGTGAGGAGCCTCCGCGCTATGTGCGCATGGTTGCGATCGACGGAAATAATTCATTGAAGCGTCTGCTGACGTCTGACGGACGACGTACCGGGGACACCCGTGAGTTCCAAAGCGACTACATTCTGCCCCGCCAGTTCGTGGACCGCTTTGCGAACGAGGTGAAGGGTCGCCAAAGACAGGCCAAGCCTGACCTCCGCGAGGATGCTGACTCTGATGGTGAGGGTGGGTCCAGTCCTGATACCGGCGAAGGATACCCGACAGATGGCGCTGAGGACCAGACCTCGCCATGCGCCAGCAACTGGAAGGCAGCGGCATCAGATGAGACGAAGAAGATGTGGGGTATGTTTGATGAGACGGGTGTTTTCCTCTGCGCTTGTCGTCATTCTATGATTATCTTCATTGCCGATATGGTCCGGAGCGGTGAATTGTAAGCTGATCCGAGATCCCTTTCCCGAAATTCCACTGATTCAGGCACAGGGCCAAGTATGCGCTCGCGATGACGGCAAAACTGGAGGACGTCTCCCCTGGGAAGAAGATGATCGGCTACGACATAGGCTGCGTGTTCGAGGATACCGTCCTCCGCAGCTCTCTGCGTGGTGCCTTCCTTGCAAGCGGATCCCGCTTTTGTGTCCCGGCTTTCCACGGATACTCACATTCCTACAAGTGTCAGTGCCAGTATCACCCCAACTGCATCCCAGGCGTTGGACTCGAAGACTTCGAGACTGATGAACGTGTCTTCAATCGATCCAACGAGCTCGCCCCGGTCACGCGCTGCGCATCTAGGTACCGACGTCATCTCATCATAGATATGTTCTGTCGGCAATGGGACCACGAGCGCTACGCGAATATCGGCCAGATGTTGCACGACAACTACGTCCAGGCCCTCGAGATCATAGAGAAGCAAACCGAGCCCCTGGCTATGACCCTCCAAGGACTGTCGATTACAGAGGAGGACCTCGTTGCATATGAGGCGGAGGAGAGACAATACTTCGCACACCTCCGAGACGAAGATCCCGCCAATTTACACACGATCGCCTACGTGGAGGCCCTGCAAGACTTACAACGCGCGAAGTAAGTGCTCCGGCGATGTTGGGCGCAACATTATTAACTGTACACTGCTAGGAACGAGCTCGCGGACGCTTCTCAACGTTTCCGGCGGCGTGTACCCCGGGACGAGGAGACCGGCGATGCGGATCTCACCCTGACGTTCCTGGCCCCCATGGACGGTCCCATCAATTACGACGCTCAGCGATCGGAGACCGTGAGATTGGAGAGACGCCGCCGGGAACTCCTCGATCGCGTCCAGCAATTGACAGCCGAGGTCGTTGCAATCGAGGCCGAATACAACATCGACATTCGTTGGCAGCCCGCAGACGAGTTGTATCGCCAAACCGTCGAATACATCGCCACACGTAGGTACCAGCGTGCCCTCGGCAAGCTCCAGCGACTGGTGATCCAGCGACTTTTTGAGTTGCAGAAATTGAATGTCTCCCGAACCGGTGAGTAACCGGGTTGGTGACGTCATGGCTTTGCTTATATTCTTTCCAGGATATAAAGTGCGCACGTACCTTGCCAAAAGCCTCCAGAGGCGCTGCAAGGCCATCCGGACGGCCGTTCATGAATACAATGCAGCGGCGCTTGCACTCACCCCTCCTCGCGATCCTGTTGATTGGACGAAGGTTTCACACTACTCCTTCATAGAGGAGTTCGCACTCCTCCAGGGAACAAGGAATGACATTCGGAACAAACCGTGGACGCAGCCGGAAGTGCGAGAGACAATGCGGATCTCTCGCCGCATCAAGCGAGCACGCGAGGAGATCGAGAACGCAAATCGCGAGATTCGAAGGATGCATACGTGGATCCGCGATGAGGAGTTGTTGTTCCGCTCCGTCCTCGGCCGCGTGAAGAAGGAGGATCGGGCCCTCTATGGCGCACTCACTGAGTACTGCAGACATCGCCGTGCGGCGAACGCGCGGAATATGGCTTATATTGAGAAGATCTATGCCCTGAAAGGCTTTACCGGTATTCCCATCGCCGGGAATGCCGTGAGCCCTATGACGCCGCAAACTGATATCTCTGCACAAACAGGGGATCTATCAGAGGTCGAGGCAGTGACTCGAGAAGTGGAGGAGGATTTGGACCTGGCGATTGACGATGGAGCAAGTGATGAGGTTGTGGCCATCGTAGAGTACCTCTCCCGTCTTACTATATAGATGTGTACATGTATCAAGACGCTCTCAACGCTCCGAATCCGAGATTCTCGTCTTCATCAATCGAAGTGAGTGCATACAAAGTAAATACGCGTATTCAGTGTCACAAACGAAAGACTTGAGGATGAGTTTTCGTGAGATGGGAGGATGGAGACCCTCTGAAATGCGAACGGAGGTCTCTTTGCGAGGGTGCAACAGTTGACTTTCATACCGAAACACTGTTGCATAGAGAACGTGAAAGTTGAGTTCCGGGGCCTGCGAGCTGGAGACTCGGATTCAAATCGAAAGAACATATAGTACGAGCGATTACATGCATTCTATGATAATTTGGAACCTGTACGTGCTATCCTTGTATCTGAGGTACAAGATGAACGTGCGAAGGGGGGTGTTTAGCAGGACGCACGCATGCGCGCCTACCCTCGTTGCACCTCTTCTCTCGACCCACTGGCTACCCTCTGCCTCTCCTCTCGATCTACTGCTTATCTCCTTCTCTCTCTACTATGGTGAGCTATCCGTTGTTTCAAGCCGCCACCACCGCCATCGCACCGGCCCCCGATCGACTTGAAGATGATACGGGGCCGTATTACTTCATTTTCGGAGGATCAAGTGGTGAGATCCAACAGACCCGGTACGTCTACCCACCTCCACTGTCGTAAATGTGCCTCACCTTCTTTTACGCATCTGCAGCCCCCCTTATCTAGCTCTTGGAGCATTCAGATACCGCCTTCCAATAGTAGTAACCTGTGTCAATCGCCAGGATGCTCTCACTGTCAAGGCTCTCCATGATTCGATCTTCCGCGACAATGCTTTGAGAGATGCGCACACGATCGCCTACCGTGCTCAAGAGAGCGGGATCAACTTGTTCTCGGAGTCAATATATTGCATAAGACGTGCAGGTACCTCGGACGGGGAGACAGGAATCTGGATCGGTTTCAGTTGGTGAGTACACTATGTCTGCGTCCCTACAAGAGATGGCTTGAGCTCTTGATCTCCTGCTCCAGGGGCTTTCTGGAGGCCCAGATTGATGAGGGAGATGTGCGACCAAGTTGGAAGAGGCACGACAGTCTCGTCGAGGGTGTCATCTGGATGTTACGCAAGAAGGGCCACAACATCCCACTGCCAGGCAAGAATGGGCGCATCCGCACCCCACAACTTCACCCACCATCTTCGCAGGCAAGTCTCATTCCATCTCACCCACTTAAAGCGTCGAGTGCGAGACTTAGTGTCCGATTACAGGGGCCACCGGCGCCGCCGCGCACACCTTCTAAGCCTGTGGCCCGTCAGTCTGCCCAGGCCAGTGGGAGTAACCGACGGTCCCCTCCATGCAGTGCGGTGCCCCCCGTGCGTGTTCATGTCTCCAATCAAGGGCGAGTACGGGCAGGTAGCCCTCCTGCCCATGACAACTCCGAGGACTCGGGGTCGGACTCCGAGGACGTGTTCTACGATGGTAAGCCGTTTCAGACCGGTGCAACGACACACGTTGATAGTGAATTCCATGCAGCCCTCGCAAATCTGGCCCTCGACGATGCTCCCAACCCCGAGGGCCCTCTCCAGGTGGGTGCCATCGAAGCGTCGCTCGCCATCCAACTACTTGCGGAGATGACCCGCATACCGGCCGGCATGGGGCAGGAGAACGCCAACGACCATCTGTATCCGATGACATTTGGCCGTGTCGCCGACAGGCTTCTAGCCATGAAAGGTATCACTGACGCCGATTTGTGGCATGTTCTTGCCATCCGGGTCCACGCTGGGTCCCCGGATGTGTTTGCAGCCCATCTCAGCTCCCGCTTCCCTGCATGGAGCATTATTGAGGGTCGCATGCTGTGGCAGGCCATGCGCTTCCCTGGGATGTAGCTTGTATCTTGATGTATGTACACTAGTTCATCTATTCAGACTGATTGGTTCTTGGTGTGCCCTAGCCTCTGACGCTCACGTGAGCGATTGTGAGAGTGTTGAATATTTCCTTACACGCCCACAAAATAGGGGCGGGCGTTCTCGATTTGCTTCCTATTCCCACCACTGTCGATCTTCATTCTAAGTTACGACAAGCATGCCGACATCCACCATCGAGAAGCTACTGAAGAGACTGGCCCAGCCCAGTCGCAAGGTCGCGGGAAAACGCGTCAAGTTCCCGTGGCGCAAGCGGTGGCAACGCGTTTATGTTCGTCTCACCAAGGACGAACGCGAAGCACTCAAAACCAAACGCGAGGGCCAGCGCAAGGATCTTGAGGCCGCCATCCTCGCAGCACGTGCCGCTGCTTTCCAGGCTGCTGTCGAGATCAGCGAGAAGTTCAACCGCGCGCATGGCCCCGACTACTACTACAAGCTTATCCTGCACAGTCGCCGTTTGCAACCCACGGAGCGCAAGCTCTCCCTGTGGCAGGCGTTCGTCAGTAAGGAGTTGAAGGATATCAACGAAGGTGCGTTATACATAGTTATCGAGTCTGAATCATATTGAAGGGAGGATCAGGGAAAGCCGCTGGCGACCGCGAACGCGTCTCAAAAGGCTATATGACCATCATAGCTGCGAAATGGAAGAGTCTCAGCCACGAGGAGCGCGTCGCCGCCGTCTCCGATGTTCTCGAAGAGCTTAGCGAGCGCCGCGAGGACCGCAAGACCGTCATCCCCAACACCTCCGTGCGCGCGTTCCATGACACACGCACAACGCTCGCGACGGTGCAGCGCGAGGTGAGTATTGTATTCCGCCTCCCGCAATGTCAACTAATAGTATGATAGCTCCAAAATCTCCATGGTCGCACAGACACGGATGTACTGTGTATCGCTGTCCGCTCCAAGCTTGATCAGTACAACGAGCCATACGTATTCTATAGCAACCCGCGCGTTGCTCAGTTCTGGCACTCCCTCACCAAGAAGACAATCCAGGACCTAGCCCTGCAAATGGAAGGGTTCTGTATATCGGGCGTTACTAGTGAGTCTCTGGACCCTCGTGCACTCAAATTAATACGCTAACGATGTGTTCCAACTTGAAGGTATCACCAAGAACTACCAGCAGGAGTGGTTGGAGCTCAAAAAGAAGGTTGCTGATTATATCACAGAGAAGCTTCGTACGTCCTTCTGTGGCATGTTCTCACCTCCACCCTGACCCGCATGCAGGCGAGTGCTGCGCTCCCCGTGGCGTTCCATGGCGTATGTTTTACGTGAATTTTGAGGCTAACATTACTTGGAAGTACGGCGTGGTCCTCGACAACTGGCCGCTTCAGAAGTTTGTGGCCGCCAACATGATCACTTCCATACCGACACTCAACATTCTCTACACCGCGTTTGAGAGCGGCGCGACCCGCTTTCGCTTGCTCAGCGATGAGGAATGGATACAGTGGCGGCAGGATTATTCACAAGGTACCCACGCGCCGGGAGTCACCGCTGCCATTGCAGTAGGGAACCTTGTCATAGAGGGCGATGACACTCCGGCTGACGCGTCCGATGTCACGGCCAACGGCGTGTCCAATGCCACGGCCGCATCTTCGCCCAACGGCGTGCCCGACGCCACGGCCGCGTCTACGCCCAACTCTGCGCCTGATCCGCCCACGCCATCAGCCGAGGCGCCCACCCCCGGCCCCTCTTCTGCCAGCGTTGCTCCCGTGGAGCAGCCCGGAGCTACACTCTGTGGCACAAAGCGGCCTCTCGTCGACAACTTCTACAATGCCACCGCTGCTCCGGATGGGACAGGCTTCCACGTTCCCAAGAGGCAGCGCAAGGAGCGCAGTGACAAAGGCAAGAAGCGGGGCGCGCGTACGAAGAAGGGCGCCGAGAATGTGCCGCCGGTGGTCCAGGGGATCCCGGGCGCATCAGGCACGGCATGAACCCAGTATGGGCCAATGCATATACCATTCGCTCTTCAAGAGTGTAGCCCCCTGTATTTATGGCATAGCTGGTAGTATACATGTCATATTGCAGGCCAATTACATGGGATGCGACGGTCACTGCACGCAATGTCTAACCTTACAAAGATCGAAAGCGCTCACTGGTATATTGGATGGCAGGTCTAGACTTCCAGTGTGATCAGATCGTCGGCTATTATATCGAATTTACCGTACCTATGTACTGTATTCCCCGTCGCCTGCTTCATTATGGACGCCAGGCTGAGCTCATCCCTGATTGAATACGAATGAATAGAACAATGAATATAGTATTTGCAAGGCCATGGGGTGTTGAGTAACGTTGAGTAGGTAGTAGGGGGGGAGAGATGGAGGCTCCGGTATGATGCCGAGATTCCGATCGCAGTGCGCCTCGGCTCGTAGCTATGACGTCGCAATGTGGAGGGCGGTGCATATCGAGCGGTGCTACGGGTATGGTGGGGCAGGCGCTGGGCGGGGCTGGCAGGATGGTGTATGGGAGGCAGCACCGCTAGCAGACTCTATCGAAACACGTCAGATGGTCAAGTAGAGGCCGTGAGTGTGGTCATGCATGCCGGCTGGGGAAGTTTGTGGAGCATATGCACTTACAATGCGTGGCGTTCGACGCGACGCGTCGAACGCATCAACCCGCACGCAAAACGGCTCAGAGGAACGGTCAGAATGGTGGATTCATTGCGCTCATCGCGAGGGACAGCGTCGGGAGGCATGGCGGCATCGGCAACGATGGGCGCAACGGAGGGGAGGCTAGCCGTGGCGGGCGGGCGGGCGGCATCAACGATGGGCGCAGCAGAGGGGGAGACTAGCCGAGGCGGGCGGGCGGCATCAACGATGGGCGCAGCAGAGGGGGAGACTAGCCGAGGCGGGCGGGCGGCGTCACCCACATTGCGGGAGGGAGTCTTGGCAGAGGACGCCATTCACGTGACGCGAAGGCTCAGGTCGGGATCGGACTCGGAATCAGCCGGGGCCCGCCCTTGCCCGCCCTCAGAGTACTCCTTTGGGAGGGGGCGCTGGGCCTACCATACAAGGAACAAACACAATTATTGCTAGTGATACTCGTAGTGGTGGGGAACAAGGGGAACAGGCTCATTTAGCCAGGGAGGAAATTTTCCCACCAGGCTAATGATGCCCTGATATCGTGATGATCAGGTGAAAGGGGAACGAGAACACTAAGGACGGATGGTTTTAGGAGCCTGATAACGCACCGCTTCTCGTCCATTGTCCTTCGAGATGTTCGTGGACGTCTTGCGCTTTGCGTATTGTATCGGTGTATTATTGAGGACTTCACAGGCATTCTGAGATAATGCAGAGACGTTCCATAGTATGGTACAGGGAGTCAATTAAAGATACAAATAGCAAGACACCGAGAATGCATCCAACGCTCGCAGTCACTATGGTCATGACCTTTCGTAGGAGTAACGGCTCTGCCGAATCATACTATGAGACATTGCGCTAGCTGGGATCAGCATGAGAAACTTACGACGTCGTTATTCCATGTATACCACCACTGCAATCTTGACGGTTCACCCTTTAGCTCCTCGTTCATCGCCTCATTCATAACCTCCACGGCATTGTCGTATAGATTGAGACCCTCCGCCACTTCCCATCGCTCCTCCGCGTCGTAGTTCGACCAGATGTAGACGATGCCGTCCCAATCGAGAGAGAACGGCCGATCGACAAAGAGTTGCATCCCCGTAGCTTCTTCGAGTTTCTCAACCGCCATGAAGACAGCGGCATGGCGGATTGCGATCCTAGACACAGGGTTTTGGAGATGCTCCTCGGTGAGCTCTGCAAAGTCAACCTCCTCCCTGCCCCCAAAGAACTTCTGCGAACGCTTCGGCAATGGAAAGCGGAGGTGATGCCGTTGCGCGTATGCGACCATATGGTCATAGTTGAACGGCCAGCCATAGTAGCGTAGCTCAGGCTGGGTACCGCTACTAGCAAATTCTGCCCCGTCGATCTCGTCTTCGGGCCCTCGAGTCTTCATCACTTTTGCCAGTCTCTACCCGCATGATGTCAGCGTCCTCGGGAACTCTGCAGAGATAGCTCAACAACGCACCTTCCTCTCGGTCCTCTGTCCCCTCTCTGCTGCTTCCGACAGCTTATACCGCGGCTTCGTGACCATCTTTCGCGCCTTGGGCGCGGGTGCCTCATCCTCTTGGTTACCGAGTCTCTTGCGCTTAGCAGAGGCGCGGGTGTTGTAGTTGTGTGTTGAGGACATGATGGTGGTGTTCGAACAGAATGAATCGGAGGTGGAGAGTACGGTAGCTCAAGAAGCTGAGAGGTGGTTGGGAACAAGGTTGAAGTTCAACGGCCGATTGACGCGCGCGTGGACACCAACTCCACAGGCGCCCGGGATACACCTCCAGCGTCTCTACTCCCTGCCCGCAACCTCTGCACGAATGAACAGGACTGAACTCACCGCTCACGTTGCGATCGTCTGACTCTGGGCCAACTTGGCATTCGTGTTGCAATACAGAACGCAAACACATAACGTGCGCTACTCATTCTATGTCGACATGATATATCTATACGTTCGCGACTATCAAGTTGCGATTGGCCCAAGTACTATCCAGCTTGGATCTGCATTGCTCGCTCATACAACCTCATCGTACATACACATTTTGCGCTATCCTAGTACCACAGCAGCGTTTGATCTGCGCGTGATCTCGCTGTCATCATCTCCAAATCTCCATCGCGCGGCCGGCACAGTTCTTCAGCATATCTTAAGTCACTTTCCTGCTCTGAGCCTCTTGCTTCGCCGCTTCTGTCCATCCGCCTCTTGATCCTTCTCTTCTTCCTCGGCTGCCAGATCGTGATCGTTGACCCCAGCGAGCGACTCGCTCTCAAAGTCTGGCGCAGCCAGCTTTGCAGCCCTGCCGGGCAGCTTACGCTTTGGTCCCCGATGGGCAAGCGGAGACTCCGGGCTGGGTCCAACCGAAGGCACGTAAGGGCTATGGTTCGAAGCGGTTGACGGCGACGCCGTTTGCCCTCGATAGAGCCTCAGCTTCTTGTTGAAAGCAGCGATGTGTTTGTGGATGAGAGCCTTTTTGACCATCTTGACGGCGGCAAGCTGTCAAGAGTCAAGGACATCAGCTCTCCAATGGAAATGCGACGTTGATCAACAGAACTGACTGGCACATCCGACAAAGCATACCCGAACTCATCTTCCGGGTCTTGCTCCCCCGGGCACAACCAGCTGGTCTGGAACGAGCAGTCTGTGTAGTGCCTCTCAAGGGGAAGTCTCACGGCAGTGCGGAACTCCTCGGAGAGCGACGCTCGGAATTGCTGGCCGTTGCGGCCCACAGACTTGAAGTCCACGACGGGTACGTTGAAGAACTCGATGTCCGGGATGGGTCGCTTCTCATGTTCTTCGATCAAGTCTTCATACCGCTTGATCACTCGGTCGAGCTCGGCCCTTGTCTTGACCCGGCTGACATGCGGTCTTGGAATCGCGCGCTTGATCTCCCCGGCAGGACGAACCCACTTGAACTGGGTGAAGAAGACGCCGATGATCAGGAGTACGTACACCTGCTCCCAGGTCGGGTTATGGGCGAAGGAAGCCATGGCCTGCTTGAATGCCTGCTCCATGTATTGCTCTACCTCCAGTGCGGCAGCCTGACGGGCCTCCTCCGTATCCCACCGGAAGGGGATGTTCAGCGGCTTGATTTCCCATATGTCGATTGGGAGCGTCGTGATCTTTAGGTTCTCGTTGGACTTGAGGAAGGCACGGACGAAGTCGGGGTACTGGCCCTGGTAAACGGTTTTCTTGTTGACCTTTACGCCATTCCCGCCCTTCGGAACCACCCGCGGCCCAAGGACGAAGTTTGGGCTATAGGTAATGGTGGTTTTCGGACGACCGCCAGGTGGGTCGATTGTCTGACACAGATGGGAGACTATGTAGTCATAGACCGTGTAGAGATAGCACTCTTCAGCACGATTCACGTAGGCTTGATCAATGTAAGTTGACAGATCCGACTCGAAACGTTCCTGGTTAACGCCAATATACTGAGGATCGTATCCAGATAGGTTAGTGCGCATGCTTCAAAGCATGTGGTTAGCGTTGCGTACCGCTGTGGCCTTGCGAATAGTGGTATGTGCCTCCAATGTTTTCTTTTTCTCCTTCGGCGGCATCTTGAGAACGGAGAGTGAGGAGGTCAAATTGAACGCATGCAGTGGTGGTGGGCGGGAGCAAAGGTGCGAAGTTGCGGGCGCCTTTCAAGGAACAATTGTGCCGCGACTAGGTGAGGGCTCGCAACCGCCGCTCAATTGGTTACACGCTCTCCTACTACGCTTTCGTCAACGCGCCTTTCCTCACAACCTGGCTGTCGACATCGGTATTTCTATATGACCTCGAACATAATTGCTTCAAATCACTTCGCCGAACCCAGTTGTATTCTCTCGTTCGGAGTGTGGAGCGGGATGCATCCATAACTACTTCCACGTAGGTAGCTCTGTATAAACAGGACCAGCCCCGGGCTAACGAACCTTCTGTTCTGCTACTCTAAATACGGACGTTAGAAACGTTCATATTGGGAAGGTGAGGGCCGGCAAGATCTAGTTATGTTAGGCTCAGTGCGCATGGCAGTTGGTTTGTACTATCATGTAGCACTAGATTCAACAGCCATCTCATCTTATAGAACATGGCCAGTGCAATAGCAAGGTTCGAGTCGTGAAGTTGCGCATTAGCAGTCGACTCCTTCATCCTGGTTAGAGGCTATCACAAGCACAAAACTATGCTCTATGGTTATTATATTTGAGCCAAGATATAGTACTGCAATCTCGGAGGCTAACATCGGCAGGAGGGTACGTATCGCTTGACTAAAATCAGGAGCGCCGTGAATGCCAATGAAAATGGGCTCATAGCTATGAGTATTCTAGCGTCAATGGCTCCCATGTTCCTTAAACTCTACATACCAACCATTTTCTGCAGATGTGCAATGACATCATATCGCCAACTAGTCCAGCACGCCCTGAACTAGAGGTACCTACGTCATGGCGTTCAGTAAAGATACCGCATATGGTATTGTTAGACGTTGGGATCATGTGACCCTTCGGATCTGGCGCTAAATCGGCCGCTTGGTGACTTGTCCACAACTCCCATCACCATGTAGCGATCTGCTCTGAGTCCGTACACGTTGTAATCTCAGTCATAAGAGTGACGGCTTACTACGAGGAGTCTGCTTATCGTGAGTTTCTTCATGATAGGTTTCCTCGCGTTTGAACTGATAGACCTAGCTGACCTTTGTTGGGGACAGCGAGAACATCATTACCCAAGAGGTCGCTGCGCCCTTTAACACAGGGTTCTTGAACATCTAACTCCGGCTATTGTACTGCACTCGGGGGCAACCGATGCGGGCACGGGGCTCCATGACGGAGGGCGGCTGCCTGGACATCTCCGAGCCGTCCGTCGGGTTTATGACTCGCTCGACGACGAATGTATGGGACCATTCGGGACGAGCGCTGTGGCGCCGGCATGGCTGTTTAACGACGTGCCAAGACTGAACCCGGGGATACCGACGCTTAGCCTCAAGCTGCTGGTGAAGACATTCGCCCGATCAAGGCTCCATCTTGCACGGCTACCGTGAGTATCGTCTTGTTATGCATTCAATAGAGGGCATTGGTCATCAGACATATGGCATCGAGGTTCGAAGACCTTGAGGCCCGAGGATGGCCATCAGGAGCTAGCGGTGCCTGCTTTACTCTTCTTTCTCCATTCTGCAACATCATGTGTGGAATATCAGGCGCCGAACTGATACACGTACCAGCGTCAGTACCGTCCAACTGTTCCGCGTATACCCGCTGTGTGTAGCACATCAGCAAGCGTGTCTATTAACAGAGCAAGGTGGGTCTTTCGGCGTCCAGGTACAATGCATCAAGTAACGTGTGACCGCTATATCCAGCCCGTGTATCCCGCGCTGACCCTCTCAAGTTTTCATTTCAGTTCGTTGGAGGAGGGACGCGCACTATGGCCGCTGTTCCGCGGCCCAGAAGGTCGCATTGAGAGAAACGGGCGAGAGAGGCAAGTAGCAGCTGACTACTGTGCACACTGCGGAGTATCGCTGAGGTGATAATTCAACCCTCACTGCGTAGGTATATAATTGCGCTACTGTTTCACTGTATCCCCCAGTCTTCTGTCGCTTCCCCTGAAGGACACGCCCAGCATGCTCAGCCTCAGCTTTGTTGCTGTCTGTCTCTCCGTCGTCCTCTCGGGTGTACACGCTTTTAACACTACGGCAAAAGTGAATCCCAACTTTGTTGCACTTCATCCCGCTTCCCCGGACTCCTTCGTCACCTTGACGTTCGCTCTCCCCCCCAACAATATCGATGGCTTACATGCGGCGTTGATGGACGTGAGCAGCCCCACCAGCTCGAGATATGGCAAACATCTCTCGAAGTCTGAGGTGGGCGCATACCGATAGATACACGGTGCTGTTTACTTACCGGCATGACTAGGTCGAGGCATTCGTTGCACCTCTGGCCAACAGTGTGAAGGCTGTGACAGACTGGCTCGCCGGGAGCGAGGTTGTCCCTAAGGCTGTCTCGCCCTCAGGGGATTTGCTGAGGGCCGACATACCGGTTCACATTGCGAATTCGCTTCTTGGAGCGAACTTCACGACTTTCCTGGACAAGAGCACGAACACAAATGTGCTGCGTACGATGACCATGTACATTCCCGCCAATGTACAACAGCATCTGAAGTTCATTTACCCTACGATTCAGTCAGTCGTTGTATCATTGTTGCAGTGTGTCGTGCACCTTGCTGACACAACACATTTCATCAGATTCATACCTCAAGCGACTCTAAGCAAGCACAAGTTCGAGGTGGTCCAACCTCCAAAGACAAGCATTGGGAAGCGCACTACACCTCCGGACATCTGCAATATGGAAAGCTTCCCTGAATGCCTGCAGGACTTGTACAACATCCCACTGACGCCTGCCACCAACGCCGACAATACTTTGTCGGTCGCCGGCTTCTTGGACGAGTTCTGTCCTCAGGCTGATATTGATGTACGCTCCCTGTGACTGCACTCACTTTGAAGGACTGATCGTATGCTTGTCTCAGTTCTTTTTCCTGGCCTTCCGTCCGGACGTCTCGCCTGCGCCCACCTATGCAATCAACTCTATTGACGGGGGTGTCACGACCGCGCCAGCAGGAACGCTTGAAGCCGTGAGTACCTTCTGCGACATTACTTGCCATGTTGCAACGATGCTCACATGGAAATAATCAACTGCAGTGCCTCGATCTCCAATATACGCTGGGTGTTGCTACCGGCGTGCCTGTTACCTTCGAGTCCGTCGGCGATGGTCCTAACTCGTTCATCGACTTGGCAAATACCCTTCTCGCGCAGGATGAGGTTCCCCTCGTTCTCACTGTCAGCTTCGGATTCAACGAGAGCGACTTTCAGGGCTCAGAGCCCTTCGCAGAGTAAGCGCACCTCATTTCACTATATTGCACTACTACTAACTTTCTGCACACAGCAATCTTTGTAACGCCTACGCGCAACTTGGTGCTCGCGGCACAAGCGTGTTCTTCGCCTCAGGAGACAACGGCGTTTATAGCTTCGCCTTCGACAGCCTGTGCGACGCAACCGAATTCGGGCCGACCTTCCCAAGCACCTGCCCCTTGTAAGTTCTGCGCAATAACATATATCCTTTGTGCTCGAGCTAATCAACGTGCAGTGTGACCTCCGTCGGAGGCAGCCAGAATATCAGTCCAGAGGTCGCTGCCCCCTTCTCCAGCGGGGGGTTCTCGAACATCTTCCCTCGGCCGTCGTATCAAGACGCGGCTGTCACTGGCTACCTTGCCGCCCTTGGCTCGACGAACGCGGGTCTCTTCAACACTACGGGACGCGGATTTCCCGACATATCCGCGCAGTCCGTCGGGTTCATAACTCGACTCGACGACGAGTTCGTGGGCGCGATCGGCACGAGCGCAGCGGCGCCGACGTGGGCGAGCGTCGTCGCGCTGCTGAACGACGCGAGGCTGAACGCGGGGATGCCGTCGCTCGGGTTCATCAACCCGCTGCTGTACGCCCAGGGGGCGGCTGCGCTGAACGACGTCACGAGCGGGAGTAACCCGGGGTGCGGCGCGCAAGGATTCCCTGCAATTGAGGGCTGGGATCCCGTATGTTGCTCTCCTCATTTTCACTGAACCATGCGATGCTCACTAGTTCACAGGTGACCGGACTGGGCACACCAGACTTCCAGAAGCTGCTCGACCTCGTCCTGAATGTCGGTAATTTGTGAGATGAATCCTCAATGTAGCTGCGGTAGCGGTATGTGCGAGATGCGTAGTAGCGAATGTGCTGAGGCGGTCTAGGACCAAGTCGCGATGGTGGTGGTCGCGAGGTTGTAGGAATGTGAGTTGCAATATACTTGCCACAGCGATTCTTAACCCCAGTCCGAGGTACCTCTCGGATGGGTCGCACTACTGGTATACAACACGTTCAGTGTGGCTCTCACTGAGACAGTTGACAGCCACACTCTGTTGGAGTTCAGCAAAGCGCGGTCAAAGCTCGCTCGGCTCAGTGACGCAGTGGCCGAGTGCATCTGAAGATATCTACATCGTACAACCATACAATTCAGGAAATAGGACTGAAGCGATAAAGTGCTGGAGAGATACAAAGAGGCAAATACAGATACAGATAAGACAAGCGTTTACTGGAAACCAAGATTCCGCGCGTAAGAAGTCCACCACCTCCTGGAGGATTCATATCGGCTCTACGAAAATAAGGGATGAGATCCCGCGCCACAGCAGAGAGCTGTACAGACTTACCACGTCGTTGTTGAATGTATACCACCACTGCAATTTTGACGGCGCGGCTTGAACGTCTTCATTCATCGCCTGTTCGACGATCTTCACGCCCTCGTCGTATACACCGAGACCGTCGGCCAGGAACCACCGCTCGTCGATGTCGTAGTTCGACCAGACATAGACAATCCCGTCCCAGTCGAGGGAGTATGGCCTGTCTATGTCTAAATGTAGACCCGTGATTTTCATCAGCCTGCGGACAGCGACGTATGCAGCCGTATACTCGATGCCCTCCATAAGATCAGAATCGCGGAAGTGTTCGTCGGTGAGATCGGCAAAGTCGAATTCTTCTTTGCCCCCGAATCGCTCTCGTGCGTTCTTTGAGACAGTGAAGTGGAGGTGGTGACGCTTCGCATACTCGAGCATGTATTCGTGCTTGAACGGCCAGCCATAGTAGCGTAGCGCAGGCTTCCGACCACGGCCAGGGAGCTCCTTCTCGTCGAGTTCGTCTACGGGGCCGCGAGTCTTCATTGATTCCGCCCAAGTCTACGCATATCATCATTTCATGGTGCAAACAGAAATGGATCTGTAACGACGCACCCTCCTCTCGGATCTCTGCCCCCTCTTTGTTGCCTTTGATGGTTCGCGACGCTTCCTCTGAGCGGTCTTCTGGGTCTTGGAAGCTCGGGGTTCGTCTTCCTGGTTAGGGAGTCTCTTGCGTTTCGCTGAGGCGCGTGTGTTGTAGATGTGTGTGGTAGAGGTCATAATGGGCGAGCTCATGGGGTGGTAAGAGGCAAGCCGTGCTATGATCGAGACTCACGGTAGTAACTTGAAGCGCGCGTGTGGTTCGCTTAACCATGAACTGCGACGTACAGCTTGCACGTGAAATCTGTCCTCGTCCACTCTCCTCGACACCACATGTTTTCAGACCTGATATAACATACGATGTGCTGACTTCTGTGCGGCCCCGGCTCAACATTCACGACGGGCAAAGCGCCGAGTCTCGTACAGGGAAATGGCGGGTGAAATGGCATGGAAATCTATCCTGTGATGCACATTTTGCATACCTTTCCTGGCAGGGAAAGCACAAAATCTATTGGACTTTCCTTGCCACGTTCCAGGGAAATGGGTGATGTCAACCGGCTTTCCTTGTCATTCCACACCCAATTCCTTACCTTCCCTTTGTACCCGCCTGTCCTGGAAGGGGAAATGTACAAGGAATGTAAGGGACATATGCAATCTTTGTTGCAAGGAATGGGCTCGAAATATGCATAACCGGATAGATTTCAGCGCCATTTCGCCCGTCATTTCCCTGCACGAGACTGGGCGCTTTGCCCGTCGTGATTGTCACTGTCTCCTCCGAGTCGTCGACACTTCCACCGACCTTCATCGCATCCATGTCAGTTTGTCTCGGCACCTCCTCAACCCTCAACAATGCCATCGACGCTTATCTCATGCTCTTGGCGACCTCCACGGAGCTTGCAGGAGGAGGCACTGCGCAAATCGCGAGCTCTCAACGTCGAACATCTGACAGCTCACCTTGGGACTCACGGGAACAACAGTCTGTGTTCCCGGAGTAGTAGCTCACTGGGAGGACCGTCGTCGGGTGAATGGATCGTCCTTGTGTTGAGAAGGGTTTGGATGGGAAAGCTACTCTAGGTACGTTCGCAGCAACATCTTTCACCAGTGGCCTCCTGTACCCTTGTCATATGAATGGGAGCTGTGTGTGCGTAGAAGACTACTGGCACTTGAGATCGAGAGCTCGGAAGCCTCCGCATCTTCAAGTTATCAGTCAGACTTTGCTTTCCCGAGGTTCTTTGGCTTGAAGTGGCATCAGGGGAGATATTGCACACGTTGCGATTGTCGTAATCGGAGCAAAAGCACAGTGCGTACCAGCGTCGATGGCCTTCTTGACAGTGTTTTTGAGTGCCCCAGACTTGCCACCACCGTGCGGCATGTTCTCAACGGAGCCCTTGTGGGAGGTCTTGCCGAGTGCCTTCAACCTTTCGAGGACATTAGGCGCCTGACGTGGGTTGAACTGTAGAGCGATCCCTTGCAACCTTTCTGCTTCAAAAATTGCTCTACGGTTCCTGCGTAGGTACCATATATTGGCAGAAATGATTATTGGGTCACAACACAATATGGCTTCATCTACTTGCGCTTGCGCGAGGCTGCTTGCACTTTTCGATGTCACCCTCCGGAAAGGTGATTAGTTGTTACAGCAATTCATTGGAGCAGTCACGTTACACAACTCATCAGTCAACAGCTCACAAGTCACAAACCCATGGCCATGACTGGCGGTACTATGCATGTCAGTCGGACTCATCGCAACTTTCATCTCCAGCTGCATCTCCGTCCCGATGCCCATCATCACTGTCTTCTTCCTTCTCGTCCGACTCATAGTCTTCTTCCCCATATACCTCTTCTTCATCATCGCTTTCTTCATCCTTCTGAAGCACTGACGGATCGTCGTTGCTGCTGTCCTGAGCTTCTGCGTCCTGACTTGGCGCATCGATGCCCCTCGGTGCCTGAAGACGTATCCTTTCCATTGCGTTAGTCAAGCTATTATTGTCACTGACCTGGTTGACCGCAGGATTTTGAATGACACGTTCTTTGCCTTGGACCGTCGCTTGTGTGCTCCGGCGAGTGGTGTGCTGCCGAGAAGACCCTCCCGGTCCCGTTACCTCCAGCACACTGATATCCCGACCTATAACAAGCGTGCTAGACCGTGCCTTCGAGGGCCGGGTTGGGGTTGTTGGCGGCTCTTCGTCCGAGTTGACCTCTTCGTCGGAGTCGAGCCCTTCCTGGAAGAAACCAGGGCGTCTCGCAGGCACGGCACGCAGCTCTCGCTCCGTCGCCATTGATACGCTCTGTAACGCGACTCTCTCGGCATAACGCGTGGGCTGGTATCCGGGACTTTCTTTGAGGTTCTTCTTAGGAGACCTCGCCTTCAAGTTGTCCAGCTCCCTCTGGAGTCTGTCGATGTGCCTTGTAACAAGGGCATACTTCACCACCATGCCTGCGTTTGTCTGAAGATCAACATGTGCATGAGCTTTATTGCTGATTGCTGACAGTGATCACCACAGGGACGACTTACAAGTCCTCGTGCTTTCGGTATTTTGGCGGGCGGAGAGAGCCAATTCTCCTGGTATGTGCAATCTGGGTGCAGTTCGGTGAGAGGGAGCCTGACTGCATAGCGAAATTGAGGAGAGAGGCGGACGCCGTGCTGCCCGGAATCTCTTGCATCGTAGACGACAACTGGGACGTTGTAGAAGATTATCTCAGGCAGTGCACGGTTGGTATACTCCTTGATGATGGCACGCTTTCGCCTGATTGCGCGCCGTATGCCTTCAGCCATCACCGCCTCGTCGGCTGGAATCTCGCGCAGAGGACGTCGTATTTCTTCATCGGGGCGAGTCCACCTGAATTGCGAGAAGTATGGGCCAATCATGAGTGAGACGTATGCACAATCCCATCCGGGATTGTGCGCGAACGCAGACATCGCGATGTCGTACACTTGCCCCATATTGCTTGGAATGGCGTGCATAGCTGCTCGGCGAGCCTCTCTTGTATACCATTGTGCAGGTACGTCCAGAGGCTTGACCTCCCATGCGTCAATCAGGCGACGCGAGAACGCGAAGTTCCCCTCGTTACAGATGATGGTGCGCGCCAAGTCGGGAATCTGCTCCTTGTAGAGCAACTTCTTGTTGACCGTCACCTGGGGCTCCCCTTGGGGCGGAACTCTGCAGCCGAATATGTCCTGAGGGGATGTGGAAATAGTGTTGCTCGGGTAACCCGGGGGTTCGACCGTCTCACAAAGGTGCATGCTGATGTGGTTATAGGCAGCGTACAACGGTCGTTCAGAGGCTCTGTTCGTCCAAGCGTTCCCAAAGTTGTTTGAGAGGTCGTTCTCGAAACGCTCTTGCCTAATGATAGTGCGCTAGTGACGATTCAGCCAAGTCTGGAGGGCTTGAACAGCGAGGTTACGCACCTGGTTAAGCACGCGAGTCGGACCCCGACCGGACTCGTCGATCTCAGAGTCACTGGCAGGGGGATCATCGTTGGAGATTTCTCTCTTCTTGACGTTTCGCATTGTGTCCTTTGCCATCGTGGAGAGGAGAGGGAGATGCTCTCAGTGAAGCCAGTGGATGAGGGAAGAGTTTAGAGACGGCAACAAACCCCGGTAGCGCGAATCTAATCTCTACTCGTCTAGTTTTGCTTTGTTTACGTTAACTCGGGGGAAAAATAGGCGCTTCATGATACCCCATTCTCTGAAAAGGGCGGAAATTGGGGTATCTCTGTATAGACGACTCCGACAATTTGACTTTAACCAGAAATCCAGGTACTAGTCATATTGACAGGCTACTATGCAGAAAGAGAATTAGATGGATTCATGACCGGCTCCTATAAGGTGAATGGGAAGGTAGAGAGTGTCAGATACTCCGAGTAAACGATCCACTTGTTTGGGCATCCATCCCAGTACTTAGTCGCGTCAATGTCGAACTGCCGCTCAGGCTTGCGAAAACGATTCGTAGCAAAGATGGACAGGCAAAGTACACGTAGGTTAGCTTATAGAGCTATTGCTCTACCCCTTCGCATGTACCCGTGCACGTTATGTGGCCGTGCCGATAAACGATGAAGGACTAAAGGAAGGGTGTCCCCTATGGTTAGCGACCCTACCATGCGCTCACGTGGTACCGGCGCTTCGACTACAAGTACAGCGCTCATGCGGCGTCTGCACCCAAGTTGAACTTGCCATCAACCACGATCAAGTCCCGCATTTACAGCCAACAACCTCTCAGCTTCGCGTATCGACATAACAAAATGGCAAAACCATGCATTTCCACCCTTCCACAGCCTCACCCATCGCCTTTCGACAAGTACAAAGATAAAGATCCAGCGCATTGGGAGGACGGGCAGTACCTCTTGGAGATGGAGGAGAGCGACAATCCCGCCAAACCTGGGCGCACATTCACTGCAGCGGCTGAAGAGGCCCAAAGGAAGGTACGTCTACGTGTCTCATGATTCCATAGTCTCTTCTCTCAACCCGGTATCAGAAGTGGCAACGGCTCATGGCTAACCGGAGGCCACGGAAGAACATATCCACGAAGTACATCGCCAAGAAAGGTCACAAACCCCCTCTCCTGCTGTATGGCTGGCCATTTAAGGGCAACTATATGATCGAGTACGCCAAACGTCACAAATTCTCCTTCCGCCCCGAAGAGGGCATCCGCCACCTGCTTGGAGGCAAAGAAGTATTCTGCTTCTCCGACATTCGGGAGGAGCACTACGTCGACGAAGACTTGATCCTCTCATTGCAGAATGTTGCAACAGTCCTTACCCTCACCAAGCTCGTGAAAGCGACTGGAGTACCACTCGAGATCGGCCGCCCGTTTTCCCTCGAGTACGATGCCATGGTTGTGATGTGGACCAACTACTCGTTCGAGGAGGTCTACGGACGGATAGAGGGGTATGGCATGGACTATGACGAAATTGTCAAGACGTTGGACGAGGCGATGAACGATGCGCTCGATGGCGAGCGGACAAAGCTCCGGTGGTGGTGGTCGTGGGGTAATGGCATTGTACGTACTCACTCTCCCCCATCGCGTAACGAAGCGTGCTGACCTCTGTTTGTAGAACATCTTCTCGGCCGTTGATTGATCTTTTGACGGTCTCGCTGCTTTCAGTTCAGTCGTTGTCGTTTGTGTACGCCATACATCTAATTGTATCATTTATCGGCACGTGTATACCACATGTTGGTATCCTTCGAGTGCTCGACGCTTCTTGTCTCCTCCTGGGCTCCCTCCATTGATTGGTTATGCGAGTTACTGTGGTCGGTAACACGAGACGAGGGGTCTGGGCATTCACCGTGCTTCTATCGCACAAGCAGTTCAACCCTGTCGGATCCAAGATAGGGCCTTTCATGGCATGACAGCTCGCAACGCAGCGTCCAACTTATGAGATTCATTCATGCTAGGAAGCGGTAGTGGATCAGTATGTTAAGAAATATGCGGCAGATTGTATCGTAGACTGGAGAGCATGTGCGCCTCACCTCGCACGTCGATTCGACATCCCTGAAGGCCTGAACATCGCTTTGGACGGTCTGGACCACCATCCTGCAGCAACGTTCCTGCGCTGTCCGCCTTGAGGCATCCTGGTGACCCAGGACTGGCGTCTTGCCGAACCGCCACTCACCTCGCCGCGCATTCGCTGTCGTCTATTGTGGTGCTCCTTGGATTCCTGTATAGGAATTCGAGATAACGGTAGTATCGCCTTGCTTCCATACTCCCGCGGCACGGGGCATCGAGTAATTGAAGATGAACTTGGCTGTGCCGATCGTCGACGCCTGCATGTTGTCGTATCTATTTCCTATCATGCTGTCAAGGATGTGGGCTACAATCGATGGAGGGAACACAGTCATCAAGAAGTTGAGGCCTACCTATTAATACTTGCGACAACCGCCATGTCCAGCAGACCACCCATCCCCCCTCGAGTCCGAACGTTCCCTCTGCCCGTCCAAGCTCCCATGTCCGATTACCCATGTCCCCCTGTTGATCCTGAGTCAGACCAGACACATAACGGTCAGGTCGCTCAGAACCCCGTGCAAACGTCGAGCGATCCCGAGCTTACGGATGAATCGATTGCTACCCCAGTGGAGCCAGAACGTCACTCTCCTCCCCCACCAAAGTATGTTTCGCAATTGCCGGATACCAAAGACGTCCCCGGCAAAGAGGCATCACAACCTGCTACCTCCGTGCCACAGGAACCCGAGGCGCAAGAGCCCCACCTATATCGCGATGTCTCCCTCGGGAACCTCATCATCCGAACCTCAGACGGCACCGAGTTCCACATCGAGCGCGAGCGTATCGCCGCGACGGCTCCCATTTTCTCCGACGTGTCGCCTTTCGCACAGCCTCTTGGGTACGCCCAACCTACTGTGCCTATCGAGAAGCCCATCATAGACGTTGTCGAGTCTGGGGCCGTCTGGGAGCACATTCTACACATGTGCCACCATCCCCCCGAACCCCTTCTCGATTACGTGCATGTGCAGCCTCTGCTTGATGCCGGACGGAAGTACGCCATCGCGGGGCTCAAGGAACGTGTACAGCGCGTGCTCTGCCAGCCCGACTTCATCGACGAGCGCCCCGTCAGCGTATATGCGCTAGCGTGCGCGTATGGGCTCCCAGATGTTGCCCGCCTGGCCGCGCGACGCACGCTCCGTCTGGGGCCTGTGTTTGAGTATGTGCCCGAGCTCGCTGCTATTTCGGGGAGAGCATACCACAACCTCGTGGCATACCGCCAACAGTGCAGTATCGCGGCGCGCACCGTTGTGGCACGGTCCTCCACGCAGCCTGTGCCTCCCTGGGTGGATGAGAGCGCAGATACGCTCGCGCAGCTCGTGGTGTGCAGCTGTGAAGAGTGCGAGAAGAAGGCGCAATACCATTACAGATGCGAGACGGACTACCACATCCGGCCGGCGTGGTTGGAATACCTGGCAAAGGTGGAGCGCAGTTTGGAGATGCGCCCTGACGGGAGCGTGGCGACGAGCGTGGAGATGCTCGAGCCCGTCGTTGTGTCGGCCGCGGAGTGTGTCGCGTGCGCCAGGAAGGTGTTCGCACAGGTGATGACATTCTCGAAGGAGGTTGAGAAGAGAATTGAAGACGAGATATCGAAGGTGCGTGAGCTTGTATATTGACCATTGTTGAGAAACGCTGACCTGTACTCGCTTGAAGGTCGATCTCGTTGTCGACGCCTGACACAAGTCTTGACTCCCAGTTATCACGTTGAAGGCTGTAGGAATCGGCGCCCTTCTTGCATAAGTCCATAACTCGTAGCCCTTCTCCAACAGTGCTTATTGGCTTTTCCCTTTCGAGACGGTTTTGTCGTCGTCGATTAGTTCTATAGAGATTATACGATACAAGTGTCATAGCCGAACCACAAGCATGTTACCGTGTGTTCGCAACGTTAAGTACGAGATCCAGAAGCGCTGGGTAATTGGGAGAACCAAGACCAGTCACCTGTGCACGGGCGGCATCAGCGTTTAAGTCCAATCGTGGAGCACATTCAACAACCAGACGTACCGGATCCCATCCCGGAAGGGCAGGGAAGCCTACCGCGCCGCAGCCCGGGTTGCTCCCAGTTGTGATATCATTCAACGCTCCCGCACCGTGCGCGTACAGTAGCGGGTTGATGAACCCCAGCGGCGGCAATCCCACATTCAGCCTCGCGTCGTTCAGCAGCGCAACGACGCTCGCGACGATGGGGCTCGCCGCGCTCGTGCCGAGTACGAGCAGGGTCGATCCTCCCTCAATAGTGCTGACGTTGTTTGCTAATGCAGAGATGTCGGGGAACGCACGCCCGGAGCTGTTGAAGAGTCCGGCGTTGGTCGCGCCCAGCTTGTCCAAGTAGCCATTGACCGCGGTGTCTTGGTACGACGGTCGAGGGAAGAGGTTGGAGAAACCTCCAGACCCAAAGTCTGCGGCGGTCTCCGGACTCACGTGCTGGGTGCCACCTACAGATGTGATGCTGTCGACAAGCATCATCATGTGTAGACCAGCTGTCAGAATCGAGCACCGGGCCAGACAATATGTAGAGACACGCACAAGGGGCAGGTACTTGGGAAGGTAGGCCTGAAGACCGTTGAAGTGCAATTGCCACCGAATGGAAGTCCATAGACGCCGTTATCTCCCGCAGCGAAGAATACGCTCGTGCCTCGCGCACCAAGCTGCGCGTACACGTCGCACAATGACCTGGCGGGAGCGCGATGTCAGGCCGTAGCTCGGTTGACATGACTGCGTGGAGTCGTCATTACTCACTCCGCGAGGCCCCTATCGGATCCGAACTCTTCCTCGTCGAAACCGTAGCTAGTAGTTAGTACGAGCGGGACGTCTTCAAGGCCAAGGAGATAGTTGGCGAAGTCGATGAAGCCAGCGACGCCTCTCTCTCCAATCGAATAGAATGTGGTCGGAACCCCCGTCGCTAGACCGGCCGTGTATTCGACATCGAGGGTCTATATGGACGGTGGGTCACACCATGCTTCAGAACGAGGATGTATATACTCACGGCTTCTGCGGTGCCAACTCCGCTCGTCACACCGTCTTCGACTGAAACTACGTTGAATGTCGATGGCTTGCTGACGTCTGGACGGTAAATCTTGAAGAACACCTGCGTAACAAAATTAACGACCTGGCCGGCAGCTATTGAAACTGGGACATACATCCAGATCTTCTTGTGTCACGAATTGACCCAGATACGCGCTAACCGCGATGCTATTGCCCGCGGCTGTCGCTGGGGCTGTCGGAATGCCATAGAGGTCTTGCAAGCACTCCGGAGTGACAGCGATGTTACATGAGTCTGCCGGTATTGTTTGCCTCTTGCGCGCCGCCGAAGCCTTGGGCGGCTCCACGACTTGGAACATGGACTTCTGGGGGTGCAAAGGTTGGATGAACCTTTGAGACAACCAGACTCAGCACGAATACGGGCAAAACGACAGTACGGGTGCATACTGTGTAGTAGGGTATATGAACTTGAGGTGCTCCTTGATACCGTCTGGAACAGAGTACGAGAGCGTG
This sequence comes from Coriolopsis trogii, assembly GCA_020543525.1. Lineage (NCBI taxonomy): Eukaryota > Fungi > Basidiomycota > Agaricomycetes > Polyporales > Polyporaceae > Coriolopsis > Coriolopsis trogii. Next base: position 486,791 of record JAHYIO010000039.1, read on the forward strand.
CGCACGAGGGTCTCGCTCGTGCTCTCGCTTCTGAACTCCATGTAGTTCGCACCGAGCAACGCGTTCGCCATCTTGACAGGCACCTGCACGCGCAGCATATTCCTGGAAGGAGATATCACCTCCGGCTTTACGCCGCTTTTATTGAGCCAGTCCTGGACGATCTCGAGGCTCTGTTGAGACGGTGCGACGAATGCTTCAACCTAAATACGCCGGAATTTAGTGTTCCTATCGAAGCGATGTGTTAGAACGATGTGCTCACCTGTGCCTTCGTCAAGTGCTTCCCGTAACTGGGGCTTGCAGGATCGCTGACATCCATGAGTGCAGTATGCAAGCCGTCCATGTTCGCGGGTGTCAATGCGAATGTCAACGATATGGACGACTCGGGGCTCGCTGCCTTGTGAGCGAGGAACTTGGAGTGGGGCTGGACTGTCACGCGAAATCCACACACCCTCGTACACAGAGCAAGACAGCTCAACGAGACGATGGTGAGCGACCTCATTGTCGATGCACTGCAGGAGCGCCCAGGCGGGATGGTTCTACTGGGAGTCGCTCCCGTTGCTTGTCTGTCCTTATAGCTGTCTTGGAGATGCACGTAAGCGGGGGATACTTCTCCCATCACCATTGGGCATGCCGTCACCCGTAATCTCAACCTGTTTCAGACTTGATTGTCGCCAACAGGCGGGGATCCGCAGGACAAGACACAGAGGATCGACGCCTGCACGTATTTTTGGTCGTCTTGATGCGGCTCAGTGAACCCCCCGTGGGTCATCGTCCTATACTGCATCACTGCATCAACCTTCGGCAACACCAATTCCTAGCCTTTGCAGTTGCATGGCGTAGGACTCCCGTCAACACACATGCGTCAGTAGTAGCCGAACTCCGGCATGCTGCGCAAGATCATCCGAAAGAGCCAGGTGTCCCGACGCCCGACTACAGCACCCGGACCACTGCCATAGTTGGAGAACTGCCTCGCGCGTCGGGGCGCATGCCTAAGGCCTCGTACATGCAATTGAAGTACCTTTCGAGGACAGTTCGAAGGAGGCTTTCAGAGGAACGGTGGGCTCACCCACGAAATGTCCGACAACAAAGTCTGGACGTTCCGAAAGGGATCGGCGCATCGAATGGCATATTGTCGGACTCGAGTTTGAATCATACGCTATGAACCACTACTATGTGCACGTCAGCCAAATTGAATGTTTCTCAAGTCACAGACATCACCTTAGATTGCGGACTACAGCTTCGCGGTCACATTCTCCGCCGAGCCTCCATCCCGTTCCCTCTCCTTCTCCAGCTGCTCTCGTGCGCGGCGCGCCTCGAGTGCCTTGCCCACGCGACTCGAGTTCGGACGGTTGAGGGCCTTAGAGATCCACGTCCCAACCTCCGCGACCTTGGTGAGGTCTCCGGGAGTCTCATACCGGCTGTCGCGTAGGGCGTACATGACGTCCTCGGTCGCGACATTGCCAGTGGCTCCTGGAGAGTAGGGGCACCCGCCTAGCCCGCCCACAGAGGAGTCGAACGTGCGCAGGCCGTATTCAAGCGAGGTGAGAATGTTGGCGACACCCATTCCATACGTATCATGATAGTGACCCTAAGATAGCGGGTGAGGGTCGGTTTTGAACAATGTAAGGGAACGGGACGCATACAGCCAGCACTGATGCTGGGATTCCTGCGTCGAGGACCGTACGGAGCATAGTGCCGATAGTGGTGGGATTGCCGGTACCGACGGTGTCTCCAAGGCTGACCTCGTAGCAGCCCATGTCGAGCAAAGCTTGCGTAACGTCCTTGACTTTCACGGGGTCGACCTTGCCTGAGTAGGGGCAGTCGATGACAACGCTGACGTATCTAGAGATTTGCTAGTGATGAGCAACCAACTATAAATGAAGCGCAAAGACCCTTACCCGCGAACGCGGAGACCTTCTTTCGTAGCACGCTTGGTCACTACTTGCAAACGCTCCAATGACTCGGCTATAGTGCAGTTTGTATTCGCTTTCGCGAACGCATCGGTAGCAGCAGTGAAAACGGCAATCTCGTCGGTGTAGGGGACCTCTGACGACGGCTGCTGCGAGAGGAGATCCAACAGGAGCTCGAGGCCCTTGACGTTGGGGACGAGAACAGGGTAATGCAGGCCCTTGCGACGCTGCATCGTCTTGAGCACCTCCGCTGTCCCCGCCATCTACCTCGGCGTAAACATTACCGAACTATTAGTCCATCGACCACACCCTTTCTCCTTCCGTGCTCGAACGCTATTGTGCCAAGGAGCTCACCTGTGGTACCCATTTGGGGCTGACAAAACTCCCCGACTCGATGATGTCCATACCAGCCTCCGTGAGACGGTTGACCAACTCCGCCTTCACTGCAGGAGGGATGACTGCTGACTCGTTCTGGAGGCCGTCCCGAGGACCCACTTCGACTATGCGAACCCGCTCGCGGGTTGTCGCGTACGCGCGACGGCCGAAAGCGGGTAGTCGACTTGGTGAAAACCGACGCACTGCACCCCGAGCGAGCATGTTGAGGGTATGTTTCAGAGTGAAGAAAGTGGTTTTACGAGCCTCGGCGTCGGCGTCGCAATCGACGAGGTCGTGGTGGTGGTCATAGGACAAGCGCAGAGCGCGGGTCGGCCGCAGCGTCCGATGCAATGCTCTCGGTGACCACCACCTCAACTGTTGCGTTCTACGCCGCTCACTACATTCTAGGTCAAAACCTCTTCGCATATCCGTCCTGTTTGGTGAGCCATGCAGGGCTATGTCATCGGACTGAATATCTCGCTCTCGGACTCGGAGAAAACTAGTATCCTCAACTCTTCAACGGTCTACATCCGGCGCTGTATGTCTCCTCATGCGCAGGAGAAGATAAGGTGGCGTTGTCGTCCTCTCTTACCTCCCGCTCTGACTCTGAGGTTGCCTTCGAGTTCAAGTCGCGGCGCTCAAGTGCCTGCATGCCGAGCGCATACGACATCTCAAAGTCGTGGCACGGCTTGCCTCTTACCACCATTCGGCCTCGCAAGATCTTTGTCACGACATGTCTTCATCTCAGCCCCTATCTCATGGTCAGCAACAGATCGTTGAGGACGAAACCATGCGACAACCGCAGGATTGTCTAGCATGCAGGGTAATTGGTACGGGCGCTCTTGGAGGGGTCGGAATATATGCCCTCAATCAGTCTCGCGCGCATGCACCCGGTTCGGTCATCGGGAAGAGAATACTGGCAGGTGTGGGTGTAGGTGAGCATGTTTAACTAGTACATGACGCGTCTCGACTTGGTTATTGACACGATATTTGCAGGTTTCTTGATTGCGAGCGCACTTCGATGGAACAAGTGATTCCTGGAGGAAGCCATGGCACATAGTGGTTGGTTCATTATCTGACTCACAATGAGCGCAGAGTGAGACTCACGCGACGTCCCACAGTAACGCTTTACTAGTCACCCTCTTGGTCAAGCATTCATTGTCGCCCTATCCCATTGAATCCTGAAAATTCTCCTGCGAGATAGTGGAATTTCTCGACCTGTTGATTGCTATAGGAACCTCGCGCTCAGTCTCATGCAGAAGCATGGGCGATCGGTATCGGTGGTGGACTGTACGCAGCTTTGCGCACGTCCTCATTCTGAACAGGTGCACGTCAGCGCACAAGGCGGAGACCGCAATTGAGCAAGGTTCGATGCCGGTACCAAAGCAAGACCGTTGAGAAGTATCGCTGAATGTGAGCCAGGCAAGGTGTCGCGACGTCTCCTTTGTGCACGGCGACGTTCCCCATCAGCATATGTGTAACTTGGGCTTCAGTCAAGATGAGGAGTCAGGAGGGATACATTCAACATTGGGGCGTATATCCGCAATACAAATACACAATAGTGACCACGCAGTTTGATGTCTCTCAGCTGCGTCAGGAACCCCATTCACGGCTCAACAACAAGTTCTACCTGGAATTCAGGCGACAATTTCGTAAGTCGCTGGATCGTCGTCTACTTGCCGGTTATGCACTTACCTTGGATATCTCCTCCTCAATCTTATGCTCGACTTTCTTGGCAAAATCGACCATGGGCACATAGATACGGGCCACGCATGACAAGCAATCTGAGGCGGAAGCGATGATGGGGTCCAGCAGCGACGTTTGATGTGCCAGCGATCCGTCGGGGTCCAGCAACAGTAATTGCTCCAGCTTTCCCAAATACTCTAGGTACGCCCGTCGAATACTGTATCTGTTCTGACCACCCGCAGAGACATGGACCGTTTTCGCCTTGCATATAGGCGCGTTACATACGCCCATCCCGGTGGTGATGTTCGATTCCATCCACTCCGGTATCCCGCGTTCGTTCTTCACCATCACGGCAGACGACGCGGCTATACCACACTTCCTCCGGAACTCCAGGAGGTTGTACACCGCGTTGCCCGTGACGTGGGATAACTCCTTCGTGAACGTGGGATATATGGGAATCCGTAGAGTGCGCCGGGCAGCCGCGCGCGCGACGTCAATGTATCCAGCGGAGCACGCGAGCGCGTAAACTGCGAGCGGCTGCTGCTCGAGAAAGTCCGGGCGGAAGAGCTGGAAGCGCACATGGCTCGTCACCCCCGGTATGTGGTACTTCTTCCCCGCCTCGATGAGCGCGTGAATGTCGTCGAGCGCGAGCGTCGGCTCCTCAGCGAGGTAGACGAACGGGAGGAGCTTCTCCCACACCGTGCTCGACTCGGAGACGTCGATGGTGCGCTTCTTCTCTGAGGCGATGAGCGAGGGAGAGGCGAGGGAGAACATGTCTGCGAAGACGGTGGATGCGTCGACGATGCGCCTGCGATGAACGTATAGCTGGATGCCATCTGAGGTTCGGAGGATGATATCGCCCACCCGAGGATCGCGGTAGGGGGAGTAGTCGGAGGGGTAAGCGGGAAGATGATCAGACATCGGGGTGGAAGCAAGGCTGGTACAAGGTGAGAGATAGAGCTGAGCAGCGGCAAGCAGGTACTCATGTTGTTATTCAGTTGCAGCACTCAAAGCGCCTGGTGCGTAGCTTAGGAGGCGTCGGTCTACGTAATCTCACTGCCGTATCGTTCAAACTCGGATGACTACTTACTGCGAAATGTGCCACGGAGCGTCTGCATGTTCGACGTCGTATTCGAGGTTTATGGTCTATCAGGGCCTCGTATGACGGTTCGAGGTACCGCTTCTCTATATCTTGCCTGCACGATGAGCTGACTCTCTGCATGTAGGCTGAGACGACGGACGTCTCGCCTGAGTGAGAATATTCGCATGAAAGCAGTGGACCCAGGGCGCGGAGGGTGAGTGGACATCATCATGGGTTGGTCTGACGTCCGGCGTCGGAGTCACACGGTGTTGTAAGCGCACGCTCTCAGTAACATGCTCAATGCCCATAGACCTAAACGACTAGAGACTCTCCAAGTCCTCCGGAACATCGACACCTGTTGGCTCGACGCGCCATGGGAGACTTCATGCATTTCTCGAGGCCAGGTTGTGACGCAGAGTACTCCGGAGCTGAGAATCTCGGATGCAACTACACAGCTTTCAGGCTCAGAGCTAAACTTTGTACTGTCGTCTTCGAGCCATAAGAGCCATAGTATGGGCGAGCCCATTGACAAAGCAGGCTGACGTCTCGTATGTCAAGAATTCTCCATCTCCTCCGGGACATTGGCTGACTATGATGCGCCTCTTCTGGTTCTCTGTTTCAAATGTCAGCTTCGTTAGGTTGCACAGCATATGCGTGGCATCTGTGCATGTGCTGCCACTCGATACGAAGCGCGCCGTCTTAGATCCCCAGCATCAGCAGTCCGAGTCTCCCGCGTCATGTCTCGGCGGACAACTTCGAAGCGCCACTCCATCAATGAACGGGTCCGTCTGACCGAACACCCAACGAATCTTCCGCCAATCCATCGGTAGAACGCGGATCTGAAGAGCCGCCTGCCTTACCCACGGCGCAATCTGGAGACGAGCGTCGCGACTACCTTCATTCATCGCGGGCACGGCATCGGTCTCGGCGGGTGAGTACCGAACTACTGAGTGTGAAAGCTCGCTCGAGTGCCAGCTGTGGGCCAGAAGGCACGATTCATGAAGCGCTCGCAGCACCCCGCCAGCGTCAGGAGGCAGGATCGGGATTCCGACCAAGTGAGTATTGTCCGCTCCGTGAGCGTGTTCATCGTAGGCGAGGATGGCGCACAGGTCACCAAGTATGCAATGGGTCACGCCCACTGAGGTCGCCTAAGCAGGGCGAACAAGGTATAGAAGAGATGAACGCATACCTCTCAACCCCAGGCCTCAGCAACTCTCTCTGCAGCCATCCAGCTATCCCAGAACTCATCGACCATGCGCTTCTCTACTATCCTCGCTCTCGCTGCTTCCGTCGGAGTCACCCTCGCGGCCCCTTCTGCCGACGTGTCCCCCGTCCCCGCCGCCTTCGGTGGCCCGAACGCCGACACGATCCTCTCCACCCAGTCCGGCTGTGGTTCGAGCGGCCCCCTCGGCGACGGACACTTCATCTGGTGGATCGTCGTGTCCTGCACCCCCGGTGCTCACCTGTGAGGCCACATGCATCTCATCCTATACGCCATCACGCTTTCTGACTGTATCTTTCATCTTTCTACAGGACTTGCCAGGCTACCGACTCCACCGGGTGTCTTCCGGGCAATGCCAAGCACATTGGTTCCATGGAGGTCGACGTACGCGCTGTCTTCACGAGCTTGCACGTACCGTGACGAAGCTCACTGATTATATTCGCGGTATCCAGGACCCCAACGACACGTTCCAGATTGCGAAGGCCTCGAACACGAACTCTGTTCAATTCGTCTGTCCCTCGATTGGACAGGTCCGCTGCCAGGCCAACTTCAACGACAGCAACGACGGCCCGGGCTACAGCCTCCGTGGTGAGTAGTGCCTCTATTACATTCTTGGAATGTACAACTTACCCTCACGCCAGTCTTCTAATCGGGTATTGAGCCAATTGGAACGCCTCCTCGAGGAAGTTTTCGCTTCTATGATTAGTAGTAGTTGTATCTAATGACTACTAGTTGTCGATTGGGAACGAATATCTTATAGACGAGTGTTGTGGCTCTCGAACCAGGCGATCTCTGCTACTGTTGGTGCCATGAAGACGACGAGTTCATCTAATGGTCACTGAATCCCAATCTGAATCCAGAAGCCCCCTTGAAGCGCGACAGTCTCCGAAACTCACAATTCCAGTATTGAGTGCATTTGGGAGTGATACTATAGCATCGACTTTCGCCACCATCTTTGCTGTTCGTATGCGAAGCTGGCACAACGTTATAAATGTGCAGCGGTGACAGTATGGCTTCCTTCGGCCGCGATGGCGGAGCGCCCTATCCCTCCACAGGTCGGAATCGGATACTACTCGCCGCGTGAGTCACTACAATCCCCACTTAAACAGAGGGCGTTTTGCAATAGCAATACCAGGCGAAGTTGGACGGCACTCTTTCCTACCAACTAATAGAACAGACGCTCCTTGGACTACTATGCTGTTGATCATCATCCACACTGGCAGCGGAAAACCTCCGCGAAGCGAACGGAACGTTGCAGCGTGGGCTGCTACCCGAGACAAAACCGGTCGGAGAAGCGGAAAGGCTTTATGACTCATCATTATTGTATGCAAATAGCTGTATACGTATCCCGTCACTACTTGATGAGCGCGTGTGCTGTCGTCCACCACGACTCGGAAGGAACGCGAATGAACGCTTCTTGGTCGAGGCGCGCAAAGAGCGCCTCTGATGGCATCGACTCCGAATTTACCACACGTCGGACGTGTCGGAAGAAAGTTCAGTGTAAAAGATGTTGTAATTGTACTATTGGCATGCTAGGACTCGAACTCGGGCATAGAGCATGAGATCCGGAGGTCCGCATAATGCCATAGTGCGTCGCTCACACACGGTGAACTCCTGGGACAGATTCTCGTGATGCGCACGGCCTTCTTCATCCTTCCTCCCATCGTAGCAGGCTTCGCGGATCGGCCTTCTCGGATGGTAAATCGGAGAATCCTTCGCCGCTTGATCGTGCGTGTGATCGTGATACCGGGCTTATTGAAGGCAGCCGACGAGACGAAGGGGACTCCGGTAGCTGGCATGCATGTGCATCGAAACGTGGCTCTTGCGCGCTCCACGTCCTGTGCACTGATTTGTATCTACATTTTACGGTGATAGAACATTGGTCTGGTGAGTACTTAGATGAAAGATAAATAGCGTAATCGCACTCACAATGACTGACTAGCTAGCAGTTTATAGCTACTACTAACCTGACCATGGGAGTCCCGGGACAAAGCGGGCATGCGCAGGACATTACGTCTTCTCACCGGATTGCCTTGCCAGAGCCGTAGCAATACAACACATACTGTCCTCTGAACGTGTGATTGTTGACTGAACAAGTGTTTCAACGAGCGACTGGTAGAGCGTTTGATGGCGTCCTACCGCAACCAGATGACAAGTAGTCGATGAGGTCGAGAAGTCAAGTCCGCTGCCTCCGACCATGGTGGAGCGTCCGGAGTGATGAGTAGCGGGACGCGCCTGAGAATACTATAAGAGAGGAGAGTGCGCACAGTGCTAGCCCCAGACCTCCACAACTCCATCCAGTCGACCTCAAGTTCACTTAAAGTAAACATGCGCTTCTCCACCATCCTCGCTCTCGCTGCTTCTGCTGGAGTCGTCCTTGCGGCCCCTTCCGCTGAAGTGTCCCCCGTGCCCGCCGCCTTCGGTGGCCCGAACGCCGACACGACCCTCTCCACCCAGTCCGGCTGTGGCTCGAGCGGCCCCCTCGGCGACGGACACTTCATCTGGTGGATCGTCGTGTCCTGCACCCCCGGTGCTCACCTGTGAGACCACAGTCATCCCACCCGATACTCCATCGCGCTTTCTGACGATGTCTTTCAATTACGCAGGACTTGCCAGGCTACCGACTCCACCGGATGTCTTCCGGGCAATGCCAAGCACATTGGCTCCATGGAGGTCGATGTATGTTCTGCTGTATTCACGTAGACTTGGTCAGAGAGATGCTGATTGATACTGTGCGGCGCACCTTCATCTGTGACTATAGGACCCCAACGACACGTTCCAGATTGCGAAGGCCTCGAACACAAACTCTGTTCAGTTCGTCTGTCCCTCGATTGGACAGGTCCGCTGCCAGGCCAACTTCAACGACAGCAACGACGGCCCGGGCTACAGCCTTCGTGGTGAGTTGCCACCACTCTGACTTTCTCAACGTCGTATGAGCTGACCCTTGTGCCAGTCTTCTAAACAGAGAGGAGGTGATTAGGGGCGATGTGTGCATGACGAAACAGATCTGGAGCCTTACCTTACCTTGCCATGATCATCGTAGCTGTACATTCCTCACAAATCGTCTCGACTATGACAGCACACCTGTCGTTAAATGCGCGAGTGTTGGGTGCCCTTAACAAAGTCACAATACAATCTTTGTTCGTAGGGTGCCTTCTTGAGAGAGCGCCGTAGTTTTGCATCGTATGCTCGCCTAGTGAGTCATTGGCTAGGGTGATGAGGTGACGAAAGTTGACATTAGACATGTCAATACCGATATGCGTACCTGATGTGTATCTCCGTTCCCGAAGTGTGACAAATCGACGCAGTGTCGTTAAATCCCTTGGTTGACCGCCGGGGATTGAGCCACGTCTGGTAGAAATGTCGAATGGCCGCTAAAACAGAGTGTATGCGTGACTTGAGGGACACACGAATTCATTATCAAGAAATCACATACGTGCCAACGTTTTGTAGCTGAATGGTTTCTCGAGGTCCCTGCAGTAGGTACGGCAGTATGCGGCTACTGTGGGCTCAACCCCGCCGTTCAACCGCATGTATACCTTGCCTGATCCCCTGAGTACTGTCAGCATTGTGATATATAAGAAACAGAAGAGGACAGGTGCACGGTTGAGAGGTCGGTGCTAGTACAACATATGGGAAAACATTACATAAGTCACTTGGTTGAACATGGGCGTCGAACGCCGTTTGAACCTAATACATGACCAGCCGCTATCCATTTCTACCCCTCCACATCCCAATGCCTTCAAGTTCTACTACCGCTGCTGACTGATTGCCCTTAGTGCCACAAGTTCAGTTCACTCGCCAGATCAGCAAGAGACCTACGGGAGTCCAGGGTCCCCGTCCCAAACACGCGTTGGGTGTCATCTTGGCGACTGCATAGAGAAATGGTCCAACATCTTACTCGAGGAGCTACAAGGCTCTGAGAAGGTGACAGCAATGTCACCAAAGAGAAAGCTCAAGGAACTAGAAGCCATGAGACTCCCCACCATCTCTACACTTCCCGATATGGTCTACAGCGAATTCCGCCACATACCTTACCTGCCACGCTGCCTCATCCTGTTGGACCCGGACGAGGCGAAGTTCCTGTTCGTCTTCAGGGATGACAGCTCGCGATCGTGCTTTCACGCGCCGATCACCCCAGCGGAGGTCAAAGCTATCAAGGAGTTCCTCGGTATCAACCGTCAGGGAGCGAAGTGGCATCGGGTGTTTGTGGACGAGTAGTGCGTTATATGAGTTGGCAATCATGCCTTGCGTCAAGCCAGTGATGCATTCTTGTTTACGAGGCCTACGCTAGTGTGCTGTAATCGTATTTCCCGATTTCGTACTTCACATCTCCGCTCTTGCTTACCAACTATCGCTAACGTCTTGGATACAGTTCGTCTGTCGTCTTATTCGCATCTATTGGCATATGCTGTACATTCTGTATCATAGCACGACATCATCGGGTACTATAAGCGTTACGACAAGTCTTCGAGCTGAATGCAGGAAAGGATGAATGCACTGAGATCGTGTCTCTTGACCTCAATGGCCACACGATCCAGTACGGTTGTCGCCATTTGGGGTAAGCAATCACGCGGGCTGCCTCAGAATAACCTATCTGAATGCTCGGATGGGGGACTGTCAGCTAAAGGTCTATACTCATCGACCCGCTGAATATCATCTCTTCTCTGTTTCACTTGACAGTTTCCGGATACCTGCACCGTGTAATGTGGCTCCGGTACCAAGCCTTGTCTCTGTGGCGTACTCTTCGTGTTATGCATCTTCCGAGACCAGCATCTCGCTGGTCGAGTGCTGTCCGTCTCCAGGGAGTATGAGGGGGTATGTCCAATTTGTAGCTTCTTCACGTTCGAGTAGGACATTGCTCGACACCTGTAGGCTGCCCTTCAATGGGCTCCCCCAATCTGCATACGCAATATCAATGTCATTCATTACGGCGAGCAAAAGGTAAGGCCTGCGCAACGCGCCAGCGTATAGATGACGATGCACAAGCCCATTGTGTAGGGACTCGTATACAACGTGATTGCGTATGCGGCAAGCCAACTCCAATGTAGATACTTGTACTCGTGCACCTCAACTCGCCTCCCCCTTGATGTTGGATACGTGTACTATGTGATAAGTGAAGACCTTCAAGTCAAGACGACGTTAAGCAGAGCTGGGAAGTTAGGTGTGCCCAGACCCGTTGCCTGGAAATATATAGTATCAGCATCCTCGAGTCACCACGGGATAACGCGAAAGATGGAAGAGAGACAAGGGACGTACTGGGTCCCATCCTGCCATCGCAAAGAATCCTACGCTCCCACACCCAGCGTTCGCACCCTCCGTAATATCGAACAGCGCACCAACGCCCCGCGAGTACAGCAGCGGGTTGATGAACCCGAGAGGGGGCATCCCCGCCCCCAGCCGCGCGTCGTTCAGAAGCGCGACGACCGCCGCCCACGTGGGCGCTGATGCACTCGTCCCGGTTGTGAGCTCCTGGAAGCCGTTCTCGACGAACACAAAGTTGGCAGACTGGGCGGACACGTCGGGATACCCACGCCCGGAGGCGTTGAACAGACCCGCATTGGTCGTGCCCAGTACAGACAGGTAACCGTTCACTGCATCGTCTTGGTACGAGGGCCGCGCGAAGAGGTTGGAGAAGCCTCCGGAGGAGAGACTTGCAACCGTCTCGGGGCTGAAGTCTGAAGTACCACCGACCGAGGTGAGACTGGGAGGGTTTAGGAGGTTGTCGTTGAACATGTGCATATAGATATGGGGCTCACAATGGGCATGTGCTTGGAAACGTCGGCCGGAAGATGGTCGAATTACAGTTGGAGTTGCCTCCGAAACCGTAGACTCCGTTGTCCCCAGAGGCAAAGATGACCGTCGTCCCTCGCGCGCCCAGTTGTGCGTATACGTCGCAAAAAGCCCTGTCTTTGGATTAAGTCATCGCAAGCATATCAACAGGAGTAGTACGTACTCTGCCAGATCCAAGTCGAAGTCCTCCTCGTCGAAACCGAAGCTCGTGCTGAGCACGAGCGGGACGTCTTCCAGCCCAAGAATGAAGTTCGCAAGATCGATGAAGCCGGTCGCCGTCCCGTCTCCGACCGAGAAGTACGTGGCCGGTACCCCACTGGCTAAACCAGCTGCGTAGTCGATATCAAGGCTCTGCGACGTTTGAAACGAGGGGCGACAATTGGAGGTACAAACATGCTCACTCCTTCCTGCGTCGCGGTTCCGCTTGTGATACCGCCGTCGACGGATACAACGCTGAAAGTCGGAGCTGCGGTCACCTCGGGTCGGAATAGGGTGATGAATGACTGCATGCGGGCCGGTTCAGAGAATATGGTGCTCTGTCCCGCACTGGACAATGGTGAGACCCGCTACTTACCGCAAGGTCGCTCTGCAGTGCGAATTCGTTCAGATACGCTGCTACAGCAACAGAGTTCCCCGCAGCCGTGGGCGGGGTGGTGGGAATACCATAGATATCTTGCAGGCACTCCGGATCCGTCTCGAAATGGCAGGAAAATGGCGGCGCAGTCTGTCGCCCCGTCTTTCGTGGTTTGATGACCTCAAACGCCGGCTTTGTGCGGCTTAGAGGCGGGACGAACCTGGTCGACAGAATTGAGTGCATGTCAGAAGAAAACGAGAGAATGCACACACTGAGTCGTGGGATGGATAAACTTCAGGTGCGCCTTCACATTGTCAGGGACCGTGTACGACGTCGTGCGCACAATGGTTGCGTTCATGTTCCGGACCTTGAAATCTGTGAAATTTGCGCCCAGCAACGCGTTCGCGGTCTGAATAGACATGTTTACACGGAGCATATTCCCCGAGGGAGAGACTGTCTTAGCCTGGAGACCACTCCGCGAGAGCCAGTCGGTGACGACCTTGACACTGTCTTCCGCTGGTGCGACTAGGGCTTCGACCTGACGGATCCGTGCATCAGCTGAAATTCAGGCGCGAAAGAACGACAGTACTCACTTCGTCCTTCGATAGATGTTTGCCATAGTTGGGACTCGCCGGATCGCTGACATCCATGAGGGCAGCGTGCAAGCCATTCATGTTGTGAGGATTGAGAGCAAAGGTCAGAGAAATGGATGCATCGGAAGACGTAGGCCGAAGAGGGATAAACTTTGACTGGGGTGCGACAACCATGCGGAAGGCACTGACCCCCAAGAACAGAGTCGTAAGGCAGAGGGCGAGAGGTGCGTAGGGGACCATGTCTTAGAAACTAGGGAAGAGTTCATACCTGTCTTTGAGTTCGTATTCATATTTATAGACGGGTACGACTTGATAGCTCATGGATCGCTCGCTGTCACCAACTGATCTACCAAAAACGCTCATGTGTTGGAACTGAAAGATCCTCCTTAGTGATACAGGGGAAGGGCGGCGTGCATGAGAATATCGGGCTCGTGCAGGGGATCAGCATACTTCATGATCAAGACTCGTCAACGGTATATCGTAGAGGGCCTCGACGTCGGACGTACCTTGCAAACACAATAGACGATATGCGCCTTCGCTCAGGACGAATAAAGCAGAAAGGGGATAGGCGGTAGGCGGAATAGTCTAGTGGAATGTGCAGCGTCTTCGAAGCAACCGAATGTGCGCCCTGCAATTGAATCGTTGTGTCCGACAGTGGCCACTTGATCCAGACGTCAAGGTGGATTGCGACTAGGATGTCCCTCGGCGGTAGGAGAATGCTGTCATCCATGCCGCCCAATCGACCAGTGACCTAGAATGAAATCAAATTAACCAGTCTCGACTCCAGCCCTGGAGGTACGCACTGTCGGGGAATGCTCGTGATTACTGAGCCAGGGGATCGTGCGGCCAATGGGACGCCTGGACAATATGTTGTCACTCATGGCGAGTACAGCTTGCTTCGCTTCGCAGGCGCCCATTCATGCATAGAATGTGAAGTTTGAACGGAATCGACAAGTCTAAGCTTGACCCCAGAAGTCAGCATGTGGAGGGAGTGATTAGTATGCTTGCAAGACTCCGTGGGAGGAAGTGGGATATATTGGTAGTATTACTCACAGCGACTCTTCCAATGCATCGCGCATCACGTCGACAGGAACCATGGCATGGAACTCGACATTACCAGGAGGATGTAGTGTACCTCGGTAGGTATAACCGTGGTGCTCCATGGAGATAACCCAAACCCGTAGCTCTCGTTGACAATCATACCTGGGAATCGAGCATGGCCACAGGATCGTAGGCGTTCTCAGGTCGCTTTGCGTATAACCAAAGGCATGTGTGGAATGGTATCGGCTAGACCAAGATACCACTGCATGGACAAGCGGTGAAAGTTGACACTAGATTCTTGACTGAGAGCTCGCTCAATTGTACTGAGTTTGAACCGGACGCATATACTCATGATCAGTTGTTCCTCGCCAAAATACCTGACTACATACTTCTACGGTGAGTTCGGATGGAGACCAGCACTAATGATGCTTACCTCTTACCCTTCAGTCTCCTGTCGGCGGTGGCTGCCTATTCGTCATCTTTTGTTCCTCGTCATCTTCGGCCCGTCAGCAGCGCAGTCCGCGAGCTCCCTTTCCAGGCGAGCGATGAGAACTCCCAAGGACTATGTTACGCAATGCCAGGGAAGTTCGATAGCATAGATGTATATGTCTGAGAATAGTTACAATTGAGCATTGTGCACGCCCTGAAAGCAGAGTATGAAGTAGAGGCGTTGAGGAGCGCTAGCGTGCGCCGCACAGTCAGGGCTTTAGACGCGTGGGTAAGTCATCTCACTTACACAAATATTAGCCTGATAGCACAAGGTAAGGACAATTTGATAAGGCCGCCACACACGGGCTACAAGGTTGCTTATACAGTCATCAGCAAGCAGTTCCTCGATAACTAACTTGTCCTCGAACTTCCTTCACGACGACCTTCGTCGGTCCCTGGTCCTCCTCTCATCATCGGCCCTACCAGCATCCGCAGGTAACATGTCACAAGGACTCAACAAGATCACCGCAGAGCGGAACCAGCGAACTCTCCTCGAGCTCGCGACACAGCCGGGAAATGGCAAGATACACCGCGAGCAGCCTCTTTTGTCCGACATGCTCACATGTCAATATAGATGTGTGTGCGGATTGCAAGAACCGTAATCCACGCTGGGCGTCGTACAATCTCGGCATCTTCATATGGTGAGTCAATCGCGCCGGATCGGTATGAACATGCTTAACCCGTGTTCCCGTGCAGCGTTCACTGCGCCAGTATACATCGCAAGATGGGCACGCATATATCCAAGGTGTAGGTAGGGCCGACTTCTGTGTCTGATCCCGCAGGGTGACAATGATTTGGCAGGAAGAGCTTAACGATGGACTCGTGGACTAAGGAACAAGTCGAAGTGCGTAATTTGCCATATCTGTGTGAGACTCCCAATGACGTGAATCCGCGTCTAGGTCATGAAGTCGAATGGGAACGTCAAGTCGAACGCGCACTTTAATCCTGACGAGTCGAGGCATCCCCCGCCTACGAACATGATTGACTCGGAGCGAGACAGCGAGTTGGAGAAGTACATCCGATGTGAGTTGCAATCCAGTCCCCTCGTCTCTCGTCTCTCCCATCCCAATCCCTTCCAGACAAATATGAGTATAAGAAGTTCGTCTCGCGCTCGTCGCAAGTCGCTGCGCTTCTCGGGCCCTCTCGATCAGTATCTAGTCGGCTCACATCCACCACACCGTCACGGTCGCAGACAACGCCCGTTGCATCGGCTCCGTCCTCGTCCAGTTCCGCACCTATCTCCTCGCTGCCCTCATCCTCGACAACAAGCTCTACAAGCCCAGCAGACGCCCAGCGCACATCCTCACAAATCCGCTCCGTCTCGCAACCAGTCGCTCCTTCCGCACCTCCAGCCGCCTCTAGCCAACTTCAGGCTCAAGTACAAGCACGGCCGGCGACACAACCGCCTCAGCAGCAATTATCAAATCCGCTCTGGAATGACCTCGCACAGCTCCAAGCCCCAGCTGCAGACTCGTCCCTCCCGCTCCAATTTGCTCCTACAATGTCAGCAGCAACCCAACCTATCAACATCCCTACCCTGTCGCAAACGAACCTCTCCGCCCCGAACCAGTTCTCTGGCTTGTCCGTCAGCCCGATCAATCCCTTCCCGTCGAACCTTGCCCAACAACAGACGGGAATGTACGCCCAACGAAGTATGAGCCTGAACACAGGTCTCTCGATGAATCCAGGATTGTCCCCCAATCTGTCTGTATCCAACATGGGTATGCAGATGTCCATGTCAATGACCGGTTCCCCGTCGCCGATGTTCCAGCCTCAACCGACTATGGGCGGGATGTCAGGATCCGCCGCTCCCTACGCGCAAAACGCAACGCCGAGTCCGAGCCCGTACCAGCAGCAACAGCCGTCATTCGCTCCGTCATCCTTCGGCGCATCACCACAGCCTCAAGGCTCACCGATGTTCTCGACACAGGTCATGCCCCAAGGCTCGCCGATGTTCTCCGCGCAGATGCAGATGCAAACCTCGTCATCGCCCATGTTCCAGATGCAGCAGCTACAGCCCCAGCCCGGGCAGATGGGGAGCGCCTTCATGCAACAGCAGCCGCAACAGGGTATGGGCATGAACCCGAGTATGGGCACACCGTTCGGCACGCCACAACCGTCGTTTACTGGTGCCCCGGTATATGGCCAGCAGCAGCAGCCCCAGCAGATGATGTACGGACAGAGTGCGTTTGGTGGCACCGGGTGGCAACAGGGCGCATACCCTGGGCAGCCGCAGCAACAACAGTGGGGCGGGATGTGAGGTTGCGCGGTTGGTGATGGTGAGATCTGACCGAAGGGACAGTAGAGTACGTTCGTAACGGACTAGTCTCGCGTGTATGAACGCTCTAATGAGGAGATGAACGGACGCTTCTGCGCAACGACGGTTCGATACAACGACGGTTCGATACACAGGGAAAAAGGGTACAGGACGCAATAAGAGTATAGTCAACAATCCCTTCCAAGCTCGCTCTACCTCAGCACTCCCTCCTTGTCCCCACTATCCCCGCCCCATATCCTCTCCGTCTTCTTCTCGCACTGCACGATCCGCCTCACGCGCTCGACGACCTCCGCCTTGCGCTCAACGCTCAAGCCCCTGATCCCATCCACCGCGTCTTCGACGTCCCTCAGCCGGATGCGCGAGCCCCAGATACTGTGCCGGTACGTGTCCACGAGTCGGACGCGCTCGAGCGCGCCCGCGTTCCCCTTCCCGTCCCCGCGCGCGACCATCGCTGCCACAGCCCCGGGCGGGAGGAGCGTCGCCTGCCCGATGTAGATCGTCTTGAGCGCAGGGAGGGGCGGGAGAAGGGGCGCGTCGCGCGCGAAGGGAGTGTTGCGCCCGAGCTCGTCCGACGGGAAGGACATGTTCGTGAGCGTGATGTGCTGTACGGCAGACCATGTGCCGATCGCGCGGATGAGGTGGTACGTCGCGGACGGGACGATCTGGAGAGGGTGTACATGTGTGTGTGTGTGTGCGCGCCGGCGTCATGGATATGTAAAGCGTGCCAGGTACAAGGGGGGAGGGGACTTACGGCGGTCGAGAAGTGATGTTCGGGATCGGGTCCTTTCCAGACGAACTCCCTTGGGCTATCGCGATGTTCACGCGCACGGTACGACACGGAGAGGACAGGACACTCACTTTGCGAGCGAAAGGGCCTCGTAGATGTAGCTCAGGTGGGGATTGCTGCTGTGCGAATGCAGACGTAAGGACAACAGCTCCAACGGGAGCTGGGATGGCGCGCTCTGCTCATCTCGACCGTCGGGTTCGTCGTCAGCGACAGAGTTGCTTATCGAACGTGCTTTTTGACATCGTCGAAGTGCTCCGGCGAGGTGTCTGAATACCTGGAAGTCGGCAGCACCGCCTGCAAGAGCTATCACGATAGATTTTGGAGGGCAGATGAGAGGTGCTTGGCCAGCAGCAAAGAGATGTAATTGCGTGATTGAGTAAAACCGTAGGTGGGTGTGCACAAGCGGCTGCCCAAGCTCGTAGAATGTCTTGTTGGCGCACAGAACGGCGCTTGGGCAATCGTGGCCATAGAGCGCGAAAGCAAGGATCTCTTGGAGGAGTTCGATGGGCACCTGCGCGAGCGACATGGAGAAGGTGAGAAGGAATGGTGTGAGACAGCTCCCGCGAGGCTCAAAGTCGAACGAGCACGATGTCATTACTCATGGCGCGGCCCGTTCTTGCCGTGTCCCGCTCGTGTCCGGTTTTCTCGGAAATTCACTGAAACAAGAAGGCTTCATACCGTGCGGAGACAAGCAATGTATACGATATATACAGAAGATCCACCTAGATCAGTCGCTATCAAGCTCAATCTGCAGAGAGGCAAGATGTCAGTGTGCATTCAGCAGACGTTGAGGAAACAAAGTCACCGCATCAGCCACTTTCCGCCTCGCCTTCGTCGCAGCCGCACGCGTCGAGGATCTCCCGGCTGGTGCAAAAGTCAACGTAGACTGGCTCTGCTTGCTCGCAGACGCCTTCGCCGCAGTCGTCTTCTTCGCAGGTGCTTTCGCAGGGGCCTTCCTGGTCGTTTGGCTACAGTTCGTGGTCAGTCGCTACTGTTCTCCCCGCACCGGTAGCACACGAACCTAAGAACTGCTGCCCGGTTCGTCCGTTTTGGCGGAGCTGGCTCTTCCTCTATCTCGTCCTCGTCCTCATCTTCGTCGTAGTCCGAGACGACAGCTGCCTTGGCCTTCCCGCGTGCAGGTGCCTTCTTCGCTGGGGCCGCCTTCTTTGGTGCCGCCTTCGCTTTGGCCTTGGTTTTGGGAGGCGGAGGCTCGTCCGACATCTGGTCCTCAAAGTCGGAGACTCCAGCATCGACGTCCATCACCATTGAGTCGACGGACACCGCGTCCGACTCGTCACCCGCCTTCGCCTTGCCCTTGCCCTTCGACGGTTGGTCTTCACGTTTCTCAAGGTAGCGTTTCTCGTGGGTTTCCCGCACTTTCTCGACCTGCCATAAAGGTGAGCTCGCAAATACACGAGCCGACATAGGCATACGTACGATCTCGTCCAGATTGTCATCATCAACCTCGCCTTCTTTCGCCTGTACGCCCTTCATGAGTGATCTAAGCGCCGCATTGACATGCCTGGATCGATGCAAACAGCGTCAGTACGCGCACAGCCTGCAGAAGACGAGAGCATCCCATACGTTTGAATCGCATGCAGGTCGTCCTTGTCCACGAACAGCTCAATCGCGTCCGACATACCCGCCTCCCCGAGCAACTGCAGTTCCTGCGCCGCAAGATACTCTCGCACAAGCGTCTGCACGCGCACTTTCGACAGCTTCTCGCCAATGCTCAACTCGGGATCGTCGATGCTCAGCTCCGGCTGGTCCGCCTTGATCTTGCTCGCCCGAGTCGTCCCCTTCTTCGATCGGTGGAAAGTTAGCACGTCTCGCGGGTTCGCGATCCGTCCCTGGAACTCCTGACCGAAGCGGACCGGGTTCGACATCTCGCTCGCTCCCGTCGTGTCGACTTTGAGACGGATCAGGGGCAAGGGGCGGGGGAGCTCGGGCTCCCCTTCTTCCACTGCGCGGGCGTTGCGCTCGTCCCATTGATCGTTCGCCTTGGCAATCAACTCATTCACCTATGTCACGTTGATCAGAGAGCGCCATAAGACGCGACAGGGGGTACGCACTCTCGCCTTTAGGAACTTGCCAACTTCAATCTTGTCGTTGATATCAAACCCGTTCTCCTCGGCCGCTGCGCTGAGGTCGACTTCATCGATCACGAAAGGACGAACGCTCCGCAGAGGGATAGGCGTGAGCTCAAACTCTTTGCCTTGAATCTTGAGGAGCGCGACATGCCTGTGCGGTACTTCAGTAACCACAGACACTCGTCCCATCATGTCATCATACGGACTTTTCTATGGACTCCCCGTCGGCCAGCGAGGTTGCAACTGAAGAACCGGGCTGGGTGATATAGTATCGCTTTCCTGCGACCGGCTCGGGGATGATACGGCAGTCGTGTTCATGGCCCCAGACTACGAGGTCGATGCTGTCGTCGAACATACCCTCTGGAACGGATTGCTGGGGTCCATGCGCTACCCTAGTATCATTGTTAGACCATGAGCAGAATCCGAGGAGACACAGCGCACCGATTCTGGTGTAGGAGCAAGATGTTGAACCAGGTGTCTTTGTCCCTCGGCATGTACATGCGTACGCGGTTGCTGCGAAGCTCAAAATGCATACGCTGATCCTTGACGTTGCCCACCCCGTAGAGGCCAAGACGAGTGTTGCCTTTGCGAAGCAGGACTGGTCGAATGGCGATACCGGAATTCGGAGCCTCGGCGTCGTTGAGGGGAAGGTCGATCTTGCCCATGTAATTGATAAGCCCCGTCACGGACAGCATGTCCAATGCGCAGAGTGCTCCTTCCTTCGAGAACGTGGGCATATATGTATGAAGTCATCGAGCTAACGAGGGAGGTGCGCACCGGTCCTGCACCCTGAGGGTCATCGTGATTTCCATGTATTGAAAAGACAGGAATAGCAATGTTCAGATTGGGGTCCTCATAATTGATGGCTGGGAACCTGTCGGGTCACTCATGAAACGCAGAGTTCAGACAACATTCACACCGTAGTACTCACGAGAAACCTGGGGGTTTGCCGTCGTTGGGGTCGCTCAAGAGCTCGACCTGGATGGGGCGATCTCCGAGGGTGTACTCTCGCAGCAAGGCCATCACTTGATAAAGGCAGTCTCTTGAAGGTCTGTTCTCGTGGAAAAGGTCTCCCGCAAGCAAGATGAAGTCTACCTGAGCCGCCTTATCAGCACGGGCCACGTTCTTCGGAAGCCAGAGCACACACATCGTGCTTCACAGCGAGTTGGAGGATCTCTCGAAACGCATTTATTGAATCCTGTCCACGTACGGGATCTCGCTCCAAGTATCCTATGTGATTGTCTGTGGCCAGCATGATTTTTATAGTGTCGTCCGCGTCTGTTGTTCAAACGAGGGTCAGCACACGTGCATATGGATACAGCGGGTACGTACTAGCATCACGGATAGACGGAAGCGGTATACCCTCCAGTTCTTCGTCGGAATTATGACTCATCGAGGGCACTTCGAAGACAAAGTGTTGCTTTTCTGGCTGTCTCGCTATCTTTGGTTGTCTGGCAGGAACGTGTTGTCTCAATACTCTCCTTGGCTTGAACTCTTACGGTATCGTCGATGGTGACAAGTTTGATCGCGCCGTTCTCCCTCCCTCCAACGACGCCTAGGTCGCTGTCGTTGACGGTCGAGTGCTATTGAAGTCGAGACTTCCTGGTAAGCAATCACCAAAGTGTTGTGACAGTCAACAATATCGTGATTGTCGTCGTAGGGGGGGCGAGGAGGTGGTGATGGTCGAGACGTTCAAGGAGGTTGGAGAGAAAGACGTGCGCTGAGACACGCGACGCGGCCATTTGCAGGCGCGTCGCACGTGACCCACGCGTCCCCGCGCCTCTACGCGGCGCCTATACCCCTCAGCGCTGCATCGTCTTCGCCAGCATCGCGGACTGCGGAGTCGTAGACCCCTGCCCGCTGCCATCCATCTACGTACACAAGTCCACAAGGCCAAATCAGCTCGACATGGCACACCCTTCGTCGCATCAACAGCAGCCATCGCGAGCGTTAGTGGTGAGTACACTGGCGGTGGACAATGGACAGTCTGCGTCGCTCACAGGATATGACAGGCGGGCACGGTTTCCTTCTATTTGGTGGCTGCATTGGCCGTACGTATTCTTGCGACGTGCGGGACGAGCAGAGCTGACGAGGAGCGGATACGCCCGGCGCACGGTTAGATGGTCATGGCGTGAGTGTTCCACCTTGCTCGTAAACGCTCCTCGTCTTAGGCGGATGCACCAATCTGCACGGTTGTTGTATGCGCTAAGATGAGTCTGAAGTTTCCAGGGGTACTGACTATATGCGCAGAAACAAATGGGTTTTAAACACGACAGACACGCCCCTATTCTTCTTGCTCTCGCAGCTCATCATCGCTGTCGTGCTGTTCCTCCTTGCCCATACCGCAGGCCTTCTTCAGCTGCCTCTGCAACTAGACATGCAAGTGTGCAAAGGACTGATACCCATGGTTGGCCTGAACGTAGTCGGGCTCAGGTGCGCAAATCTACTACATATCATATCTTCGTCGCTGACATGGTTCCGTACATACAGCTTTAGCAACTATACCCTCAAATATGTCGATGCCTCCTTCTATCAAGTCGCCCGCGGTATGGTATTACCATTCACCGTCTGTACTTCAGCCGTCCTCCTCCATGCCCGTCCCTCCCTCCTTATCCTCGCTGCATGCGGTGTCGTTACTATCGGCTTTTTTGTCGGTGTATTCCTGGATGGCACCGAAGTGTCACTTGTTGGCATCGTCTTCGGCGTCCTCAGTTCCATGATCACAGCCCTCCACTCTGTCGTCATCAAAAAGAGTCTTGAAGTGGTGCATGGGAGCGCCCTACACCTCTCGTGGTACACGAACCTACTTAGCGCTGTCCTCCTCGCCCCTATCCTGGTGCTTGTGGGCGAGCTTCCTGGGGTCATGTCGCTCCTCTTTGGACCGAACAAAAGCCTCCCTGGTGAAATGAGCACGCTGTCCACTTTCGTCATGGGATCGATCATAACCGTGTGTACAAAGCTCTGTTTCGTGTTGTAGCTGCTCACCTTAGGCACCATTCAGGGAATGTTCGGGTTCCTCATGAGCGTCGCGAGCTTGATGTCTATCAAGGTCACTTCGCCCATCACTCACATGGTATCCTCGGCCGTGCGTGGTGTAGCCGCCTCCCTTCTCGGAATGTGGCTCTTCCATGATGTGATCACTCAGTACGTCCCCCACTTCTCTTCGCTCCAGTTCCACGGAGCGTCACACGTTGACCTATGTTTTGTATAGGGGTCGCGCCTCGTCAATTGCTATCATCCTCCTCGGCTCCATCTGGTACACATGGATCAAGCACGTCGAATCCCAGCCGTCCAAGTACGAGCCGGTCCCGCTCGACGAGATGGAAGAAGGGAAAGTAAACGGCCACGCTCACCGCCACTCGCAGGGACGGGATGCGCGCGATTGAAGACCCGTTGGAATTCTACGCAACTACGCGTTCGCGCGGTCACACACTATCTACTGTCTCGAAAGCTGGATGGCCACAATTACAGTATTGAATCGAGGTCTGCTAATATATAGATGTTGACTGGTGTTGAGCCCATGCGGACAGATAAAGCGACAACGTCGCCAGCGGTTGTTCCTATTCTTGCCTATTCGCGGTAGGAACCAGTGTCATATACACATGTCTGATAATGTGGAACAACGCAGAACACTCCTCGTGACTAGGATGTAAGTGCGAATTTCTTTACATCTTCGGGCTTACGGATGCTCGCCCACAGACTCGAAACCCTGCATAGAGGCGATGATTTGGAAGGCGACTCGCACACGTTCATCTTATAGCATCCCCATAGGGTCCGAACCACAATGTACGGATACCTGACAACACATGATAGATCCAGTGGGGACGGTTGATCCACTTGGCATATCAAGGAGGCTATCTCGTGCAACGTAGCACCGATCGCAGTAAGTACGATCAGTGTGGGAAGTGCATTGTATGCCAGTACCACGTCGGGTAGGTTCACGCACTCATTGGGCATCTTCGAAGATGTTCGGTACTGCTCCTGAAGAGAACTTTGCACGCGACGACTGTTCTACTTCTACGAAGACAATGGCCACCCCTCGTGGTACAGCTCGATGTGTATCGTCGTTGAGCTTTTTGACGTGCTGCGTACATATTGGAATTGGGCTGATAGATGGTGTCCCAGATCACACAATATGCCTCATCAGTCATGGTGCATCAGCTCCGCCGCTGGTCATTCGACAGTGGCTGCAACAGCCTCATTCGTTGAAGTCCTCCTTGGGCATTGTACACGTAAATGTTTCTCCCGATGCAGCGAGCAGACGATCAGCGCGGACTCTCCCAGCTATCCATTGTTACCGGAGTCGAAGAGCTCAAACGTCACGCGCCAATCAACAGCTTACTGCGACCAATTCTTGCTGGACACTCGTACTACTGCAACCGTGAAGGAAATGTCGTTGTCATCAGATACTGGACGTCTACGACAATTATGTTCACGGCACAGCAGGATGATAGTAGTCGAGCAGTTGTCATTTGTGACAGGCGTAGGAGATGGTCGATCCGGTGGGTAAAATGTCCGACCCTTTACTGTACGCCGTTGCTCACTGCACCCAAGCAGACCTATGAATTCATCTATTGCTCCCTTGATTGACCCCGCGCTTCTGACAAGAAGTACTTGTTCCTGAGTTCCGCCAGGTGGGGTCCTGATGTTGTTCGACAACTCGACCCCCTCTACATCTCTACATTGCGTTTTTCTGTGTTCTGGATATAAGGGACAATGAATGTGTAGAGCTTCATCCCTTCAGTTCTCTTCTTCTACCCACTCCCTTCGGTTTTTTCGACATGCTCGCAGCCGGCCTGCTTTCTTCTATTTTCTTCGGGGTCGCTTTTGGCAGGCCGATGTCTGACCCCCATGCGCTTGTCAGGCGTAGTCAGCGTGCTGCTGCGCCCCCCGGCTTCGTCGAGAGTGGCCCTTCCGCGGGCGCCGTCCTCCGGCTTTCCATCGCTCTTCCACAGAGCAACATGTCCGGTCTCCACGCAGCGCTATACGATGTGAGCGATCCGGCTAGCGCGAACTATGGCAAGCACCTCTCTTTGGAGCAGGTAGGCTGACCTTGCAATTGTCATACCGAGCGAGACTCATTGGCTCTTCAGGTCGCGACGTACGTCGCCCCGAAGGCAGAGAGTGTCGAGGCCGTTACGAACTGGTTGAAGAAGAACGGCATCACGCCGACGAACGCCACCGCCTCCGGGGACATGCTGACGATCCACGTTCCGGTAGAGAAGGCGAACGCTCTCATGGCCGCAAATTATACGACCTTCATTCACGAGCAGACCAACACGACTATGCTCCGCACCCTATCGTACTCCCTACCTCAGTCGTTGAGCGACCATATTGATTTTGTCTATCCTACGACACAGTGAGTTGCTGTCTGGCTTCGACTATGTCCTGACGCTGATACATATGTTGTAGTTTTCTCCCGCCAGCGTCGAAGTCGAAGAGCATGTACATTCGCAAAGCTAGGGTTGAACCCCTGGTACAGGCCAACAGGAAGCGGGACAACGTTCCTGTTGAATGTGCAGACCAAATTACGCCGAGCTGTCTGCAGGCCTTGTATAACATTCCGACCGATCCGGCCACAGCTCCAGGGAACAACCTCGTTGTCTCCGGTTTCGGCCCTGATTTCCCAGCCCCAGCCGATCTTCAGGTAGGAACTACCTCGACGAATGTACCAATATATGCTGATCGCATCTAGTCCTTCATGACGCAAGCCCGTGGCGACAATCCCGACTTGGCCAATGAGTCGTTTAATTTTGTCTCCATCAACGGCTTCCAGCTGGGCCCACAAGGCACTGACGAAGCGGTGAGCAGAGTAGGACGCATACGTACCGATGTACCGTACTGATGTCGTCTCAGAGCCTGGACATTCAGTACACAGTCGGCGTTGCTACCAACGTGCCCATCACGTATCTGAGTCTCGGAAACACTCAAATTGATGCAGGAGACACTGTGGACCAGCTGAACTTCCTTCTGCAGCAAGACTCTGCCCCACTTGTGCTCTCCACCAGCTACGACGCGGCAGAAGCAGCGGTCGACGAGGCAACCGCTCAGCTCTTTGTGTACGTCAAGGATCCATGCTGTCGCGTCGTGCTCGCTCACGTGTATCATCTTCTCAGTCGTCTCTGCGACGCGTACGCGCAGCTCGGTGCACGCGGCACGTCTCTAATATTCGCTTCGGGAGATGCAGGCGTCGCAGGTGGAAATAGTGCCGCCCCAACCTGTCTGACAAACGGCGCGTTCTTGCCAACGTTCCCGTCCACATGTCCCTTGTGAGTCCGCTTCTGACTGTTACGAATGCTCCCCTTGTCTGACCGTCCGTCCTTCACCATCAATTCCATCAGCGTTACCTCCGTGGGAGGGACGACGGGCATCGCACCCGAAGTGGTCGCGACACTCTCATCTGGGGGGTTCTCGAACGTCTTCGACCGCCCCGCGTACCAAGACGCAGCAGTGCAAGGCTACCTCGCCGCACTCGGCGACACCAACGCGGGTTTGTTCAACCCCAACGGACGCGCGTTCCCGGACGTCGCGATGCAAGCCCAGAACTACGGCGTTGTGATAAACGGCCAGGTGCTCAAGGTGGACGGCACGAGCGCCGCGACGCCCGTCTTCGCGAGCGTCATCGCGCTCCTCAACGACAGGCTTCTCAACGCGGGCAAGAGCCCGCTCGGGTTCTTGAACCCGCTCCTGTACTCGGGTGGGCTCAGCGCGGCCTTCAACGATGTGACGCAGGGGAGCAACCAAGGATGCACGGCCGACACGAGCGGATTCCCGGCGACGCAAGGGTGGGATGCGGTACGTGTGCTCCATACTCGTGCGCGTTCGAAAGACGCTGACGACCTGCTGTTGTAGGCGACCGGGCTCGGGAGTGTAGACTTTGGCAGGTTCCTGGCCGCCATCTCGCAGGACGGCGGCAACGTCCCCGCCGATCCGGACCCGACTTCTTCAGCGGCGCTGCTGACGCCAATACAGACGCAGACGCAGACGGGAGTCCCGAGCCAAACTCAGAGTCAAGCGCAGACGGCAGTGCCTACACAGTCGCAAACCCAAAGCGCTGAGCAGGTTGAGACTCCGTCGACTGGCACCGCGACATCGACCGGAACCACGACGGACCCCTCGTCTGCTACGAGTCCGGATGCGACGGGATCCAAGGGCAACGGGGCGAGTGCCTTACAGGGAATTTCCGCGGCGTTTTGGCTTGCTGCACTCTTGTCTTTCGTCTCGTCGGTGCCGCTCTAGCCTTTACATCCATGTATTGCGTCTTCACTGTGGTTCGCCAGCCCGTGAACTGTTTTCATGCGGGATGGATTGCACGAGACCTACATGATTGATCATTCGAAAGGTATACGGAGTCCAACACGATAACTTCAAGGCGGCGCTGCAGGTACGGGGGTGTGGCGGAATTCGCTGTGTATTATATCGGGAATGTGAAGATGGTGGGGAGCTTCATATCCGCCAGTTCTTTGCGTTTCTGTGTTGGTGACATTGCTGCCACTTTCTCGGCGCCTTCAATCTCCTCGAGTAGGATGTTGGACCCTTTCTAAACGCAATCGTCGTCCAAGATGATCCCGAATGCGTGTTTGGGATGGGGACCCTGGACTACCCTAGGCCTTCTGCTGACCCGGCGAGTGAACTGTGTTTGGGGCATTGCGTCCGAAGCTGCGTTGTTGGCGGCTGTATTTGAGGTAGTCATTGGAGTAGTCTTGAGACTGAACAATCGCTGCAGTTCTCAGACGGATGCGAACTGGTGCGCAGAGTGAGGAGGCATCGCACCCCGACGTTATGGTGCAACGTATCGTCGTCGAAGTTGGGCAACATAATCCCACCCACCGTAACCAGTGCATTCACCCCCTCACACGCATCGAATCGAGTTGTAATGCTAGTGAGATTCCGTATGACGTGCTATGATACAGAGTGTGGATGGATACGAAGTGGCTAGGAGCGTAAACCAAATGGAAGACGTTAGCTACAGTCAGTCAGTGAAGTGGAAGACGGAGCGCACGCAATCGAAGATGAAGGACTAGCCTGAGGTACGAATATTGCGCACTAGTAGAGGACACCCTCGTAGACCTCGATGAGCGATGAGCTCGAGAATTGCAAAGACCGGGTGGAACATAACGCACTATTCCTCTGCGCACACCTGATACCACTTCGCTCCCTGACGTTTGATACCGAGGAACTGCTTGACAGCTCTGATGTCCTCTAGGGTGATCGGCGCGTCAAAGCAAGATTGCGAGCTGTCGTCCTTGAAGACAAAGAGAAACTTCGACTGGCTCGGGTCCAACAGGATAAGGTGGCGCGGTAGATAGGGGATGTGGCGGAATTTACTGTAGACGATATCGGGAAGTGTAGAGATGGTGGGATATTTCATGTCCGCCAGTTCCTTGCGCTTCTCCTCTGGTGACATCGCTGCCACCTTCTCAGCGCCTTCTAGCCGCTCGAGTAGAATGGGGGACCATTTATCGATGCAATCGTCGTCCAAAATGACACCCAACGCGTGTTTGAGACGGGGACCCTGGACTACCCTAGGCCTTCTGCTGACCCGGCGAGTTGACTGCGTGTGAGGCGTTGTGTCTGGAGCGTTGTTGGTGGTTGTACTTGAGGTAGGCATTGCAGCAGCCTTGATGCGTTCAATTGGTGTGAGAGTCACTGTCAGATACAGTCTTGTACCGGTCCTCGTGACACGGTGGCTCCTCGTGACACTTGGCCATTTCCCGCTCTTATGTTCATAATTCCTATCTACAAACTACTGAATCAACCTTGTATCTCCTCCCGCTTGTATAGGATGGCATATTCAGGACGAATATATGTTAAAAGCGATCATGCTGACGATGTTTACATCAAAATACGCAGAAATTGAAAATATGTGGTTGATGATTAGCCGAGAAGTGGCAATATTGTGCTCATCTCCTTACCGAAAGTTGTGGGATATGTTTGGTTTGAACATCACCTCTCATAATCATTATCGGTTGCATGGCGAGCATGCAAGGGGCACGTCAATTTGGGAGGTGTTTAGTGCCACAGTCAAATAGACGCACAATGTCACGGAGCGGCGTGATTTCCCAATTGGGTTAGGTATACCAGACTCCTAGAATTTGGGCCACTTTGGCGCACGCATAGGCGCTGAATGCGTATCAACTCCTCTACTTCACTATGCCTGGCCGTGCTAAATCCAAAACTCTACAGGCTCAGATTCATTCCGAATTCAAGGAGAAGTGGACTATGATCGCAGCCGACCGGTACAATGCAGAGCGGACGAGTGGCAAATCGGGCACCTTGAAAGGTGTGAGAACAATCTGTCAAGAAGTCATGGAAGAATGTCTCCGTGAGACGAAGAAGGAGGTTACACTGGTGCCGTACACAGTGCTGCAAAGGGCGAAGGGAAGGCAGAGCATGCGGGATTTCAATGCAGGAAAGCGGTGGCTAGAACCTGGTGAGGAAGAAGCAGTCGTTACGTTCGCCATCGACACCGCGCGCCGTGGTTTCCCCCTCACCCACAAACGCCTCAAAGATCATGTTGACACCATTCTCCGCGGACACCTCGGAAAGGACTTTCCCGATGGAGGAGTTGGGGAACAATGGACGCGTCGCTTTGTCGAGCGACACCACGAGAAGCTTCAGCCATATTGGACCCGCTCCCTTGACCATTCTCGTGCACGAGCTGTCAATCCTGAGAACAATCACGCATACTTCGACCTGCTGGAGGAGGTTCTGAATGGGATGGATGGTGAAGAGCCAATTGCACCCGACTGCATTTACGGCATGGACGAGACAGGAATTCAATTGGGCCTGGGAGGGAAAGAGCGCGTCATTGGGGTGGCAGGTGAGAAGGTGCAGTACCAACAACAGAGTGGCACGCGCGAGAACATCACTGTCCTTGTCACTATCTGCGGGGATGGATCGTCGATTCCGCCAGCCGTAATCTTCAAGGGAGAAGCGTATCATACTAGCTGGAAGCAAAATAATCCCCTTCACGCCTCGTACGTGCTCACTATCTGCTGATATTCTGCTGCTAATAGTTCATATTCATACAGGCTTGGCTATTCAAAGAAAGGATACACGGACGGCGAGATTGGCGTCGAGTGGATCAAGCAATTCGACGCAGCCACACAAGACAAGGCCGCTGGTCGACGTCGGCTTTTGCTCGTCGATGGTCACGCCTCGCACTACACTCATGAATTTCTAACATACGCTGTTGAGCATCACATCCATGTTTTGTGTTACCCGTCGCATTCTACCCACATCTACCAAGGCTTGGACGTTGTCGTGTTCAGCCCTCTCAAGCAGGCCTGGGGACACGCACTACGTGACTTCGAGAAGAAGGGCATCAAGGTCAAGAAGTCAAACTTCCTTGAAGTCTATGCGCAGGCACACATCAAAGCTCTCACTCCACAGAATATCAAGACTGCGTTCCGAAAGACAGGGGTCGTTCCGTTCAATCGAGAGGTGGTCACTACTGCTATGATGGCCCCCAGCCTTGAGTCGTCAACACGCGCCTCCCTTCCCTTCCCACAAGCCAGTCCCATCCGTCATATGTCACAGCTACTATCAGAGGAGCTTCAGCGTCGCATAACTGCGGTAGCTCCCATTCCCTCTGCATCCACATCCAGCACCCCTCGTACACCATCACGCAGTAATGTCCGAGATGTACTCACCGGCACCCATGCAGCCTTCCTCATCTCTCCCTCTCCTCTCCCACTCAACCAACGCCTTCCCCGCTACATACCCTCCACCATCTCTCCCCACCTCGAACGGTACAAGGAGTTGCTTGACCAAGAACCGGCAACCGCTGCAGAGAACGAGCTTCAGGCAGCCTTGCAAGCTAGTGTTGCCCGGGACAATGCACGCAAACGGGCAATGGTTGAAATGCAGGCTTCAACGGTCTTGCAGACCTTGTATGTGGAGCGGGTGCAGGAGCGGGCAGAGGGGCAGATTGCGGAAAAGGAGAAGGTGAAGAAGAAAAGGAAGATCGTTGCGGATGGTAAACCAAGATTACTCACCAGCGTGGCATTCATCACAATGATCACCGACATCGAGGCCGAGCAGCAGCGCGAAAACGAAGCCAAAGAGTCCCGAAAGGATGCCAGAGAGAAACACCATAGAGAGCTCGAAGATTGGAAGAAGCACGAGAAGGAGCGGAAGGAGAGGAATAAGCGGAGGAGGGAGGAGTTTGTTAGTGAGAAGGTGGCATGGGACACAGAGTGTAGACAGGCTCGGGCAGAGAGACGGCAGCCACATGGTGTGCGGCCAAAGTTGGATCTTGAGTCGCCAATTCCGAGGCCAAAGCTGGGCCTCACAGTAGCGGAGGGGGATGGGGAGGAGGAAGAGTTGGAGGGAGACAACGACAATGGCTCCGATGCCGAGTAGATCTAGACGCGCATGCCCCCGATATGGCAATTGAGGGCGTGATGTGACCTGTCTCGAGGACTCACCGTACACTGATAAGCCACTTTCGACATATACACACAAGATATACATCCACAGCCCACTGTCGGCCTCCAATTCATCATAGATACAATGTATAGATATACAGTGATCATCCTACCTACTTAGTTTACTACCAGAACCCGAGTGCGACATGCGAGGCGCGCTGAAATATTTCGGTGTCACGAGGACCGGTACAAGACTGTAGATGCGGACTGGTAGCAGAGTAACGAGTTCAAATGAACGGTTAACTTGGCGCTCAGCGGAAACACGTCAAGTCACACTCACGTGACTGTCCGAGTTTTTCCACACGGCGACGATGGCCTCAAGGTCACGACGATTCCACTGCAGTCTCAGGCTGACTACTAGGATAAAACCCTCTTGGTGTAAAGCGGCGAGCGAGAAGCTCAACTCAGCTTCATACAGTACCATGCATATTCAGTGTCTTCTCGCGCATGGAAAGGAGGGACCGCGGTTCGTCCGCCGTGGCGTGGCAATCATCAATCCGGCCCACTGACATCCCAACGTATGGAGCTGTGCGCTTTTCCTCTTCTGATTTCCCATTATCCCAAATGCTGACAGTGCTCAGTGTAAGATTTGCGGCCAGAAGCCACCGCAAAAAGCCGAGTCGAATGCACGGTAGCTGTGCTCACGACGTGGCACCTGCCGCATCTCCGTAAATAACGGCACCGTCGATTTGCCACACTTTGGATAACGAAGATATGCCTCAGGTACGCACCTTGGTATCGACGTGCTCGATGTAGATTTTTCTGACATGATCGCCCTAGCCAAGGCGACCACACAATGCAAACTACGGCGCTCTCAAAGCGCCCTACGTGATAGTATTCAGACTCGTCTTCTGGTTTCTCTCAGCAGCAGACAGGCACGCAGAGCCTTCACATAAATTCATCGTTCGAAGTGTCCTAACAGATTCAGTGACCGGTCGCAATTTCCATTGCCAAGATCTGATGCATAACCCCGTATCAGCATGTACTGGCGGTATCGTTCGACTACATGAGTTTCCAACCGCCCTAACACTCGATATACAGAAGCTGTCAAGACTTGCGATCTTATGTGGTCAACAACCGGCCGCTCTCATCAAGCATGACCTTCCTGTTCATCACTGTAGGCAGTCTCGGTGCGACCAACGCCGGGCTCTTCAACATCTCCGGGCGTGGGTCCCCTGACATTGCCGCACCTGCGACGAACGTGCTAATCGTCCAAGACGGCACGTTCCAGGTGAGCGTGGGCACGAGCGCGTCGTGCCCAATCGTCACCAGAGTTGTTGCCCTGCTGAACAACGCAAGGCTGAATGCGGGGATCCGCTGGGATTTGTCAATGCGCTGCTGTACAGTGCACAGGGAGCGGGTGCATTGAACGATGTCACTGCTGGGAGCAACCCGGGGTGTGGGCCGGTTGGGTTCCCTGCGCTTACAAGTCTTTTGCTAATCGGCGCTGTTCTCTGGATCGTGGCACTGATACTGGGCTCCGGACGATAGGTCACTGGTCTTGGGAGTCCGAATTATCCTGCGCTCCTCGAGCTTGTGGGACGTACTACCTGATCCACAGTATGAATTATTGTGCCAGACCTACCCGTCACGTACTTGAATGTCGGAACGCTCAGTCTGAGATTGATCTACAAGACTCCGCATATAAATCCAACGGATACACCACTAGTGCTCTTCACCAGTTACAACGCATCAAAAACGGTGGTCGATGAGGCAACCGCTCTGCTCTTTGTGTTATTGCCGCCAGAGTTGGGTGATCCCAGTCGCCAGAAGTTCACCTCTTCCCTTTCAATCGATTCATGATACTGACAAAGATCCAGTTGATGACATGCTATGATACAAAATGCTTATAGATATGAAGAGGATAGCAGCGTGAACTGAAATGCAGAACGTTAGCGACAGTCAGTGGAGCAAAATAGGAGATGCGACGCACGCGATCGAAGCTGGGATGAAGGACTAGCTACAAGGATGGTGCATAGTGCCTCGATGGAGGACAACCTCGTAAACCAGGATAACGCATCGTAAGCTTGAAAATCGCAAAGGGTCAACAATCCTGACGCATTATTCCTCCACATCCACCTGATGCCACTTCGCTCCCTGACGTTTGATACCGAGGAACTTCTTTATAGCTTTGACATCCTCTGGGGTGATGGGTGCGTGGAAGCAAGATCGCGAGCTGTCGTCTCTAAACACGAACAGGAATTCCTGCTTGACCGAGTCCAGCACGATGAGATGGCGCGGCAGGTAAGGGATGTGACGGAATTCGCTGTATATGATATCGGGGAGTGTGAAGATGGTGGGTAGTTTCATCTCTGCAAGCTCTCTCTGCTTCTCCTTTGGCGACATTGCTGCCACCTTGTCAGCGCCTTCAATGTCTACAAGGAGGATATTGGACCATTTCGCGATGCAGTCGTCGTCCAAAATGACCCCGAATGCGTGTTTGGGATGGGGACCCTGAACTACCCTAGGCCTTTTGGTCACCCGGCGAGTATAGCGAACTTGAGGCGGTAAGGAGACTGAGGTGGCAGCAGAAGCGGACGTCGACATTGAGGTCAAGGTGGCGCAGGGATAGAAGTGGATGGCGAGAGACGCAGTCAAGCTGGTTAGCATTAAATGGCGTTCGAAGCCCAAGTTCAACCAAGTCGCTTATGCAATGTTTTCCCATACGTTGTTCAGATCTCAGATCCCATCACGTCATTGCCACTCATTGTTATTGACCCAGTGTCCTGCACATCAACCAGGTACTCGCCAAACTCGCAGTCGCGCACCGTAGCATGGACGCTGTGAAAGTGTTCCGGGCACACACCGTTAACCAAACTGACCTCTGCTCCATTAACGCGAAGGCGCTCCTCACACTCCTTCAGCTTTCTCGAGACGTGTTTGACTTGTGCTTTCAACGAGTCGGACGCGATCTCCCCCGCTTGCTCCTTCAGCAGGTCTTCGTACACTTGCAAGCGTGTCGTCTTCTCGTCGTCGGACTCAGACGGCATGACCAAGCATACCAGAACAAGAGGTTGTAGTTCAGTAATGGAACCACTCGCAGGAAAGTCGACGTTCAAGTAAGAATTCAAGATGGTTCCTCTGTCGTCTATCGGCGCTTGGTTACATCCGCGCGGTCCTTCCAGTGACCTCCGTCTTCTTCACCCTACGTCGACTCTGCAGGGAATAGCAGCTGACGCATTGTTTTGTTCAGGAAGGTCACTGGCCGCGCCGATAACGCAAAGGTACGCAAGGGAACGATCGTGGATGGCATCATATGGTCGCACACATAGAAACATACACATGTTAACAGCTAGAGTCTGTGATGATTCATGCCACAGACGGAGAGCGCAGGGTGCTGATTCGGCAGGAACATCATGTGCTCAATGGTTAGGATACAGACGGAGAATCGCGCTGCCAGAGGGAGTGGACTATTTCAGGCCCCCATTTCTGGCGCGCCACGAGCTAGCACCGAGGCCGAATTAGCGAGAGCATCTCAAGAACGGCGGCCTTTACTCACTATGGCTATGGGTCTTGCTCGACGATCTGCTCAGTCGCGCCTGCTCCGGGTATGAGGTGGAGCAGTGTGTCTATGCTGACGTAGAAGCCCATACCAAACATCCAACGAAGCAATTGATGCAACTTGAGATCCTGGGCATGAGTACGGAAGATCCATGAAAGCGTATTCGGAGCAGAAGCTCTGGATGCAACAGTGAGAAACCGAGATGGCAGGAGCGACGGAAGGACGACATACGCGACAGCGGGCGGCGCAGTCAGATCTGGCAGAAGCCTGCCCAGTTCCCTTGACAGATCTTCCGCACCAGCGAACACAATGCCGGTCATCCCGAGGACTCTTGCTGCGCTGACGTTCTTCAGCTTGTCGTCAACGAACACCGTCCGGCGAGGGTCTATCCCACCAGCGGACACGACGTGCTCGTAGAACGCAGCGTCAGGTTTCCGCTGGCCTGCCGCAGCAGAAATAAAGATGCGGTCGAACAGGTCCCAGTCCTCCCGCCTCCCGATCTTCCTCAGATACTCCCAGTCCGGCCGGGAGATGTTCGACATCGCGAAGACCCTGACGTCCCCACGCGCCCTGAGAGTCCGCAGAAGGCCGAGCATGGCGGGGTCGAAGCGCATCGACGCGCGAGCGTGGGCCGCGAACGAGACGAGGTCGTCGACGGACACGGCGAACGCAGACGCGACAGCAGCGTAGCACTCGCACTCCGCCAGCTTCCCGCGCTCGTACTCGGCCCAGATCGGCGACGTCATGATCGCGCGCACGGTCTCCCGCGGGATCGGGCTGAGCGGATCCGCGGTCCAGTTGAAGACGACATCCCCAAGATCAAAGATGATGGCCTGTGGCTGGCGGGAATAGGACTGCTCCGAGGACGAGGAGGAGGACGCTGCGAGGGGGATGGGGGAGGCGAGCATGACTGAGCGGCCGTGGGAGGTGGGGCACCATCGGGCGAGGTTCTTCAACCTGTCGTCCGGTGAAGAAGGGGCCAAAGAAGCACCGTGGCATGTGCGCTGAACCATGTCCGCACAGGCCTTCTTGGGAGACAGCTGATAGCAAGGAACACGACGGTGCTTCCCATCGGTCGTGTTCTAGTTCGCCCGTTCGAATAGTCTGGTATCTGAAGGTACCCCACTTGATGCGAGGCGTATGAGCGTCCTCCTAACAAGAGCATTGCTCTCATGAAAGTCAGCGAGCGCATGTGAGGTCAGGTCTAGCACTCCCTAGGACGCACTAGTGAATGGCATTGTCCCCTGTTCAATGTCTCCGCCCGTGAGATATCAGAGGATTATTGGTGATGAATGGTTCTGTGGTTCTCCAGCGCGTCGCCCGTTATGCTGCATTGGTGGAACTTTACCCGTACGCCCACATCCTGAGCTCGCACGCTCGCGGGAGATCACGTCACTACGAAACCCGTTGTGGCACATCGCACCCAGCGAGACCCATGTCGCGCTCGGTACCCTGTACCTGATGAGCGAATATCAGCTATTCAAGCTTTGGGCGGCTGCGCGTCTGACACTGGATGCACGTCTTCATGTACATCGTCGCGAATTCCAGGCTCCACTGTTCTTGAGGTGCAAGTGCGAGACACGTAACTGAATTTAAGGGGATACACCTGCGCCCGGACCGAAGGGGGTTGCCATCCGAAGTTCGATGCACACAGAACGGCCTTCGTGCAGCGGAGATGGCTTGCAACCTGCACGGACAAACGCTTGGTTACGGGACAGTAGTCGGGCATTTCGACAGGTGACAGCGGGACGCTCGAGTACCCTCGTGCTGTTGCTTGATTGAAGGTGAGCCCTGCATGCCTAGACCGACTCCTCAAAGCAAAGTTTTCAGCATAACAAGCATAGTATGTAAAGATCAGCGCCGTCAATATCGATGCGAGTGATCACAGCGGCGAAGTGCTACGCACTCCTTTCGTTTCCGACGCTCCATAGGTTGACATACTTTGTAAACGTCGTGTCTCGGGCATCGTGACCGACATCAATGTCTTGTGGTGCCGTCCAATGCCACTCTGTATAGCCGTTTACACAGGTAACAACATACCATGGTAGGAGAGAAACGACCAGGTATTGACGGTAGTCAGCGAGAAGGGACGTTTAGCTCCAACTGTCTGAAACGAACGGCAAGATCAGTGCGACGTGACGTTCACTACTGATTGACTAGGCGTCGATTTACAACAACCGTTACCATGTAGTAGACGGTCAACACAACAACAAACGCAACGAGAGATGAGCCAATACTTGCAAAAAAGGGTATTCGATGTTTTACACATACTATATCTTCTCTCTGCAGAACTCGCCTTCTCTATGGCTCCTTGATCTCCTTGATCTCCCATGGCTTCCTTCTGACTTCGGCCTTTGACTCACTTGGTGCCTCCGACTACGCAACAACGTCAGGAAACAGTGCACAACTCACCAGCAAGGCACACCCACACTGAGCACGTTCGGGATGACCTTGTTGTTGGGAATCTCATCCGTCCTCCCTTGCTCGATGAGCTCCTTCAACTGGGCGAACGTCAAGGTCTTCGGTTCTTCCTGTTCGCGCACCGGGTCGGACGGCAAGACTACCGAGGCAGGTGAAGAATCTGGGACAGATGGAGATTGGGCACTTCGCGCTTCCCTGGCCTCGTCCACGGTGATGGACGACCCAGTCACGCTTGTGCGGCATTGGTGGAACTGGGACGGGAACAACTCGCATAAGGCAACGCACCGGTTGAAGTAGAACACTTCTGAGCGCAACAAAAGTTCGCTCCTCTCCTCATCCGTCTTTCCTTCGAGCAGACCGCTGCCTAGTATACCAGCCATACCTTGCTTCCACCGCGATCGCCGTGAGTCTGCCCGACCTCGAAGTAGTGTGATGAACAAGAAG
The DNA here is from genome assembly GCA_020543525.1 of Coriolopsis trogii. NCBI lineage: Eukaryota > Fungi > Basidiomycota > Agaricomycetes > Polyporales > Polyporaceae > Coriolopsis > Coriolopsis trogii. The sequence continues at coordinate 524,509 of JAHYIO010000039.1, forward strand.
CACCTGATATTCAGCGTCGGACTCGAACGAGTGCGCTAGAAAGCGTGCAATAGGCGTAGGAGATGCATCCGATAGACTCTGTTCCAAATGTGACATGGCTGTAGGGGAGGAGGATGCAACTTCATGCTCTGTTCAGTTTCCTGATTCCCCGGTTCCACGAATTCGAAGAGGGGGCACGTGATAGCGCGCCCGGCTGCGGACTTGGCGGTGCCGGAAAACTACAATGCAAGAAGCGTAAGTGTTCACAACCATCATCAAACAGTGTAAGAAAGATGATGTCCAGTCGTTAAGTAGGGTCGTTACAGCTAGATTCATATCGTTAGGCCCATCCGGAAATTGTGTTACACACAGCTGACATCGAAATATATTGATCCGAGCCTCGGCATTCCCAAAAACGGGAGATATGCATCGATATTCGAGATACAAATATAGCGTAGGACGAAGCGATAAATTCACGACAACCACGCGTCGCTGGGGGGCGCCTGGGGCGGCGTCTCCGGCTTCTCAGGTATCTCGAGGATGACGAAGAACTCGTGATCATCGAGCAGGTCCCCAAGGGGCCACCCGCCATCACGGTTGTAAACCTGAAGAGCCTCGAGAGGCTCCTGATGGTCGACCGGGAACGAGGAGTCGACCAGGGAGACCGTCCCGGGAGGGGCGTTCGGGTCGAAGAGCTGCCCAGTCAGCCGCACATTCTGCAAGTACGGAATAGGACACGTTGCGAGAATGTTCGCGCCGTGCTCAGCAATAAAAGCCGTATCGATATCCCGAGGACTGAGGTCCGCTGTACAAGTGGTCAGTGTATGTAGTATGCATGCAATCAGGGAATACGTACGAACGAGCTTGCACAATGCGTGGACCGCACCCGGGTGGGATGACACCAGGCCTACTATCTTGACGTCGGAGAACCAGTCCGTCCGCTGTAAGTTTTGCAGGAGCTGAGTGGCGATGTAACGCTTGCGCTCGCTCTTGACGACGCAGAGCTGCGTGATCCACGCAACGGTCCCTAGATATAGTTGTTAGCAGGACATTTGTGTATACCAAATGAGAAAGTCAAGCGCCACGAGAAGGACATCCTCATCTTCGATCTCGGTGGAGGGATACTCACCTGACTCCTGGTACCTCCATTTTGCAGCAAACAGATGTTATGAACAAAACACATACCGAGCTTCGATCAACTCACGGACGCCCGGAACGCGATGAATAGACGCATTGTCCATGACAATGACTGAGTTAGGCTCTGGCCATGGACGCATCTGGTCCAGCAAGCCCTCAATGAACTCGAGGAAGTCGTCGCCGGTGAAGGCCCGGTCTTGCACGGTAAGATGTAGAATGCCATCGAGAGAGAGCGCGGGAAGGATTGAGTATCTAGTGAGACATTGTAAGCAGACGGCAGAACTGAACGCGAGAGGACGAACCTAATGCCACGGATAAAAAAATCTCGACGACGCGCTCGTCTACCGCATGGGGCCCAGCCCCAGCGGCGGCGGAGAGACATACGGTTGAAGTGACTCTCGTCAACGAAGACGAGCTGCTGGGGCTGATACTGCTCACCCACAAGCACCTTGTACACCGCTCTCCGGTGCTCGTTCCTCTCTAGTGCGGGCCGTGTGATCTTGGAGCGATGTGATGTATGATGGTGCACGATCAGAGGAGAGGGTCTGGAGGTACGTACCATCTTGCGTCTGAAGCCCCGTCTCTGCAAGGTTCTCCGGATAGTCGTCTTGGAAGCGTGGATGTTGCAAATCTCGAGCAGCCACGTTTGGAGCTCTCCAAACATAGCGTCCGGCTGCCGTTCAATACAGCCTTCAAGAAACTGGAGGGGATAAGTCGATTAGTTTCCAATGGATTGTAAAGCACGTACACGAGCGTCCAGCCCATCGAGAACCCGAGGTCTGCCACTGCAGACAGGGACCCTCGCTACCTCGCCCGTCTCCCTGTATGTTTGACGTAGCCGCTTCAAAGACCGTATGCTGATGCCCGTGAGTTTCTTGATTTCTTTGTCTGGGAGGCGGAGTTGAAGGGACATGCGCAAAGCGAGCTCCTTCAACTCTTTCGAGATGTGCCGGCGCATGGAGGACTGATGATCGTGGATAGAGTGCGAGATGGGACGCTCGCCGCCAGACAGATCTGCAAAGGTACCCCGGGCCCCAGAAAAAAAATATTACATAATAATCGGAGTCTCGGTTAACCTACGAGGCTACTGTAACACAATTTCCGGATGGGCCTAACGATATGAATCTAGCTGTAAGTAGGTATAACGCGGAGTCAAGTGCGGACCTTGATGCGGAACTGGAGGATAATTACGTCAGACTCGGAAACGAGCTCTTTTATATGTCGGACGGTTCTGAGTCTGTCACACACGGTACATACCCTCCTCGCCCAAAAGAAGGGAGTGCTCTGCATCCCACGTCCCCAGCAGATCTTCAACGTAACATCATGGGCAACCTACTTGAACGCCAGCCGTTCAGGACGTTGTATTTCGCTTACTTCGCGTCCTCTTTCCTCTTTCTCAAACTCCCATTCTGGTCCCTCAAATACGCGCTCGTCCCCTCTACAAGGGCCCGTCGTTCGTGGACGTTGAAGCGAGCGTTGATTGTGCGCTCCATGCAGGAGCTTTTCTCCTCCAAGGTCAAACCCCGCATGCCCAAGAGGGATCTGACCCGGGAGGTGCCCGAGGCCGAGCTGACGGACGCAAAGTTCGTCTGGCTGGATGCCGTCTCGGACGACCTCTTCTGTGGCGAGCTCCGGCGTGCAGCAGAGGTCACTGGAGTGCGCCCAGCGAGGATTCCCGGATACTGGTTGCTCAAGAAAGGCTCTTCGTGGGAAGGCCCAAAGGCGAAGCCCGGCGAGAAGACAGTCCTGCACTTGCATGGCGGCGCATTCTATGTAAGTCGCGCCCATTACCTGCACTTCCTGATGGACGTCAGGCCCTGACTAACACTCTCAACCCCTCTATCAGATTGGGAGCGCGCACCCGTCCGACATCACTGCCAACATCACGCGCGGGCTCCTCGAGCACTCGCAAACAATCTCACGCACTTTCGCTGTCGACTTCCGCCCCAGCACGACAACAGGGCCAGACCCCGAAGCAAACCCCTTTCCAGCAGCGGTTCTCGATGCGCTGGCCGGGTACAGGTACCTCGTGCAAGACGCCGGCTTCGCGCCCGAGAACATCATCATCGCCGGGGATTCGGCGGGGGGCAACCTCGCCCTCGCCCTCATCCGGCACCTCTTCGAGAACGAGCTCCCGGGACTCCCTCCCCCAGGTCACCTCCTCGCCATATCCGCATGGCTCGACCTGTGTGGCTCAAGGGACGGGCCCGAGTCGTCCGCGGTGAAGAATGCGCCAACGGACTACTTCCCGCCGCCGAAGAAGGGCGAAATGTTCGGCCACTTCGCCGTGACGTCCATCCTTGGGTCTCTGGGTCCGGACGCAGGCAAGACGCACCGCTATCTGTCTCCGGTGTCGCTGCACTGCACACCGACCGAGGGTCTCTTCAAGGGTTTCCCGGAGACGTACATCGCGGCCGGAGGCGCTGAGCGGCTCTTCGACGACTCCAAGGCGCTCGCGGAGAGGATGAGGGCGGATGGGGTGAAGGTTGTCGAGGACTACTCGCCGGATGGCGTGCATGACTTTGTGATAATGAAGTGGCATGAGCCGGAGCGGACCGATACGCTGAAGCGCGTCAGCGAGTGGATCGATACCCTGTAGACTCATGTTTGACATCGGTTTATTACAGAGATTAGATTCAGTGCGTCCGGCGAGGACGACGATAGGCTAGTGTCTTATGACTCGCGACGCCTAGATATTGCTGACGTATTAGTCGTAGCATCCTGGCGGAGGATTGGGTGAAAGAAGAGATGTACCTCGTGAGCTCGGAGCCCCAGCAACACATATGAAGGGTCTACTCACTGCGTTTCACCTCCCTACAATCTTCATATCCAGAAGATGTCCAGTGGGCACCGGGTGACTAAAATGGATACATATGCAGCTCAGGAGCAGAGAGTGTCGATACTGGCCTGAGGGCCAATGATGCTCTTGACGTGCGCATCGAGCCGTTTGCGGAGCTCAACAATGCTTAGGACTCGCCTGTTTCCCTCCTCGCTCATGAATTTCTCAACACAGAACTTTCGCAAGTCGTCCTCCTGCACAAGGTAATCAGTAATCTGGCCGGGAGCTGACAGTAGAGATAGAGTGGCATCCACGACATACCGTGTGCGGAAAGCCTCCGTACGCGTCGATCAGAGCGTCGAGTAATCCTTTGTCAGACGCCAAGCTAGCATTGCTCAGCGCGTTCACGAGGGTCTCGATAGCATCCGAACTCTGTGCAAGGAGCTGTTGAGCCTTAGCCTTGCGATAGTACCTGAGTTCTCGTCAGTTTTCACGCACAAAATACTGTTATAAGTTGCTGACCCTGTAGCATAGTTCGCATCCCACTTGATTGCCTGGCCGGCATCCTCAAGTGCCTTCTTCCCGTCCTGCCCCTCACCAGGAAGGAGCCACGACGCCGCCCTGTTGGAGAAGCACACCGCCAGCATGGCACGTATCTTCTTCATCTCCGCATCCTCCGGATTCTGTGCCGCGGCATCCGCGAGGGATTCGATGGCCTCAGTATAGTGTGCGACGGCCTGCGCGCGATTCTTGGCGACAAAGGCCTTGTTCCCGCGCTCTTTCTCGCTCTCGACCTTCTTCAGCAGCTTGGAGACTGCTTCGGCGTTCATATCGAACATACCCTGTGATACGTCCTCTTCTTCTTCGCTGGAGGGAGAAACGTCAGAGAAGGAGTTGCATCCGTGATTGGCACGTACATGGTTTCCAGCCTCCACCGGAACGGCGCAGGAAGGGAGTTAAGGAAAGGTCTCAGGAATGCGATGTGTCCCCCAAGCTTGCGAGCAATAATCATTTCTCCGGGAAGCTGGATCCGGAGAGAGCCATATACAATCGGACAAAAAAGTCCCAGGTTTATTAAACCTCGGGACTTTTTTGTCTAGCTACCGCCCACCCCCAAGTGTACTCGCACCATTCACCTCATTTTGGAGGCTCAGAAAATCGCTAGGCGCAGTGTATAATAGGTTCGGACGCATGCGCGCGCGCGTCCGAAGGCGTGAGGGACGACTACGAGAGCGGGAACAATGACGGGAGATAGAGAGACGCCAGGCGGCGCGGAGCTCTCAAAGGCAATCGCGACGGCGGGAAGTCATGAGCGCCTGTATCATCCCATGCTTCCAATTCAGGAATCATCCCGCCTCGTCGTTGTCCGTCGCCTATGCCATCCTAACGGTCTTCAGGGCCCCCAAGATAGTCCCTATTTAATCCAATCAGCACAATGAGATGGTAGGAAAATGGGCGGGGGGGGGCAGCAACGTGCTACAACAGACAGGGGAGGCAAACAAAAAAGTCCCAAGGTTTATTAAACCTGGGACTTTTTTGTCCGATTGTAGAGCCTCCCCGGAGAGGAGGAAGAGGCGAGGCAATCGCCTTCTTGATTGCGCTATCGTTTATGGTATCAGCCTGGACGCCTCAGCACTGTTTGTAGCTTGACCGACTTCAATACGAAGTCGGATTGGGGCAGTCCAGGTCGGCCATCGCCTTCCACCACTCTGTACGCTCCTCGATCATCGTCTATAACATATCAATATACATCAGTTATATGTGCTGAGTGAATCAATAGCGATCCATCGTCGATTCGTGGCGTATATTGTACTCACATACAATAATATTGAACGTGGGCTGACTCCCTGGGGTATCGGCATCCACCATCTGGCCCTTCCCATCCACGAAGCCCATCGGAACAAGCTGAACAATCCACGTTGCCTTGGGTTTAACCTGCAGAGAGCTGTAGTCAAACGTTGCCAAATCAACCGTATTCGAGGCCTCGGCGCTGCCCATCGCGTTCAACAAGGTGTCCATCGCGCCAGGGCCTTGACTAGAGACATGTCGCATCAACTCTTCGATGCCCCCACCCTTGTAATCCGCTAGAAGTTGCTTCCAAAAGTTGTCAGGTCCTACGGTCGTCGAGATGAATGTGATACCGGTACCCTCACCTGGGCGGCGTTCATGAACTCAGGGGTCATATTTGGTGACGCTTGACTTGCCCGAGGAGTACCGCGGCGACGTGACATTATATCAGATTATTCGAAGTCTGAAGTGAGCTACAGCGCAAGGTCTTGAATGTGAAAGTCGGTACTGCAGATCACCGAATCAGCCCATCTATCGTCCGTACGGGTACGAATCAACACATGCCTGGTGATCGTTGGAAAAACTCAAGTCAGCTCAGGAGGTTGATCATCCACAGGAGTCAGTGTGTAGGCTCACAATGTTGTGGACCACAGTTGCAAGAAATGACAGAATCTCTGACGGCCGTGTTACGCAAAATTAGTCCGAGTTCTACGGAATTCCATACATGGAAGGCGTCCAAGAAAACAAAACTGAGAACCCGGGAAACGCAGATATATCAATATGGGGTCACGAGAAGTCATGATCGTACAGAAACTGCAATACATAGACAAGAGCAAGAGATCCGGGGACGGCAAACATTCAATCGAGCGATACGGATTCAAACATCACGGTCAAAGAGGCAGCAGCGTTGCCCATAGCTCGACCAACAGCTACATTGCACTCTTCGGAAAGCTTCAGAAGGCGATGATACATAAATCAGTCAGTCTAACGAGGAGGCATATGAGAGAGACCGTGCTACACGGAATACAGGATACATAGCGACCATTCGGATCCCAACACACAGCGGGCGGCGCTGGAGGCCTCAGCGGGCGGTTGTCCCATCGGGGATGATCACTTCCACCACTGGGCTCGTGATGACCGTACGAAGGCGACCAATGCTAGGTAGCTCTGCGAGTGGCTCTCCGCGGCGCACATACATCGACGCCTGGTAGGAGGGGCAAAGGAGGACGGACGGGCCTCAGACAGAGGGGCGTGACGACGCGAAGGATATTGTGACCTTCTCTGATCCGATTCGCTTCAAGTGCGCATACATCTAGAGAGGAAGATTGACTTCGAATGTCCGGGATAGCGCATCTTATCCGGCGTTGTTCCATAGTTGAGCCATTGAGGATAGGTGTGGCGGGAACGGACTATCGTAGTCGATCTTCCGAGGATCGTAATGGTACGGGACAGACCTGTCGTGCACTCCCGGCGCCTCTTGACGAACATAGGACATATCGAGCTTCCGCGAGTATACTGGATCGGCAAAGGCGTCAGGAACACCGGAGTTGTAGGATAGAGACATCTGCTCGACAAGACCAGGATGTGAACTCAGCAGGTCCGTCCGCTGAGTCTGACTCTGGCTGGACGGAGGCGATGGGGACCCTAGGAAGGACATCGACTGCACGCGCTGGTGCCCTAGACCGCCGGAGAAAGGCTGATGCCCAGGTGTGCCGGAGAGTGGTGGTGGGTTGTAGTGGGGAGCAATAGACGGTCCGAGTCCGAGCGGCGTCTGCGTTGTGGAGAAAGCCACTGATGTCGGATTGGTTATATGACTCTGGTTGTATGGGGTCTGATACGAAGGCCCCTTAGTGGTACCCGCTGCCCCTTGGAAAGGCAAGCCTGAGCTCTGGTTAGACGACCATATCGATGGACCTCCCCCAAGGGCACTGGATCCGAAGAGCATGTGCGTCTGCGGAACCGACAACTGACGTGTATGCAGAGATCGCGCGAAGTCCGTCTTAAGAGGGGCACTACGCAGAACGTTGGCCAGTATATCCTGAGCAGTCGTGACGCTAGCAAGTGGGGCCACCGGAGATCTTGCATCTCCTTCGACCTTGGACATTAACCCCGGCGAGAACGTCTCAGGGCTACGAGGGCGCACAGTGTGTGCGGCAGGATTGGCCACGAAGGGCCTCGGAGGAGATGCAGGGAGAAGCGGTACAATGGGACCTGCAATAGGGACAGGAAGAGCGACTTGAGGATTTGGAGGAGCAACCACGGGATCGTGAACTTTACTAGGAGGCCTATGCATCATGAATTAGTCTCATCAACGACGCAGGACGACATAATACCAACCCTGGAGCCAAAGGCCAGACAATGCGATCATCTTCATCATCTTCCGGTGCTTCGCTCCTATCGAGAGCCTCCCGAAAAGCATCTCCAACCGGATCGTCGTCGTCATTCCTAGTGTCGATCATGTCCTGGTGGTCAGTCTTGGTGGAAGGAGCTTCGTGAGGTATACGAGGGGGCAACGCTGGGGACATGCGGGATGCCATGGACTGCGCCGGTCTATCGCGTACAAGTTTGCGGGGCGGTTCAGCGCGTGCTGGAATCGCATGCTCCAACTCCGGAAGTTCATGAGTAGTGAAGGTGCCGTTCAAAAATGTGATAGGGGCGAGCTAGTCCAACGGAGTCAGTAGAGAGGATAAATGCGTGTGCATCGAAACGTACATCGTCCTTCGCGAAGGCATCGGCATCGGCCAACAGATCCGCGATACGCATGAGTTGCTCCTCGTTGGGATGTACTTGCTCAGGCAGTAGACCTTGCATTGGGGCGGTCACAGTCCCATTCGGAGAGGCTGGCACGGCCTTCACGTCTCTCGTCGGTGTGGCTACACCGACAACGTCGGCGGGCACAAACCTTTTCAACGGCAAGAAGCCTGCCATTTCCACGTCTTCCTCGAGCAAAGTCACCAGCTGAGGGAGTTTGTCCGCGGGGAATGCACGCCACAGCGCAGTCGAAAAGTGGGCATAGGCGCGCCAAAAATCCGGGAGGCCAGGGAGGGAGAACATGAGCGACGTGCTCGATGATCTTCGCTCATGTCCGCGTCTACGATCCCGGCCTTTTGTCTTCGTCTCGGTTTCCCCGATAACGCCCGCCTGCGACGCCTGATGGACGTAGCGCAAGTTGGCTCGGAGCCATTTGCTCGCGATCCTGAGAGCTGGTAGCGTCCTTCGAAAAGCTGCGGTGATACGTTGGGCTAAATCATGCTCGTTGGCATCTTCAGGAGGCGCTTCAGCAATCTGGACGATGCCGACTTCGAGAAGGACGCGGTGCATGAGAAGCAAGTGGCCGGTTATCGAGCTCTCCACGGCAGCAGCAGATGCAGGAGAGGGAGCTTTCTTGTGCCCATTCATGGTCGAGGTCCGGAACATGCGATGCTTCCAAAGCGCGCCCTGGGCAAGGACGACGGTCTTGAGGATGATGTCAATTGGGAGGATGCGCTCAGTGACTAGTGCCTTGAACTCTTCTGCGAGCTTTTGCGAGAGATGCGGGGAGATAGCGTCCGCTCTAAAAAGGTCTGTTATGCGCATACAGTCAAATATGATGGCCAATGCTTACTCGTCTGGAGGCACTCGCCATAGGGCGTGCAGTACAATCAACTTCTCCTTGAACACCTCAACCCGTAAGCGTGGCGCCATGGGCGCCGTATCGCCGCGAGCTTGCTCCTTGTCCCGTTCCTTTTCCCTTTTTGCCCCGCGCGCCTTCCATTGCTCTAATGTCTTCGACAAAACTGTTCCCAAGTTGTCCGCAGCGGTGTCGTACGGCGAGCGCACACAAAGAGCGCGATAGTAGTGCGCGAGCGACCCGAAGACATCCTTTTGGTAGGACGCCAGGATAGCCATCTGGTGAGCGGGGTTACCATCCTGCGGGAGAAGGAGGCGCGCTTGCTGGTAGCATTGCTGGGCCTTGTCGTAGTTGCGCATCCGAGGCATGACCGGGCCCTGAGCCCCGTTTCCTTGCGCACCGCCTTTCTTGCCCCGCCCACCCTTCTGATTCCCAGCCGCACTCGCAGCGGGTGGACCATCCTCATGTCCAGCCCGCGGACGCCCACCGGCCTCGTTGTACTGCTCCTTATAGCGCTCGATGTCGCCGAGACAGACGAGCGCCTTGCTGAGGATGGCCATCCGGCTCTCCCGCTGTTCTCGTGTGCTCGGCGTGAGAGTCGGTGCGACGGCGGCGATCTCAGCATCGGAGGGGAATTGGAAGTGGTTGCGTTTTGGAGGACCGTTCTCTGCAGGCGGTTCGTCAGGGACGATACCGAGCTCGGCAAGGATGTTCTGGACATCGTCAAGCTGGAAGATCCTCCTTATGCGCACGATAAGCTGTATCCAGAACTTTTCCTCGTCCGCGAGGAACTGGCGGAATCGCTGAAGTAGCTTGCGGTGTTCCACGACGCCGTGCCCTCCATGACCTCGCCCATGTTGTTGTCCTTGCCCTTGGGCTAGTGCCTGCCCTGGCTGCTGCTGCTGCTGTTGGTGCTGCTGACGGGGGTTGTGTATGGCGCGGTCGAGAACGGCGAGGCGTTGCTTGTAGACAGAGATGAAGCCATACGATGTCTGCATCCATAGGTGATTCTCCGCATCCTTGGACTCCGGGGCGTATGGGTGTAGCAGAAGCAATCGCAGGCAATTCCGCCGCAACCTGCTTGGAGCCCGCCACGGCGCTCAGATCCTCCTAATGCCCAGAGACGAGAGCTACACGCACTGTTTCCGAGTAAAATCCGTCTCCTTATCCCATGGATCCTTCGTCTTGAGTGATTCTTTGAGAGTTTGTTGGAGGCTCTTGGCCTCTCTGCCCCAAGTTGAGTTGGGATGAGAATGGGCATCGCACCACTCTGAGGGACATACCTAGCCAGGTGTGAAGGTTCTTCTGTCATGACAGTAGCAGGATATGTTCATAGTTCATTGCGGTAAGGGAGACAGTGCATCGTCGTGGACGTCAAGAAGAGGTTGGGCATTCGCCCCAGACGCTCAGCTGCTTCTTCGGGTTGGGCGCCAAACATAGTCCGTGCCACTGCAGGCTTCCGGCCAATGCAGAAAAAACAAACATTCAGATATTCAGAGTTCGGGTGGATATCATGCAAATGATACGACTCTAACATTCCGGATACTGACACAAGAAGAGAACAATACAGAACAAGAAAGCGAGGCTAGATACAGCGACTAGTGTGGAATACGAGTAGCACGTGTAGATCGGGATGCATAGATGACAGCGCAGTGACGCTCCTACTCGTCGTCATCATCGTGACCAGTGCGGAAGAGCGCGACAAGCTCGTCGAGACCGAGACGGGTGTTCTTGACCTTGTCGCCGGAAAGTGTAGCAGAGGCGAGGGCGCGCTTCTTCTCCTGGAGCTAAAACCCACAACGATATCAGCTGAAGCCCGTAAGCACCGAAGACCACTGTGTGCGCACCTCAAGAATACGTTGCTCGACGCTCTCGGGAACGCAGAGCTTGTGGATGTTCACAGCGCGCTTCTGTCCGAACCGGTGGGCACGGTCGAAGGCTTGGTCCTTGAGGCAGCCGTGAGCGGTGACACCGCCACTGTGTGCGAATTTGACGTACCTCCAGAGCTGGATTCCACCAAGGGTCGACAAGGATGACATTGTTGCAGCACGTCAAGTTCAGCCCTTGATAATATGCATGAGCCAGTTTCGACCGCGCGTAAGGCTCCCACGTACCTGTGCTTCCCGCCTTGAACGAGATCAGGATAACCTTGGTGGACCGGCTGTTGGAGATCTTCTCGACGGACTGGTCGCGCTGGAGCTTGTTCATGCTTCCGTCATCTTCACCCAGACATCAGCGCTACTCGAAACACCACGCAGAAAAGCAACTCACAGCGAACGAACTTGATGCCCTCCGCTCGCAGGAATGGCTCAATCAAGTCCAACATGCTTGTAAATTGAGAGAAGATGATAGTTTTCTCGCCCTCACCGCGCGCCTCGATCTCCTTCAGGATCTTGACGATCATCCGAGTTTTCGACGAATGCGGGGGCAGGTCAGAGTTGAGATCCGCCGCAGCCTTCCGTGCCGCCTTGAACACATCCTCGCAGTCCAAGCAAACGTCGTCTTGCCACGTAGTGTCGGCCGTCAACGGCTTCTGGCATACTTGACAAGGCTTCCGCGTGATTGCGAGGCCGCCAAGCAACGCGGCGAGGTCATCCCCTTCGTCGTCATCGCCGTCTCCGGTGGTTTGGCTTGCGCTCTTAGGCTCAACTGCATCCTCATCGTTCTTGTAGTCCTTCGAGATCAATGCTGGGTGATTGCACGCTGTAATTTACCAGTATAAGCCCATGCACTCGTACAGAGGACGACCGCCGCTGACCTTGCCGAAGACGCAAGAGCAAAACGAGCACCGAGGTATAGGCCTTCCTCATGTCTCCTTGTTGCAGCTGCTCGAGACTGTCGGCGACCTTCTGCTCTACCGAGTTATAGAACTCGCGCTGGACGCGGTCGAAGTCGCACTCCACTATGTTGACAAGTCGTGCAGGCAGATCAACGATCGGCTTTCCGTTGATTAGGGTCGTCTTCGTCCGACGAAGCATGATACTACCAAGGACAACCTGGTTGCCGTGTGGTGGGTATGGGGTGGTACACGTGAAACGCTCGGACATACCTGCAACCGTTTGATCGCGCGAACAGGTTTGCCAGCCTTGACGGGCTTCGCAATCGAGCTGTTGAAGGTTTGCCAATCGTCGAGGGGCGGAATGCGCAAGAACTTGATGAGGGAGAAGATTTCCTCGACGTTGTTTTGCCTAATACCGGTCGGTAAGCAGTAGAAAGACGCACGCTATACCAGACTTACATGGGAGTACCCGTCAGACACCAACGATTCTTCGCTTCCAGCGCACAGCAGGCAATGGCTGACTTCGTATTCCTGTTCTTGATGTTATGCGCCTCGTCTGCTGGGCCGTCAGGATCTCGTCGTTCGTCTCTTGGATCAGCACCACGTACCCAAAACGATACGCCACCACTGAACCCTGAACAGGGCATCCTTCTGCTTGCCGCGCTTGGGTGCTTTTATCCGTTTCACAGTGTCGGAGTCGTCATCGGAGTCACTTTCGTGCGACTTCTTTCCCTTACCCTTGGATTCGTCCTTGCCCCCACCATACGCGCCGTATTCTGATGCCACAACCGAGTATGACGTAATGACGACATGAGCATTCTCAAGCACTCGGGGGTCTTTGGGATAGCTTCAGCAACACTCCAAGATAGCGCGACGAGTGCACTTACCTGTTGTACGACTCTGCCCATGATGCTGGATAACACGCAGGCCAGACGTGAACTTCTTGATCTCGTTCTCCCATTGACCGACCAGAGCAACAGGAGCGACGACCCTGATTGGCAGAATGTCAGGATGCGAACATTCAGCTCAAAATACTTGGTACTCACAAAGTCGTTCCTGACCATCCCGCGGCCTTGTCCTTCTTCGTAGGACGACCTTCCAAGATGCGTGTGGTCGTAGAGATGGTCTTACCAAGACTAGAGTGTACCTATATGAACATAATCTCATATAGAGAGCGTGGAACAACTCACCCCATGTCATCAGCGAGAATACCACCACGCTTCCTGCCCGACTCTCGCTCGGCCATCCACTGCCTACTCCTCACTTGGTGAGGAAGAAGCATTACGCCCTCCTTGAAACCCTCGACCGTCGCTTGCTCTTTGGTGTACTCAACGTTGGTATCATTGTACGCATCTGCGACGAAGTCCTGCAACGCCTTCTCCGCCTCAGCCTGCGTCATCATGCGATCCTCGAAGGGATCGACGTTAACGTCGAGTTGGAACGTCTCTCGATCTTGTGACGAAGACGGTGGGGCGGCAGTTGCCATGTGTGGGTAGCTGCCCTCTTTGGGTCGTGAGATGGCCACTGGCGGCTTTGAGAATGCGGGCATGGGTTGAGTAGGCTTCATCTGCGCTGCTTGAAGAGGAGGGGGGCGATTCGGGGGCTGAATGCGAAGTGGGGGCGAACTGAGATGCAACGTCGGTTAATGAGTCGGGAATCCACACGTCTACATGTCACCACGCACACCACCTGCACCTCGTCCTCGGAGTCTGACGAGATCTCAATAGGCTCCTTAGGGTGGCGTAGCTGACCCTGAGCAGTCTGAGTTGAAGACCCCGGCGTTGGGGCGATGCCCTAGAGTGATTGGTCAAAATTCTGACTTTCAAATTGTGATGAGTTATATTGTTACCTGCGACGCCTTTGTTGGGTTTGAAGGCTTCCTCAAAGGGACAAGATCAGGGTACAGCCCAGAATTTTGAGCAAGTTTACGTCGGCTGTCGGGCACGAGAAGTCAGAATATCCGACGAGAGACAGTAGTCAGGGTATAACATTGTGGCCACGCATATGCCTGTCCATACACTTTCCACATTGGTGGACGGAATGGTGTGATATTATGTACGATTCGTCAGTCCGACACACGGCTCTGCAGAGTCTGCATGGCGGCAACAACGCTTTGACTCGTTGTGCTGTCCGAATGAGAGCCAGACTACAAGATCGGCTTCTTTGCAAGTTCATCCAACACTCAAAAATACCTCGCTTACAGTCCACCCGTCTACACGCGTTGTAACCCGCACCGATTACGTCGGGAGCTGTGGTAGACAAACGCGTGTTGGTGGCTCATGCGTCTGCCTCATTCCTGATAGGGACCTCTGCTACCGAATAGCATATGTTTGCACTCACAAGTCCTCCATATCAAAGTGTCTTGACTGCTTGATTCAGTCCACGATAAAAGGGACAGGAGGTGGTGGAGGTAGTATGAGAAGAAGTTGAACACGCGAACGAACATTAGACGCCCAATATAATGGCGCGTCGCGTGTCACGTGATCGAGTTCACGTACTGCAGCATGCACAGTTAACAACACGAGGCGCGTCCCAAATGCCAATTGAAGGCGTACGCGGGCATTCGAGTGCTGGATGAAGCTCCCATTTCAGAATGCGGGCCATTGGTGAGCTGTCAGAGTGTATAAAAGTGACAACGCCGTGACATAGCAGATATGGCACATCGTAACAACATCGTTGCACGAGGCATAGACATGGAATCTAAGTGAACTAATATGTGCGGGACCAATTTCTATCCTCATGCGTCGTCATCATCGGAATCCTCTCTCGCTAGTCGAGTGAGTAATGAGCCATCGAAAGCACCTGGATAAGGGGTCAGTTAAGTCCAAGGGGGAAAGACAGGCACACGGAGAATGGAACATACGTCCAACAGAGGTACTATGACGACCTCGATATGCTGCTAATGGCGACGCCGGGGAGCCTGGAACGGACGACACAGACGACATGAACGATGCATCTGGGGGAGAGGAGATGGACGCGGGGATGGAGTAATTCAGTATGCGCGATGGGGTAGAGATGGGGGAAGGCGCATAGGTTGAAAATGCTTTTTGTCGTTGTGGGGTTGACTGCAATGATACGACAACATTCAGTAGGGACATGACATAGAATCCAGTCAGAAACGCACAGTGGGTGTCAGACCTTGCAAGCGCCACTGACGTGCGGATGGGGACAATGGGGATGCCGGGAGGGATTTTGCAGGGGAGGGAGGAGGAGGCAGCGGCGCGCGCGGGTAGTTCAGAGCATACAATGCTTGCATGATATTTACCGCTAGTACGCCGAACACCAGCAATTCTGGAGATACCAGTCAGCACCAGCACGAGAAAGGAAAGGAGTTGTGACACACCAAGAGCACAGAGGTAGTAATATGGACCACCTGCTGACCTCCGACCCCAAACCACATCGAAGGCCCGCCATGGGGAGGGAACAGGTAGAAGATTGGACACGATCGCGAGGCCGATGAATCCTAAGGAGTTGGAGCGTAGTCGCGCAACTGCTTCGCCTCGTAGAGGTTTGAACCAGTCCACTATAGGCGTTGACGTGAATGCGGTCGCACCAGCCCTTCCTCGAGTAGACATTCGGTATCGATTCAGGTAGTTTGTTAAGATAAGCAGCTGTTCGCAGATGTATGGGCGCACAAACACGTTGCAGTCGCACTCGAGCACGATGAACAAGGATGAACAAGGGGGCTAGGAAGCGCCCATGTCAAGACCACTGATCACGTGAGCCATCGGCCCTCTGAGTCGAACCGGTTCTACTAATAGTAACTGTGCACTTGACCACGACCCCCTCTGGCTCCGACTGCAATCTAATGATGGAACCCATGTTTACAGGTAAGTCTGTTCATACACAGAGTAGGATACAACTTATCTGTAAACAGGTACAACTTACAAAGTCCACCTGTACTACCTATCGCCCTTATCACCGATTGGAGAGCCACTGTCATGCTATATGCGCTCTGTTCTCTCCATATGACAACAAACACGCCGTGCATATACAAACCATTCACCTGACGGGTTGTCAAGCAGGAGGCGGCGCTCGCCCCGACATCGATGGAGAGCCAGTCTTTTGGGCGCCTGGCGCCAAGCTCTCGCCGACATGTGCGGCTTTCGACGGCGCGGAGAAAGTGTATCGTCACGCAGTGGGCGTCGAGAACGTTGAGCAGCCTCAGTAAGTCCCATTGTCTCTCATGGCAATATTCATCACAGTCGTGCACGGGTTGTCATGGTCTATTCCCCGAAGTTTGTTGCTTTGTTCTCCCTTCGAGTCGCGCGCGTCATCGAAGGTGCCCAAGACTGGCACAGGCCTTGACACCGTCTGACATCCGTCACCCAAGCTTCTAAGCAGATGCATTTCTGCCTGAACATTGACCAGGAGCCAAATGCTACCATAGTGTCCCCTTAACACCGAGTGAGTAACAGCTCAGCCTCGTTCTTCCGGTCGTGATGTTTTACCCAACCCGAGCTCCGAACCTTTTCCCGGTCCAACTGAAAGTATGGCGTTGGATACTTAAGAGTATCATCGTCAATCTTTGTCTCTTTTTTTCGCCTCACTACCGTGTCCTCGAGCCTTCAAGCTGTAGGTCTCTGCATCCGGCTATACTAGGCTTTCTCGGAGACGCCAGCCTGCGGACTCTCGTTCACAATGCCCACTGAGCGTGCCGTCCTCTTCATCAAGCCGTACGACTCCCAGCCTTCTCGCTGATCTATGAACAGAAGAGTAACAGAGTCTGTCCGCTAGCTCTCGATTGTTCGGGGCTTGATTGCAAGTGCCTTCTTCTCAGGGCCGAGCCCGACTTGGTCACATTCATCTAGGGTCGCCACTTTGTGTTGGGTTCTCCGGTCGGATGAAGGACTCTGACTTCTTCTGTGAGCGATTGCGCCTTCCATTGTGTCGTGGTTCGCAACGCTGATAGTCTTGTGGTGCGTTGCTCCTCATGACAATGTCCATAGCGCCAACTCGAACCTTCCGGTCGACCACAGCCAGCTATCGGTATGCCACCGAGGCCGCTCAAGGGGCCGCTTGCGGTGCAGCATTATGCACGCTCCCCTTCTGTCGTATAGGGTCGGACAAAGCAATGTGAGCGAGCGTCATGGCGTCCGTCCGCATGTGGTCGCCCTCTTCGAATGGACGGAAGAACGTGCCGCACGACGACCCCGAGGCCGGGATCACACAACTCCACTCGTAAGTCGCTTCTCGAGCTCCCTTCTCTGCACCCGTCCCCAACGTTCCGCCTCTCTTCTCTTCTCTTCGTGTCGGCTCCGTCGCAATGTGCATGGGAGACGGCATGTGTCCCCCTTCCAGCTGTCCGCATGGCTCGCCTTGCGTTGTACTCCCCCTCTTTGTTCTCGAACCAGCGCTCTCACACCCCTCCCTGAATGGATGTCAGGAGACAGGGCCCGAGTGTCCGTCCCCAGCTTCCCCAAAACTTCCGGGGGGATCTACCGCACTCGTTCACAGCATGTCTCACGTCCAATCATCTCCCTCCTCGTTTTCCAGAGACGGGTGCGGTCGCACAGGCGCTGTCTAAACCAGAACGGAGCGGACACGAGGCACGAGCGGCGAGTCGCTCGAATCCTAGGATGGCTACGGCCGCCAATCTATCGTCGGCAACGTGCGACGTCGAACGCGCACATCCATCGATGCCCCAACGCATCGTCTCTCCTTCCGCGGTCGTCATGGCCCCGCACGCCCTCGGCCCTCCACTTGACCAGCAAAACAATTTTCGTCGTGGGGTTCGTGGGGTTCAATCTGACTGCATTGGGTTTCGGGGACCGCCGTCGCGTTGTGGACCCTAGACCCTGGACTAAAAGCCTCCTGAGCGACGCGAGCGGTGACATGGACACGCGAGCCGCGAACCACGAGCCACGAGACAGGAGGCGGGAGACGCCGGCGGCGTGCACCCATGGCGGCGGGCGTCGGTTGGGGCACGGAAAACGATCGGAGGCCGCTGTGTACGGGCTCGCGCGCTCCCTGCACCAGTCTATGTACGCGACGCCGACGCCGAGGACGGAGCGTTCTTGCGGTCGGCATCCGTATGACTCAGAGGACTCATCGTCTCAGAGCGTTGTGCATGTGTTCTGGGGTAATGCCACTGTCGGCGCCGCCGAGTGAGTGACAAGCGGGGGGGGGATTTTCTGTTTGGAGAGGTCTGGAGACGCGTTCTGACCGTTTCTGACGATTCTGACGCAGGAGCCGGATGGTTGACTCCAAGAGCATTCGTCGCTTGCGCTCCCGACGCCATGTTCGTGGCCCCTGTCCCCAACATAATAGATCACGGCGGTTATTTCGGTGACACTCCCCGCCCATCTCGTGTGAGGCATTGACAGATCGCATCTCTATGGAACGACGAGCGTGGAGGTCTAAGCGAGCGTGCGGCGGGGTGTGCCGTGTGGCCAGGCCCGGACATGGACCAAGACGTCCTGAAGACGTAGGAGTCTGGGAGGGGCTAGCCGATGGAGGTGAGCACGTCAATCTTGCACAGGTTCTGTTTCTGCTCTAAGTACCTCCCGTCACCGTCTCATTTTGGCGGCACCGGTGCCGCAGCACTCGGCCGCACGAGTCGTCTCATTCCTGCTTGGTAGGGTGCCGGGGCAACGATGACCGCGGCCACTGGGGCTTATGTGAGCCCGTCTGTGCTCGGCCGCGTGTACGTGTATACGTGGGCTCGCCACTCGTACTGCCTCTCGAGGAAGACTTGGAAGTTTTCGCGACAGATGAAGCAAAGTCGTCGATTTTTTTGCACGTCTAATTCACCGTTTACTCCAGCCCACTCGTCATCTCCGGCGTCAATACAATATGTATGACCGCGTACCCCACCACGGAAGTGCACCGGACGTCGTCGACTGCGCAGCCCGCAAGTGCCCACCTCCGGAACGTTCAAGATTACACTGCCTCGAGCGTACGTAGGACGGAGGTCGCATACGTACGTACGTGCGTGCCTGTCATCCGACCGCTTCGCAAACGTACACCAAGTACTTTTTCTACGGTCGACTGCGTCCGAGGCGGATCCTGCGCACTGCATCGGCCCCGGCCGTCCAACAAGCCCGCACTTCTGCTCTTCTCTGTCAAGTCAAGCTTTGAGTTCTGACTGTGACTGAACTCGTGTCCGCGCACGCGCGCTGGCTCTGGCTTGTTCGAGAGAGGGCTCGTGCGCAAGCTCCGGATCTGCGCAGGTGCTTCTACTTGAGCTCTATTCCTGAATCTGGAGGCTGTGTACGAGAAACGAAAGACTCGGTGTCCAAGTCCGCAGTCCTCGGGGTACGTACCCAAGGCTCGACTTGAGGGAGCGGGTCGGAAGCATTTGATAACCGAGCGCGTGCCTCCGAGGACGGAAGTTCCAACTCATATTTCGACTGTGCCAACCAACTCAAACTTTGACTTTCTGACCAATCGAACGTACTTGAAGCGAAAAATTCGGGAGGCGGGATGCCGTAAACGGATGAGTAAAATGAACACTCATCTCCGGAGCCTCGTACTTACTTACTCTTACTTTCAGAACACGTTTGGCCGCACAGGATGACCGATCCTACGGCACGTACTCACTGACTCAAGCTGAGGCTGCGGGCCAACGGTGAACACGTCACACAGGAAGTCGAGATGTCTCGAAATAAAAATTCTCTGCTGAACAACCCTCGAGCGATCCCGCGTCGTGCGTGGTGCGCACCCGATCGGGGCTGCCCTCGCCGAACCTCTCCAAAGAGTCAGGTGTGTCATCCTGCACACAAAGGCCGCTGCCCTCTGGACACTGGAAGGCATGCCCCGGCACCGGCCCCGAACACAGCGGGACAAAGGCGCATA
Source organism: Coriolopsis trogii (assembly GCA_020543525.1). NCBI lineage: Eukaryota > Fungi > Basidiomycota > Agaricomycetes > Polyporales > Polyporaceae > Coriolopsis > Coriolopsis trogii. The sequence goes on from JAHYIO010000039.1 coordinate 544,378, forward strand.
TTTCCCGATCGGGACATCGCGCACCGACCGATCGGCCCCGTACGCGAGCCGCCGGCTTAGACTTGCCGAAGCGATTTTCGAAAAGAAAACGAGTCGCGGAGGATGAGATGGGGGCGGGTGCCGAGCGCAGTCGGGAGGCGATCTGAGCCATCAGTCGTTTTCGGGCGTCGGGAGGGCCGAATTTGTCTGGGAGTGACAATGTGTGCATGCGTACTTGGTGAGGACAGAGTGTTGCCCCGGCTGTTCGACGTTGGACGTTGAGTGCCGACGTTGGACGGGTCCACTCGTGGACGGTGGGCGATCGCTGAGGAGCTCCTCTCGACCGTGGTCCATGGTTGGGAACTCCGAGGGCCGCGGGCTGCGCAGGGCGGGCGGGTGGCAATCGTGTGTATACGTGCGATCTGCATCGTATCCGGACCACTGCATACAGAACCCACGCGGACGACGGCATGCGCATGACGTTTCGCTGCTGAGTCGATGAGTATGTTACATTCCGCTGAGTGGCGACCTGACGACAGAACGGGCTCGCGCGGGTCGCATAGCGTGCGCTGCACATGACCGTGTCGTGATGACGAGCCAGTGGGGGAGGTTCTAGCTCCGTCTGGAGGTGCGGCGCCAAGGGAGCCCAAGGGCGGCGGCGTGCGCGCGAGAAGCTGTCGAGGGCAAAGTGGATGGAGAATGGAGCGGCGGTTGGCGAGCGTACCATGTGTGAGCGTCGCTTGTAGTGCAGAAGCGCTGGTCAGGCTGAGCCTGACCCGGTCTGGTCTGGTTCAGGACCGGGTATGCCGACTCCCCCAACGTCACGCCGACGACCCGTACCGCTCGTGTGTACCCGCCCGGTGTCATCGTCAGGGACGACGAGCAACGGCCAGGGTCTCTCGTCACCCGTGGCCTGCCTGATACCTGTCGCCATCCTCGATCAGGTTGTCTGGCATTCCCCATTCGTGAGAGCCAAGTGGGCGAAGAGTCGCAGATGTTGAGCGGAAGATGGACAGCATTCTACGGTCCTGTTCCGCAGTCGCCAGTGGACGAGAAGCGTTGGAGATGATCATCGCGATGGCTAACCTTGGCTCACGCGGCGCGTTGCTCAAATGAGCTGAACATGGGACAGGAGGAGCGGATGACCATACGAGGAGCACGGGTGCCGCCTCTGTGGGAGCAGACGCTCGAGAAGGCTGTCGCGGAATCCCATTCGGGGGTAAAAGGAGCGGTCTGGGGAGACCACATTTGGCTTTGACAAGGTTTCGTAACGATTTGGTAAGGGGGACCTGTCAGGCGGCCGCCACGAAGAAAGGCGTTGTGCATGCGAGGCGCAGGCATTGGGCGTCGTATGAGCTGCGGCAGCCGTGCTGGATTAGTCTCCAGGCGAGGGCGGGTTCAGGCCCAGGGGGAGACCCGGCGGTATATACCACATATGGACAAAAGTGCGCCTGTGTGGAGGGGTCGGCCGAGGATGGGAGGGGGGGCGACTGCGGAAGCGGACGAGAGAGGCGCTGTTTCAAGGAGGAGAGAGCACGCGTGCGCACTTTGATATACGACGGGCGATTATCGCGATCTACCGTTCGAATCGGTGCTATGTATTAGAAGGTGTGACTGCGAGTTGGAGAGAAGGGACGGTTGGTGTCGTCGTCCGGGTCGCTCCGAGGATGGCGACAGCCTCACGAATCGCGGGAGAAACGGAGCAGGTGCAGGCCTGTGCACTGGGCTCGGAGGGAAGGGGTGCGGGGGAGAAGAGAATGAAAAGGCCACGTAGGGCTCAAATTTTATGGACGGGTGGAGCTTGCGCAGGAGAAGAAGAGCAGCAAACTTTTGAGGACTGAACAGCCTCTGAAATTGAGTGAATGAACTGCGCAGCGCCGGAGGGGTGGAGTGAGCGAGCACTCGAAGATTCACGACGGCACGAGGCCTGGGAAGCAAGGACCCAAAAGGGGCGGGACACGTGAGAGAGGCGCAGGGCTGAACTCTGGTGTGGAAGGATCTTGTCGCTCTGGAGGAAGGCGAGTTCGCTCTCAGACGTCGACCTCTTGCTCCTCTGCAGCTCGTTCAACGTTCGGTGCTTGAGACGCTGCAGACGCACGGCCGGACACGGAGGCCAGCTGTGGACCACTGCGAGTGTAGCCGGAGCCGTGGGAAACCGGAGGGGTTGAGATCGGCGATCGCGATTGGGCCAGATTCGGAGCCGAGAGGGAGCGGTGGACGATTCGTGAGGAGAACTCGAGTTGGCGCAGGGCCTGCTGAGGTGAGCGAGCGGTGACGACGAGGGCGGACGTGGACTGCCCCCAGCCTCCCACTGCCAGCCCCCGCCCCCCCGCGCAGACGCGGTGCGTGTCCAGTGCGTGCCGCCCAGCCTGCTCCGAACCAGACCAGACCCCGGGCTCCCCTCCGCCGCAAATTTTTATCTCTTCCTCCCTCGAAATCCGGAATAGGGCGTTGCAAGCGGCAATCCCGATCCCTCAGCCATGTCCGTATGTCCTCCATCTTCCTCACACTCATATCTGACCAGTCTTCTTTGTCACGCCTCTATTACCTCCTCCTCCCTCCTCTTGCTCTTTCTTCCCGACTCTCGTCTACGGTACCTCTCTCCCGCCTAATTCCTACTCCCATCGCTACCTCCTACGCCCCCGCGCATAATGACATACTCTCCAACACACGGCTCCTACACTTCCTCCTACCCCGTACGCTATGCATTCTCCAGCCAGCACTCCCAACAACCTCCCGCCTCCCAATCCCAGCCCGCCTCCCACCAGCCCCACCACAGCTCGCACCATCCACAGACCCACTATCCAAAGCCATCCTATCCGCACCTCCACCACTCGCAGATACCCATCAAGGTCGAGGAGTCTGCTGACCTCCCTCCCGTCTCCTCCCTCGCCGGCTACGACTCTCATCCTCACCTCAAGTCCACCTCTCCAGCCTCGCTACCCATCTTCCGCTTTGGTGGGGACTTCTCCTCCAGCGCCTCCCCTTCTCCCTCCACCCCGTTTACCTTCATGTCGCACCACACTTGGCCGCCCTCGTCTGCCTCCGCCTCGTACTCGCATTCACAGCAGTCGCACCAGTACGGGGCGGTCGATCGCTACCCTCTCCCCTCTCCCGTCTCGCCCGCTAACGGACAAAGCCACCACCACGCGCTCTCTCTCGCCGACGAGTACGAGGACGAGGGCGGAGACGAGCTGACCGACCTGCCCGGCGGGAGCCTGGGCGGCATAGGACTCGGTCCGTATGGAAACCCCGGCAGCAGCAGAGCAGGCGAGAAGCAGGTCCGACGCCGCAGTAGCAAGGCGTGCGACCAGTGTCGCAAGAGCAAGTGCAAGTGTGAGCGGAGCAGCCCCCAGGACCCCTGCCGGAACTGTATCATGCTCGGTACCCGTAAGTGTCCGCCCTTTGTCCCCCAAGACGCGCTTCTGTTCGGCTGCCTTGAGCCCACAAATACGCTCTCGCGCACCGCCCGCTCTTTCCTCTCACTCTCATCATCCTCTTCCGCCCCGCTGACCGTCCGTTTGCTACAGAATGCACATTCCTCGGCCCTTCTCGCAAGCGTGGGCCCCCCAAAGGCTACATCGACGCGATTGAGGCGCGTCTGCACCAGACGGAGGCCCTCATCGGCATCCTCCTGAGCAGCAAGGACAGTCGCGCGAAGACCGTCCTCGAAGATCTCGCACAAGTGAGTCATACATTTGTATTGCTCTCATACAAACCGTCAGAATGGGTGGCGCCAGTGGGGCAAAGGTAGGTTCAACTTGCTGGTAACAGCGCGTCAGGATAGCGACTTCCCCTTCTTTTACTCTCCACGGAATGACTGTCTGTTCTCGACCATGGACTCTCAGGGACGCACACATACCTTTTGCACGCATACATCCAGTCTGTGCACCATGACGCCCCATATATGCGTCCGATGTTATACCCTATGACGTAGTCTCATAATCTGGGTGCTCATGATGTATTTTTAGGATCCGTTGGCAAAGGAGATAATCAATCGTGTGGACAACTCGCCTTATGGCTTCAAAGGTCGCAGTCGCGGGGCAGAGGCTCCTACCAGTCGCGCGCGAACGCAATCGGAGCAGCGTGAGGGCGACGGAACGTCAGTCCATGCCACACAGTACGTATCTACTCCCTTGTGTCGGTTGCGCATCTCATACCTATGACGGCAGTCCGTCAAACGAGTGGCAGGACGAGGTGATAAAGCGCCTGAACGCCGCAGCTGCCTCGCGGAATACACTTTTGCCTGACGACCAGGTTGCGTCTTCTTTGGGAGAAGACGACGAAGAGCACGGATCGCGTCCCTCCACTACTTCTCAATCCACGCCGTCGAATCGTCGGGTCGATCTTCCCGTCTCTGCACAAGCTTCGGGCAGCGATTCGCGTCGCCAACGGCGAAGATTGGATGTTACCGACCCTCAGCGATCGCCCTCCACGTCTCGCTCACCTCAGCGCGCGCAGCCCGAGGAAGAGAGCTTGGGAGAGACGGAGGAGAGTGGAGAAGACGAGCTCGCGGTTGCCGTCGGTCAGCTCAGTCTCAACGAAGACGAGCAAGTGCGGTTCCATGGAAAGATCAGCGGATTGCATTTGTTGGGTGCGAACGAGAGACAGGATGGCAGGAACGAAGGAGGACTATGGTGCGTAGCAGAAAACCCTGGGTATGATTTTCCGTGTTGACATTTTCTTCGCTGTTTGCTTAACCAGGCGATTCCCGAAGGCAAGAGTATGGCCTCCGCTTCCTCCAGCCGTTCGCAACAGTCCACGTCGACACTCTGAGGACTTTGCTCCTCGATTGCCCGATATTCCTACGCAAGAACTACTCTTGGAGCTATACTTCACCTACGTCCACCCCGCTCTTCCCATCGTCCACAAGCCTACGTTTTTGGAGGATTTCCGCACTGGGTGAGTGGCGCCTCCATTCATCTCGCACACTAACTGACAAGAGCTCCATTCCAGCAACCTTGCCGCTGACTCACCGTACTCCGGCGAGTCAACCTTCTCCGATGCTGCATCCCCAATTTCCGCTGCTTCGCCACTCGGTCCCAGGCGGCGACGCGTGCCCACACTTTTGCTGCTCGCCATGTTTTCGCTTGCGGCCCGCTATTCCTCCCGGACCGCAGACGTCCCGCCGCCAGACGACGGCTCCATGTGGACTGCAGGCGACAATTACATGGAAGACGCTAAGGTCATCCTTGACCAGACGTATGCCGCGAGTCGCCCCAGCACGTGTCAAGCGCTGCTGCTACTCGGTTACCGCGAGGTTGGCATCGGTGCCATGGCCCAGGCGTGGTTGTACGTCGGGATGGCGGTTCGCATGGCGCAGGACCTCGGTCTGCACAAGCGGGCGGAGGAGTGGACGCGGATCGGGCGCAATTTGTTCTCCAAGGCGGAGCTGCAGGAGCGGAGGCGGATATGGTACGGGTGCGTGATCATGGACAAGTACGTGTGCACGTACATCGGGCGGCCGGTGGCCATCTTTGAGCGCGACTTCGACACGGAGCTCCCGACGATCGAGGAGCCGGAGGAGAACGAGACGTGGAAGCCGCACCCGACACCTCAGGTGATGGACGACCTTGCGGATGGGCACTCGCACGAGGGAGTCCCCGTGCCGGGGCACATCCTCTCGTGTTTCAACGAGATGGCAAAGCTTTGTGAGTGGCCCGGTTGCCCGTCGATTCGGACGATTGGCTGACCGGATTTTTTTAATAGCGATCATTCTTAGTGCGATCTGCCAGAGCATCTACGCGATTAAGTCGAGTGTCAATCGACCCGCGGAACTGGCGCGACTCGATAACGAGCTCATGAAGTGGCACCTCGAACTGCCTGAGCACCTTCGTTTCGACCCTGCGTCGCTCAAGAACCCCACGCCGCCACCACACGTGTTGACTCTTCATGCGCAATATTGGTGCACGATGCTCTTGCTCCACCGTCCGTTGTATGTATATTTTATCCTCGATGATTGCCGCGTTGCGCTCATTTCCGCCTTAGCATCCAGCATATCCAGGACCCCTCCAAGTCGTAAGTCGAGTCAACAGCCCTCGTGATATATATGACCGGTATTAACGAGGCGTGTTTCACGACCAGATTATCGGCGAGCACGTCTTCCGCAAAGGAAGCCGACATCCGCGCCAATTCCCGCAAACATTACGATATGTGCGTGCAGGCCGCAAACCATATCACCCGCATCGGTCAGTGCGATCCCATCAGAATCCTTGATTTTCTGGCTTATTGACGGAGCGCGTAGTGTCTGTGTATGGCGAACACTATTGTCCGCGCCGCTCGTCTGTCTTCCTCTGCTACTATGTGTTCGCCGCTGCCATCATGCACGTCGCAAGCCGTGAGTGCTGTCGATCTACTGAACTGTTGAGCGTCTTGACTCAAACTCTGCACAGTTCGCACGTACCCCGACGATCCCCAAGCCGGGCGGGGGCTCGAAACGTGTATGGACATCCTGAGAAGGATGAGCGTCATCTGGCCCAGCGCCTGGCGCGCCCTGGAACTTCTGACGGGCGCGAAGGCTCTGGTGGACCGACCATCGGAGCTTCCTGCGTTGCGCAGTTCGGGCTCCGAGCCCAGACACAAGCGCTCGGCGGAGGAGCCTGTGGACCAAGAGGACGTGGCGATGTCGGACCGGCCGCGGACCGTCCCGCAGGAGGAGCTCTACCGTCAGTCGGCGGCGAGCTACCCGGTGTTGGCGAGCGCGGCGAATCAGGCGTCGGGGAGCTCGCAGCACTCGAGCTACCCGATCTCGATCGAGGTGGCTGAGGAGGGCGGGGCCTCGGGTGGGTACATGCAGCCGGCGTCGTACGACCGGTGGCCGACGGAGAGCGCGATGTCGTTTGGGGGGAGCTTGTCGACGTCGGTGCTGCCGCCGCAGTACAGCACGGGGCTCGTCGATGAGCGGATGGGCGCGGGGGGGATGGGCCGGAGCGGCTCGGGGGGAAGGGGCGGCACGCGGTACCCGCAGTACTGGAACGACTATTCGGCGCTGGGGCAGATGGAGACGACGTATGGGGTGCCGGTCATGGGCGAGATGGTGGGGCCGCATCAGCATGGAGGGGGAGGGGCGCAGGCTGGAGGGGCGGGCGAGCAGGGGCCGCATGCGAGCTCGATGTATGTGTCGGAGCAGTACCCGTCCATGTTTGGTGAGTCTCTCTTTGGTGGTTGCAGGATGTTGGGGAGATGGGCTGACCGCGTGCGTTTGTAGGGAACATGCCGCCGTCGAATCAGCCATGACGCGAACGGGACAAGACGAACGAAAATGGGGCGCTGGTAGGCCGAGCATCTGGACGGTCGTCGGTAGTTGTGATGCTTTTGGACCTTGGCGTCGTGGCGCACTGATGCTCCATCTGTATTGGTTAGTGCCCTCCGTCTCGCCCTCGATTTATATCTTCGATTATCTGTTTCGTGCTTCGTTTTTTTGTTTCTTTTTCCTTCCATTGTTGGCCCTTCTTGTTTGTCCACACCGAAGCCGATCGAACCAGCCCAGTCGTGTAATAGCTGTCGATGTCGCAACCTGTTGTATCGCGTAGCTTTCTTTCACTCTCGAAAACGTTCCCCCCCTCCCCTCCTCCACTTATATTCGAAATCTCCTCAGCATCAGCCAGCCAAATACTCATAGACGAACGCTCGGACACACAGCAATGTACTCTTAATACACACACCACTGTAATCGCGTCCCCTTGGCCCATGGGCCCCGCTGTCTGGAAAGAGTGCATGAACCACAGGACGTGGGAGACCGGGCCGGTTTTTTTCGTTTTGAGCGTAAGTGGACTGGACGGCGCTCCGGAGAGGACGCGAGCATCAATGGAAGGACGGACGGACCGGGGGGGGGGGGGGGGTTAACCGCGCTGAGAACGATCGCAGTGAGGGGATGGCGATGCCGCGCGTCTGGCGGGGATATTAGAATGCTTTCCTATCAGCGGGGGGAAGCACATGAACGAACGTACACACGCCGCCTCGGGCGCCGCACGGCGAATCTCAATCACCATTTGTCGGGCGGCGGTGCAGGGAAGGAGAGGAAGCGTTTGCAGCAGCGCCGAGTCTAGCGTCGATGGCCCTGCTACGGCAGCCGCAGCGCGCGGGGTGTGCGTGACGAGAGCGAACGTAAGGGCCACGAACACGAACAAGAGGGTGGCCGTGGCCGTGGACGCGACGGCGGATGATTGGATACCCCGCCTTTCCTGCTCGCTTCATTCCGGGATCTCGACATGTGGACTTGGACAGGCGACAGTGTGCCAGCCCCGGGGCAGGCGCGGTGATTCGGCACCGGGAAGCGGGACGCATGTGCGGCGTCGGGCGTCCACAGTGTCCACGCCCATACATGTCAGCCATGGATGGATGTGTGGGACAGCATGCATGGAATGGCATATGGGGTTGGCACCCCGGGCGGGCGGATCTCCGCCCGCGCGTGCGTGCGTGCGCCACAAGGATAGAAGGGTGCGATCAGGCGCACACAGGATCAAACAAGTGGCACAGCCGCACGGGTGGCGGACGATGTGGGTGTGTGTACGGACTGTGGTCGTCGTGGGCGGTCGACACTTGCCCGTTCGGGCCCTCCGAGTCTGTGCTGAGCACTGCGGCCAGAGACGGAGGCGCGCTTGGTGAGATCCGGAGAGACGTGCGGAAAGGCGCGCGGGCCCGAAAGGACCGGATGATGAGCAAGTTTCGGAGGCTGTTTTGTTCTGTTGGGCCTGAGCTCGTACTAGAGTCATGCCAGGGACGGGCGATGATCCCGTCTGGGAAGGATAGCGAAATCTGCTGGTAGTATCGGCATGGACGCACGCACTCGCGCGATGCTAGCGTCACGTACTTATTCTTCGGGATCAGGATCAGCAGCAGGGCCGGTCGTTCCCGAAGCCGCATTATCTCCCTCCCCTCGCACGCGATCCGTCCCTACCGCGAGCTGAGAAGACTTCGCGGCTAGAGTGAGCCGGGAGCGAGCACCGTGTATACCGAAACCGTCGCGTGAGATTGCATTGGCGGAGAGCGAGATCCGGCGGGCGAGCACCGCTGGGGTATCTGCCGAGCGAGTTATCTGCGAACCTACTATCCCTACGCGCGCGGCTCTCGTCGCGAACCATCCGAGGGCTGCCAGCTCGTGCGCGATGTGCACAGCGTCGGAGAAGGCTCGGAAGTGCTGCGGTAGGGCCGACCGGCTTCGGGAGATGGAATATGTACGGCGCCCAGCGACGACTCTGGCTTTACGAACCAAGATGTGGGGGTGCGTGGACTGAACACTGACAGAGCGGGAAGCGAGAGCAAATATCGGAACGCAGCCAGGCACCGGCTGCCCAAATTCGCGCAAACCCTCTGGGGGAGGCAACGCGGGGTTTTGAACCACACAATGCCCCTCGGGCCACACCCGGGAAATTGTAGGACGCGGGAATAGCCTTCACTTACAGGCGCGCCCAACATTGACTGTATACATATATGTTGATGCCTGCTGGGTGTCCCGGAGGAACGAGCTATCGAACAAAACTCACCAGCCGTAAACTGCATTGGCGGAAAGCCAGATCCGACCGGCACGCAGCGCTGGAGCATCCGGCAATGCTCCTGCAGACCTACTATCCGCACCCGTGCGGCTCGTGTTGAGAGCTATCTGAAGCTTGTCACTTCGTGCGCGAGGTGCCACACAGCATCGGAGGAGGGCTCGGGTATGTTGCGGTAAGACCGAGCGGCTCCGGCTGTCGCATGGAAGCTCAGAATCAAGGATGCGGAAGTGCGCGGCGTGCTCAGGGCTGGTTCTGGTTTTGTGTGGGAGAAGAGTGTCGAGCGCGCGAGGATGGGCGTATGCGAGACGTCTGTGACGCTGTCAGAGCCAGATTTGTGAGCCAAAGTACGGGCATCGGGATCGCCAAGGTTGGGGGCCCGAACACGGCCGAGAGCCCTCGATGGCGACACGGAGTTTTGAACCGCACAGTGCCCCTCGTGCCCACCCCGGGCAGATACGGGACACGGGGATAGCTTTCAACAACCTCCGCACCCAATAACGACGGGGAAACCTGACATTTCGCATGCTGGTTATCGAACGACTCACCGGTGGTCCACCGACAGAGCCTGTAACGTCCAAGCACCAAGCGGCAGGGTGTCCGAGGGCTCGTCTTGAAAGTCATCGATCGGAAAACTTTTCGAGGCGCTCTCTTTGCAGGGTTGCAGAACAATAGGAACACGGGGTAGGCGGTTGGACAGAAGGAGACTCGACGGGGGAGTGTGGTTGTGGTCCTGTTGTTGGGAGGCTTGCCTCATGACATATTCGTGCCCTGTTATTCTCTTCTGCATTCTTGACGCGTAAATTGCGTGTGGAACACATTTGCCCGTGGAAGACGTGCGGAGCTTGCGTGTGGGCCTGCATAAGGACCGGATGGTCGAAAACCTTCTTTGAGCCGATGAGGCAGGAAGAAAAGGAGAGCACCACGTACCGGGGCAGGAAACACGCCGCCGTGGCTCTCGACCGTCGTGCATACCAAGGCCATCTACGTCACAACGCGCTCAGGGGCTACGACACCTCAGCCTCCGGTGGATATGACTAAGGACTACGGGACGCGTAATGCGAGAAGATCCTGTAGGAAATCCCGGGAAGCAGGTTGTAGTGATGAGTTGTAATCCTCCTCATTGTCTGGCGAGCTCGATTCTTGCAGAGGTCAAGAGGACCCGTTTGTTTCTTGTAAGCGTATTAGCGTTATATGCGAAGCAAGGCTGCGAGTTAGTCAGGAGGACAGATGCAGCAAGTCATAGGTTCAAACTGCTCATATGCGTACCTCCTTAGGCTCTCTGGCACCGTGTTCGAGCTAACCTCGCGCGCAACCTGCAGGGGCCGGAGGGAATGACACTGTGATCTCCAACGTGGAAACCGACCTTCTTCCAATTCCCGTACCCGATGCGAGCTCCGCCATGCACTGGCAGCATGGGCCTCAGATTGTGCGCGTTAGCATACTGGTACTGAACGCGACGCGTGGTGTCTGTTTGCTCGCAAACGCTGTCCAGGACATACTATGCCAAAGTAGGTGTCAAAGAATCTGGAGTACACAATGTCGTCGCATCCGAGTCAAAGTCGACAGTGTGTCAAGCGTGAGTTGCATAGGACTTGCCTTCGAGTCTCGACCCGTCCCCAGCATAAACTTCGACCGGCATCCTTCCAAGGTCGCGATATCACGATACACAGCACATTCTAGGAGTAATTTTCCGAGTTACAGTGCATGTGTATCTCAAGCACTTGTATAGGATTTCCGTAGGGTGTAAACATGGAGAGAACGCTAGTCGTGGACCAGGCGATGATGATGGACGGCGCTCAAGGACACGGGCGCTTGAGAATACGGCGCCAGCGCGGCTTTGTCCGCTACCGCCACCATCAGTGGGGACGGGCAGCGCCCGCTTTACCGAGCTAGCCGGCGTCCAGGCGTCTATGACCTCGGCTGACCTCGGCTACAGCAGAGATAATCTTTTCGGCGTCTGTCACTGCTGTGAGTTATCTCGAGCACACGGCATTCTTCGGCACGCCATTGCGCCACTGTAAGCGAGACGAGCGATGGTACATACCTTGTAAACCAGATCCCTGTGTCTTTTCTCTCTTGATCTCCTATGCTAAGAGTTACATTGATCCCTATGTATGTACTCTACAACTATCCTGAGCCGATTCAGAAAGGAACCCTTCATCGTAAAGATATTGAGTATACCAGAATGCCCATGTTTAGGCGCCCATAACTCGAGCTCTACATGCATGTATCTTGCATTGAATTCTCGGGCTCAGACATATAGTCAGTGTAGAAGTAAATGTTAGAGAATACTTTTGTGATATTTCTTACTCTATGTCCTTCTACGAGCCACCTCAGACATGTGGATGGCCCAGCTTCCCGCTCTACATTGTTGCAAAGTAGGCGAATGCTGGCTTCGTGTGTGTACATGGAAATTCCTCTCATAGAATACCGTTGAAGGCCTGGGACCTTATGTGTATGTAATCTCCATCCCTGCGGACAATTTGACTATGCATACGATGTGCGGAGACAGTGTTTTGAGCGTATGCAGTTATGCAGCTCTCAGCCACAGACCATCCAAATTGATCGGTTAGCCGTCGGAGTTTGATTCGAGAGAGGTCTCCGGGTGGCCTAATCTCGGTTAGATGACCTCCGCAGAGTTATCAGCTTTCGTCGCGATATCTGTGCGCGCTTGGACTCGTGCGAACTGGACGCCGGCAAGCGGGCGCTGCCCGTCCCCACCATCAGGAGGCTCGCCGCGTTCATGGCGTGGACAATCACTTTGCTTTCAAAGCCTCCCTGACATCTCCGTTGGCACTCGCTCGTTTTCTGGGTCTGACACCGTCTATGTGGCTTGACATCCGTACGACTTATGCGGGACGTTGGCAACCCGCCGCTGTTGCTAGGCAAAGCTCGAGCGCTGTAAACATGCTCCAGCTTCGCCAGGTTTTGTATCCTTCACGCCTTCGGAGGTAAGGCAAAGAGAGATAGACATTACCGTGGACTGTCATTTGACGTATTCTATACTCTAACTCAGTTTCTACTCTCACGCAATCTTTTTAGCAAAGCAGGTCGTGTCGAACCTGTCGGACATCGTCGTCACTCTGTACTCTTTGTTGTATGGCTGAAGGAACAATCTTCGAGTCTCTCTACGCCTACATAAGGATGCTGCCTCCTGGCTCGAAGAGCAGCTCACGTTTTTCATCCTCCTCTCTTCCCGACCTTCGACGCCATGCAGCTCCATCAGCCTACTCCTCGTCGCCCCTCCCAGGTCCCAAACGTTGTAGCCCGGCTCAACCAGATGGCACGTGAAAGCCACTCAGAAGGACCTTCACAAAAGCCTGCACCAAACCCCGGTCTCTCCATCAATCCAGACACTGCACGCGAGATCGAACGTTGCCTTCTCCACTCCCGCGCGTACGCGCTCGCCAAACCAGACAAGTATCCGATCTCGTACCGCATCCACACACAATTCTCGGCGCTCGCCACCGCGAACCAGCCCCAAGGAAATTACGGCGTACACGCCCTGGGCGACTTCGGCTTCATGAAGTACTGGACGGGCGCCGAAGCCGGCTTCGAGCTGGCCATGATCTGGGTGTGTAGAGAGTACGGGATCGATCCGGTCGACTACTGGAAGGCCATCTGCTCTCCGGAATGCCTGGCTTATGTTGAGGAGCAGAAGATGGCGACTGGTGATGCTTGGACAGATTGGGAGGAGATGTATGCGCAGAAGGAGTTTGCGATCGACCCGACTTCGTTCACGCAGGCCACATACGCGATCGCAGGTCCTTTCAAAAAGCAGTACGACGCGGTAGAGGCACGGAATGGTGAGCGAAGTCGACGGCCTCCACATCTATAGCACTGATGTCGAATTCGTATTTTGTAGCTTACATGGCTTACGTTGCACCGCCGCGCGGGTAACGGGACTTTCGAGTTTCAGAAACCGCCACAAGTTTCGGCGTTCAGCATGTGATGACTCTATGTGACCTCCGTACATCTCTATTGATTAATTGTACATTATCTGCCACGGCGTATTAGGCCTCAATGTTATGAATGCAAAGATTTGTAGGGTAGGAGCTCCGGTGTAGGCGCTAGCGTGGATTGACATACGCCCCGTCTGATGGCGACCGAAAGGTTGTCGATGGTTCGTACTATTGGTCCAATGCATTCAGGCGGCTTTGTTGTGGCTGTGGGGTTCACATATTACTGCATCGTGCTGGTGGCCGGTGGAGTTGACCGACATGCTGTTGGGCGCTTTTACCTACTCACGCTTTGTCCGCTACCACTATGGCCTATCCCACAACAACACTCGGTTGGGTTCATGCTTCGTATATATCCAATGGCAACCTCGGCTTAATTGACATACTATAGTGCTAGATATTCTGTGATGTTCTTGAACGGGCCGGGTCAAACTTCCTGAACATGCCATCTGCTCCGGAGTACAATGTTCAGATTGCCACTGGCTTTGGCCACGACGTTCAGATCGGATTCCCTGGCATCAGACAAAGCTCGTCAAAGCATTCTGTGACATTTACATACTAGGTTGTGGCAGCTCCGTTGCTATATGACATTGACATGTGGCTGAGCTTGCTTTGTCAAAAAGCTCAAGCGACTGTGAGTATGTCTTTGCAGGCCTACTTAAACTGCTGTCCCTCTCCGCAGGTTACTCATCAACCTCGAGAATCTTACCCTCCCATTCTACATCAAGATGTCCATCTCTCTGGCTCAACCCCGCCCGAAGCGTCCCTCCCCCATTAAAGTGCTCGAACAAAAGGTCTCCGAAGAGCTCGAAAACGTGCGGGAAACATTACGGACCACACGTCCCCTACATCCCGACATCGTACGCGAAATCGAGCACTGCCTCCTCAACGAGCCCCGCGCGTATGCCCTCACGAAGCCTGACAAGTACCCTATATTGCACCGTCTCCAGCTTCAGCTCCAAGAGCTCAGGGCCGTACCCGTTAAATCCGAGGAGCCCGCTCGAGGTGGCCACTACCCGGTACATGCGCTCGCTGATTACTATTTCGACTTCGCCGAGTACTGTACCGGGGAAGCCCGGGACGGCGAGGAGCTGGCGATGATCTGGGTGTGTAGAGGGTACAAGGTCGATCCGGTTGACTACCGGAACGCCATCAGCTCCGCTGAATGCGAGAAGTTCGTGAAGGAGAGCAAGCAGGCGAATCCGGCCCAGTGGGAGCTATGGGAGGTAGCGTATGCGAGTAAAAGGTTTGCGATGGACCCAACGTCATACGCGAAGGCAACATATGCGCTCACGGGTCCGTTCAAGAAGCAGTTCGACGCGGTACAGGAACAGGCAGGTGAGTCACCTCAGCAGGCCTTGGTTCGTTCGAGTCACCGAGCTGCAGTACTAATGAGAGTGTTCTCCAAGATTGGGATGCTTGCCCGGTGTAATCGACGCAACTGGTTTACCTCGATCTATTACGATACGACGTATTATTCGACAGTAGAGTGCTTCGTTTGTCCTTGATTGCCATCCGTCCATATACCCTATGTAATATAGACTGTCAGACTGGGCAGACCAGCTTACGACTCGAGTAATCAACCGCAGAGTCATGAAGGTTGACGATGATTCAGACTCAGCATACGCATCCTGTATCACAACAATCCGCGCCATCAGTCATGTGTAATTGAGCTCAGACCAGATGTAGTGAATATTGGGAGTAGCCGTCGCATAGTTGAATTACGGGGGCCACATTGGGCACTGCGTAGGCATCGTTCGCGCTCGAGGCCGCACTTCCTTGAAGGTCAGCGCGCCAACTTGAGCTTGATCCAGACCCCTGTTCAGCAATGTGGATTTGAGACTGAGTAAGTTATGTAAAGTTATGCAAGCCGTACTTCTCTGTCTTCGGAGTCCAGTACTACAGAGTGCAGCTGCTAGTATTTGAGGCGTGGCGGAAGGCTGCTCAAAGTCGTCACTAAGCGCTAGAAAAACTCTGGACACGGAAATAGCCGCTCGGAATGACTTCAAATTTCAACTCCGCCGCCCGTGGAATGGAATCAACCTTGTTTTGCTCCACTACCATCATGCCGTCCGATACTGAAGTACTGATGACTGCTCGGAGAGATATACGGTGCACGATTACAAGGGGTCCTAGTCCAAAGGCAAGCTGCTTTACTTGAGTTCCAGCATCAAGAGATTGTGCGGGTATCAAGAGAGCGGGACTTATTGCATGTCGAGATACGAATCCGCACGTCCGAGTCTGAGCTGCAGGTGAGCTTTTTTTGGTAAATCCACAATTTCAGCGTACAGTCACTCAAACGAACCTTCACATAGGTTGTCGCAGGGCGCGTGATGCCTCGGGAGACCACCGACGCATTGGCTGCCGCGTCCACATGCTGGAAGTTTTGGGATCCTATCGTCGTTGACGATGACGATGATGAGCTAGCTGGACCTGGAAGTGATGATCAGAATGGCCCCAAGGTGAGTGTAAATACGGTAAGCGGCATGTCCTGATGTTCGTCACATTGAGCTATGCGACTAACTAGGGACACTGTTCGCTTCATGGCACTGTCAGGGACCGCCGATCGTTTAAAACAGAGCTCTTCATGCGACACTGAAACGCTGTCTATGGACTCAATACTACCCCTAGCAGGATGTGGAACGGCAAGCAATGAGCGATTTATGCTTCTCAGAAGAGAGTGAGGTTATCCCCGTTGGTGGCAGAGAGCGTCATTTTCACTCTGCCCGATTCCATGAACGCTACGAGTTCCAACATCTCGATGCAGCAGTCAGCAGCCATGCATGACAGTATCTCATCCCAATTCCCTGAACAGGGTCCTAAATACGACTCATTCCCGCTGTCAAGCCTACCTTCCACACCCTCTCGCTCGCCGTCTGCGGGTGAGGTAATAGTTTAGTATTTCATCGCATTCCCTTACAGTCACATTCATCGCTAGGCCGGCAATACTCGACAGACACGAATGAAGGTGAGAGAGGCGACGCGTCTGGCCCTTTTTCAGGCAGCCCTATTTCCAATGTCTACGCCTCGATCAACAGGAGGACGGAGTGATCGGGGCTCAAATGACGCATGCATCCACCTACATAGTACGGCTCCAGAAACCGTCCCTTCTCAACAGCTGTCACCCGCAAGCAACTTGCGAACTCCTTGAGTGGAAACTTCTTCTGGATGTACCCACGCATGGCTGGCCGCAATTTCCTCTTACCGACTGTGAAGATGAACCCCCGTCTGCCTCTTGCACCCGGAGCCCCGGGTTTGCTTTACCATGCAAACGACGCGAAAATGTGGAAAGGTGATGTGCAGACGGTGGGACGGAGCATAAGTATTGCGGAGAGTACCGCCTTGAGCGAGGCGTGCTGCTTTCTGCCTAGGAGTTCCGTGGGCTTACGTCGAAGGTACGTTCATGCTATGCTGGCGTTGGTTCCACTCCTGAATCCATTTTGGTGTTTCCTACGGAGTTTAGATGAAGGCAAGACCGGTTAAGGACATCGGAGAGAAGTCGGAGTTCAAGGATGTTCGAGCCCGCATTATGATCCGGCGGGACCAAGGTCGAGAGGCGAACCCAGAAGAGGTCGTGCTCGTGGTGGGAGATAGAAGCAAATACTCTAAGGGTCGTCTGTCAGATCACGAGATTATAAGGGCATACAACCGAGGCGAAGAGGTTTGTGCCTTTCGATGTAGTGATGCAGACATGCGCACTGACCTGCCTTTTTTGTCGACAGCGATTACTCGTCTGAAGGTTGAATGCATCGGGTTTGACGAACGCTTCTTGATGAATATCGCAATCAATATGTGACGGCGGAGCTGTTGGCGTTCAACCATCTATGATATCGTAATGTTGGTAAATGTCATTGATCCTCATACGTTCGGGGCGGGAGCTGGGCGATCTGATCAGTTGACATTGGACAAGTACAATTTGAAGACGAGGTGAGAACGATTCGTATGAATGACGTTGATAGGCAGTCTCATGTTGGCGCGACTAGAGAGGGCGCTGAATGTCTTGCAAAGTTGGAGCCAAGACGACGACTTCGTGCGCTCCGGATCGGAGTCGAGTCAACGTGACAGCTTCATAAGGCTGACGCTCACTCAAGCGTCGGTCTCCATTTATCTGGTTCGCATGACATCGTTATGTTGTATTCACCTTTCATCCCACTCATCATTTTCAACCATGTTACTGTCTCCCGACGAGAAGTACAAACTCATCACCAGACGCCTCCAGGAGGTCCTCGGGGGCGATCTCATCAGGACCATTCTATCGGAGGGCGGGACACCAAAGTGCTACTGGGGTGCGTCAACTAATTTGTCTCCAGCTCCCATCCTCATCGTTCAACGCTCCGTTCAGGAACTGCCCCCACTGGTCGACGTACGTCCCTTAGACTCTTGTCTCGCTGTTCAAGGTAGCAGCCTGATCGTGTACAAAAAAGCCCATGTCGGATACTTAGTGCCACTCATCAAGATCGCTGACTTTCTCCGGGCTGGGGTCCAAGTGACAATCCTCCTCGCGGGTGAGTCCCCTGGCGGTGATGTGGAGCGTCCAAACGTCCTCGGGATCGGAACCGTGCTCGCACTGCCGTGTACAGTACTACTGACGACAGTCTCCAGACGTACACGCGTTCCTGGACAATCTCAAGGCTCCTCTAGATCTCGTGGAACACAGAATGCAGTACTACAAGAAAGCCATCCTCGCCGTCTTCGACTCGCTTGGCGTCCCGACGTCAAAGCTGCGCTTTGTCGAGGGCTCTTCCTTCCAATTGACGAAGGAGTACACCCTTGACAACTACAGACTCTGCACCCTCGTGACTGAGCACGATGCCAAGAAGGCTGGGGCAGAGGTCGTGAAGCAGGTGCAGAGTCCGCTCCTGAGCGGCATGCTGTACCCCGGGTTGCAAGCTCTCGATGAGCAGTACCTCGGCTGCGACTTTCAGTTCGGAGGCGTCGATCAGGTACTTTTCGACGATCACTGTGTCTTGGCTGCAAGCCCGGCTTTGAACTTGACGTCATAACACCTCGTAGCGCAAGATTTTCACATTCGCCGAGCTTTACCTGCCTCGTCTCGGATACGCCAAACGGGCACACCTTATGAACGCGATGGTTCCCGGACTAAACGGCGGCAAAATGTCCTCGTCCGATCCCAAGTCGAAGATCGACCTTCTCGACCCACCAGAGACTATACGGAGAAAAATAAATCACGCGGTATGCGCAGAAGGGGACGTCCACAACAACGGCGTACTTTCCTTTGTCAAGGCCGTCTTGATCCCAATCAGCGAGCTCCGTCTGGAACGCCTTCACGCTGAGAGGAGAGGAGATGAAGGCGGGGGTGCGACAGACAACGACCAGGGACTAGGAGGATCACCGGAGGGGGCAGTCTTCTCGATCAACAGAGAGGAGAGATTCGGTGGTCCCTTGCACTACTCTTCGTTTGAGGCGCTCGAGGCGGACTTCGCGGCCAAGAGGCTCCACCCGAAGGATTTAAAGGCCGCAGTCGCTCAGGCCATTGTGCAACTTCTAGAGCCCATTCGCGCTGCTTTTGAGCAAAATCACGAGTGGATGAAGGTGGAGGAGCTGGCCTACCCGAGTCAGGTGTCTAAGTCGGATAAGAAAACGAAGGGACGCTAGTGGCACTCGCTCACAGAGAAGTTAGATATGATGGAAGAAAGAAGAGAGGTGAGGACGCGTGGAGAAGAGGTTTTGGTCGTGTGGGTGCTCCTGAAGCGAAATAAAAGACATCATCCATTCACCTCTGGCGAGTTGAATCTACACGTACAGTAATGTCTGGGGCTCGTATATACAATGGTTATCAGACCTGTTGATCATTTACCAGAGTCTCACGGATCATTGACTCGCTAGCATTCGACCGCGGGTTAATGACAACCTCGAAAGGTTCCGGGTAGCTATTAAGGCGATGTCAGCAAGAGGCGATACATACATTCATGCAACGCCGAGCGTCCAACAGGTTTCGAGACTTACGAGAGTATACCCGATGTCATCTTTCCCTCTAGTCGCACAGGCTTTCCATTCTCATCCGACGGGGCGGAAATGGAGAGAGTGTGTAGGACGGTAGACACGATCATGAAGAGCGACGATGTCGCGAAATGTCGTCCTGGGCATATCCTACGTGATGCATATATAGTCAGTACTCACTGTTATAGCAAGCCATTAAAGTAGGACAGCACTCACCTGCGTCCGTACCCAAAAGCAATTGTCTCGGAGTCTCGCACGTCGAGGTCGAGCCGCCCGTCCTTGAGCCACCGCTCGGGTTTGAATGTTTCTGGGTCGGGGTAGATAGCGGGGTCTCGCGAGTATGCCCTTATGGTGCCACGCAGCTCGTCAGATGGTCACTCTCCCTGTGCGACAAGTCAGAGGAATGAGCACTCACCAGATGTTAGAGACGACGACCGAGCCCTTGGGTATCAAGTACCCCCGATACTCGTCGTCCTCGAGCGACCGGTGTGGGATCCCAATGGGGACGACCGACCTCCAGCGCAGCAGCTCTTTGATCACCGCACACACGTACGGGAGCGACGACTGATCCTGGAATTCGGGCAGACGATGCGAGCCTATCGCAGCCTCAAGCTCCACTTGTGCCTTGGTTTGTACCTCCGGGTAGGCGGCCATGGCAAGGAAGAATGTCTGTACGGTTGAGAGCGTCTAGAATCGGCAGTGAGTCTGCAATACCTCTCGACCTCTGGATGGACTCACCGTATCTGCCCCAGCTGATGCACAGCTTGTCAATGCGTTATCCTCTTAGTAATGTCAACTGGGTGCACACCTCCGTATACCACGGCAGCTGTATGGCGCGCTACAGCCTCCGTCTCCTTCGTTCCTTCCGCGTCCGGCGGCATACGCGCAATCTCGTCCATGAACGTCGCCGCCATCGACGGACGTGCGATGCCCGCTTTCTATATGTGCATGTGCAATCAGTGCGAACTCCACGATGCCGCTTGATAGTGGACCTGCAACGTACCATCCCCGTCACAGCCGACTCCCACGGCCTGTCGAGCACATCATCGACCGAGGGCCGCCACTCCGCAGCTTCACGTTTGAAATTTGCGAACGGGAACCAAGCGGGTACGTGTCGGAGCACGGGGAACGTCTCGACAAGGTACTTGCCCGGCACGCATGCGGTTGAAAATACTGCGAGCGCCTTCTCCGCGAGCTCGACGTAGTGTTCGTTTCCGTCGTCGACCTCGATACCGTACGCGATGCGCATGATCGTCGAACCAAAGAGGCTAGACGGCAAGTCAGTATACACATGTGATGACTCGGGAAAGGGGGGCATGAAAGGACGCACTGGCGGATATGGTGCACGAAATCCTTTGGGTGCTCAATGAGACGGAGGACGAACTTGTGAGCCTCGCGCCGTTGAGACGGCTGATAGTCTACAACGGCGGTAGGGTTGAAGAACTGGTGGAACATCCGCCTGTGTTTCCGCCACCACGGTCCGTAGCGCAACAGAGTGAGCACCCAATCAAGACCGCACCTAGATGTCACCAAGACGTTGTAAGCGTGTGACAGGCGTCTGACGAGTCAGGCAATACGCAGTACAAATGCGAGGACGTACATATTAACCATGGCAGATACGCTCCTATCCGAGTAGTTCCCGGAGCGCTTCTCTAGTAGGTCGGTCGCAGCTTCGTGCGTACCCAGGATTATCATTGGCTGGCCCAAAGCATCGAGGTAGACAACATCTCCTGTATCTCCGTTTGCCAAAGACTCCCCAGTATACAAGGTCGAAGATGCTCACCATACTTGGTGTTCATGTCGCGGAAGGTCTGCTCCATGTTTGTCGTCGGAATATCGAGCGCGTTTCCGATAATTGGCAACGGCGGCGGCCCAGGTGGAAGAGGAAGAGAAGTACGTCGAGTAGACGGTTTGGCCTTCCAGACGAAGATCCAAGTACATACGGCGGCCAGGCCCCAGATCATATATGAAAGGACCATCCTCTTGTTAACAACCGTTCTGCGTCGAAGCGATTGACTCTGTTGGAAGCTGCGTCGGTATACGAGACTTTGTAAGCTTGTGCCTTGCGTGTGTACGGGTAGGTGCACCTCGAGAGTCTGTCTCCGCTAACGGAGTACATATACTGACCAAGGCGATGCTTCGTGAGAGTCGCCGCCAGTATAAATATGACACGTGTCGTAAATGAAAGGCTGCAGAGACATGTCGTCGAAACATAAGTGCACTTAATCGACGTAGACGGCTAGCCCTTCCGGAAAGGTCGGGACGATATGCGTCCTAGTTAAGGCAGGGTTGTCAGCGAAGCGACGTCGGATTGGTAGATGTCGCTTACCGGAACCCGAATCACGAAAGGGCGATTGATTCGTGGGTGCCGAAGTCATACATAATGCAGGCGGCGGTAGGATGAATGGAACGCATACCTCAAGGGGACGGCAGGAGGACACGGCGAAGAGAGCGTGCCGGAAAGTACACACGGCGACTTCCCGGTCAAGCGGTCCGACAGACACGGCTCATGAGAGTAGTTGGACTTCGCTGGATTGTGTGCACCGCTGAGCATTCATCTTTCAGATAGATAGTCTCAGAAGTGCGTCCAAAGCGGGGAGGACGATGCGATCATCTGCCCTGTCCTGACCTGCGTGAGTAACCATGCGTGTGCACCTGCGAGAGTTTACTCACAAGAGATCTGACATGTTGGCAGCTCTACTAGGTCGTGAAGCAATAAGTTTGAATGCCAATGACAAAAATACGATCGAGGAGTGGCATACTTGTCCGCGGTTCTCAGTTGGATGTCGCGGCAGGGGCAGACTCGGAAGGATCACGATAGAATGAACGTTCTAGGGAAGTCGGAGGAAATATGTATATCATAGGACCGCCACCGTGATGCCATACCGAGGGAGAGACGTGCATACCGTGGGGACCTCGTCAACCTTCCAAGACTTATTGTGACTGGAGGTTTCATCTAAGGTGATAGTGATATAGTGGTGCGGCATGATACAATTGCAACACAACAGTTGCACGGATGATCAGTCGTAGACCCTGGTGAAACATACTCAGAACGATAACCCATCTACATCGATGAAGCGCACCTATGGCTTACCGCCTCTTCCGCCTCCTCTCCGTTTTCCCCTTCTGCTCCCGAATCCTCGTGCATCACCACTCTGTCCCCGTCCACCGGGAGACGATGCCCCGGACCGAGAAGGAGGAGGCCCCTTAGGGTCCCGGGCGATCTGGACAGCCGGAGGGCTCCTCGGTGGCGTGGATCGGACACTATTTGGGTCGGAACTTGTAGATGGGGGGCTCGAGTCTCCGAAAATGCGCTCCCGAGCGGCTTGATATCTTGCCTCGCGCTCTGCGTACGAATTCGAGGTATTCGTGGTAGGGTTTGAGGCTGAAGAGGTCGGTGTGGCGGTAGGACGTTTCAGTATGCGCATAACGGGTTGTATCGCAGCGACTGGAGGAGACGTGGTCGATGATCCGCTCGTACTCGAGGCGGATATCACGAGCTGGGGCATGGGGGCTCGTTTGTTACTGTTCACACAGATCGTCGCAGGATGACCACGGACACAAGCCCTAAAGAGACTCACGCTTCGTCCCATAGCTTCTGCGGATCTTCGACTTGCTCCGGTTCGTCCTCATCAACATCCCAGTCATCGCGAATCGTCTCCGCGGCCGCTTGTGTGCGTCTTGGTAGTGCAGGAGCAGTAGTCTGTATGGTTTCGTACGCTGAGCGGCGAGAAAACGCATCATGCACATACTGTTGCACTACCCCAGGAGTCGCTCTCTGGCCTTGCGGTGATTGACATAATGTGAACAGCGCGAGTTGCAGCGACTTAACGCTGCTCGTGGTGGCTGGAAGCAGGAGGCGTCGGGGAACAAAGCGCCCTTCGCCGAGCTCTTTCATCCTAGCCGCCATGTCCTCTCGGTCACGCTGCCTGTAGCCAAGTCTCTCTCTCCAACTTCAATGTGGAGCACAATCATAGACGATGGTGGATACTAAGAATAGTGAATCCCATGCAATGTGCGTTCATTCGCAGTCCTCACTGACACGACATGCATATGGCTGAGTGCAATTGCTGCGTCCTTACTGTAGCATTTCTGGTCTGACAGCGAGATTATACATATACATTCTCGGTGAAGCGACCGCTCCATCTGTGCCGGTACCATTCACTGGTACCCAGATCCGGACATATGGAATGCCGTCAAGAGCCGCGCCCAAACAGCGCAAGTCATCTCCGCGTATCGGTGTGGCATCCTGTCGGCTTTACTCGACATCTTGCACTGTATCGGTTTGTTTCTTCGCACTGCCAGCGTCGTATTCCGCCCTGCTACAGAAACCTTGACCGGATGTCGGTCAGACTACATTCGCAGGCTGATGATGTAGTAACTTATGGGCAGCATGTTTACTCCAGGCTGCCCCTCTTCGTGGCATGGTTCACTTGCTAAAGGATCTAGGCAGTCTAGATGAAGAAGACGACGATCACGACGAAAGACGCTATCTACCGGCAGTCTCCTTCTGTTTATTCAAACCGCTTCCGTAACAAGACTTCTATCGGCCTCTCCTGACTTTCACTTGTTCCTATCCGGCGGTTGCGGATACCCGACCGTCCTCCCACCAGATGTCGGCCTATCGTCCTGCTTCCCCGCTCGACATGGGCATGTCGTACGTCGGCATTCCTGCACAATCCTACAAAAGCTACCTGCCTCTTCGCAAAATACCTTCGTGCTATCATGGCTCTTCCTCCTCTCTGGTACCTGCCTCTGGCGGCGGTCGTCGTCGTCGTCCTTCGGAGAATCTCCAAACGGTCCAGCAACCTGCCTCTTCCCCCAGGACCTCCTCGTCTTCCGATTATTGGCAATGCCCTCGATGTACCCACAACAGACATACCTGTCAAGTTTCGCGACTTGAGCAGGATGTATGGTCGGTGTACATTCGTCGATGTTTTGCCAGTGCTTCTGACCTTGTGCGCAGGCGAGATAGCATACCTGGACGTGCTCGGTCAACCCATGATTCTGTTGGGCTCCCATGAGGCAGCAATTGACCTGCTCGAAAAACGGTCTGCCAATTATTCTGACAGGAACCCCTCACCGATGGTTGATCTGTGCGTATATTCGGCGAGACTGTACACGCAACTCGTTATTGACCTACTCACTCTTCTACTCCTAGGACCGGGTTCTCATGGGCACTGACCCTTCAAGGCTATGGAGCGTACTGGCGGCGACATCGTCGCGCTGTTCACCAGTTCTTCAACCCCAACGCTGTCAAGGGCTATGCTCCCTCTCAATACCTCGAGGCGCGACGTTTCGTGAACAGACTCATCGACTCTCCCGATGACTTCATGCATCACATTCGGCAGTACGTTCACCGTTTATTTGCTTGCATCGTTCACCTGTCTTTCATACACCTCGGCCCCTCTCCACTCCATCCTCACATAGTTTCGCTCAATCAACTGATGTGTTGCATCGATCTCACCAGCTACTTCGGCTCCTCGATCATGCGAATTTGTTATGGCATCGAGGTTGATTCATCGCCCGTCGACTACCTCAAGATGGCCGAAGATGTCATGGAGATTTTCTCTGACGTTTTCGTGCCCGGCAAATGGCTCGTGGAAACGTTCCCCGTTCTCCGGCACGTCCCAGCATGGCTGCCAGGTGCCTCGTTCAAGCGTAATGGGGCCAAATGGGCGAAGACGGTGGATCAGCTGGTGACAGTCCCGTGGCAAATTACGAAGCGTGCTATGGTGCGCCTCACGTCGACTGTGACCGGGACGCGTACTGAGCAATCTATAGCAACAGGGAACGGCGCATCCATCCATGGCAAAGGGTCTCATGGAGCAACAGGCACAGAAGTCTGGAGACGTGCCGGAGGACGAGGAAGAAGTGTCGAGAAATGCGACCGCAGTGGTGTATGCAGGTGGTGCCGATACGGTACGAAGCTCTTCATACCAGTCGGGCCTGGTTCTGATAGCCCAACGATGTCCGAAACAGACTCTATCAACTATCCAGTCTTTCTTCCTCGCCATGGCTTCCAACCCGGAGGTGCAGGCAAAGGCCCAAGCCGAGCTCGACGCCGTTATCGGACCACACCGCCTTCCTGAGTTCTCGGACCAGTCATCCTTGCCCTACCTGTGCGCTATCATCAAGGAGCTCCTGCGCTGGCGCCCCGTCGTACCGTTCGGGGTCCCGCATCGGTCGCTGGAGGACGATGAGTATAAGGGGTTTTTAATCCCCAAGGGCTCCACAGTGATCGCGAACATCTGGTAAGTGAAACTAATTCTGGCTCCCTAGGATGGCGGACTCACCAGACGATGACAGGGCTTACACGCGCGACGATGATATGTATCCCGACCCCGAATCGTTCAGGCCCGAGCGGTTCCTCAAAATGGAAGATGGCCGTCTATGCGCGAACACAGACATTCGTGACTCGGCGACCATGTCGTTCGGATTTGGGCGCCGGTGCGTGGCTTGCTTGTCGTGCCTGCACGCACTCTCACCCTTTGTTTCGTTACGCACATGGTTCCAACCGTAGCATTTGTCCAGGGCGCCACTACGCCCAGACTTCCCTCTTCATTGTCGTCGCGACAGTTCTGCACACGCTCTCCATCCAAGCGCCTTTGGACGAGACTGGAAGACCGATCGCTTTGTCTGGGAAGATGACCCAGGGTTTGCTCGCGTGAGTTCTCCTCTTCCGAGTCCGCATGTTCAAGGCAAGGTCAAAAGCTAACGCATTTCGCGCAGGTATCCCGAACCATTCGAGTGTGTCATCACTCCGCGATCAGAAACCGCCAAAGCGCTGATACGCAAGAACCGTGACGACGCGTGAATGTTCGGATGTTAACAGAGTGAGGTGTATTATCGTGTACACCAGTAGATCTAGTGTAAGGTGTGCGAACCTTCAACGCTTCAATACTTACCTCCTCCGTTTGACGCATGTGTGCGAGCCGTCTGACTGTCATTCGTACTTGGAGATACAACAGTACGACTTGGTGGTATGTTCACCATCTCATAAATGCATCTAGATATTGACTATGAATAATTCATCCATTCATCCACGCAGAACTTGGGTGGCCGTGCGTCATCACGGACTGTCATGAAGGTGCCCACCAGTAAACGTCACGTTCCTCTCTAGTCTTGGTATCACGGCGGCACCCTGAGACAGAAACACTCCTGTCCACTTGTACTCGGCACGAACGACCGCGTGGGCTCATGAACGATATTCTGGCTCCTCAGGTTAGGCATCGGCCATGCGCATCTGCAAGGTCGACAATGCACGATACAGGGTGAGGGTTTCTACGGATCAGCCCCCAATCGAAGCCATTCACTATCTTCGTATGAGCCTCGGGTGGCCATGCGCATCCCGGTCGTCTTCATCAACTGTCAGCTTGTTGCCAGCTAATAGGAGCCGAAAATCTAGGTCTCGGGAGTCGTGAACCTACAAAAAGCCATCTTTGGTCAGGTTTCATCCTGCTGTGACGGCCCTGGCTAAGCTTTGCTGCCTACCTCTGGCCGCGGTCATAGTCCTCCTCGTTTGCAAGCTCCTCAGGGGAGCCCGCAGCTTGCCTCTACGGCCCGGAGCCCTTCGTCTTCTACTGATCGGTAATGCTCTTGATGTGTCAACTACGAACATGCCTGTCACGTTTCGGGACTCGAACAGGAAACACGGTCAGTACGAGGTTGTTGCTGCACCAAGTGTTTCCCTAACGTTGTCCACAGGCCGGTGACAGGCGAGTTCATAACTTCATATAGTGACGGCCGTTATTGATGCAACCCCCCCTTTTCGGAAGGTCGTTCTCATCTGCCAGAATTGCCTCTATTCCAGCGCTATCCTGATGCTGCCCGTCTTGTATTCAGCCCGCCTTTTGTCAAATGCCCTCAGAATTCCTAGCATAGACAATACATGACTCTACAATGACACAGTGATATTTTCCAGCTAATATTTGAGGTGCTAGAACTAGGGTCCAGGATTACTCAGTGCAGCTTCAATTGATTTTGTCAATGGGCCAATATCATTCGTAAAGTAATGCCTAGTGTATAGAGAGTAGATTCTGCCGACAAACGCAAGTAAAAGAGGCCTGTATGATGTGAACAAGCAGAGCCCTGCCCAATTAGCGCCGGGACGAAGCTGGAATAGCGGTGGTTTTGGCGGATGGGAACGACCTTCCGAAAAGGGGGGGTTGCATCAATAACGGCCGTCACTGTATGTCTTGACGTCCTCGGCTAACCGATGACCCTGCTCCCGTAAGGCAGCCACTGATAGGACCCCTGACAATAGGCGACACAGCCAGAACGGCAAGGTCACGGAATGAGGTCGATTTGTCCGGACAAAATGCCATTTTTTGGCCTCGATTTGTCCGGATTCGTTCTGGGTCGGGCCCCCTTCGGGGGCCCTTTGTCCGGACGTTCGTTCTGGCTTATCGAGGAGACAGATTTGGCTGGACATTGTATGCTGGCTCCTACAGGACTCGTTTCTGTCCGGTTGTTCTGTACTATCCCCTCCCACGATATTACGATACAGCCTAGTATGTACGCTAATCTACCTCTTCCTCTGATTCTCCCCCTCCACCCGTCTTCTTACTCTTGCGCCTCTTCTTCGTGAGCTCCTTGATTGCCATACCCAATTTTTCCAAGACTGCATGCTGAGTATACTGCCCGAAAAGGCCCACTCCAGGTCCGGTGGGATCGAGTATGAGAGTCCGGCCATCCAGGCTGAGTTGGTGTTGACTGGGAATGATCCGTAAGAAGTTGTCAGAGGCGATGTGCACGTACGTGAATGTTTGATATGCTGCTTTGCTTCGGTGGATAGCGCGGTATTGGATGTTGTTGACATGTTCATAAAGCTGCAGGGAAATGTAAGAGACTGCACCAATAGTGTCGACAATTTCTGTCCAGCAGTGTTTGCCATTTTGGCTTCCGTCGCGGCACAGGACTTGCAACACTATGTATGTGATACTGATGGTCAGCATACTGCGTCAACAACCGCAGATGAAAGCAGGGCATTACCTCGACCAACGAAAAGATTCCCGTCAAGAAATACCAACCCGTATACTCCTGCTGTCAAAGGAGTCGTGCAAGTTGCAGCAGTGGTCGGTCCAACTTGAGCGTCAGAAAGAGAAGGTACACCGGGAAGCTGGAAAGCCATGAACGTGCGGAGACGACGGGCTACAACCTAAATATCAAAGGTCAAAAATGTCAGTACCAAGGACCACTGTAGACGAGGACAGTACCTTTGCAGCACGTGCTTGGCTGGCAATAACAGCGTTCACGGCATTTCCACTTGAAGGGGTAGCTCTTGTAGTCTCACGACCTGGCGCAGTCCATCTTGCCTTACGATTACGGCCAGTGCTCATGCGAACATCATCATCTTGCAGACGAATAGTGGCATGCAGTTCATGTGTGAGGTCTTGTCGGCGCTTTCTGAGATTGCGATTGTGTCGGGCCTGAGCAGAATCATCGTCGGATTTCTCGGAGGGCAGGACTTTGGCCACAGAGACTTGCTTCCGTCCAACACGAACACATTTAGACTCATGAGGGGTTTCGTGCTGGCGCCGCATTTCAACGAGTGGACTGAGATCAACACCGTGGAATGACAGCGGTCGATCCATGGGACGTGCCAGCTCTGGGGGAAGATGATGGACAAGTCTTGCTGCTGCCTGATCAAAAGACCGCTGTAGTTCAGCGCGATCCTCACGGTAGTTGTCTTCCACCACGTTATAGGGACAACGGAGAAGGTCTGACTGTAATATGAGTGCAAGTCATTAGAAACAAATATTTGATGGTGAGCCAGGGGCGAAACGTACGCTGTCATGATCTGATCCATAGTGAGTGCAGCAGCTGCACAGCTGAGATCAAGGAAACGCTGGTCTTGAGTATGCGGGCGGGACGAAGTCTCGTACTGCTGGATATAGTCTTCAACAGCTGCAAGAGACTCGGAGTTGTCCTCGCTGTCAGACTCTTCGTCGGATGATGATATGCCATCAGAGTCGGAGTCAGAGTCGAAGTCAGAATCTGCTGAAATGTCATGGAGTGTTGTTGCATGCTTGTGCGAGTCGTCATCAGGGAACCAAGAGGCGATGCTGGGTAGTGTGGGTGCGCGGGGTTTCGGTGACGTACAGGAAGTCGGAGGGTACTATCCCGAGAAGTGCAAACATGCTTTCGGCCTCTTCCCATGCATCACGGGTTGCACGACGGATCTCATCGTCACTGGGGAAGATAGCGAGAGTAGCGAGGTCAACGTTTGCAGCGTCAAAGTAGGTATGAGCATAGCCAGCAGCCCGAGCTTTGGGATCACTAATATGCGCAAACTTGACAAGGGCCCATAGCATGAGTTGGAGACGAGGTACCATGTAGACAAAGTCGAGGTGTGTAAAGTCCGGAATGAGTTTACGGGCTTCCCCAAACGCATGCTCGCACGGCTCACTTGAATGGAGCCATGGTAGCAAGGGGGTTGGTGTTGCAGTTCCAAGGTGGTCGCGGTATGCGATGACAAGCCCGAGTAGGCCATCTACGAGAATACGAGTGATGTCGGCAGCCTTGCGTGAGATGAAGTAGCGAGCTTCGCAATACCCGGCAGCGCGAAGATACGCTCGCCATATCTCGAGGAAGAACTTGGTGCGTAGAACCATCTTGACTCGTTCCACGTGCGCGAGAGTCGGGTGGACATATGCGACAATGACTTCAGCCATATTGACCATGTAGAGGGCCTGCCTGACTCGATTTGGCATACGCTCCGTAACGTACTCCAATGCGGTGGGAGAGAAGAGCCGCATCGCAGCGTTGTCATCTTGGCGGTCAATCTTCTCAACGTCACGGGTGTAGAGTGGGCTGTCAGGCTGTTCAGCGAGATCCCTAGCGTGCGAGTACATGGCCACATCATTGCCCAACACGAGGAGCTGGGCGCCAGAGAACAAGTTGTTACGATAGGTCTTGAGTGCATGTTTGGCGTCCTGGATCATGACGATGGCATGCCCATGATATACGGGAATACGCACAGCTATATTGCCCATGGTAGCAGAGTAGGGATGTGGGATAGAGTAGACGTGATGGCCAGGAGCACCATCGACCAGACGGCGCTGTAGAGACCGCTCAGTCTCCGTGCCGTCACATGCATACGAGCAAACTGGAATCCCCCGCAGAAGAAGACCATTCAGGATGGGGAGGAGGAGCGAGTGTAAGTCATCGACTGATTGCGAGTTCGGGATGGCCTTTGCGGCAAGGATGATGGGTGGAATCTTTGGGAGAGGTATCTGTATGCACCAAAGCCGTAGCTAGTGAAACATCGTGAGCAAATAAGCCCCAATAGCATGCAAAACAATGTCAAGCTGAAGACGGTAGAACACGCGTCGGCCTTCGCCATATATGACGGGCATGTCCACGCCGAAGAGACCCAAGACAAAGTAAGACTGTGCGGTAAGTACATACCTT
Source organism: Coriolopsis trogii (assembly GCA_020543525.1). Classification (NCBI taxonomy): domain Eukaryota; kingdom Fungi; phylum Basidiomycota; class Agaricomycetes; order Polyporales; family Polyporaceae; genus Coriolopsis; species Coriolopsis trogii. The sequence continues at coordinate 575,186 of JAHYIO010000039.1, forward strand.
TGTAGCCTTGGCATTCTTTGGGTCTTGAATAAGGGCTTGTAGCTCGGAGACGTCGGCAACTGCCAATGGCTCAACCCCGCCGACAAGCATGTGCACTTGTTTAACGGGGTCCCAGTATGTCCAGAATGCTGCATGCAACTTCGTATCGTCGCAGCTGAGTGCCACAGGGCCGGTGTATCCGAGGCTGACCAGATACTTGTAAACGTTGTCGTAGCAGTCAGAATGGATTGTTAGGGGAAATCGTGGTAAGGCTTGTTGGGTGCGCCTAGTGGTGAACGTAAACTTGGATATCAACTCACAACGGTAATCAAGGGTGTATTGGTAGTACGTACTTCAGATGACGGATTGTTGGTAGAGGAAGATGCCTGCCCAGAAGGCGGTAAAGCTCTGGACTAGTAATCATGCAGAGGTTAGCAAACTCGATGATGGTTGGACCGTATTGGAAGTTCTGCCTGCCAACACCGCGTTCTTCTCAGTTCATGAGCTCCGCAAGCCCACGCAGGAGGTCGCCAACAATCGGATAGCCTTCGAGTTTGCCTTGGACCAGGCCGATAGCAAGTTAGGTATATGCTGTTGCGTCTGAGCTCTGTGTAGGTATCAGTCACGTTGCGTCGACTTGGAGAATGGTCCACTGGTGCACTTACCGGGTCCATGATCAGATCCTCCAGGCCATGCGAGCGGGCAAAGAGATGGCTAAGTGTGTCACTGATATACTTCCTGTTCAGGTGCTTATAGCTGATCCTCTCCGGCTTCATTTTGGCTTTGTAGAGGGCGGTTCGGAATGCATGAGACTGCAGGACCTCCCGGCACCGGCAACAGATAAAGGAGAGCAGGTCGCCTCTGATTGGGTTATGAACATACTTGAGACACTTTGTCGAGAACACAGCTGAGGCGAGGTGGTCGTTTCACCAGGTGCGACCTTGTGTCTGTGTCGCGTCGACCAGGGCCTTCTGCTTATCTGTGAGATTACAGTACAGCTTGCAATAGAGCCATTTTGCGATCACTGAGACCAACTCGGAACCACCCCCAGACGTGAACGAGTAACGTAGATATATTCTGATAGTTGGGTTGGTCTTCGCAGTGAGCCCGGTGCAACCCAGAGGGACGTCAGCAGGAGGCGGTAGCGCCACAAGGTCGCTGGTATCCAAGACGCCTTCCCTGTCCAAGGCGAAGCGCCAATCTGTCTTGAACCGTAACGTGGAACTCGACAGTCTCCGACTTGCCTCTCTTCTCCTCGCTGGATTCTTGCACCTTTTTGACCTCGACCTGGACTGTTTTCTTCCAACCTAGCTTCTCTGCAAACGCCTGAATCGTACTTGTCCAAGTCTGGGACCCCTTGACTAGCCCGCTCTTCGCTGCTTTCGACGCCTTGCACTGCTCGTTGACATGCTTGGCGAACCTCTGCGTACTGTACGGGCCCTTCATCGTATACCATTTCCCGCATCTCGAATGGAAAACCTGCGTCTTAGTACCTTCCTGCCAAATTTCTGCTAGCCAGTCAAACGCCATGACTTCGTCAAGGAACGCCTCCATCATCCTAGGATCACGCTCGAATGTCCCCTTTGCCATCGCCTGTTTTGCCTTCCGCGCATAGGTTGCTGAACGACTGATACCAACAACACCAGATGGGGCCGAGTGAGATGCATCTGTCAGGTGAGTCTCCCTTGTTTTCTTCTCTTGATGTTCAGCAGGTACCTTTGCGGTGATGGCACTCGAGGAAGACACAGCATCACAAGACGGTAGCCAGAAGATGCTCGTGATGTTCAACTAAGGCCTTTCCGCATTCTTGAGGACATGGAGGTCAACGCCCGATGCAGCAAGACTCGAGACTTCAGGTGTGGCCTCGCTCAACTTCGGCAGACGACTGCTGAGCGCGGCTTCCAATGCAGGACATCCTATTGGGTCACCATCACCCGCAATGTTGTCCATAGTATGCGTTTTCTCTGGTCCGGCCTGGGCCAGTACCTCGCATACACGCTCGGCTACCACATTGAACGCCTTCGGATCTTGAGCGTGGAGCACTGCCATATCTTTGGGAGCAGCAGCCGCGATGACCTCCTTCACGCCAGAGCTGGTCTCCCTATGACCTTCTTCCATTGACGGCAAGCTCGACAACACCTTCTTGAGTGGTCGAGCGAGTGAGGCACGCTGCTCCATTGACCCAGATCGTGCACGACGTGCTTGGCTCACCGCAAAGACTGTCCCCGAACCCGGATGCATAGACGGGGACGCTGGCGACGCGGCGTGAAGTCCCTGCTGTCCAATCAAGTAAGTAATGTTCGCATTTGTGCTAACGATGATATCTGACATACCATACGATTGATTTCACGGTCCGCGAGTTGCACAAAGTATCTGACACGCAAACGAGCTCGTTCCATTGGAGTGAACAGCGCATCCCCGAACAGGTTATGTGCTATGGTGTTAATGGCGCACACACCGCACGATAGCGCGTCATTCTGCATTCCATGAGGTAGGCAGTCCCCGAGATTTTGAAACTTCTAACCAAGCTCTGACTTCATCCACCGACAGACCGCTTGCGAAATACTTGATGCAGCTGGTGATACTCGGTTGCCATCACCCAGTGAGTCGCCTTCGACTTCCATTAGGTATGTGCACAGAATAGGTTGATTTACGTACCATAAGACACTGTTTTAGCCGCGAAGTCAATGCAGAACGCAAGCCAGTGATTGCTGTTTATGTTTGCTGGGAAGTATAACCGATCTAACTCCCCGTCAAGGACCCATTGCTGGAAGCCGCGCAGGAGTGATGAAGGTGGTTTGCCGCTAGGCTGACCAAAAGAGGTGAGGAGTTCATAGGGGAGGTCGAGCATACTGACTGCGTTGCGAGAGTTTGTAGGCAAACGGAGATGCAACTCCATTGCTAGCATGTCGATGATCCCTCCGGTTAACCATTGGAACGACAGAAGCGTCGTGAGATCAGAGACCGGTAAGTCTATGGCACCCACTCGCAGAGTACTCCCCCAGGGTAGCGTGCTGAAGATCCGTCTAATGTCTCCCTCCAGAGCCGTGTCACCGAGCTTCCCTGCGACCTCGAGGGCCTATACAAAGGCTCTCTCCCACTCCTCCCACTGCTCCAACACTTGCGATATCTTCTTCCAATACGAGAGTACGTGCAACGGTAAGCGCGAAAACTTATATCGTGTATCTTGCACTGATCTTGCGCCATTGAACCAGGCCTGGCCGAAGGCCTGGTGAAGCTTGTTGATGTACACCTCGGGAGGGATCGGTTGCGCGCGAAAATCGGGGCCGCTGAGGGTATCCGTCGGTGCGTCAACGCTAAACATGTCTCCAGCCTTGTCGAAGCTGATGACTTTTGGTTGCGGCGGCAGTGAGAGGGTGAGGAAAGCTGAGAGCATCAGAGAAGGGCTAGGGAGTAGAGCGTGGTCCACAGGAGGGATTGCCAAAACTTGTCAGCGTGCTGCAAGTACGACAGGGGGCGGCGTTGACGGGTATTGCTTGTTTAGGCCTATCCAGTCGGCATTCCGCCACTGACATAGCAGGTCATCATCATCGAGCTCTATGGATTTCGGGTTGATGCTGTAACGGATACGTGCTTTAGACTGTTGAGAGAGGCTAAGGAGTCGTCGATTGAGTCGGTCGGTACAGCGGTGCGCCATATCCATCAAAACATACGCATTGATCGCTAGTTACCATTTACAATCAAATCCCGCTACGATAAGAGCCAATTATAGGTATAACAAGCCGGTAAGTCTCGGTAAGTGCGTGATAAGTAGTGGCCAACAGATCATTGGCTGCACCCTCTCATGTGGCTTGGCGGTCGGTATGTCCGGACAAGGTTCCGGCAACCCATGATTCCAGGGGAGAATGTCCGGGCAAAATCACCAGCTAGGTGCCCATTTTGGGCCTGTTTTGTCCGGACTGGTGACAGGCATCGGGGGGTCCAACGGCCGATTTTTGTCCGGATCCTACACCTGGGTTCACCACCTATTGTCAGGGGTCCTCCACTGATCTCCTCGAAAAGCGGTCTGCAAATTATTCGGACCGGAACCCTTCTCCGATGGTTGAAATGTGCGTATTATCCCTTTTCTACACATCTCTCTAAGTGGTCGTCTTAGAGCCGGCTTCACATGGGCCCCCACGTGTGCTGTGAGACGCTCATTAAATATGCTCTCCTCACCCTTCAGCGCTACGGGACATACTGGGGGCGACATCGGCGCGCCGTTCACCAGTTTCTCAACCCCAATGCTGTCAATGGCTATGCGGACCCCAATGCCTCGAGGCGCATCGGTTCGTAAACAGACACGATGACGTCATGCACTACATTTGCCAGTACGTCTGCTGGTTCAGTTGCATCGTTCTCCCCAAAGCCCGCTACCGCGCACTCTTCCATCTCTAGCGCAGCATGTCAATTGATTAATCTTATGCATACTTTCCCACCAGCTACTTCGGCTCCTCGATCATGCGCATCTGTTATGGCATCGAGGTCGATTCATCGCCAGTCGACTATCTGCAGATGGCTGAGGAGGAGCTCGCCATCTTTCGGACGTCTTCGTACCGAAGAAGTGGCTATTGTTGAGACCTCCCCCATCCTTCGAAACGTCCCAGCATGGCAACCGGGTGCTGCGTCCAAGCGGATTGCGGCCGAATGGGTGGTGACGATGCCGTGGAGAACTACGATGGATGCCATGGTATGTCTTAGTCTTACCGTGTTGGAGACTCTTACTGACATCGAAGGCTGGAGAGGGAGAGAACCGCGCGACCTTCCATGGCTTCGTAGCTCAAGGAGCAAATGCTGCAACAGTCTGGGGATGTACCAGCCGACGAAGAGGAGGTTGGCTCAAACCCGCTAGACGATCGACTGGCACAACCTTGAGCGCGTTGCCGTCGCGCTATCATACAGCGAACCTGCTTATGCATGAAATCACCTCTCGACCTGAGGTGCGTTTCGTCGCGGTGGAAGCCTTGTGCTATGGTATGGGTTTCTGTTTTGCACTGACAGTAAGTAGACGACAGCGAAGTTGCGTCCTTCGATGAAACTGACGTCCGTGTGTCTGGTGAACAGTGATTTGTCTCGTACCGCCATCTCCATGCTCCCCGATCTTCGTCTCGCACCGCCCGCATCATCGTTTCAAAGCTTCTCCGTGACATCTGAAAATATGTTACCCCAGGGCAGCTGCGCTGTCTTGGCGTGGGTGACCGCCTCATCATCCCTTCTACGTTTGGCGCGAGAACCAGCATATGTCCGCGGCAGCCGTGGTGAGTACAGGCTGTCATTGGTTCCGCTGCGGCGTTCACCACGATTTTGATTTTGGCGTGCGTCTGACGGTGCGCCCATACTTACCGTACGCCCGCATGACTCGCAGTCGATGGCGCCTACTACGCATCCAGCATCTCACCGCCAACAGGATGTTCTCGTGTTTGTGTCCAGTGGCATACCGCGCGCCCATGAGATCGCGGGAAGCCGGGAGACGAGTTGCAAAATCATCTGCTATCAGTAGTGTGGGTACAGTGCGGAGCTCCCACAGCGCCCACAACGCAGATTATCGGTATCGTCGATGGCAAAGCATGCCCCACGTTCGGAGGTCACATTCACTCCTGGAATGGCTAGTCAGTCGCACGAGTTCCTAGGTGTTCCTAGCCTCGGCTCGGCTGTTACTGCAGTTGAGCGTTGGCTTATTTCTGTAAAGGAGGCACTCAGAGAGTAACGTGCAGTTCCGTGCTCGCCAATGGAGTGCTGCAGATCCGGTGTCAGCTGAAAATGTTTTCTAACAGGAGAGATATCTTATCTAGTCCCTTATGGTTAACAGAGCATTCCAGTGGTCGAGACATGCGTCGCCGCGCGCCCACTGTCACACGCTTCCGTAACAGGAACTACTCCGCCCACCCACGGAGATATAGAGATCTGCTACTAGGGAAATCCTGTCTCCGAGCCGTCTCTCAAACGCCGTAGGTAATCTATTTGATGCATGCGGGGTCTGAGGCGTCCCGTTGTCCATCTGAGTTCTCAGGATGGTGAGGGCATAAGTACTGCATGCTGGGGCGATCCATCCCAGCATGTCGAATCCTCCCTCCTATTTCCGCGGCGCCTACTCTACTATATCGCCTCTTGTGAGTGCGTGCCATCCTCTGTGCCTCTTCGCAGCTGATTGTACTGTGCAGTGAGCTTTTGCACAACATACTTGTCCGACGATGGCGTCATTACTGGATGATGCCCTCTCCGTGGCAGGGGAAATTACCAGCAAGCCTACATTGGCCCTCCTTGGGCTATGTGTCATGATTCTTGGAGTGCTCACCAAATACATGTCCCGTCGTTCCGTGTACGTGAACCCGAAGCATCTCCCACTCCCACCGGGTCCAAAGCCGCTGCCCATCATTGGCAACGCCATGGATGTGCCGACGACGATGATGAGCCAGCGATTCCGCGAGATGAGCGACAAATATGGTACGCCATCCTTCCGTCATGACAGCAATGACTGACTTCGAATTCGAATGGCAGGCGACGTTGTGTACCTCGATGCTTTCGGTCAGCCAATGATCATTCTGGGCTCCCACGAGGCGGCTACAGAGTTGCTCGACAAGCGCTCAGCCAACAACTCAGACAGAGTTCCTTCCATTATGCGACTCATGTGCGTCCTGTTCCTCGTCATTTGATCGCCCCTGGCCTTCCCCTCGTCATCCGCTACTGCGTCACACCACGCCACCTCGTGTGCTGACGTTTTCCAAATGGCGATTGCAGATCCGGATGGGAATGGACGTTCGTCCTGATGCCTTACGGCCCCTCCTGGCGGCGTCGGCGCAAGGAGATGCACCAGTTCTTCCATCCCAATGCGGTCACGCAGTACGAGCCGCTTCAGCAACGCGAGGCGCTTAAATTCCTCAAGAAGCTGATTGAGAAGCCAGAGACGTTCCTCCACCAGGTCCGCCAGTACGTGCTCCGAGTCTTTGCACGATGACGCACTTGACAAGCGAATCTGACCAAACGCATCTTCGGCCTTCGACAGCTCTTTCGCGTCAACGATCATGCGTATATCGTATGGCATCGAAGTTGCGGACGAGAACGATGAATACGTCGAGGCCGCAGAGGCCGCAGTCACCACGTTCAACCTCGCGTTCGTGCCTGGAGCCTTCCTCGTCGAGACATTTCCCTCGCTCATGCGCATCCCGAGCTGGTTGCCTGGTGGAGGATTCAAACGCACTGCCGCCGCATGGAAGAAGATCGCGCACAGGATGCGCGACAGGCCGTTGGAGCGGATAATGGATGCAATGGTCGGTCGATGTACGCTGCCTCAGTGCTGCCATTCTATTGACGTTCGCGCGTGGCTTCCGTAGAAGGAGGGGACGGCAGAGCCATCCATTGCTTCGAGTCTGATGGAAAAATTGCACACCAAAGGAGACAGCGTAGATATGACTGAGGAGCGCAACATTGTCAGGGACACTGCAGCACTGGCTTACGCAGGTCAGTCCCTCGAATTCCCGTGCAACGTACAGGAAAAGTGTTCTCCCGTGATGCTAGCCTATCATTCCATCATATAGCGGGCGCGGATACGGTGAGTGTGACTCAAAATGCCACTTTGCTTGCTTATGCTGACTCGCGCGCTTGGCATGCAGACCATATCAACAGTGCAGACCTTCTTCATGGCGATGGCGTGTTACCCGGAGGCGCAGGAGAGGGCACGCGCAGAGCTCGATGCGGTGGTAGGACCGCATCGCCTCCCGACGTTTGAGGACCGCCCCGCGCTTCCATACATTACGGCCATAGCGAAGGAGGCCATGCGGTGGCAGTCCGTGGTCCCTCTTGGTGTCCCCCACCGCTCCCTTGAAGACGACGAGTACAATGGATACTTCATTCCCGCGGGTTCTCACCTAATTGCCAATCTGTGGTATGTGTATAGTGATGTTACTGACTGTGTGAAGTGCTGACGTCCACAACGAAGGGCATTCTCCCGGAACGAACGCGTATACCCAGATCCCGAGACGTTCAAGCCCGACCGCTTCCTAGACAAGCACGGCAAGATCGATCCTTCCGTGCAAGATCCAAATACATTTGTGTTCGGTTATGGGCGCAGGTATGTCCCAGCAAACCTAATATCTGTCTTTCCTCCTGCCAGATCCGCGTGAGCCCGTCCCCGACGGCGGGCGGTTGGACTTTGAGTGATAGTGTCATTCTCTACCGCTGGCTAACTCTATCCTAGGGTCTGCCCTGGGCGGCACTTTGCCGAAGCGTCGCTCTTCATAATGATAGCCTCCATCCTCCACACGCTGACCATCGACCACGCGACTGACGAGCAAGGCCGTCCCATAACTCCTGTGGCCAAGATGACTTATGGAGTCATACAGTGCGTGCAGGCTTGCAAGCTTGAATGCATGCAGCATCACACCGCTGACTATGACTTGTTCGGACCGTAGGTACCCTGCGCCATTCCCGTGTAGCATCAAGCCACGGTCTTCTGCACATGCGGCGCTCGTATATGCTGGTCTGAACGAATGAATCTGTCGCCTCAGATATCGCTCGCAGTAGGTATGGCACGGGCCCCATCAAAGTGTAAACAGATAGCCTGGGTGACGGTGCTGTAGTTTGCTACGGGAGGAGGGAGGTCGCTGCCAACTTGAAGTATACGTACTACACGAAGCTTCCGACGGTATACTGGACATAAGCACGTCATTGACTGTTCATGGATTTGAGTAATATGAACATGTACTCGGTAAGGGTACAGGCAGTGGGTATAACATGCGCAGTTGCGACCCGGACCTTGAAGTGGCACCTGCCGTTGGGCGCTAAGCACCTGGTGCGGCTGCGCACACTCGGTGAGTTTGACTGTGTTCAAGCTCAGACTCGCACTTTGTTCATCCTCGACTAATCTAAACTCTTTGCCTCTCACTCATGATGCGTACAACTTGAACGCGTATGGCTTCGAAGGAAGTGAACGGCGTTTGTGATGCACCGATCTATCCCCAACTAGGCGGATAGTAGGGAATGACCGGCATCGCAGCGGGAGATGATGGGAAAGTGGACACAACAGGTCTCCAGGCCTGCTCTAGACCACAAGATCGCGAACTCGTGGAGGAGGTCATGATTGCAGTACGTTGGACACTGGCCTCATTCGGCGTATGTACAGAGGCGTGGCGATCGTGGATGTTCTCTACGTTGCAAGCGCTACGGAGAACTTCATGCATCATGGCCCAGCCTATGGTGCACGGCGCCTAGTCACCGCTTAAAATGGGCAGTGGCAAAATCGGCCAAACGACCAGATTAGAGCGCTTAGAGGGCGCTTACGGGGCGCCTAGGTCCAAGCGCCTCGGCTATTTGGCAGGAAGTGGCAAAATCAGAAGGGGATGCGCAAAATATCTCGCCCAATTTTGAGAATTGGGACAAACGGCTTGACAGATCGTCTCCCTTTGGGAAAAGGAGTCGATTGGTCAAGCCAATAAGGAAACGGGCAAAATCTCGGCACTCCCGTTTTGTTGTACAAGATAAGCGGTGACTAGGTGCCGCGCACCATACATCGTTTCTTGGACTCACGTCCAGCACTCTTTATCATGCTCTTGCATCGAGATTGGCATTGGAGTTGACACTGGATAGGTTCTTCAGAACCTCTCAATGTTCAACCAGCTGTGCTCATCGTATTCCGACGCCCGCTACGCGTATGGACGACATGGTCACTCGCCACATTCCAGCTCCCTCCCACATGCCGCTTCAGCTTGGCAACCGTCCGCGGGGTTGCGCTCACCGCTTCGTCCTTCCTCGCGGTCGCAACCTTCCTCTGATGTCGAATTGATGCTCGTTCTTTTGTCCCCGCCCCGCCGGCGGTTTCGGTGCTTCTAGGCTTGGCATCGCGTGCGCGACCTTGTCCACACCTACGACCAGCATGCTTTGGATCAAACACCGATGTCGCCATGTCGTTTGCTCCGAGCTCTGTAGATAAGTACCATGTCTACCTAGCATGCTCCATGGGATTCTGCATGTGGTGGTGCGGGTGGTGGTGTGTCATCAGGGGCCGCGAGCATATATAGGAGACGTTTGTATGGGGAAGTGCGGTTGAGGACTTTGCGCCCAAGTCAGCCGTGCTTGCCTCTTCGCCTCTCGCGTCGTCATGAAGTTCTTCGGGACGAGCTGCCTCCTCGCTGCTGCCGCCTTCACCGCGGTATGCGCTGCTCCCATCTCGCACGATGAGCTCGCGGACATGGCCGCTAAGGGCTACCGTCTCCTCGACATCGAGGAAGGCGCTCCGCCAGTCTGGAAGACTGAGGACGAGAAACTCGACCTCCTCCGCGCCAACGTCCACTTCGTGAGTGTTCATCATGCTCGCGCGTTGTATCGAGCCCTCATATCTGCCCGCAGTTTGATGTGACCGAGGTCTACAATCCCGAGGAGGAGGCTTCCCCCAAGCGCTTGTCTGCGCTCGCTGCAAAAGTGACTTGTATGTTGACGTTCATATATGTTTGTGTGATGTGAATTCATGCTGACCTTTCATCCAGTCCCTGCTCCTTCTCATTCGTCAGCTATCACGCCTATCTTGAGCACGTTGTCGACTTCGAACATGCAGTCGTACCTCTCGTCGCTTACCGCGTTCAACAACCGGTACTACAGGAGCTCGACCGGGCAGCAGGCCAGCCAATGGATCTTCGACAAGGCCACAAGCGTGCGTAACCTCATCTCGCGCACGACGTCTGTCCGACGCTGACTCGCGTCGTCCTGTCCTCCCAACAGATCGCCGCCGGCCGCAGCGACATCACTGTCACCAAGTTCACCCACTCCTGGCAGCAGTTTTCGGTCATCGCGCGCATTGAGGGCAAGTCCTCGGGGCCGGTTACCATCCTCGGCGCGCATGAGGACTCGATCAACCTCAACTCGCCCACGAGCGGCCGCGCCCCGGGCGCGGACGACGACGGCTCCGGTACGGTCAACGTCATCGAGATCTTCCGCGCTCTCGTCGCGGCTGGCTACAAGCCGTCGACCCCGGTCGAGTTCCACTGGTACTCTGGGGAAGAGGGTGGGCTGCTTGGGAGCCAGGCGATCGCGACGGACTACAAAAACCGGGGCGTGAGCGTGAAGGCGTTCATGGAGCTCGACATGACCGGGTACTTTGCGCCGGGCTCGAAGGAGGTCATCGCGCTCGAGGCGGACTACGTCGACTCGGGCTTCAACGCGTTCATCAAGCAGGTCGTCGACACGTACTCCACCCTTGACTGGGCTATGGACACTGCTGTGCGTATTGTTGTTTTCTTTCACCCCTTGGTTGTCTGGCATCTGACTGGTGGTATTGGAACAGTGCGGATACGCGTGCTCTGACCACGCGAGCTGGTACAAGCAAGGATACACGACTGGCATGCTCTACGAGGCCGTCACCGGCAACGACAACCCGCAAGTCCACAGCACCGGCGACACTACCTCCGTCAGGGGCTTCTCGTGGACCCACTCGCTCGAGTTCGCGAAGGTTGCGCTCGCCTACGTGTATGAGATGTCGGTTTAGGACATACCATCTACTTGAGGGAAGGCGAAAACTGAAGCGTCGCGCTCATTGCATGTATGGAAGAGCGTCCGTTTGAATTTATTTTCCTAACACGGATACAATCATCGCGCGCGACCGCGCCCACAGTACTACCCCTCGTAACGCTATAGCAAAGGGCGCAGGTATAGCGCGGACATGGTTGCCAAAGGAGTAAGGAGAGACGAATGAACTACTAGACGGATTCAACTCTGTCCGAGGGTTGCCGGGTATGTAAGTTGCAGGGATTATCTACGATCTTCGAGAATAGGCACAGATACGAAGAGAACAACAACGTCAGCAAGAGCGTGAACCAAGCGAGCAAGCAGAACCAGAGGGACCCATACTACTCCAGCGTCCACTGTGAGGCATGCGGCGCGCGCGAGCGTCAACGTTCACAGGAGGTCGCGATCACGCTCGAGGATGATCCACGGCTCCATCGCGATAAGTCCGTAGTCCTCCTCCGACGCGTTCTTGTCCGTCGACGCGCGACTCTGCCCATCGTGCTTCGAGTGCATCGACTCAAACGCTAGAATGAGAAACCGACAGACGTCGCGCCCGTCGATCAGCACGCAGCGGAAACACCCAAGATCGATAGACGTGACTGACTCGAGCGCTGCTTGCCCACGCTGCTACCGCTCCCATCGCCCTGCGCGAGACCGCCGAGGGGGGCAAGGACGGAGGGCACCTGGCTTGCGCGCCGGCTCGCGTTACGCGGGAGGGTCAAGCTCGCTCCGGCGCGCGTGCGGTCGTCGAGCTCGATGGGGTCGAAAAAGCCAGTGTCGGTCTCGGTCTCGGTCTCGTACCTGTCGCCGCCGTCGCCGTCGCCGCGACGACGGAGAGACTGGCGCGTGTTGAGACAGAGTCGCGACGCCTGTGTTTTGTGCGCCCAGAACCGAGTGACACGAGTACGAGTTTGGGGGATAGACGTGAGGGAGGAAGGGGTGAGAAAGAGGGACGGCACTCACGGAGACGGCGTAGACGACCGCGAGCCAGCTGCAAAAGGCAACGGGTGAGTATTGGCCGGATTCGGGATATGAGATGAGCGGAGATGAGAACGAACCTGAATGCAATTTCGAGAAGAGGACGGCCTTTGAAGATGATCAGGCAGAGCAGGTTCGCGAGGTTGCCCACTGCGTTCGTGGAAAGCCCGCACGTCAGAGGGTCGTGGAGCATGGCCGTAGTAGTCACTCACGGAAGGCACTGTTCGCCAGCAAGGGCAACGATGTCAGACGAATAGGTAGAGACCTCTGAGTGTGATACGCACAGCAAGAAGTAGAACGCGCTATCCCGTACGAACGCATATATGAGCGGGCTCACGGACTCGAGCTCGCTCAGAGGAACGCGGCTCGCAATCGAGCTGTTCCTTCGCAGGGATACATTGTGCGCGAACTTGCGCAACACAAGCAGGAAGTAGATGCCTAGAGCCGCCTTTTGCTCAGCAAAGTGTCAAGAGAGTTCGTAAACGCGCAGAAGGCGTACAAGTTGTCAGTAGAGCAAATGACCTTCGTCGGGCGCAGTGAGCAGTCATTGTGATCGAGCAAATGTTCCAACGTACCAGGCTACAACGGTAGAATTGTAGAGATCTGGTGTCGTAAGGATACATCCGGGGATAGGAAAATTCGGCGGTCGGTCGTAAAACTTGATTCGAAGGAGTGACAGGGTGGCAATTGTAGGACCAGCCTGCGAGTCGTCTCAAGTCAGCAAACAGACAGCAGACAAAAATGACGTGAAATGGATGTACTGACGATAACTTGAACTAGGGAGGATATAAAGTTAGCTTAAGCAGAGCATCAACAACAATGATAAACAAAAGATCATGCGTACTGCTGAATGCAACGCATATAAGAACCAATACTGCATAAGGTGCTGCAGTCAGTAGCAGGCATTGACGAGACGCCTTCCACAAGACACACTTCTTTTGCTCCGTTGATAAGAGGCCCACAGTCGCATGAGGAACATGGCTTCGCTGATCGCAGCTGTCAGCAAGGTGCCATTGCTACGCGATAATGAGTAGTGGCAAAGGATGAAGACTTCAAATCTCTCACAAAGTAGCGTACCAGTGATATCGTCGGCAGCTAGCAACAGCGTGAGCATCGGAGCTAGGGAAGAACAGTAAACAAAATGGTTACAACTGTAGAGCATAATCAGCACGTAAGACTACGAGTCCACCCAAGCCGATGACGTACTGAAGCCGTGACTGTGGTACTCGTGAAGACTACGACATCGGATTGTGAACGCAAGCTCGACTGGCTGAACATGAACCTCCATACCAGTGATTGATATACTGTTAAAAGTGAGTAGGAAGATAAGTTATCGAGCTGATAAATACGCACCACAGTGTAACAAGAGTATAATATCGTACAATGAAGTAGAAGACTTTGGGTACGGACCACTTCGCTCTGGAAGAAAATCTCTATACTCGCAGTTTTCGAGACTCCGGACTCAACTCACCTCCATATAAGGGTCACCTGGTTCGTTCCGTGAGACATCACACGGATGCTCGTTGATGTACTGGTAACGCACCTCTCGAGGAAGCGTAGCAACTATGTCATAGGCGAGCCATGAGGTGGAGGCCACTAAGAAGCACTCTAGGTCACAAGGGGTTCGCGAAACGCGTTCGCAAGCAATCTACTCACCGACGCTGAGGTTGACTGTGTACAAATCCTGGATGATCCGCACTAGTTCCTCTGGCGTCCCCAACGCATCCGGGGAGGCGGTCAGTGAGCCCATCCATGTACCTTGTTGTGCAGGTTGCGAATGACGAATGTGGTCCTCGAGCGGGGTCGCCCAACTATTCAGTGTCCTTATGTATGGCTATCACGGACGTGGGTCTTTACCGGGCTTGGGTCACCCTGGTCGCATGGGTCTATCGGAACCTGGATCTAGGGCGAGCTCTGAAAGCTTCTGAAGTTCTGACCCGGCAGCGGGGCGGGTTGACGACTGCTTGATAAACCCTGTGCCGTGTAGCGACGGCCGACGCAAGTTGCAACAACTCCTCGGCGCTTGAATGCCCGCTCTAGCAGGCAGGGCGAATCTGTATACATAGTCAAGGCGGGTGATGTTCGTTATGCAGTCAATACTCACATGTTACCCAGTACGTATCGTCGCCCAAATGGGCCCTCACCAGTTTGGTAGCTGTTTGCTATTGAATTTCGTCCCTGTTTCAGGCGTGTTCAGTTAACGGGTTAGTCGCTCCTGAGACCTGGCGTCGCGTGGGGCTGCGAGTGGGCGTATGGGAGCGGGCCCATGGTGATGATCTAGGCGAAGGAACCGACGATGTGGGCGTTGGACGACTTTGGATTAGCGTAGCATCCATCCTATTGGATCAGAGCTTTCGATTGTTGGTCCAGCTGGCCACTGCAACGGCATGCGCGCCATCAAAGTTGCGATAAATCGGACCCAACATGGTGATGATAGATTTCAGAAGTCGTCAGAAGACTCAAGAGAATGTATCCCAAGATATCTTACCCCGTTTACGCCTTAAAGCGAGCTGCAACAAGGAGGTATTGCTTCTGGATGGATACGTTGCCAGAGAGTACTTATTGACAAGCGTCAACTCCGTACGCTTGGACGATAATTTATGTATCAGGCTGATAATCGCAGTGACTGGGTCAAGGACTTGTGCGTCGGTATGTTTGTTTGAGAAAGATAACAAGACATCTTCAAGTACCGTAAGTATGCTCTGGACTGCGTTGGGATGAAGAAGATCATGAGAGTCGAGGCAAGCGATGAATCGAGGAAATAACAATAGACGCTAAATCTAATCTTATCTGCATAAATGATCGTATCTCCTTTCTTGGACAGGAGATAATGGCAGACTTCACTTCTCCTCAACCACCTAAGTTCCCGTCTATCCCATTGTCTTCCATGTCGGGCTCAACATTACCTCCTGGCACAGCGCACATCAAGTCTGAGTATGTACCAGCTTTGAGATACCCCATATGCTGCTGATCAACAGCTAATTAGGTTCCTCCTCTCTGTTCAACCGCGGGATGCACCAGACGACGATGCGGCGGAAGGGAGTACCAGTCATGTGAACGGCAGACATGATCCCTCAGGAGACGGCCCAGACGAGGGAGGGAAGAGGCTGTCAGGCGCGCAGCGAAAGAAGTTAGCAAAGGAGGAGCGCAAGAACAAGCGGGGGGCCAACAAGGGTAGACGATTCCAAAAGGTGCGCGACGAGGTTGAGCTCTGCTATCGCGTCGCGAGCGGCCAGCATTGCGATTTCGGTGCAGAGTGCGTAACACAATGTTTTCTTCCAGAGCACGCGATGAGGACGCGGCGCATTGACCGTCCTTCATAGGTGTCGTTTCACGCACGATGTCTCTGCATACCTGGCAGCAAAACCGAGGGACATCCATTTTCCCCGCCCAGAGGACATCATAGACGTTCCTCCCTTCGTCCGTCTCCCTGATGTGGAGATGGTCCAAGAAGGAGATGCAGAACGGAGCTCCCTGGACCTCACCACAATATGCCCCGTCTTCCAGAGGACCGGAGATTGCAAGCATGGCCTCAAGTGTCGCTTCCTCGGAAGTCATGTGAAGAAGGGCGCGAGTGGAGAGCTGGAGTTGGTTGTGGATGAAGAAAAGAAGGCGCATGTGGCCGCGACAGAGACTGAGGTCAACTTCATCGACGGAGATACTCTTCGCAAAATCCGCACCAAGAAGGTACGCTCATTCGCAGCTACATAGGGTGTTTTATTGACATCCTCTTTAGTATCCACATCCCATCGCAGATGCTTACTTGCAGGAGATCAAAAACGCGAACGAAATAGAGAAAGTTGAAGCAGACGACCGGGCTCCAGATGCTGAACCATCCGTCCTCGTGCTCTCCGAGGCCGCATTGGAAGAGTCTCTGCCTGTTACGAGCCAGGAGGCGGCCAGTGCCGACAAGTCTCAAGACGACACACCTGACGTCCCTTTGCGCTTCGTCGAAAAGAAGCGTTTGCATTGGCATGGCAAAACATGTGAGTCTCAGATCGCATCTTTCCCACAGCACCTTGCTTATATCCACATAGACTTGGCACCATTGACGACAGTCGGGAATTTGGTATGATATCCTTGATAGCCTCACGGGATGACCCTCCTCACCGAGTTACATCAGCCCTTCCGCCGTCTGTGTGTCGATTACGGCGCAGACATCACTTGCGGCGAGAGTAAGCATTTATAGAGCCCGCGTACGCATATCCGCTGAGAAAACACGCATACAGTGGGTCTCGCCATGTCCTTCCTTCAGGGTTCCAAAGAAGAATGGTCTCTAGTCCGGAGACATCCGTCGGAGTCCATCTTCGGTATGCAGATCGCGGGCAGCAAACCACAACTGCTTGTCCCTGCGGCAGAGATCATTGCGAACGAATGTGCAGGCAACCTCGACTTCGTCGACGTCAACTGTGGCTGCCCAATCGACCTCGTGTATAAGACGGGCAGCGGGTCTGCTCGTACGTCTTCCTTTGGTCTTACCTTCCTCGCCCGCCTTATATTAGTTTAAACGTCGCCATTATGCGTCTCCAGTTCTGGATGCAGCTGGTCGGTTAGGTAAGATCATCGTCGGCATGAACAGAGCACTTGGCGACATTCCTGTCACCGTCAAGCTACGAACGGGTGTCAAGGACGGCCGCAATACCGCGCACAAGCTCATGCCCCGCCTTGCTCCCGAGTTCGGCACGTCCGCTATCACTGTAAGCGCTACTTTCCCAAAGCCCATGATTATGTTCGTAAACAACACTTCGGTCGTTCCAACAGCTGCACGGCCGCACGCGCCAGCAACGGTACACTAAGCTCGCCGACTGGGACTACATCAAGCAATGCGTCGACGCTGTCCGCGCACGCGAAGCGGAAGAAGACCTCCCGCCCGTCCCGATCTTCGGCGGCGGTGACTGCTTCTCGTCCGAGGACTACTGGTACAAGATGGACAACTACGGCGTTGATGGCGTCATGATCGGTCGCGGCGCGCTCATCAAGCCTTGGATCTTCACCGAGATCAAGGAGCGCCGCGAGTGGGACATCTCCGCGCGCGAGCGTCTCGACCTCGTTCGCAAGTTCGCCGAGTATGGCCTAAAGTGTGTCTCCATATACCTATGACTTATTGCAGGATGTTCGCGACTGACTCATGCACTCGCTCAGTCACTTCGGGTCGGACACGACAGGCGTGAACACAACGCGCCGGTACCTCTGCGAGGCGCTCTCCTTCCAGTACCGTTACATCCCCATCGGTCTCCTTGAGACCCTTCCAGCACGCATCAACGAACGCGCCCCCGCATTCCGCGGGCGAGATGAACTCGGTAAGTTTTGCTCGCGCTTTGCCGCTTCGACACACGCCGTGCAACCTTCTCACCACCCTCGTTCGCAGAGACTCTGCTGGCAAGCGGGGACAGCCGCGACTGGGTCAAAATTTCCGAGCTCTTCCTTGGGCCCGCGCCAGAGTCGTGGTCGTTCACGCCCAAGCACAAGAGTAATTCGTACGGCGGCGAGGAGAGCCAAGGATGAAGGCACCGAACGCGCTCCCTCGCTCCTTCCGTCCTTGCCTTCGGATTTTTATATACGAGCCAGCGGTACCAACGCGCTCGCGACCAAAACACACGGACATCGTCACTGCGAGCGCTGTATTGTTACAAACCCAAAGAACCATGTTGTGCTATAGATACATACATCGATACAGTGCACATACGTTTGATATACCCTCCTTCCCAAGATACACATCAGCAGGGCGTTCTTGGCCTCGACGCCTTAGTCGCTCGTGTCCATGGCTTCGTCCCTAGACTCGGGTGGCTCGACGGTGTCCGAGGCGATGGTGTGTTCAGACGGAGTCGCTGGCACCGTTGCGAACGGCGTCGACGGCGGCGAGTCCATGTCTGCAAACCGGGCCGCGACATCGGGCGGGAGCTGGTTCAGAAAGTGTTTGTTGTTCCACTTCACGTCGTCCTGTGCAATTTGTAAAGCGTTCAGCTCGGGTGCGCTCTGCGGTCTGGTAGTGAGAGCGCGGAACGTACCTTGACGTTGTCTGGCCAGTTCGCGCGCGCATTCTCTTCTTCAGGCGAGAGGGCGCGGCTGTAGATAAGGAAGTAGGGTCCGGCACCGAGGTGCAAGCCAGCAGGGTCGTTTATAACTGTCTGCTCGGAAACCTGAGGACGACAGATGAGTCATCGGGCCTTCTGTTAGGATTCATCGAGTGACGAGACGCACCTCTGTGACGATGTAGTCGACCGTCTTCCACCACTTGCCCTTTTGCCATACGTACGAGTATAGATGGCTCCGCCCATAGAGACCGTCGTGCACCAAGACAGCACGCAGGTCATACTGCGGGGGGGGGGGGGGGGGGGAACACGTCAGCTACCCCGATTGATATCGCATTATCAAGCTGCTCGACTCACTCGGTACTTTTGAAGTTCAGAGCAGTCGAGCATGCCCAGTGCGTCGGTCTGTGTCTGCTCAATGGCGGCGTCGATGGCTGGCAGGCGGTGGCGTTGGCAACGAAAGTCGCATTGTGCAGTGCATAGACAAGGAGAGGGGCGGACCTTTGACCTCTTCGTTCACCCTGTCGATGATTTTCAGGAGCTGCTCCTTGTTGCGCTTGATCTCCTCCTCCCTCTTCGGGTCTCCGTTGCTCTCTGCTATCTCCTCGTAGTAATACAAGGCCGAGTGCAGATCCGCGAGCGTGTCTTTGTCCTGCAGATTACGGCCGTGAGCCATCTGGAACGACTAGAACTTGTGAGGAGAACGAGAGGTCAACTCACATTGAAGTGTAGCAGCTTTTTCTTACGTGCCTCGAGCTCTTTCACCTGCCCCAGCAGCGCCCGCTGCTCCGCCCGCTTCTGGTTCGCGAGCTCGTATGACTCGCGCATGAACTGGTCCAGATGCAGGCTCTTCGGATACTTGAACGTCGCCCGCTCCGTCCGTCGTCCCGTCGCGGCATCGTACGTCGGTGGGGCGCTGTCCCGGAGGAGCTGGAAGGCAATAATCTCCGAAGGCTCGAAGATGACCTGCCGCTTGGCCGTCGTCTTGATGCTCGCTATTTCGGGGGGCGCGAGCTCGGCGGCGAGCGAGGAGACGAGGTCGTTGAGCTCCAGCGAGGTCCCGACGGTGACTTTGACGAAGCAGAGATCGTCCGTATTCTCGTCGTCTGGTTCCGCATCGTGGTTGCCATAAGAGAGCGCCATCAGCCTGGTGGGTACGAATACAATTCGCCGCGTTTTGGTAGTGAGAAACGTCGGATGGATGGGACCACGTACCTGGCCTGCCGCCTCTGAGGATTGTGGAGGTTGTTATATCGCAACACGTTCTCCACGGCGAATGCTAGCTTCTCGTAGACACCTGCCCGCATGAATCAGTCATGCTCATATCCATGGTACATGCTCCCGCACTCACGACTCGTTAGATCCCCCGGTCGTTCAGCTGGAGTACTCCACGGGTCGATCGCAAACGCCTTCATGACTCCGTCCACATTCAGCTCGCTAAGGCGTGCTAGATCCATGTTCGCCATGAGCTCCAGAACGGCCCATACTTGAGCTCCTACGTAACATGACGGTCTCAGAGGAATGAAACGCCTGTAGCCTGGGCACTGTACCCACCAGGGCCTGCCCGCGGCGGTTCAATGAAATCAGAGCCAGGCTCAGGGAGAGCGAGCCACTCCGCGATGGTCTGCTTGAATTGAGGTACGAAGAACATTGCGTGTAATAGCAGCGCAGCGTAGGCTTCGCTTGACAGTGTCGGCCGGAGGGCAATAGGCCTGCCATTGAGAGGCTCTATAAGGGTGGGCAAAGATCTGGCAAGGACGAGGACGTACGTGTCTCCCTGGCGCACCCGCTCCTCTAGCGGAAGCTCGTAGTACGTGTCCTCCGTGATCGTCGACGACAAACTCTCCTCTATCGCCCTACTCATCGCTTGGTCGTCCTGCGACATGGCGCCAGACGCCCCGACCTCAACCTTTGCAGCGTGAAACAAGAGTGAACGGTTAGTACGCCCCCGTGTATGCGCGCACAAGTAACCCTTGTATACAAGTAACGTACATTCGACGGGACCACGGCCCAATTTGGATCGGGAGCCCTAGTGCTAGGGCCGAACGACGGTACGTTCTGGTCTTCGAGGGAGGCCTTGAGCGCACGGACGAGCTCCGCGTCCTGCTCGTCATCGTTGGTGAGGTCGATTGTCGCTTTCTCCGGCCTCGACGCTGTAGAGAGCCGTGTCTATCACCAACTTTGCGCATGATGACGAAAGTAGGGGATGGTAGGAAAACAGAGGAGGGGCATAAAGACTTGGGAACTCACGCGGTGGGGTATGCGGGCCCGGCCCTGGGGCAGAGACCGGTTCGAGGGCGGGCATGTCGAAGTACGTCGGGTCATCGGCACTCTCACCCTCGAGCAGCGCGGACGCGGCTCGCTCGAGGTTGTTGTGATACTTGCGGAGGAGGGCGAGCGCGTGTGTCTTGTCGAGGTTGCCACCCATCATCGCGGCCAACGCCTGGACGTCCGCTGCCTCTTGAGGTGTCGCAGGTGTCGGTGGTCCAACCGCCATAGTCTACAACAGTCGATGGTGATCAAGCTAGGTGGAAGGCGAGCGCATATATCCTCTACCACTCACGTCCTCACGTCCTTAGTGGGTTGCTATTGTAGACTTTCCAAGGTTTGCCAGGGTGCGAGTGATTCGAGCGGCAATATAGTAGGCAAATCCAACAGTTCAAGTGGTTATTGCCGTAGGTTTGTAGAGGATACAGCACGGAATGGAGGGAGAGAGGGAGAGAGAACAACAACATTGCAGGCGAATGAGGACGTCTGCCAAAAGCGCGCCCGGCGCGCGCACAAAGCCATAGCGAATATCCGCGCAAGGTGTCCACCGATCATTCGAACAAGAGTCATTGACCCGGTTGCGCCCCATCGCGTCCACTCCGATATGTTCCCTATCAGGTTGAGTGACGTATGAAAGGGTCACGCAACACGGCGTGTGCAAGTGGAGAGATGTATTGACTGTAAATGAGCGTGGCACGGAGCGTAAAAGTGCAAACTTCATGTACTTGTGCTATACGCGCAACAGGACAAATGAATGGACGCAACAGTGAGACGGATGGTATACAGAGCGCGACGACGTGCAAGGAGTGACTCGAGCAATAGTACATAGCGCGATAGCGATATGCTACTCCTCCGGCTTCTTGTCAGTCAACCTCCGGGTCTGTTCGCCGCACTCGAATTCTACTCCTAAAAGCATCAAAGAGAAAGCACAGAGATACGTGGCATCAGCATGCAAGAAATACATTCGAATGAAGAGAACAGTAGACTGACTAGAACATTGCTTGCTGAGTCTACCGCTGACATTGCTCTGACCCAAGACTACAAGAGCGCCGGGCGGTGCGATGCTCGCTCGCCGGCTGGCACTATTGGAGATGGTGAAGCTCGCCGCCGTCAAGGGACAGTCTGGTAGCTCGATAGGATCATGATCAAACCAGCCCGTCTCGGATTCGAAGGTGGTGTTGCCTGTACTGCTGCCTCGAAGCGACTCGCGGG
The DNA here is from genome assembly GCA_020543525.1 of Coriolopsis trogii. Lineage (NCBI taxonomy): Eukaryota > Fungi > Basidiomycota > Agaricomycetes > Polyporales > Polyporaceae > Coriolopsis > Coriolopsis trogii. The sequence continues at coordinate 597,148 of JAHYIO010000039.1, forward strand.
TATTGAGGCACAGTCGCGACGCCTACGTCAGTTGCATATCATCGACGAAAGCCGAGAGTGCTGTATGTCAGCGAGAGGTGCCAAAGACGTGAAGCTAGACCGTGGAGCTCACCGAGACGGAGTAGACCACAGAGAGCCAGCTGCAAATAGGGTAAAAAAAGTAGCGATGCATCAGATTGGTCTCTTTGAAGGCAGTCACAGTGGTACACTGACCAAAATCCGACCAGGTATAGTGCGCGGTCCGGAAAGAGGATCAGGGCCATCAGATTGACTAGGTTTCCCACTGCGCGGTGTTTGCGGTCAGCTAGCACCTAAGCTCGTAAAGACCTTCACTCACGAAAGACTCTGTAAATTCAAGGTATTCTAGCATTTCATTCATGCAGAAGCCAGCATCAGAAGACGTGAGACCCACAGGAAAAAGTAGAACGCGCTGTCCCGAATGAACGCGTAGATGATGGGGCTGACGGACTCGAGTTCGAACACGGATAGCCGAGTCGTGGTGGAGCTCTTTCGTCGCAACGATACACTGTTCGCAAACTTGTACAGAACGAGCAGGAAGTAGAGCGCTATAACAAGAACGCGGTCAGAGAGACAGTCAGCCAAAGATGGATACCAACCAACGCCGACTACGCACATGTTGTCAAGAGGGTACATGCCCTGTTTTGTTCGGGGTGAGCAGAAACGGCATGATCAACTTGAAATACTCCGTATACGTACCAACATGCCACTGTCTCATGGGAAAACTTCGGTGGTGTGTACAAACATCCTTGGATAGGAAGTTCTGGCGGACGATCCAGAGCTTTCGAGCTAAGTATCGAGAGGCAGGCAACCACGACCCCAGCCTGTTCAGGAATGTACAGCCATCAGTAAGCTGTGACTACTCTAGACTAGCTCACTGACGATGAGTTGAGCTGTGAACGAGTAGCGTCAGCTCGTGCGGCGATTGGACAGTGTCTGCAAGAGCGCACCGCTGTATGTACTGCAAATCAATACCAAAACTGCATTGGGCTGGTCATCGCGAGGACGAGTGGTCAGTGTCACGAGCAACGTACTGATTTTACTCCGCTCATAGGAGGCCCATAGCCTCATGAGGAACATGGCTTCGCCGATCACGCCCGTGAACAGCGTGCCATTGCTGTCAAATATGCTTGTGAGCAGCGGCTTGCAAGGGGAAGCGACACAACGCGCACAATATGGAGTACCATATATATCGTGCGCAGCTGTTTGATCCTCAGAGAGGTGGTCGAAGGAGAGTAGAATCACAATTACAACTATGCACAGTGGTGAGTGAATCAGATTGATACGACTTTGAGGAGCGACGCACTGCAGATGAGACGGTGGTGCTCATGGAAACTAGACGATCGTGATTGCAGTTGTCAACACAGTTACAATTTGCTGCGTCTAATCGTCCATACCACTAATTGAAACTCTGTGCAGGGAGACGATTTGAGTGATAGAGGCAGCGAGGGGATTTACTAGACTCACGACAGTGTAACTAGGGTATAATATCGTACCAGAAAGTAGAAGACTTTGGGAATTGACCACCGCGCTCTGCAAGAGACAGTCTCAGCGACAGGTGGAAGTGGTATGTGCTGAGCCCACTTACCCCCAAATGAGGGCCACCTATATGCGCGCATTTACCAGATTAGTAGTGAGATACGTGCATACGTGATGGTTACCTACCTCTTGAGGAAGTGTGGTGACTATATCACATGCAAGCCATGCCATAGCGGCAGCTACAGCATCCACGACTCGTCAGACTCTCCCTCATGATGGGCACCCGGACCTTGCAGAAGGCCTTGGGTCACATACCATAACAAAGGCAGACGACTTGCGTGTCCTGCATGAGTTGGACCAGCTCTCCCAGAAGATCGGTCGACGACGCCATGTCACTTCTTCTCCGGCTTGCGGATGCAGTGGGTCCTCCCAGTCGGTAGAAGCGCGAGCGACCTAGGCTTCCCTGTGTCTTTATATATGGCTCACGTTATCGGTGGGCGTGGAAATCGTCTGCTGAGTTCTGAGCGACCCGAGCCTGTTGCCCAAGTTCTCGCGGCCGCCTGGGAATGACACGGGGATTTCGACCCCTTCAGAGTTTGGACTCGTGTTTCTGTCAAGGAAGCTTCTGTCTTTCCCATCAGCGATGACTCGGAGCCGCCACCGATGGAGATACATACAGGATGAGTAGCCCGTTGGTAGGGCTAAAATCGCTGCGCTTGCGTACTTGAGAGCTATTAGTTCCTGGTGAGGGCCTGGTAGGGCGAATGGGAGCACATAGATAGCTGGCAGACACTCACATCGCACTTCACAAGCTCCGCTGCACAGTCTCCCTGCGTTTTTCTGGGCTTCGGATAAGTAGGTAGACCAACAGACCCTTACGTTGCGTGGGGCCGTGGGTTTGCACCAGGCAAGCAGTCCTGCGAGTTTCGTCTACGCGAGGATCCGACGATGTGGGCGTGGCTGAGAATTACGACGAGTTTGGTCTAGAAGCCAAAAACGACGTCAAGAGCAACCGATATTCGGATTTCGCAACCACGCCCGAGCTCCGTGGGAGCTGGCATCAGCTTCCACAGCGCCCGCGACATCTGAATTTGCTTTGAAGAACGCGGTGTGTGAACCCAGAACCTTGAGATGCACGTATATGCACCCATGTGACATACGAGGTCACCAATAAGACACTTCAGGCCACCCGGTAAGAAGCTGTGAGTGGGAGGTTAGGCGAGAGCGGCATACACCCGTCGCCGCTTGTGAACTGTGCCGCCATTGTGACAGTAAGAGCGATAGATGGGCAGTCTCAGGAAACATGCACAGATGCGGGAAAGAGGCTGACAATTACCAGTAACGCCACCCGGTATTGGTGTCCGACGTTAGAACATGGTGCAGAAGGAGGAGGTTGAGTAAGCAGGCGCCGACATCGGCTGTGCCATGGTACATCACGTCAAAACCTTGCGAATAGTTAGTTGATAGCGCTCGACAACATCCTAGCGGACAAGCCGTTTTCGTACTCACTACTGACAACTTCACACTGCTTCCCCGACACCGCCTTCGTGTCGCGCCCCACACTCTGGTACCAGGAGCGACGGCTTGTCGTCATCAGCAAATTCTCCTCTGAAGACCTCGATAGCCCAACGAGGTGACATGGGCTCGTCCGTATCTCGCAGGCCCCGGCTCATACTCAGGCTATATGCTGCACCCACAATCCGTTATCGCAACGCTAGCATCTAGGAAAAGGCGGGACACACCATTGCGAGACAAGCTGCTCTTGCCCTCCCTAGGCCCCCCGACGACAGCGGACCTTGGATTGATGTCAGCTACGGAGGTGATGACATTGCTCGGCTGGCCCGAGGAGGGGCAGCGGTCTTGCAGTTCGATTTCGAACCACCTGTCTGTCTCGTATGCGTTTTGATGGTGTTTGAGCGAGCCTCTTGTGTTGAGGCAGAGACGGGACGCCTAGGAACGGATGATTCGAATGGCGCGTATGTTCGGTCCTGTCAGCATACACACCGGAGGTGGGAGGGATGCGTACCGATAGAGCGTAGATGACCATCAACCAGCTGCGAGGGATCGTAAGCGTGTGAAGGAATGATGCAAAGTAGACCAGAGGAAAACGTACATGGTACCCATGGGTATGATCGCCCTTCCAGCGAAGACGAGTTCAAAGACAAGGTTCATGAGGTTACCGACTTCGTAGAGGACGTTTACGTGAATAGTCTTTCAAATCGGCCACCGAGACGCGACTCACGAAATACGCTGCATATATGCGTCAGCAATGTGACATAGTAGCAAAAGATGGACTCACAGGAAGAAGTAGAAGGCACTGTCTCGAATGAACGAAAACACAACCGGGCTGATTCTGTCGAGCTCCCATACGGACACAATGCTTGAGCGTGCATTTGCACCTCGCCATAATTTGACGTTTCGCGCGAACTTGTGAAGGATCAGCACAAAGTACACAGCTTCGGGGTCCAAGCATAGTCAGTATGTTGTTGATACACCAATTTGATCAGAGCGACACACAAGTTACGCTCATGGCTACAGCCCTGCGAGGATTGAACGTCAGTGTTGTGATCGAGTACCGGGGGGACCTCGCTTACCATACTACGGTCGATAAGTTCACGTAACTGGGTGGGGTGAAGAGGCAGCCAGGAAGAGGGTAGTTTGGGGGACGCGGGACTACGTGGAATGAAGACACGACCAAGGATGCAGTGACGATACCCATCTTCGTCACGCATGAGACATATAAAGACATAACATCGGTAGGACACTCACGACAAACTCAGCTTTCATGACGATCTATCAACTATCATGCCCTGTAAGCTGGGATACTCACACTCACCAAGAAACAGCAGACAGATCACAAGGAGGACTAGACCGATGTTGTGAGAAGAACGTCCCTCTCGCAGAGAATTCTAAAAAACAGGATACTCACTGACTTTGCTACGTTGGTACGCGGCATATAATCTCATGACGAACATAGCTTCTCCAAAAACTGCAGACGTTAGAGTTCCGCTACTATAAAGCGAGTAAGGGCTCAATGAGGCTGTACATGGAATCAATGACCGACTTACAAGCCATTGTACCAGCGCCAATAACGGCAACTTCGGATAGGGGTGAGCTCAAGATGGGACGACGAGAAGCAACATAAACATTTCGTACAACTGAATGAAAGGCATCAGACATCAAGACCTGCGAGTCTGGGCAAGAGTAAGGGATGCATACTGTGAATGAGACATCACGACTTGAGTTGACTGCTCGTTAGGTGTAAGTCCGGGAAGTTTTGTATAAGGGTGAACGTACCGGCGACGGTGAGACTACGGTCAAGGGATTGAGTACACAGAGGGAGCTGAGTGATCGAGATAACTTGCAGGAGGGAGACTAGCGTGTAATATCTCACCACGAAGTATAGCACCTTCGGTGCTGACCATCTTGCTCTAGTCGGGCGATGGGTGAGGTCCACCAAGCACGCAATGAGTACTGGTGCACGCACCTCCAGATGAGCTTGACCTGAAACACAGTCAACGTCAAGATAGGGAGTAGGCCGCAAGGGATGAACTCACCTCTTCAGGAAGCGTCATGAGGATGTCATAGGTCAGCCAGGTAGCCGCTGCAGCTAGAGGAATTTGTTAGCCCGAAATCAGAAAACGTACGGATCAGAGCAAGTTCAGCTCTACCTGTACAAATATTGGCGATGTTGGTATCTTGTATGGCCTGTAGGAGCTGCTCGAGCTCAGCAGCGGCAACAGCGTGGGCAGTCGCGGAGGCGGATGCCATGGGATCGAAACGCGGGTGCACCCACCGACGGCAGTCCTAGACCTATACAGCATCTCATGGAAGTGGGCTGCGGCTCTTTATATGCACGCTCCGTGGCAGCAGGAGTTGAGCACCAAGTAGTGGAAAGTCAGTGTCGAACGCTCGGCTGATTACTTCCCAGGGGAGTATAGGATCCGATGTGCCCAGGTATTCTCATTGAATATCTTTTGCTAGTTACACAGCGGCAGATGCGCCGCAGGCTTTCTCATTGAATGACCGTCGCTAGCGTCGGGGAGATGGAGGAATGCAAACGCTATTCCCTCGTTCTTCTGCATTGAGACAGGAAGGCTGCGCAGCTGCCCGGAAGAACTAGGGTGACTATACTCACGAGAATCGTCAGGCATATCGCAGAGTCCTCTAGTACCGTACACATGGCGTGCCGGCAGATGCCACAGGGCTAACGGGTCTCCACGTTGAAGCCAAAAGGATGCTCTTGACTCGTCCATAGGATGAATGCTCCCGTCTCGAGGGACGTATGAACACATGGTAGGATTCCCTACACTAATATCACTGCGCACACGTCAGTTGTGATAAGTGAACCCGTATCAGATACTGTCAATACGTAGCGTACCGGGGCGCTTGGTCGGTAGTAACTTGAGAGTAAGGACTCGGAGTCGGATTACTTAGCTTGAAACCATGGCAGGCATTCCCACGGTTAGAGTGTCAGAGGTCCCTCTTGCTCACGCGAAGCATCCTGGGGTCCCACTGGGTTCACTCTGCAGTGGTGGACTGTGGTGGTGGTGATGTTCGTGTTCAGAGTCCAGACTCTGCCAATGCCATCATCAGGCCATCCTATGTAATGCATCCCCTCGACTGTCGCCCAACGGCCGTCATCATCGTATACCCCAGTGTCTCTCTGGAGGGACAACTAGACAGCAAATGCTATACCGTGACGTCGATGTCTTGTCGACTATCGTCGTAATAGAACTGAACCCCCAACTCCGAGCGACCGGTGGAGTCTGAATAGCTCTATACATACCCGGTGCCCTGCTCTCTTATACCTCCAATTTGTGAGATATGCTCCTCGAAAACGCTCACGGACCACTTTGGCATCGGAATCGTAGGTAAGTGGTAGGACTCGAATACTGTCCGTTGAGATTGCATTGATACCGTGCTTGTTCTTTAGCCTGTCTGACATGCATCCAAGTTCGTAAGTGACGTGGTCTCCCTTGCCCGCTGTGGTCCTTTCGTAAGGCCAGTTCCAGGCTTCGTTTCAGCTGTGGGTAGGGAGTAGTTGAGGTACGCCCTGTCGGGGCCAACCTAATGTTAAATGAAAGGTACGACAGAGCACTACACGACTTCCCATGCGTTCTGACGCAATATATATATATATATAGGGAATGTTTGACAATGCCGCATGGCCAGGGATGCCAGTATCGGGGACGAGGAACGTTCAGTGCGCTGTCTAGGCATCGAGGGAGACGACGGTGTTCGAAATGCGTGTACTGGATGGAAGCTGTCGAGGTACGTAAAGTCTCAAGGGTCAAGCTGGCAGCGTTGCTTCTATCGGTGCGGGCTCCCACATCCGTTGGGTTTCGTGCAATTTGGATGAGCAATGGCACCGCCAGCTTATGCATCTTCTGAGTCAATTTCCCCACATACGATGTGCGGTTTACTAAGTGCGTTGGCTGTTCACATCAAGTAACACAGCGCCTTGTATAGGGGAGCCACCATGCGTCGAGGCTTCCATGCTATGTGTTCGGAGGATGTACTTCCTCGGTTCAGCCAGGCGGCCTTTGCAGCCGGGGTAAACATGCGTGGTGAGTGCGGATTGGAGCGTGTTCCGCTTACATGCATGCGTTCAGGGTCGTCCTCTGTGGTTTGTCTTATGTGTCTCATTGGAAGGCATTTGCTTGCAGCTTCCGGAGATACACCCGCTGCTGGCTATATGCGCTGCCCAGGTGCACACATTCATGCGTGTGTTTGACACACCCAGAACACGTCAATATAGGGTGCATATTTTCAACCCTTCTACGCTTACGAAGTGTTCGGCGACATGCCGAGTCTCCATGTTTGCTTTGGCTGAAACGGCACATACCTCCATGTCGATGGTCCCATGGTCACACATCCCCTGTCGACGGTGATAGTTACCTGTGTTACGAGCGGAAATGAGTGTTGCGTCGGCGTCATTGCATGAGGGTCTGTACGATCTGTAGCCTGGAAGTAGTATGTTTTCGTGATAGACGACGATGGACATGTTGCCAAGTAGCGGGTCAAACAGATCCTGCGCGTGTTCCAATCTTCTAATCTTCTGAATCACTTGATACGCATCAGCGATTGACAGACGGCGGAGGAGGCCGTAAGGGTGCGCAGTTGGGGATATTGGTTGAATTACATGATCGAACGCGGAGACTATGGACGTGTATGAGTGGCCAGTTCAAGGCCGAACAGTGCCCCGGAACGAGGAGAACGGGCCCGGCTTGGCTAGCCGTCAGCGCCCCTCGCGTGGACACCCTCGACCCTCCGAGTCGCGTACGGCCACCTTATAAGCCCATCCTCGTCTTATCGTTCCTCATCTCTGTTCCGCCATGGCCCCCGTCAAGGTTACCAAAATCTGCTGCAGTGCGTGCATTGGGTTGAGTAGCGAGGGATCGAGACTGACCGTGTTTTTCTGCGCGCGTCGCAGTCGGTGCTGGCTACGTTGGTGAGTGCAACACATGCTCTTCAGAGGTGCCCGCTCCGTATACCATCGCGTCTGACGTGTCAACCGTCGCAAGGTGGTCCGACCTGCGCGGTCATCGCCCTCAAGTGCCCCCACATCCAGGTCACCATCGTCGACCTCAACCAGGCCCGTGTCGATGCGTGGAACAGCCCCGACTTCAAGCTCCCCATCTACGAGCCCGGGCTTGAAGACGTCGTCAGGCAAGCTCGCGGCCGCAACCTCTTCTTCTCCACCGACGTCGACAAGGGCATCCGCGAGGCCGACCTGATATTCGTCTCTGTCAACACTCCCACCAAGAAGTCCGGTGTGGGAGCCGGCTTTGCTGCAGATCTCAAGTGCGTCCCCATATGGCTCCTCCCCCGCGCATGGCCCCAATCGAGCACTGACACAACTTCTGTCCTTCCCAAACAGCTACGTCGAGTCTGCCACGCGTCGCATCGCCGCCGTCGCGACATCGTCCAAGATCGTCGTCGAGAAGTCGACCGTGCCATGCAGGACCGCCGAGTCGATGCGCACGATCCTCGAGGCGAACTGCAAGCCCGGCTGCCGCTTCGACATCCTCTCCAACCCCGAGTTCTTGGCCGAGGGAACAGCGATCAGCGATCTCTTCAAGCCTGACCGTGTCCTCATCGGTTCGCTCCAGACGCAGGAGGGCAAGGATGCGTGCGCGGCGCTGTCGGAGGTGTATGCCAACTGGGTCCCGTGAGTGTCGGTCCTTTTTATACGCTCCCCCACGCCCGTCATTCCATGTCACACATCCGCGCTGCGAACGTCGTGTATGCAAAATGCTAACATTCTCAATAGGCGCGAGCGCATCCTCACGGTCGGCCTCTGGTCGTCCGAGCTGTCCAAGCTCGCCGCCAACGCCATGCTCGCCCAGCGTATCTCCTCCGTCAATGCTCTCTCCGCCATCTGCGAGGCAACGGGTGCGAACATCGACGAGGTCGCCCACGCGGTAGGCTTCGACTCCCGTATTGGCCCCAAGTTCCTCCGCGCATCCGTCGGTTTCGGTGGATCGTGCTTCCAGAAGGATATCCTGAACTTGGTGTATCTCTCTGAGAGCTTGCACCTTCCCCAGGTTGCAGCGTACTGGAGGCAGGTCGTCGAGATGAACGAGTACCAGAAGGCTCGGTTCTCGAAGACAGTCGTCGACACCCTGTTCAACACCATCACCGGCAAGGTATGTCGCTTTCCAGTGTGCGTGGATATGACCTCATTTCTGCTTCTCTCCAGCACATTGCTGTCCTTGGTTTCGCGTTCAAGGCGGACACGGGCGACACGCGTGAGTCGGCCGCGATCACGCTCATCCGGAACTTCCTGTCGGAGCGGGCATACGTGACGATCTACGACCCGAAGGTGGAGGAGGCGCAGATCTGGGCGGACCTGCAGGAGGCGTGCCCGACGCTGCCGCTGGAGAACATCCAGAAACACGTGACGATCGTGCACTCTGCGCTGGAGGCGTGCAAGCAGAAGGAGGCGATCGTGATCGCGACGGAGTGGAAGGAGTTCAAGGAGATCGACTGGCAAACGATCTACGACCAGATGACGAAGCCTGCGTTCGTGTTTGACGGGCGTATGATCCTCGACGTGGAGAAGCTCCAAAAGATTGGGTTCACGGTGAGTTATCACCATATCATGCATGCGCTTGAGACTTATGCGCGTGTTCAGGTCAAGGTCATTGGTCGCGGCGACCGCCTTTGATTTTGCCCCCTCGAGAGACGTGAGCTTTTGTCGGGATTTGGGACAGACTACTAGAAGTTGATGGACGATGTCTACGAGCCTCTCAAGACACTTTGACGGGCGATGACGATACTGTATCTTTTTCTCTCCGCCGATACCAACCAAACATAATGCGAATAGACTTGTATACGATGCAGCTTGCGGTTCGGGTGTGGACTTGAACGAGAGGGTCGCTCAGACGAGCTCTGTGAGATGCTGAAGCATGATGCAGAAGTTAGGTTGTTGCTACGCAATGTTAGCGCTGGAGACACAATTTAATCTGAGTCGTGTCTCGCCTCGACTCGAGCTTCGGCCTTTCCGCTGGGGTCCGTCGTCCAGACCGAGGCTCTCCATTCCGTCTCGCGCCGCTATCTGTTGTCCGTACGAGTCCGTCTCCGATGGTCGGCGGTAGCAGCCGTCTCGTAATCCCCCCGACACACCGCTCAGCCACCAACGACCCGTTCACTTATGCGCTTACTCAGCTTGAAAATACTCACGGTTTATACTCCACAAGAACGAACTTACGAACTTACTTATGTGGGTAACAAGTTGTAACAAGTCGCGTGTGCTTGCTTTGGAACTCCGCTCGAGGCTGCCGAAACGAACTAGTGAGCAGCGCTCTCCACCGGGCGCATTTCCGACTTCGACGACCACCCTCTCTTCCTTTCACCACCACCCCACTTCCTATCGTCGGTCGCCTGACCGTCGTCGAGCTCGTCGAAGATGCCCTCCAGGCCGTCGCCCATCGCGTACAACTCGGCGTCCCCGACGCAGTCCATCTTCAAGAAAAAGTCTACCTCTGGCCTGTCCACCGCGGCCTCCTATCTGTCCGCTGTCTCCGAGGCGGACGCACGGCGTCGGACGCGTGGGGCGGCCCCCACAGCAACCCCGGCCCTCTCCCTGTCCTCGTCAATCACCTCGAGCTCGGAGGACACGGTGTTGGATGAGAGTGCGGTCGACTTCACGGACGGGCTGTCGTACCCCCGTGTACCGCCGACGTCCACGCAGGTGTTCACGACAGTTCACTCCGAGTTTGGGCACTGTGCAAACGAGGAGTACCGGTACACGTCGCAGCACCGGGCGGGGACGGAGTACAAGAGCTATCCCGAGCAGGACCCGCCGTACTATATTCTGCTCACGACGTACATCAGCTACATCCTCGTCATCTGCCTGGGCCATATCCGGGACTTTATGGGCAAGCGGTTCCGGTCAGCGAACTACAGGCACTTGCTGCCGTGGAAGGTGCGTGCCCGTCGCCTGTTTTGCTGTCCATTTCCGCGCGAGTTGAGCGTGCGTGTTGCGACAGGGATATGCTGCGCTCAACTCGGACTTCGACTCCTTCTACACGCGGCGGCTGAAGCTGCGCATCGACGACTGCTTCTCGCATCCCACGACTGGCGTTCCCGGACGCACGATCATGCTCCTGGACCGGTACTCGTCAGACTACAACAAGACAATGGTCCCCACGGGCACGAAGACGCGCGGGCTGAACATATCCTCGTACAACTACCTCGGTTTCGCGCAGGGCAAGGGCGCGTGCACGGACGCGGTGGAGACGAGCATCGCTCGCTACGGCCTCTCCGCTGGCGGCTCGCGGCTCGAGGGCGGCACGCTCGACCTGCATCAACAAGCGGAGGCGCTCGTTGCGCGGTTCTTGGGGATGGAGGACGCGCTCATCAGCTCGATGGGGTTCGCGACGAACTCGACGATCATCCCTGGGCTTGTGGGCAAGGGCAGCCTGGTTATCTCGGACGAGTTCAACCATGCGTCGATCCGGTTTGGGGTACGGCTGAGCGGAGCGAATGTGAGGATGTTCAAGCACAACAACATGAAGGCGCTCGAGGAGCTCCTCCGGGAGGTCATCAGCCAGGGCCAGCCGAAGACGCACCGGCCGTGGAAGAAGATTCTGGTCATCGTCGAGGGTCTGTACTCGATGGAGGGCACGCTTGCAAACCTGCCGGTCATCATGGAGCTCAAGAAGAAGTACAAGGTGTGTGCGCTCGCTCGTGCGAAAATGGTAGTGTATTGAACAAATGTATCTGCAGTTCTACCTCTTTGTTGACGAGGCTCACTCCGTTGGCGCCCTGGGTCCCCGCGGACGTGGTGTGACGGACTACTTTGGTATCGACCCCCGACAGGTCGACATCCTCATGGGCACCTTCACGAAGTCGTTTGGCGCGGCCGGAGGCTACATCGCGGGCAAGAAGGAGATCGTCGACCGTCTCCGTCTCAAGGGCCATTCGGGCACGTACACCGAGGCGATGAGCCCTCCCGTTCTGACGCAGGTCATCGCGAGTATGGCGAGCATCATGGGGATCACCCTCCCGGCGGAGAAGCCGTCGTCGCCTTCGCTCGCGCTCCTCCGCTCTAGCGAACCCACGCCTGTCATCCCCGAGCACGAAGTCATCCCTGGAACGGCCCCGGCGTCCATGCTCCCGTCGTGGATGCCCCTGTCGCCGTCGATGATCGATGGTTCGGACGGTCGCCACCGCCTGCAGCGCCTTGGGTTCAACTCGCGGTACCTGAACCGCGCGCTGCGGAAGCTCGGGTTCATCACGTACGGGTGCGACGACTCTCCCGTGATCCCGCTCCTGCTCTTCCACCCGGGCAAGATGGCGGTGTTCAGCCGGATGATGCGCACGCGCGCGGTGCCGATTGTGGTCGTCGTTGTTGCGTACCCGGCGACGCCGCTGATCACGTCGCGGGTGCGGTTCTGTCTGTCGGCGGCGCACACGAAGGAGGACATTGATGTGCTGCTGAGGGCGTGCGACGAGATTGGGGACCAGCTTGACTTGAAGCATGCCCCTGGGGAGCGATGGCCGCTCGAGGAGATCATCAGCAGGGCGGTCGAGCTCGTGCACATGCCCGAGATGCCATGAGCGATGCTGTTCCCGTTGCCAGCTTCAATCTCTCCTCCTATCGTACCCTTTGCGCGCGCCTTTGGGCGTGCTAGCCCATGGCTGATTGTTTATTCTTTTTGTGTAGATATACCCTACGATCCCGAGGCTATTGGTTGTTTGTGTTCGTGAACCGGTCCTGACTCTTATCGCACATTGCCCCACGACGCCGATGAGGCGTGTAATTGTAGTTACGATGCCCGACGCAGACTAAACGAACTCTAGACGAATAGCACGCTGACATGCACTATTCACCACTTAACGTTTGGTATCTCTGTCTGACTGATCAGGCCGGCCTGAGGCATGACCGTTTCCCGTGGGCCGATTCGCCATTTCGTTTTGACACTCGACTGCGTCCCTATCCTCGCGCTACAGCAGATCTCTCCAAGTCTGTCGAATTTCATGGCATCACCTTACCACTGTGTGAGACAAAACGGAGGATCCGAAGAGACGGAGATGACAGAAAGCATATGTATACGCGATGCGCGATCGACGCAAGTTGCATGATTCATTGGATATCAGATACGTTACAAAACCGACAGCGTGAAAGCGAATGCGACAATTCAAAGCGACCCGGCCGCGGGGTATCAGGTAGGCACTCTAAAGTAGGGGTCCTCCCTCAGAAGCGGCTGGCAAGACCAGGGATCTTCCGGCTTCCATGCCACCAACTTCCGAATGAAACTCAAGAACTGAGCTTTGTGCTCGCCCTCTAGTCTCTCCTCTGATCGCTCGAAGCTATCTTCGGGCAGATCCATCGTGCCAGTCCAGTTACCTGAAAAGCACCCGATTGTAAGTCAAGATCGTGTACGGAATAGTCGTTGCGCGACAGAGTCAAGCAGCCTCACCTTGCGCGTCGAAGTACTTCCACGGCTCCTCAGTGGTGCTACGCTTGAGGAACTCGACGGGCGGAGGGCCGAGCAAAGAAACCATGTGCGCGAGATGGTACCGATTGCCGGCATCATCATCCGCACCAGGTCCAGTGTTGAACTTCCCTTCACACATGTCCCAAATCTATGGATCGCAGCGCGCCAGGACACAGTCAGCGACTATGGAAAAAGTGCGAGGCGTGCGCGCCCTCGTACCTTCGCTCCAACGGACCAAATGTCCACCTTTTCGTTCCACGGCGTGCGAAGTATGACCTCCGGCGCTCGGAAAAACGAGGCTGGATGAGCCCTGTATATGTCTCTCGTCCGAACGGCGCTTCGTCGAAGTCGCAGAGCACTGGTGGACCGTAATCGTTAGTGGGCTCAATGTGTCTGGAGAGGTAGATCATGCGATCGCCGGCGACTTTCCGCGGGGACGGCTCGGCTCGTTCCTTCTCCTCATAAACTTGGCACGAGTCCGGGCCGCCGATCGAGAGTGAAATATTTTGCTCTTGAATGTCTGGAGCTTCCATGAGTACGTAGATGCAATCGCGAGATGGCCCCGCGATGTACGTTAGAGAAAATAAAACGACCTGTGTGAACGAGCTTTGCCTCGTCGTGCAAGTAGGAAAGCGCGCATAAGACATGCCGCACAATAGGCTTGAACCACTCCTCAGGCAGTTGCCTTCTCGGCACCTTATACCGCAGCGACCAGATGGAATCGGCCATGGGCTCGAGAACGATGCATTGGAAGGACTGGGATGGCACGGTGTCATCAGCGGTAAGCTCGAAGTGATCGAGCATGGTGCGAATCAACGGCCGTCCACCATGCTTTGTTTTCGGGAGGTTCAAGGGCTGCAAGCTCACGTTTATTCGAGATGTTGTTCTGCGAGCAGACTTTGACTGTTACGTGGCGGTCTTGCCTGTTATCATATTGTCTCATCCACAATGAATTGAGTGGGGTCTACGAACAGGTAGCTGGCTGTGGAAGGAGGTCGAGGAGGTGAACTTGGAGCTCGAGGTGGACCTGCGGTGAGAGTACGAAGCTTGCTCAACAAGTAGCGTGCACTAAACATTGTTAGTATTCCCCGCAGTCAGAAGAATTAGACATGCAATTATGCTATCATCATAATCCACCCACGGTAAGTAGTTATACTATACTTACTAGCCGTCCATAAAAAGCGAGTTATCAGTACCAGACATTTTAAGCGCTCACCTTCCATGCCGCGTGCGCGCTTAGGCACGCAAGTTGCAACTTACCGCCATCTTCCCCTGCCTCCTCTCGTCAATGCACGCTCACCCATCATGGTCTTGAGAGTCCGATACATTCGAAGGGGATTATTTGCGGAGCTCTTAAGCATGCCGACTTGGAACCATCCTTCTCTCCCTTCACTCAACAACCACGCAGCGCATTCACCGCAATTTCGCAACGGACCAACGGCCAAGATGATATTGATACTAACAGAGGTACAGCTGAAGAGAGAGTCCCATGTGACATTCAGCGATAGGTCTCCTTTCCGACGCGCACCATTTGCATGTCGATCACCGCTGGGTTCGAGGTATCTGCGCGGAACCGCGCCTCTAACGCTGTAAGCTCAGTTCTAAGTGACGCTAGTCATGAACAAGACACCCGAAAAGCCGCGGTATCGATCTGGGGTATATATACGAAATGTCGCCAGGTATTTGCATTCGTGTACGTCTTTCCCTCCCCAGGTACCTGTTCGCCTCTATTGCCAGAACGACGGCAACAACCATATGACTATCAGGTTTGTATTGGCGACCCTCAGCATCGTGGAAACACTGCTATGAAAACTCGACCCTTACGTCATTCAATTCTTCCGATCCTCGCGTCTCCGTATACCTGGCCCTCCGACATCCAATTCGTTGCTAACAAAACTCAGAAGAAACGTACAACTTGGACGGAGCAAGTACGATGAAGTTATGGCGAAGTGTGGTAGGACTATCGTGTATAGGGGATTCTCGACGTACGTGTCCTGCCCTTTCGGCACGATATCCGCTCATTCACATCGTCATACTAGAAGCCCGAGAGATCCTCTCGCAGTAGAGCAGGTGAGCCACGACGCTGTTGGAAGGACACTGCTGACCAAACGATGTAGGTCTTCTCCTCATAGAAAGTAGGTGCCGGTGAATTCTTGATTCCATTCAGACTTGATGCTCTTGAAGCGCGCACACCTTCAGGCGAGCAACATGGTTGGCAAAGGTGACCACTTGTATGTCGCCTATCTGATGTTCCACCTCCACGTCGATGTTGGGGCTGCTGTATCACCCTAGATCTTCTCACGTGGACACTCACAGTGAGGGAGTTCTATGGACTATCCACGAGGAACTCGAGAGCGTAATAAATTGAGGTGTGTATTCTTGGGCTTCATCTTGACTTGAATGATTCACATCGAGTTGGGTTGGCGTGATTCCTGACTTAGCATGGTTAAGCCTGAGTCGAGCACCAGTCGTATATGAGAAGCAAGGAACGTCATGCGCCATATAGGTACGAGACTCATCGCAGGGAAGAAAGCGGCGGTCCTACTGGGCACATTCTGGGAAGCGCGGCCACGGCTGTGACATCGAGCGCCATAATTCCACCTCGAAAGACCATCTGATCCTGCTTATCAGAGCTGATACGGCCATCGACATGCCTGGCAGTCAGAGGCTGTCCTACGAAGAGATTTGGGGGCGTGCGTTGGTTTCCAGCTTATCCTCATGGGCCGTTCTGACACCGGGTCACGGCAGGGATACCGACGAGTTGGTGAGCCTCCTACCGATCTTCGTGGCTTCTTTGACCGTATTGACAGGTTCCTTGTCACCGGATACGAAAGCTCCGGAACCGCAGCGACGGAGGAATTGTAAGCGTTGGGGCAATTGCCACGGGTGCAGGAGAAGCTCCGGGACGAGCTTTACACTATAGGAAGCGACAGGCTCACTATGGACCAAGTATTTGCGCTGTCGTACCTCGACATGGTCGCTCGTGAAGAACTTCGCTTATATCCTCCAGTCCCGACAACCATGTGTTTCGCCACGAGAGAAGATGTAACCCCGTTGAGCGAGCCCATTGTCGGTCGCGATCGCGAGACTCTGGAGCACATTAGGCGAATATCGTCTAGCCGCGGAAGTGCGTCAGATGTTGACCAATTGTAGCAGAGTCGATGCGGGGACTAGTGTCATGATACTCATCGCAACATCAAACAGGCTAGAGGCGATATGGGGTGAGGATGCTTTAGAGTTCAAGTGAGTAAGCATGGGTTTTGATCTCCCTGACAGACCGTGGGCTGGCTGAGGATGAGAAATTGACTAGGCCTGAACTTTGGGAGCGTCCACCACGGGCTGTATCGAACCTCCCATGCATAAGGTTCATCTTCTCACCTTCCTCGGCGGAACGCGAGCATGTGCAGGCTATCGTTTCAGCGTCAGAGTTAGTGGCGTAATCTCTCTACCGTGTGATGTCGAGCGTTTGACGCGTTCCGTCTGCACCCAGGTTCAAGGCACTGATCCTCGTGTCAATGTGGATATCTCGGCTTGTGCGATCCGGAGGAAAACAATCATCGCGCAGCGCCCCATCCTACGGGACGCACCTGAGCAGGCCAGCCCAATGTCGCTCTTGGTGCGCCCATTGCACCCATGAGATATGGTCCTATGATTCGTAATTGCTTTCATGCCCACGCATTTTTACACCTTTCGATACGCGCAAGCTTCCCCCGAGCATTCAGGCCTGATCCTGCATCTACATATGGATCAGGCGCCTAGTGGCTAAGTTTTAGGTGACTGGCACATTTAAAACCGCAGCGTTTCCAAAACGGAGCCGAAATGCGAAAATAAGTAGTGTTCATTCTCATCCACTCGGTATCCGGGTACTCATTCCTGTGGTTTTCCGCAGGTGAGACACCTGTCAGAATGCATGGTTTTTCTGATAGATCGTAACTGGCACCGCGCGCTGAAATGCGGAGGGTACGTGCAGGATAAAGCAGAGTCTACCGGGACTCTGCGGGGGTTCGCGCTGCTGTCAGCCGTTCCGAGTATTGTTTCCTGCTTTTCATAGCATCACATTATTTCTCATCTCTTGGTAACGAGCATGTTTGGGCTCTCTGCTTCCTGGTTGCAGTCGTGGCCAATTGTTGGCTGGGTGGCCGCCGTCTTCCGTCATTACGACGCCTCTATCTTCCTGGGCAACGTTCTGAACGTACCGATGTCTTTCTCGGCTCAAAAATCTTACCGCCTGAACGAAACGTATGGTGCGTGGGAGCTTCGTTGGACGCCTACGGATCATGCATCATAGTTGATAGTGCCTACCTGACGTCATGCTTTTCCAACAGGGGACATGGTATGCCTCAATGTTCTCGCACAGTCAATGAGCTCATTGCAAGTAACCCGGGACCTGCTCCATCAGCGAGCGGGGAACTAATAAGCCTGAGGACGACCACGGTGCATTTTGCAGGATCTGTGCGGTTACTCACTTTGTGCATCCGAGCAGGTCACTTATAATATGTTCTTGCATCTCACAGGATGTCTAGGGTAGGCGGGAAATGGGCCTTTCCTTTTAATCAACACAACGAGGCATGGAAGGGAGGTAGGAAGGGCTTTCCTCAACACTTCAGGCCGAACTCAATAACGCAATACCACGATGTTCAGGAGCACGCTGCACGCCGGCTTGCACGCGATCTTCTTGCACACCCGCAGGCCCGCAGGATTTCGCTGCTCATGCGCGTTTGTATGTTCGCCGCGCTCTGAGCTAGGCTTCAAACTGAAAGCGCTCTCAGATGCGGTAGCTCCCGAGTCTTTGGGTCCACCATTATGCGTGTCGTGTACGAGATTGGAGCCGCTTCTGCTGACGACCAGTATTTCGTTCTAGAAGAAGAGGGGCATAATCTCAGTGACTGGAAGGTTTAAATCCTGGGCAGTACCTCGTTGTGGTGTTCCCGTGGGTGAGTCACGTTTCCTCATGGTTCCCAGGGGCGCAATTCAAGCGAGTTGCGGCAATATGGAGAATCACGATGCAAGCCACATGCACCCGGCCGTATGAGGCGTCTCTCGATAAACTGGTGCGGCTATCTTCCCTGCGTGGCTGCAAGGAGCTGATTGATGGCGGAATTACTTTGCCGTCAGTTGTGTCTGCAATAGTCGACTGTGCCAGCGCTAGAGGTTGCCTGTCTCCGGAGGAAGATGCGTTGGCGAGGGACATCGCTGCGAACGCGTACTTTGGTATACATGAAAGCCTCTATGCCTAAGTCTCCATTTGCTCATTTATCCTCAAGGTGCCGTAGATATGGTTGGTCAAATATTTCAAGGGACGACGGCGAAACTGGATGTTCACGAATAGCGCTAGTCGGGTCGCTACGACTCTCACATTTCCGTATGCGATGGCCCTGCACCCTGGAGTTTAGCGGAACGCACAAGCAGAGCTGGACACTGTGATAGGTAGACCGTTTACCGCGTCTGAGCGACCACAACTCCCTGCCATACGTCACTGCGGTCTTGACGGAGTGTCTGCGATGGAAGCCAGCTGCACAACTTGGACTCCCACATTGTTCCATCGTGGATGACGAGCACGAAGGGCGTGTCATCCCCGGAGATTCTACAATCATGACGAATGTCTGGTGAGCACGCCACATGACTCATTCTGGCGCCACGCTGAAAGGAGAAACGAACTTGCAAGGCAATGATAGCGCGGGACCCGAAAACAAAATACCCCGATCCCGACGGCTTCAATCCCAAACGACTCATCAAGGATGGAGATGTCAACGATGACGTTCTCGACCATCGTGAGTACGTTTTCGGCTTCGGACGAAGTTTCGTAGCTCGCATTGCACCAATATGGCAGTGAAGGCAATCATAACGGCTTATCTGCTACGACAGGATTTGTCCAGGAATGCACTTCGAGGAGGCTTCGCTTTTCATCACGTTCGCATCAATCCTCCATTGCACTTGTCATTTAGCCTGCGCTCGACCAACAGGGGGCTTCCTGCATTCATGGTAGTGAGGCAGTGAAGATGAGAGAGGCGTTCTTGACGTGCGTGTAGATAGTCACTTCGGTACCGATTCCGCCCGCGTTGCCTGAACTGACTACGGGTCCTCAGCCACCCGAAAAGGGTGATATATAGATTTAGCGCAGAGTCTGAGCCTCTCAAGAATTTCCTTGCTAATGATCCGTAAAGGATCACGAGTAGTAGGCGGCTACTCGGTGGTATAGTGTTTCAAGAAGTTACGATGCTATCCCTATCAATACTGCGCCCATGACACCACTTCCAATCATGACCTGCCTACACAGAGCCGCGTGTGCATGTTCATCCACCATGCTGCATTCCCTCTGTCAACTCGATGAGCCCGGATGTGAACGCGTCGGCAGAATAGGGCGCCGTGTATGTACCAAGATGACGATCCCCCTGCCGAATGCAAGTATAAAATGCTCCCTTCAGAAAGCACCGATCCTCGTCAGGGTACGGGTCCCTCGTTGCGGTAATAAAGATGATCCAAGCCCGAAGCATGGCCGACCGAGGTCGCCTCGCACATCCCGGCAGAGCTGTAGCTTACGAGCTCTTGTACCTTTACGGAAGCTATAGATCTATTCCTTGCTACAGAGACCGAGATATCTGATTGTTCGTATGGATATAGTGGACGCCGAGGCCGCGCGCCCTTCACTCGATAATACCATGTTTCCAGTTTTGTTTTGCTCATATTTGCGTCAACAACCTAGAGAGGCCTCGTAATGGCGGCGTGAGTATTTGACGTGATCACGGTTCTATTCTATCTGGCACCCTGCATGGAGATACCTCTGTCACAAATGTATGACACCGCCCGATCAGTTGTAATAAGTGACATCCCCGAGATACAGTTCAAGCAGATATCGAAGGTAGACCACCAGGGTCGAGTGGCACCTCGATCGTCCGGGAATATAAAGGCGGAGGTCCCCATGCGCTTGGATGCCATCCCACCTCTCCTCCCCGAAACGTCACACAGGACTCGTTGAATGATGGCTAATTCTTCTTTGGCACCACTGCCTCCGGCGCAACACGGAATGTTGATGGCACATGTTCCATTGAGCTCCTGGTATCTTGTGGTTCTCGGAGTTCTTACGCTTCTATTTCGCGCATCGCGCCACCGACCATCCATTCGGCTGCCTCCAGGACCGACTCCTCTCCCCGTGGTGGGAAACATCCTCGACATGCCAAAGACGATGTCGCCCAGGGCGTACCTTCGTCTGACAGAGAAACATGGCAAGTGGAGCGGATCGCTCCTGGCACCATTACGTATGCTAATTTGTCAATGTCACATCCCTGGGTGTTACAGGAAACATCGTACATCTAGACGTCCTCGGACAATCCATGATTATTCTGGGATCTTACCCTGTGGCTAAAGAGCTGCTCGACAAGCGGTCGGCGATTTACTCTGATCGACCGCGGTCGGTCATGACAGACTTGTCAGTCTCTCTTTTACGTTTATGAACGATTGGAGGACCATAACCCCGCTACAGGATGGGAGCCGGCTGGTCCATGGTCTTCAATGGGTACAATGACAGCTGGCGTCGGCGCAGAAAGCTGTTTCACCGCCACTTCAGTCCGTCATCCATAGGCAAGCATCAGAAGGTCCAGGAGGATGCCGGGTATCGCTTGGCACAAGACCTCCTATTGATGCCACAGTCCTTCGCTGAGCACGTACGCTTGTGAGTGTTTCGGAGTGCCCGGTCGGGATGTTCAAGCACCATATCTGATAAATCCACCCGCTAACCTACAGCGCCTTCGGAGCGGGAATCTTGCGCGCAGTGTACGGGCTTGAGGTGTCTTCCCCTAACGACCGATATCTCACGTTGAACGAAGCCGCTCTGGAAATCGCAGATGATGCATACACCCCCGGAAGATACCTGGTAGAGATGTTCCCATCTCTCCGCCGACTACCTATATGGTTCCCAGGAGCTCGATTCAAGCGAGACGCAAAAGCATGGAGACCGACTTTCGAAGCCATCCGTGACGGGCCGTTTGACCAGACTCTGAAACATATGGTAAGTGGAATCGTCCGGTGAGAACCGGTACAGTTAGTCACGACTCTCTCGTTAGCATCGAGAGCAGGTCCAGTCGTCGATGGTCGCGAGTATGATAGAAAATGCTCAGACCAGAGGAGGCGCATCGGTTGAGGAAGATGAGCTTGCAAGAGATGTGGCAGGTGTCGCGTACATGGGTACGTGGTACCGCACAAGCGGGAGCTGCTGGGTGAACACTCCTCGCTGACACTTTTTTTCCGTGGCTACCCAGGTGCAGTTGACACGGTACGTCGGCCAAAATTCTGGGAAGTAGATGCCATCAGCTCACCATCGTCTCCGCCGTAACAGACGTCGTCCTCTTTCCTCACCTTCCTGTTTGCGATGGCTTCCTATCCAGACATCCAGAAGAATGCTCAAGCTGAGATAGATGCCGTCGTTGGCCGCGATCGTCAGCCAAACCTCAGCGACCGCGAATGTCTTCCATATCTAGAGGCAATACTCATTGAATGCCTGCGGTGGAAGCCTACCATCCAGCTCGGAATCCCACATCGCTCTGTTTCAGACGATGAGTACGACGGATACACTATCCCTGCTGGGTCGCTGATTATTACAAATATCTGGTGAGCAATAACTCCTGACGAAGACGACGGATACGGCCCCTCACTGACCTGACTCGAAAAAACACTTTGCTGTTTGCAGGGCTTTCTCCCGCGATCCAACGCACTATCCCAATCCGGAAGAGTTCTCCCCAGAGCGGTTCCTGAAGGACGGTGTCCGTAATCCCGATGTTCTTGATCCGCGAGAATACGTATTTGGGTATGGACGCAGGTAGGTCACCACGTGCACGGACATATGGATGGCGTGCTGACGTGAGCATATCAGGATCTGTCCAGGGCAGCACTTTGGCGAGGCCGCGCTGTTTATCGCCATGGCATCGGTACTCCACTCACTCACTGTAGAACCTCAGTTGGACGAAAGGGGCCTATCGACTCTTCCTCCTGGCGAGCACGTCAAAATGAAGGAAGGGTTTTTGACGTAAGTAGTACACTTTTGCAAATACTCGGCGTTATGCTCACCTGCATTATCACCGAAAGGCATCCCGAGGGAGTTTCGTACAACTTCAAAGCGAGATCAAAACCAACTTGGAGGGAAGTAGCAAGCCTATGACAAGTCACAATGATTCGTCCGACAGGATCCTTCATCGTGATTGTTTATACGAGAAAGACATGTAGCAAGTAGACAGTATAAATCGAGACACTAGAGGTCAAGCGAGAAACAGACATAGAGCGCAAGGAGTACTTATGGGCTGAGATGTTGCAACTTCAAGCCTGGTTTTTGCGCTACACACTGTCGGACGCAGCGGGCCGGGTTACCATTTCCCTCACCACGTGATAGACAGATGGTGACTCTTCAGCGCCTCTCTTCATACATCGACATCGTCCTCTTCGTTCTCTCCGTCCATCTTCATATGCTTCTGCTCAGACTTACATCCTGAAGGTTTCTCGCTACGAGAAAACATCACGTTTTGGTCAATACTGTCTACTCTGGATCACCAAGTGCTAATCCAACGCCCTTCCGCTTCGCCAGCTTTTTTGCTTCCGCTGCTTAGGGTTTGCGGGTATTCCAGCGTTCCCAGACCCACGTCACGGAGCCCTCGAATTATCTGGACAGGTTCCTCCGCCCTCATACACTTCAGAGCCCAATTCCGCCCGTCAGGAAGGTTGCTTATGGAAACACGTAGACCGATCCCTTTTCGCCAATTGATCGCTACGCCACCTGGGTAAGAGGCACATAGTCCGCTCGGGTGCCTCGTATTCCTCCACTCTGCATGATGTCTATGACGCACTACGAAACGCCACCCTCGCTGAACTATGTCACGGTACTTCAATGCAACAAGAGGCAGCTTCGATGCATGAGTTTACTTAGTCGTGACGCACAAATGCGATAGGCGAGTAATAGGATCTCTTTCACGGGCTTCAGGCTTGCCATAGGAGCGTCAATGCATCCTCTCCCACTCCCCGAACTGTCGATCGATCGACATCTCGGTACCGCCCACTTCCTACGGGACGGCAGTCAGCCTGGGCTCTTGATCATTCTGGATGCTGTTTTCTCTTCAATCAATTGTGGGGCCTTGTTTGCATCCGGTGACTTTGGTGCGTATCTTCCTATCCCACCGTGTTCAGCTGTTACTACGATCTGTCGTTGGACTCAATGAAATGACAAGGACACTATATCTTTGCGTCCCATTCAGACTACAATACGTTACGACTGGTCAGTTCGCAGCTCGAGAAACTGTTCGCCCAGCGTGCTTTGGCAGCCACTTGCCGTATCGTTTCCACTCTTTGACATGGACAAGGTACTCCCGCGCGGATGCAGTCACTCAAGTTGTGCGTGCAGAAATCGACAAGGTCTATGCTGACATCATTCCGCACCCGCAACTGGAAATCTAGCTCGACCCAATCTCCACGCGTATGATCGCACACTGAGCCCTTGGTTTCTTCAGGTAGAATCTGCGCCCTGAAGCGGAGTCTTGCACCCATGCCCTCGTCTGTGATTCCAAAGACACTGCGTTCCTGAGCTCCTGACCGCCTTCAGTTATATACTCGCGCAACTTAGTACTATGGACCTCAGCAAATAACTTCTCCACCTCCCCGCTCACACAGCTCAGTCGCTTCAACACTCGGCCAAGATGCTTGCGCAAACTCCTCTCACCGCTGTCGTTGTCATCGCACTGGGCCTCACGCCCGTCTCTGCCCGCTCTTACGCGACGCGTACGACCAACGTTGGGCTCGGCTTGGCATCTCGTCAGCTCACGACCGACGTTTGCGCCAACGTCAACGGAGATCTGGTGACTGGCGGAATCGACTTTGGCAACATCCGTACGTACACGTGCTATTCGCCATCCAGTCTTCATTGAATGCGCAAACTGACAACTGTTGCCAATGGCTTAACAGAGACGTGTTTGTGTGCCTCCGCTATTCCTGAATTCATCTCTGCGAACGCTGTTGCTCAGGCAGTACGTCTCTCAGTATTCTCATTGTAGGCTTTCGTTGATCGCTTCGCCTCACACAGTCCGTGCAAGTGGCGGGCGTCCAGGCTACCGTGGACGCGCTCAACGCTCTTGTACGTGAACCTTTATTCTGATATTCTTTCTCGACTGATTCCATTCCCTTGACATGCCCGCAGATCAACGCGTCTCCCGACAGCGAGACGTGCAACTACCCCGCGAACAGCGTGCCGCAGTGCACGGCTGACGACCCCTGCGCGTTCACGTGCACGAACGGCTTCACCGCCTCGCCCGCCAACAACCCGGACTCATGCGTGTGCGCGTCCCCGAATGTCATTTGCGACGGGGTGTGCCAGGCCAACGCCTGCCCATCGGGCGTGTCACCCAATGGCCGCCGTGCGTACGGCGCGTCGCTGAGGAAGCGCGCGATGTGCCCTGGCCACCTGACTGCCTGCGGCGCATACGAGCGGCGCGGAGCGAAGAGTGACCCATGGGAATGCGTCGACACCTTGAACGACCTGGAGAGCTGTGAGTCCTTCTCGTGACCGAAGTCGAATCAATTTCTGAGAGCGAATCCGATCTAGGTGGTGGGTGTGTAACCCCGCTTGACAGGTTCTCGCCCCGAGGCACGGACTGCAGCGCCATCCCGGGCGTCGTCGACGTTGCTTGCAACGCTGGCTCATGCATCGTTCGCCGGTGCATGGAGGGTTATGTCGTCGCTGACGACATGGCATCCTGCGTCCGCGCAGGCAGCAAAGTTTTCCAACAAATTCAGCAGATTTGAGCGTGCGCGTATCACGTTCACAGCTCTTGCGATCGTGACCATGAACATTCGAGCAATGAAGTATGAATCTGGACTTTATAACATCGAACAATTTCCCTGTATACATTTGTACCCTATACTTGTTGTACTATAGATCATGGAAAGTGTAGTTAACACTTGTTGTGATACTCCACGATGTTTCACAAATTAGATCATTGTTTCTTCTTCTGTCTATCCTTTTGTCGAGTTATCCCCGCCGCGCATTCCCCTACATGGCAGAAGTTCCTTCGACATGCGTCGAGACCTGTCCAGGGCCTCGAGGCTTGAGGCACGCAGTCGTAAGGTAGCGAGCGCCCATGTCACTGTGCACGGATCTCCGGCGCTAAACGCGCGATGGCAGCTGGATACTGAGTTTCGGAGGTGTACGAGTCATTCTCAGTTCTGATCACTCTACACGTTTCAATCCTGCTGCTCCGCTGAACCTATTCCAGACTACACAGGTATGGGTGGATTATTGTCACTGCAGAAGGAAAGCTATTCGTGCATTGGGCCTCTAAAGTATGATGAATAATACCAAGTAGGAATTGTCGAGTCCAGCTAAGGTCTAAGATCTCTGAGACTCGCAGATGCGTCCATGATGCGGTCCACGATAAGTAGAGGTCCAAGGCTTCTACTGAAGCAGCTGCCAGTGGGGTGACGTTACCCCGGCGAGGTTCTAGCTTGAAGGCGGTGAGAAGCCTGATGCATACGAACACCATTCGCAGCATCGGCAGGCAAGGCCGCGCGTACATTCTGACACTGGAGATCCGGCCTGTATGGGTGAGCTGCTATATCTACACACTCACTTCTCAAGACTCGTTACTCACCTCCCAGAATCTCGCTAAAACCCACTTGTAGCTGTCGCTCGATTGCCTCCGCCGCCATTCACAACCCCCGCCATTGCCAATCCCATACAGCCGGATGGTCACCCTCTGGAACATGCTAGCCTTCGCTGTGTTAGCCATATCTAGCGTCGCAATATGGACGCTCTACCCCTACCTTAGCCGTTTCATCAACAGCCCGTTGAACAACCTTCCCGGTCCGCCAAACCCCAGCTGGATCTACGGCAATCTGAAAGTCATTGAAGAAGAGGACAACTCAGTGCCTCAGGAGCGCTGGATGAAGGAGCACAAGTCGCACACGATCATGTACAGGGGCTTATTCAGTGTTCGTTTGCTTCCTTCTTACTGCCTCATCTGCGCGCGCGCGCGTTACTGACCGCGCGTGGCATACGGTTCGTACAGATGGATCGTCTCTGGACTCTGGACACGCGCGCGTTGAATCACATATTGACGCACTCGGTCGACTATCCGAAGCCGACGGCCGTGCGCAGGAGCTTCGCGAAGCTTTTTGGGGGAGGTATGAGGTTATACCCTGAACTCGGTCTGAAAGGAAGAAGCGTGCTGAGCTCAAACTATCCGTCGCGCAGGTCTCTTCTTCACCGAAGGTACGTGTTACACGAGACGACTGTGACGTCCCAAGAAACTCATTGGCGATACGATCGGGTGCTCTCTTATATTGTAGGCGAAGAGCACAGAGCCCAGGTCCGTGCTCGGTTTGACCTCGCGCTTCTTGTCTGACAGCATTCTGCGCCCCGTAGAGGAGAGTCATGGTATGTTCTACCTCTCTATATTAGTCAACGTGAAGACGCGACATGAGTGACGAGCCATTCCATTCCCAGAATCCCGCCTTCGGGCCTTCCCAAATCCGGGACCTCACCGAGATCTTTGTGGACAAGGCCACCGAGGTGAGCGTGTTCATTTTTGCTCTGACTTCAGGCTAAGCGGGCTGAATGTCCCACAGTTGCGAGACCTTTGGGACTCGGAGATCGGAAACAGCGATGGGCTAGCTCGCATTGATGCGCTCAAGGGACTCAGCAAGACAACGTTGGACATCATGGGCCTCGCAGGTAAGGCTTGTCCATTCTGAAACTATTCATCGTGTTTGACGTTTCGCAGGATTCAACTACCGGTTCAATGCGTTCAAGGCGGATGCCGAGCAAGACGAGCTCATCGGCGCCTTCAACGAAATTCTCAACCCCACCCGGCAGGTCACATTCATTGCCATCCTGAGGAACCTCTTCCCTATCCTACAATACATCGCCAGTGTTCTTCTCTACCTCTGCAGCGCCGTGTGACTGACTGCTATTGAACTCACTACAGCCGGACAGGGAGGCGCGCCGCATTGACCACGCACGAAGCGTCATGAGCCGCATTGGCCTGAAACTGATCGCGGACAAGAAGGCTGCCATCATGCGCGAGCGTGCGGAGAGCAAGGAGAAGGACGGCGGAAGCGACCTTGGTCGGAGCGACATGCGCGCGCGCGACTTGCTCACGCTCCTCCTGAAGGCGAACATGGCTACTGACATCCCGGATAGCCAGCGTCTGTCGGATGCCGACGTGCTTGCCCGTGTGTTCCTTTCATTTCGTTCACGCCATTGGTCTCCGCTGACATAGAGGGTGTCGCAGAGGTTCCTACGTGCGTGATTCCAGTTTCTTTCTGGATGGACATCCCCCTGACATGACCCAACACGCGAACGCTCACTCACCCGGCATTCTGCAGCTTCCTCCTCGCCGGGCACGAGACGACGGCAACGGCGACGACGTGGTGTCTGTATGCCCTCACTCAGGCGCCAGCCGTGCAGGAGAAGCTGCGCGCGGAGCTCTGCACTCTCGATACGGATACGCCGACGATGGAGGAGCTCTCGAGCTTGCCGTACCTCGACATGGTCGTGCGCGAGACGTTGAGACTGCACACGCCCGTCGCCGCGACTATTCGGACGGCGATGAGAGACGACGTAATCCCCGTGGCGGAGCCGTTTGTGGACCGCAACGGGGAGGTTCAAGACTCGATCAAGTACGTTTCCGTTGTCTATGTACAGTATAGAGGCTGAGGACGTATGGAAACCTGGTACTGTAGGATCTCGAAGGACACGCCGATCACCATCCCTATCCTCGCATTGAACCGATCAAGGAAGCTTTGGGGTGATAACGCGTTGGAATTCAAGTACGTCCCTCGCATCGCCCGGTATCTCAGCACACTGACCCGCGGTGACAGGCCCGAACGCTGGGAGAGCCTCCCCGAGGCCGTGTCCAGCATTCCTGACGTATGGGGACACATGCTCACCTTCCTCGGTGGGCCGCGCGCATGTATCGGGTACCGGTTTGCGCTTGTCGAGTGCGTATCGTCGTTGCTTTTCTATTCATCTGCCTCGTGCTCATAACGGAGGACTCCGGCGGGATGTAGGATGAAGGCCCTCGTCTTCACGCTTGTGCGCGCGTTCGCGTTTGAGCTCGCGGTCCCAAACGAGGACGTGCAGAAGAAGTCTCAGGCCGTGCTGCGGCCCATTCTACGGAGCGCGCCCGAGGCGGGGAGTCAGATGCCGTTGTTGGTGAAGAGGGCTCGACGGGAGTAGGACGCGAGTTGTGGCATTGTAAGACTAGTCGGTTCGAGCATGAATTTGTGTATGACACATTGCTACGAGTTTGAGTTGCCTGTGAGATTCCTTTCTACTGATTACCCGGATATTATCTTGTGGCAGCCTGTACGCGGTGACTTCCGAAGCTCGGACCAATGTGCCAACCGGTGGACGGGCACTACCCGGGGGCTTGCGCTCGACTACGAGGTCGGGTAGTTAAAAAGGGAGTTAGGCTACACAGCGCCCAACATCCCTTGACGTGAATGCAGCTTTGTGTTGCATTATGAGATCGTGCAGTTGTAACTTTGGGTGCGTCGTCTGTCTTCCGATCGCAGGCCCGCGGCGTGCACTCCGAAGTGGCACTGTGGCAGGCTGATTTCGAGCGAGGATACCGAGGACCGAGGTGGCAGGCAGATGTCATAGTATCTGTGCACTCATCAAGCTCCAAAAACGCTGTGCAGTGTTTCTACGAGCTGCCCAAGCTGTCTACAGCAGTGATCACTATGTTCAATAAGGTGTCATCGGAGACTCGGAGTGCTGAACGGTCGCCGACTCTCATTTCGGGAGTTTCGAGTTACTGTATTTGGCTGTTGTATTACATAATGTGTACGATAGCCTGAGCCAGGCTTTGCCTCGCACTGCCACTGTCTTGTTTGCAACACGAGTTCATATGATGTGATTGCACATGATAGCAAGACATAGACCGCAAGAAATCACAGCTTGGCTCGCACAACTACACGATCGCCACGACCGCCATCGCCGCGGTAGTGCCACGCCTCGGAGACCAGTCGAAACCAGGACTCGGACCGGAGAATGGTGAGTACTCTGATCTGCCACTCTTCTGTGGAGCGACCGTGAGTGTCTCTATGCTTCTCATACACATGTTCCAGACGAGCACTGACAGATGTCATGGCTGCAGCCACCGTACATCCGCTTCTTCTTCAGGTAGCTAAGCTACATGACTTCCGGCGAGGCAGGCTTGCACACCGCAGAACAATAGGAATGCAACGCTACATTGACCAGGGATGATTTCGCACATAGCCTCTCATACGCTCCCTGTTGCCTCAGCCGTTGCCAGGCGAACTACGGCCCACTGGCGGCTGTGCAAAGTAACGTTCTGCCATTCTTGCTCGGGTATAGTCTCGATGTGCACCCCACAGCGCCGGTGTGTATCGGCTCAAACCCACTTCGACATCGTTCTCTGTCGCTCAGGTAACGTTCTGTCCATCAAACCATTCTTTCGGCTTCTCAGATGCACTCCGGGCCAGGAATACCCAGAGCTATATATTCGCTATGCTCATGTTCGAGTTCGAGCGCTCCCTGACCATCTCTCACCTTCTCGACCACAGCAAGAGTGACGGCAAGATGGGTCAACTCTTGGCGACCTCCAGCCATTCGACCCTGGAATTGTCCTGGACGATACTCATGGTCACCGGAGCTGTCTTCCTCGTTGGAACATCCGTGTTCATCCGTCGACGTCGTCGGGTCCTCTTGCCTCCTGGCCCCGCTCCCCTCCCTCTGATAGGGAATCTGTTCGACATCCCAACATCGCCGTCCCCCGCCGCGTACCGTCGACTTTCTGAGAAATATGGTACATGCATTCTACTTCATAGGTAAATCCGTCGAAGGTGAACTCACGTGCAGCCTGCCAGGCGATGTTGTGTACATGAGCGCCCTTGGGAAGTCTATTGTTATCCTCGGGTCACACTCGGTAGCAGCAGAGCTGTTTGACAAACGCTCGTCTATCTATTCTGGCAGACCCCGGTCGGTCATGCTGAACTGGTAAGTAATGAGGGCTCCCTGTACTGAATCTCGTTGACTTGGGCGTACACTCAACACGTTTAGTCTAGGCTTGGAGGCGATGAGCTATTCCCTCTATCCCCCTACGGTTCCACATGGAGGACGCACCGGAAGGTGTTCCAACGTTACTTCCATCCCAGCATTATCACACGGTATCAGCCCATACAACAGGAGGTCGCCGAACGCCTAGTCGCTGATCTGTTAGATGATCCAGATGCCTTTGAATCGCATGTGCGTTTGTGAGTAGTCCTTATCTCCATATGCCACGTAAATACTGACGCGTTCTGTCTCCCTGGATACAGCGCAATTGGGTCAACCAGTCTGCGGGTCACGTATGGGTTCAATCCGCAGTCTCCTAGTGACGAGTATTACGTCTTAGAGGAAGAAGCCTTAGCCATCCTCGATCGTGCGAGTGTGCCAGGGAAATACGTGGTGGAGATACTCCCTATCCTCAAACATCTTCCTGCTTGGTTCCCTGGTGCCCGCTTCAAAGGCGACATTGCCGAGTGGAGACCCATCATCCAGGCAGTTTTCGATAAGCCCTTCGAAGCGACACTGGCACATTTAGTGAGTTTCATATCGCTCCTGTTATGCTTCTTTATGGCTTAGCTCGCAACAACAGACCCATACAGATGCGAGCTCGTCAATCGTCGCGCAGATGCTTGACGACGCACGACTGCAGGGCTCAAGGCGATCGCCCGAGACGTCACCTGAAAAGAGTCAAGTTATGAAAAGTGTTGCAGCTACAGCGTATCTTGGTTCGTTCACCTCATATTCTATCCACTCGCGCTGTATCTCGGGTTTTCTCTTATATAATTCTGACCTTGCAGGGTCTGTCCATACGGTTTGAAACACCCAATCACGATAGCGCCCACGTTCTAACACCGCATGTTATAGTCGATGTCGACTATCTTGTCGTTTTTCCTGGCCATGGCCATGCATCCAGAAGCACAGAGAAAAGCCCAAGCAGAAGTAGATGCAGTTGTCGGCTACGACCGCTCTCCTTCATTCAACGATCGTGCCGCCTTACCATACGTCAACGCACTCATCACCGAATGTCTACGCTGGCGCCCGCCGGCACACCTCGGACTGCCACATGCGTCTGTTGCGTACGACGAGTATAGAGGGTATACAATCCCAAAAGGATCGGTCTTGATTGCAAATATCTGGTGAGTTGTGCTTTGATTGGCTGGCCCAGCACGATAACACGTTTGTTGACGAGCTGCAGGAGCTTCGCCCGAGATGCGGAGCAGTATCCCGATCCCGAACGTTTCTTGCCTGAACGCTTCTTGAAGGACGGGCGTCCCAATCCGGATATCACCGACCCCCGCGAATTTGTCTTCGGATTCGGACGCAGGTGGGAGTCGTCAGCGACCTCGTATACCGACGCCCGGGCTAACAAGATGCCTGCCCGCTTTTGCAGACGCTGTCCAGGCCAGCAGTACGGGGAGGCGTCGCTCTTCATTACAATCGCAACCCTCCTCCACTCGCTCACAATCGAACCTGCGCTTGACGAGAACGGGCGCTCGGGTGTACCTGCCAGGAGCGAAGATGTGAAGATGAAACCGGCCCTCTTGACGTGAGTGCATTCTTATCCGCCGCTACCGGCCCAAGTGGAAGACGTTTCGCTGAAACTGACTTCGGGTGCGGTGTGGCAGCCATCCGATCGGCGTGGCGTACAAGTTCAGTCCGAGAACATCGCGGGTATAGGCCGGTCTGTCTGTGCTCTCGTGGATCTCTGTGAAGTCTCGTACAGTCCGCGCACTGTTGTATGATGGCTCAGCGACCACTGTCGGCAACAGGTAGCCGAATCTCGGATTACAATTTTTATTCGACGTTCCGCTAAAGCTAATCGGAAGCATCATTCATATGTCACCGCCCACCCGCGGGCGCGGTGCCGCAATTGACGCCACTAAGGTTGCGCAACTTGCAATGGCGGACCGGAGCCCACTGCTCTGAACGGTAAATCATCCACCTCAAACGGACAATATGAAGGACTGGGATCGCGCTGAACGATACCTGCCTGTGTTTGAGACCTTGAGCTGTGGACATGCTCTCCGTGAACTCAGGGTTTTTTGGGACATAACGATAACGCCCCGCTCTTGGCCCTACATGACGGTGCGCAGGGACGGTTCTGTAACCGAGCGCACACGGTTAGTTTTTGCTATAAGAACAGCTGACTGGGACCTTGCATGAAGTCCTCCATCCGCTCCCTCATCTCGATGCTTGCAGATCCTACAAACCCTTGGCTTTTGTTCGCCGTTTCCGGCCTAACGTTTATCATCGCAGCATGGACTTGGTATCGTCCTAGACGGCACTTGCCCCCTGGTCCCCGGCCCCTACCTCTGATAGGTAATGTCCTGGACTTGCCACGTCGCATGTCTGCTCGTGAGTACTACAAGATCTCCGAGAAGTACGGTGAGTCGTATCTCCTCGGCCATATGCGCTACCCCCCTGGCCTCTGACTTTGGGACGGAATGCTGTCTCTGTAACAGGCGATATCGTACACCTCAACGTCCTCACGCAGTCTATCATCCTCCTGGGGTCCTACCGAGCGGTCTCGGACCTGTTCGACAAACGCTCTGCAAACTATTCAGACCGGCCGCACTTTATGATGCCGAAACTGTGAGCGCCCCGTTCGTTATGCAGTTTGCGCGGAGTAGGACACCCTTCCCTGTTCCATGTGGACTGACGGATCCCGACAGGGTCGGAGCTGATTGCCTCGCTGCGACCGCGGATTACGGCGAGCCGTGGCGTCGGCGGAGGAAGGAGTTCCAACGTTTCCTTGGACCCAGCGTGATCTCCAAGTACGCGCACCTCCAGGCATACGAAGGGAATCGCCTGGCTGAGCTGCTGCTCCGAGACCCAGATGGGTATGCTGGACATGTGCGCTTGTGAGTACCAGTCCCCAGTCTTCGCGTGAGGTTCTCGTCTCGTGTTCCTGTGACTGATATGTTGTTCGTGGGGTGTTAAGCTGCTTTGGGTCCACTATACTGCGAGTCGTATACGGCATCGATATCTCTTCGCCGGACGATGAGTACCTCAAGCTCGAAGATGAGGCCATGGCGATTGTTTGTGATGTCTCGGCCCCGGGGAAGTATCTCGTGGAGATCTTTCCTTTTCTGCAGTATCTACCTTCCTGGTTCCCCGGTGCCGGCCACAAAACCGTGGTGGACGAGTACAGGGCGAAAATACAGGAGGCAAAGAACAAGCCCTTCGATGCGGCTCTTCAGATGATGGTAACGCTATGAATGCAGCTTGCACAACCTCTCATAACGTGCTCATCTTTTGCTCGCCAGCATGATGGAAACATGGAGACAACGGTCATCAGGGCAATGGTAGATAAAGAGGACGGCATCGACGATGAAGGGATCGCTCGGGACGTCTGTGGCGAAGTCTACTTAGGTGTGTGACGCACGTTGCTTGATCTTCAGCTCGTCGCGTACTTCTACATTCAAACCTTGTCTCATACTCACCTTGTTGTATTCTGAATACTACAGCCGCAGCGGATACGGTCAGTTTTCTCTCCGTACCCCAAAGCACCCAATCTCACATGTGGAGACGTAGCTAGTCTCCTCCTTCTATTCCTTCATATACGCCATAGCAGCGAATCCAGAGGCCCAGAAACGCGCACAGGCTGAACTCGACGCGGTGGTGGGCCCGGATCGCCCGCCTCTCCTGAGCGACCGCACGTCGCTGC
Source organism: Coriolopsis trogii (assembly GCA_020543525.1). Lineage (NCBI taxonomy): Eukaryota > Fungi > Basidiomycota > Agaricomycetes > Polyporales > Polyporaceae > Coriolopsis > Coriolopsis trogii. Next base: position 631,307 of record JAHYIO010000039.1, read on the forward strand.
CGTACGTTCAAGCGCTGGCCTGGGAGGTATATCGCATGTACCCTGCGGTGCACCTGGGAGTACCCCACTCCGCTACTGCCGACGACGAGTACGAAGGGTACCACATACCCAAAGGATCGATCCTCATTGCCAACCCATGGTGCGTACATACGAAGCTTATTGCACACAGCACAGGCCCCTGACATCCACCACCGTGACACTGTAGGGCGATCGGTCGGGATCCCGAGGCATACACCGAGCCAGACCGCTTCATGCCGGAGCGCTTCCTGAAGGAGGACGGGCAGCTCAACCCGGACGTCCGCAGTCCGCGCTCCTACGTCTTCGGATTCGGGCGTAGGTGAGCTCGGCGTCGTCAAGATGCCGTTGTGGCCGAGACTGACAAGCGGGTGGACAGGATATGCCCAG